>JAVQMG010000064.1:677500-1877500 GCA_032878915.1 Castanopsis chinensis
TCTAAAACTCGATAGATGCATGTGTCGAGATCAGGTGTCGAGCTTTAGTAACTTGCACTTTCCAGCTTGTTTCTTGGACAGACTTGATGACTTCAACACTTACTCTTGAAACACTGTTTCTTGAAGCGTTAAACACATCTTAAATCTATCCAATTACAAGTAAAGTGCGTTTTGTCAAAGGATAAGCCAATTACATAAAATAGTGACATATGTTAACAACTTGAACTACATATGTCCTAACAATCTCCCCCTTTGGCAATCCGTAACAAAACCACAACAAACAAATGAAAATATGAGAGAAGTCATAAAACACTTTAACTCATATTCACTTGTTGAATACAATAAAATCTATCCTAACACAAACTCTTGAAAAGCTTTGCAAGAAGAGAGTTTATGGCAAGTAGACTTTGACAACCTGTATTTCTGAGACACTTTTAAACAAAACACATCGAGGAATCTTTGTGTGAAGCAGAAATAATAGATTGCATACAAGTAAAAGAAACATGTGCATAAAGACAAAAAAGAAACAACACATGGAGAGATAGATGAAAGAAACATATATCAACATATATATCAAGAAATAAGTACAAAGTATGTAAACATGGTCATAAGACCTAGGTACAAGAAGAAGAAGCTAAAAGAAGCTCCTACAACAACAAGGAGATAAACGCTCCCCCTAACAAGATGAACCACATCTCCCCCTTACAAGGGCATGTGTTTCTCCTCCTAACTTGTATAATCTTAAAAAAAGAAATCACAAATTCTCCAATTTCTCCTCCTTTTTGTCACGATTGACAGAGGGTACAGGAAGCTATAAAACTTTACCCAAGAAACATAAAGATAATCAAGGATGATCAAGGAGGTATAAAAAATTCATAAAAATGCATGAATGTAATGAAACAAAATGCTATGGATGACAAGATAAAAGAAAGATGCAAAACAAAGAAAAATGAAATGAATGCAAGGATATCTCGATCGATCGGGAGGTATCGAGAAGCTATCGAGATAACCTCGATGGATCGAGAAGGTGTCGAGGATCTATCAAGCAGACAAAAAGTTCCTCGATCGATCCACCTAGCTATCAAGAGGTGTCGAGATTGTGATAAGATGCAACTGAAGATCTCGATAGATAAGCCAGGTATCGAGAGGTGTCGAGGAGGTGTCGAGATGCTTTAAACAAAGTTTTTCAAGGAGGGAAAAACAAAGATATGAATGCAATCAAGCATGCAACTATCGAGATAACCTCGATGGATCGAGAAGGTGTCGAGGATCTATCGAGCAGACAAAAAGTTCCTTGATCGATCCACCTAGCTATCAAGAGGTGTCGAGATTGTGATAAGATGCAACTGAAGATTTCGATAGATAAGCCAAGTATCGAGAGGTGTCGAGGAGGTGTCGAGATGCTTTAAACAAAGTTTTTCAAGGAGGGAAAAACAAAGATATGAATGCAATCAAGCATGCAACTCAAACAAAGATCCAAACAACATATTAACTTCTCAAAAACATCTTTCAACAAGAAAAATATCATGCATTTTGATCCAAAACTCACATACATATACTAAACAAGTATAACCAATTTTTATTTTAAAAACAAGTTAAGACAGTTTAGTGAGTATACATCAACGCATGTAAACCTTGTGATGACCAAATCACATTGTACCTGCACATGTATCAAGAATAGCCAAGAATATTGCGTGTTGTGTGTGAAAAACATCGCAAGATTGCATAAGTGTCTCAAAGTTATGACGATTTGAGATATGAGAAAATTACTTTAACTCACACACAATCATAACTGTTTGATGGGGACTATCACCTTCGAGGTACATCCTATAACTCCCACATCTCCTAGAAAACATGCTTGTAACCATATTTTAAAGCATTTTTAATCTTTTGCTTTTATTTCTTTGCATATTTTCTTTTATTAAGCATATCCTGCATGGGCATTCAAGAGAGAGAAAACAAATACCCAATTATGTTAAGCTTTTGACATTGCACTTTTGCTATGCCGAAGCATACGGATGTCATTGACATTGTACTTTTGCTATGCCGAAGCATACAGATGTCATATCATGATTGACGAGTAACAGTGGTGAGATGGTTATTAATGCCTTTCTATTAGGATTTTCTAGTCCTACCCGTCAAAAAGAGTGATACGAGTGTTAAATACAAGAGATCACTTAATCTTACTCATCACAAACAAAGAGCTACAAAGCTCACTTACTTAGTTGTGCATAAAAATGCTCATCTAAGCTACAAAAGATACAAAGTTTAGAAAACTCTGTTTCAATGGCCATTTTAAGGTTCACAAGAACCAATGTATACAAACACACACTGTTTTTGTATTTTTCTGATTTTTTTTATTTATTTTGAAAATAAAACAAAATAAAAACTAAACAACCAAACAAAACAGACAAACAATCATGAAATCATGAAAGAAAAATGCATATGCATGAGAGCATGATAGAAAGGTGCAGATGCATAAAAGCATGATTCCAAAAGCGGATAAGAAATCAAGCAAAGAAAGTCATACTTTAGATAGAAAGAATTAAAATAAATGACAAACAGAAAAGATAATTAAGTCTTAAGCTTCTTTCTCACCCACACAGCACGAGTCTTTGGCCGTGAAGATGAAAAGGCACGTGTCCTAGTATGACTACTAAAGGACATAGAAGAATTAAAATTCTCCTAAAATTGAGTTAAAAAGCTCAAGGCTTTTAATAACTCTCCAAACAAAGGTGTAGGTCCTTAAGAGGAAACCTGTGACCGTTTGGACAATTGCTTATGAGGATACAACTTAAAGCAATTAGGACGAGTGTGTCCAGAAACACCACAATGGTGACAAACATGAGCAGTTTTAGAGCTACTCGGCTTCCTAGAAGGAGGTCTAACCTTAGAGGTTGGCAGAGTCCTCAGCTTAGGACAATTTGGCCTAATATGACCAATAATGTGACAATGATGACAAGCGGGGACAAAAACAGATTTATCATTCAACCTAGGAGGAGTTTTAGACATAGGTTTAGAAATTTCAGCGTTAACATCAGTTTGTTTACCTTTGTCTATCCTATCAATATTAGCCTTCAACTCTTCATTATTCCTTTTAAATGGGAAAATATAAAAATCTCTTTCTTTTGAGTTAGGCTCAACAACAAGTTTAGCACTAGTTAATTTTTCAACTTCAGTTTTAAATTCAACTAGTTATTCTTCCAAACTCTTAATTTTGTCCACTAGAGATGAAATTTGATTTTTAAAATTCTCATTCAAATTAGTGGCTTCATCCAATTTTGCAATCAAATCATCTTTTTCAAGCTTGACCTTTTTAAATTTAGTTTTTAATTTTGTAGAATACTCAAGAGATTTCATACAAAAATTATAAAGCTTGTAATAGGCATCATGAATATCATCATCATCATTCAACATAAGATTATGCAAATAAAAACAATCAAGAGTTTCCATGACAACAGGGGTCAATGGATTACACACAAGGATTAAACCCTAATCAGAGTGTGTCTGCTCTGATACCACTTGATAGATCACAAACGCGTTGACCTCTTGTGATTAACTAAATTGATTAATTAGCCGAGTTATTAATTAATCAAGTTAACATACAAATTCACGTGGCAGCACAAACAAATCACCAAAACTAACGTATGCAGCGGAAAATAAAAGACACGGTGATTTGTTTACGAATGGGAAAAACCTGACGGCAAAAACCCCACCGGGTGATTTAAGGTCACCACTCCTGAAACTCCACTATTATCACAACAAGCGATTACAAGTAAAGAATCCGAGTATCTTACCAACCTACAGTTGAACCCTTACCCCAATACCCAATTGGACTTGTTCTATAGTGATAGTTTCTCCTTTTAATGCACGGCTCCGAGTACGTGACTAGCCAATTGCGCGGATCCTAGTACGCGACTACAATTCACCAACTAGGGAGAGAGTTGTTGGCTGCAAAGTTCTTTAAATCATCTACACGATGAAGATCAAGAAGATGCTTGGTTACAAAACCCAACGGTGCACATTACACAACTTCTTCACAAGAGATGAACTAGGGCATGAACTTTGTTGTTGATCACAAATTGCATGAATAAGAATTACTCAATGCTTGTGCAACTTGCATCACTTTGACGGCCCTTAAAACAATTCTTTTATATGTCTAGGGTTAGGAAAAAAGAAGTCCTAAAGACACATTCATGGATTGGAATTAAAACAGAATTGAAAATCTGTTTTCTTTAAATCTCGACAGATAGAGGTGTCGAGGATCTGTCGAGAAGCTGTTGAGTTTCAGGGCTGAAACAGATTCTAAAGCTCGATAGATGCATGTGTCGAGACCAGGTGTCGAGCTTTAGTAACTTGCATTTTCCAGCTTGTTTCTTGGACAGACTTGATAACTTCAACACTTAATCTTGAAACACTGTTTCTTGAAGCGTTAAACACATCCTAAATCTACCCAATTACAAGTAAAGTGTGTTTTGTCAAAAGATAAGCCAATTACATAAAATAGTGACATATGTTAACAACTTGAACTACATATGTCCTAACAGTTGTATAAATATTAAGAGCCCGTTTGTTACCCTTTTTTAAACAACATTTTTTTTTGTGTTTAAAAAATGAGAAATGTTATGTTCACAATATCTTTACAATATTTTCACAAAAAATTATAAGTGACAGGTTATTATTAGTTGTTATTATTGGGGGAAAAAAGTAATCTTAGTATTAGGTTCAAATTTGAACTAATAACAACTAACTACCTATGATTTATTGTGATAATATTGCAAAAATGCTGTGAACGTAACAAATCTCTTAAACAATATTATAAATATTTTCATACATTTTTTCACCTATACGTATTTTCAAAAAATATAAACAACATTACTACAAATCTCTTACAAACACATATTTCTTACTGGTTGTTACTGGTTGCCCAAGATTTCAACTATTGCGACTTACTGAGCAATCTTATCTTTAAAGTTGTAATAATTATGTTTCTTCTGTGAGTAAAATCTTTGTGTTTAAAGATATTGCGACTTCTTACTTCTTATTAGTTGTTATTTCGTAATTCGTAAGCAAGCACCATTCTATTTGGATAAAGCCCAAACATAGCTCATGCTTCCATTTTTTTCAAAGGTTCGGAACAATGCCAGTTTACCTATATTTCTATTTTCTGATATGATTACTTTTACAGTATTATTATTTTTTAAGCAAACAATATATATATATATATATATATATATATTTATTTATTTATATAAAAACTAAAAGATTGTTTGTAGTTGGGCCATCGAATTCAATCACCACAAACACGATTTCTCTCCACCTTTAAATTGGATCCATGCTGCGTTGAATATTGACAAAAGAAGATTGATAAGGTTAGGTGAATCATTTTTCTTTTTTTTTTTTTCTTTTTTTTTGAGAATCGAATCATTAAAAAATTGGTTTGGCTTGAGACTGGAATCCACGGCAGCATTCATTCTTTTCGAAGACCAAGATTTCGCATTATAAACCTTGTATTATACTCTACTATTATGCAGAGTATAAGGCAAAACTTTTCACTTGTAGCTACCAATTTTCTCTTTAAAAAAAAAAAAAATTGATGAGAAAATTATTTTAGTTTAGTAAGAGCTTATACCTTAATTGATTGGCTCATTCTACCGTTTTAAACGAAAATTTCTGGAGTTCAAATTATCCTCCCTTTGTAATTGTTCAAATTTGTAAATAAAAAAAAATGATGATTTGAACTTATAGTTTACGCATTGAGCATCTTAAGAATATCAGATAACTATGTGTTCAATTTGTTGACTATTTTTCTTCTCAAAAAGAAAAATTTGTTGACTATTCTATTTATATTTTAACAATATATTTTTTTTCCAAAGTGAAATGACTAGTATAACCTTAATAATTTACCCACCATAGGGGCCCATAGTACCAAAAACTTGATGGCATAGTTATTAGTATCGTACGATACGTATTGTGTGAAAAAAGTTCTGTATCGCATCAGCGTATTGTAAGTGCTTATGAATCGTACGATACGGTGTGCGTATCGTATGAATCTAATAAGTTGTTAGACTTGTTTTTAACATAAAATTATTAGGTTACTTAATTTGGCCTAATAAAATAACATATTCATAAGTTTTTTTTCCTCTTTCTTTCTTCTATAAAATTTGGACTACACAGTACACATTTACACTTCATTTTAATAATTGCAAATTTATTTTCTACACTATGAATAAGGTATTAATTGACAATATAATTTTTTTTTGGTCATTATTGTTATGAGTTTAAGAAACTAGAATGCTAAAAAGATTTTTAAAAAAAAAATATTATTAAAATAAAAAGAACAAGAAGAGATAGTAAATGTTAATGACGATGAAGTAAATTTTAATAAAGAAATAAGTTTGCAAAATGATAAATATGATGATGACATTGACTTAGATGTGGTTTATTAGGCAATATGATGAAAATAAATTATTATTTTTGAGTTATTTGTAATATATTATCACTTTTGAATTTAAGCAATTTGAATATGTATGTTATAAACACATGCTAGTTTGATTTATTTAGTTAACTTGATAAATGTTATTACATAAGTGATGAATAAATTAGTCATTAATTGAATATATTTAAAATTTATAATGAATATACCATTTATATATGTATATCTATACTTTTTTATAAATTTTATTAAGTGTTTGTGTATTTTACGATACATGATACGATATGATACACGATACGAAAAAATAAAAAATTGATTCACGATACGATTCACGTTTTGACAACTATGCTCGATGGCCTAAAAAAATTATTAAGGGTTGTTTGGTTACTTATGGGTTTGTATTCATTTTCAATTTTCATATTTTGTACTTATTTTCTCTTCTCAAATCCTAAACTTATTTTTTTGTTTTGCACCAATTTTGGACTAGTTTTTGTTTTGCTCAAATCCCTATATTTTCTGACAAAACCATCTGTCACTGACACCCGCTAGAAATTGTTGCCACAACACTAGAAATACACTAAAACCAAAACCCACCGAAACCAAAATCCAGATCTTCACCAAAAAACCAATCAATACAAATAAATTTCATCAAATTCCAACACAAATAGAAAATTGTGTCCTTTTTTTCAGTACAAAAAATAAAATTTTCTTTGGTTCAATTCTAGGAAAATTGAAAACAAACTTGAACCCATTAAAAAGATGGGCAAGACTTGGGTTAATTCCAATTTGACATATTGGTTGGAACCAAAATAATTCAAAAGATTCTTGTTTCTTAGCAGCCAAACAAAGAAATTGCTAAAACCCAAAAATGATATCACAAAAGAAACCATCAAGCAATAAACCCCAAGCAAATTAATAAGAAAAAAAAAATCACAAATCAAAAGGCAAATCTAACAATATTGAATTTTTGATACCTGGAGATCAAAAGAAACCAAAGCCCAACCCACAAATTGTTCCACAAGAAAACTGTTCCTAACAACTTATTCTTAAAAAAAGAAGAAGGGAAAGTACAGATAAAAAAATCGTAAAATTTTCAGAGGCGGGAATTTAGAAGACACACGAGAGAGTGAGATCAGAGAGAGAGAGAGAAAGAAAGAGAGAGAGAGAGGCTAAAAAATAAGGAGCATGAAAAAGGCAGAAAGAGAGAGAGTCTGTAATTGAGGGGACATGTCACTACTAGTGGGACCCATATAGTTGGTTTTATTATGAAAATGCCATTATGGATCAGTTTGGATACCGCTTATTACTGAAAACTAAAAATTAAAAACACTATAACAAAATAATTTTTAAATATGTGAATAGTGCCATGAGACCCAGTTTTAAAGTTGTTTTTTTTTAAAAAGTAGTTTGCGGGTCCCGTGAATAGTGTACGAGACCCACTAAAAAAAACTCACCACTAAGAAACGCAAAATGTGCTTCCCAAACGGAGGCTGTATCCATTTTCACAAAAAAATGAAAACAGTAAAAAAGTGTTTTCATTTTTTGTATTCAAATTCACTATTTTAGAATATTAAAAATGAAAACTGAGTACAACTTTGCAAACCAAACAAATTTTTTTGTAGTGAATGCCACAAAAAACCGAAAAAGAATATAGAAAACTGCACTTTTTTCCTCTAACCAAACAACCTCTAAGCTTATCAAATTGTTCTAGTGACAACCGTGATTGTCAAGCTTTTAGTTCACTTGTAATAAAAATGAAGGAATGCTTCATCATTTATAAATGAAGAATTTATATTAACTTTGCTGCATTTTAAGCTATAATGTTGTTAAATTTGTTTGATCAATACACTAATTTGTATTATAATATTACTAAAATGTTTTTCTTATATATAATTTTATTAGTATGCTTGTATTTGTATATTGATTGATGATTTTTTTGAGCACGCTCTGTAATTGTTGCTAAGCGGAATAACTTGAATAGTTGAGTGTGAAGTTGTATCTTGATCTCTTTTGCAGCTCTAGTATACAAATATACAATATATGATAAAATGGTTGATGATGATTAGGACGGTGGTCATAAGAAGCCTATAATGAGAATAATTAAATGTTCACTTCACCTTAACACTAATCTTGCTTTTGGATTTTATATTTTAGTTAGCTAGTTCTATTTGATAATTTATTTTGGATTTTAAACTTGGAACTTGGAACTTAGAACTTGGAAAACTATATTGTTGATAAATATTTTGGTATTTAGTTGCTAATTAAACATTATTGAATTTTTTAGATACATTAGGTCAAAACGTAAATATATTTGTTTCATTAGTATAGATTTAGCGATGTAAGACATGCAAATTACATTATATAATACAAATCTTTGTTTTTTTTTTAATGGATAAATACACAATTTACGTGATTATTCAACATATAAAGTCATTATCAACATATAAATATGTCTGCAGGAGATAATTTGTTTGTTGCTGTAGCAACCGTTGTGAAATTAAATAATGGTACGTCTACATCTTCTTTCTTTCTTTCACCTATTGAACCCATATATAACCTTTTCAGGAACTGCTTTTAATTTTAGTTTTTGTACAGTTTAGCATGCTCATTTAAAATCTAGCTTTAATATGAGCAAGGATGGAGTGTGTGTGTGTGTGTGTATTGGAAAAATGGATGGGTATACTTACGTCTTCTATTTGTTGTCTTCCAAGTGAAATGCCAAAGCAACCCCAAAGTAAGCAATCCAGAAATGATTGATGCTGTTATGATGACCACCACCCTTTTCTTCTTGTTTAATTTGTGGATTGATCCTAGATCAGACAGCAATTAAGTAATCGTTTCATTTTTTTTTTTTTAAGTTTTATGTTTCTTTTTGGTAGAAGTATTTGATCGTTGATTATAGTCCCTGGATGTACTATAAGTCAGTTGAGCATATGTGAGCTAATTCCATGACAAATTTGCTTGTAATTTTTAAGTTTTGTACTTGTAATGTGATTGTGGCAATGAGGGCTAAAGGTTAACAAATCTTCTCATTGTGCAAGACTAATCCCTGGATCTTCTCATTATAGTCCCTGGTTGATTCAGACAGAAACTCTCCATAGACACTCAGTTGATCGAGACCTCATTATGGAAATTCTGTTATTTTCTTTCAAGGCTGCTTTGGTAGCCACACTAAGCCTAAACCCAACTTGTATAAAAACCTTTTTCAACCCTAATCCTCTGAGAAGGAAGACAACCACAATAAAACATAGAAGAGATGGCTAATATTTTTCTTCCAACCCTCTCCCAGTGAACATCCTTTAGAGGTTGACTCTTTTAGACACAAAGATCACCTTAACTGTGTTGGAGTTGCTACTAAAACCATAGAGACTACATTAAATCTTCAAGAAGCTTTGGAGTGAATAAGAGATTGGTTTTACAGTAGATGGATTGACTTGTGGTACCAAGTGGCTGAAGGACAAGGCATGATGAGTCTGAAGTTGATAGCAGGAGTGAGGAGATTGGGTGCACTTTAGGTGCTTGTACATATAAAGTCTAGTAAGTATAGTATATACTGCAACAACCTTCATATTTGATTTGATTAGTTGGGCTCGGCCACAAAGTACGTTTACCTATTGGTTTTTCACTCTGTGAACAGATTCTGGGCATATTCAGGAATTTTAACTTGAGGGGACCAAATTGCAATATTGATAAAATAATCATAATTCATAAATCTATAAATAAAAAATTATTAACTTAATAAATGGTCAAAAGAAAAAAAAGTGGGTTAATCCTACGTTGAAAAAATGAGTGTGAGTTTAATAGTTATAATGCTTGTGTTGTGTATCTGAGAGTTAGGCTTTTTTGGATATACATTATTGTAAATTTCTTTAAAAAACCTTCTTTCCTCTCTCCATGTGTGTGTGTTAAAAAATACTTCGTATTCTTAAAAAAAAAAAAAATTCATATACTTAAACATTAATGAAAATACAAAAAAGTGTCTAGTTCACAATATACACATATAGAATTTTGCAAACTATTATTTTAGGCACCACCAATCCAACATATATATAACCGAAACTTTTAACTTTTTGTTGACTTCTCCAGAACTTGCCATATCATCATTATTTAAAAACAAAAAAATTTATTTATTGGGTATTATTATTATATTTAATTACTTAGATAACTTGTACAAAACTTTTTTTTCTAGAAAAAATGCACGGAACTTTACACGTGTTTGGTCGGCAATATATATTTTATGAGCAAGACTTAGATGTAGTACTTAGGTGTTGTTCCTTAGGTTTCCCTTTTAAAATTTTGTCATGTGGATTTTTTCTCATATAAAGGAAATGTATTTTTTAGTTAAGTAACCACATAACTAAATTGTAAAAGGGGAACTTAAGGAACAACACCTAAGGTACTGTACTTAAGTTTATATATATAAAACCGAAACTTTTGATTTCTTGTTAACCTCTCCAAAGCTTGCCACATCATCATTATTTTTTCAAAATAAAATTATTTTTATTGAGTATTATTATTATATATAATTACTTAGATGACTTGCACAAAACTTTCTTTTGAGAAAAATTGCACGAAACTTTAAACATGTATTTGGTTGGCAATATGTATTTTATGAACAAGACTTAGGTACAATACTTAGGTGCTGTTCCTTAAGTTCTCTTTTTAAGATTTTACTATGTGGATTTTTTCTCATGGGAAGGAAGTGTATTTTTTAAAAGGGAAACCTAAGGAACGGCACCTAAGGTACTATACATATCTAAGTTTTGTCCATATTTTATTATATCTACATTATCCATCTAAAAGTTGAAAGAGATTTTGTGTTGATAAAGTTATTGTGGGGTTGGGTTTATCGGATTAGATTAAGCTCACAAAACATAAACTATTCATTTAACAATGAATTGTATGATTTTTTTGTTATGTCCTTATTAATCTATATATTATCTATATATTATTATTATTATTATTATAATATAAAACCAAAGTTTTTTTTTTTTTTTTTTTTTTTACTTTTTAGTGACCTTTTAAAATTTTGACACATTAGCTTTGCAAGCTTCACAAATTTACACCTCGTTATAATTAATTTTATTAATTAGACTCATGTTATGACTCCTCTCTTCCCACCTCAAAACCCTAAATATAACTTGGTAAGGAAGTTGATTCTTCAACGAGAACAAATCCTGTTGTACATGGCCACCTAATCGCTTTTAAATTTGAACTCGATTGTCTTATTAACAATAGAGTCTATGAATTGCAGTGTTGCACAGTCATCCACAAATAACATCCATGCAAGGACTTGATATTCTTCGGCATAATCCTAAATCAATGTTGAAAGGTTGTGTTTTACAACCATCTAATCTTGGTAACTAAATCTTGCACCTATGATTGTTTATGATTATTTTTGTTCACGGTATATAGTTTAAACCCATTAAACTAATTGCTTGATGGTATTTCATGGTTTTTTTTCCCTTTACTTTTTCTTTCAAGGTTGCTAGGAACACAACCACACAGATGATTTTTTTTTCATTGTTTAAAGTTTAGGCTCAATAAAATTTAAAACTTATTACTTTATGGGTTTATGTACTTTTTTCCTTTTCTTATTTTTATCTTTTGAATAGTCGTATATTTTTGGCTTTTTGGGAGTTTTAACATCTGAATTTTTGTGTTAATTTTCACAATATTTGAACATGTTTAGCAAATTTCAACAACTATACCATGTATTATTCTTTTGAAGGTAATCAATTTTTCTTTTATATTTCTTTACTGTATAATCATATATATATATATATATATATATATATTGTTTTGTTTCAATAATTTATAGGAAGTAAATTTTATGATTCTTTAATATTTTTTGGCTTTTCGAAGTTTTTAACATTTGAATTTTTGAGTTATATTTTTGTAATATCTAAAACTATTTGGCAAATTTCAAAGACTATAGCCATGAATTATTATTTTGAGTGTAATACATTTTTCTCTTATATTTCTCTGTTGTGTAGTCACACACACATATGTATTTTCTATAATTTGTAGGCTCTTAATTTTTTGATTCTTCTCAATAGTTATAGGCTTATAGTCATGAATTATTCTTTTGAATGTAACCGTCTTTCTTTTATATTTCTCTATTGTGTAGTCATATATATTTTGTTTTGTTTCAATAATTTTTTAAGCAATGAATCTTCTAATTCTTTAATATTTTTTGAAAGCCATTGCACTTTCACGCAATGACTTCTTCATCAAATTGTAACACAAATTGAAGTTGTACAAGAGCAATTCATGCAATGGTGTAGTTTCTTACTCAATTTAAGATTTTATAAAATTATTTTAGTTTCCTAAACAAACAAGTAGGTTCCCATGCATAGCATGGGTTAGCGACTAGTTGTCCATAGCATTGAAATTTCCTTATTTTTTTTAATGAATTATTCAGCACCAAATTTCAAATTAAAAAAAAAAAAAGATGATATGGAGAGAGATATAATATATTATCATATAGAAATACAAAAAATTGAACAACATATTCTTAATAAACAAAGCATATTCATAAACTAAATGACCATTATCATATATATATATATATATATATATAGCAAAGCATAAATCTAAATGCCCATGTGGTGTTAAAGAAACAAACAAACTTGAAATGTTGAGGTTCAATTACTTTCTTGAAGGCTAAAACAAAAAACAAAAAAAAAAAAAACAAAAAAAATCAAGGAACAGCTAGAACTCGAAGCAAATATGGTCAATTTTTTTTTTTTTCTAGATGAAACGAGTTTATTTGTTTCTGAGTTAAAGTGTTAGAGCAATAAACAATGAGAGGAAAGAAACATGGTGTTGTTATCTATTGAGAATCCCATAGGTGGCTTCTTGAGGTTGAGAAGGATGGGAAAAAAGTAAATTTTGTATGAAAATGGGTGGTAAAAGATGCTATTTTGTGAATATGGGTTATAGAAAAAACTTAGGTGTTCCGGGAACAATGCTACCTCCTCTCACATGAGGGGTGGGCCCACGCGTGGGTCTCACCATAAGGCCCATCCTTCTTGTGAGAGGGGGGGGGGGAGCATTGCTCCAGAGCATGTAAGAATTACCTGTGGGTTATTGTCTATTGAATTGACAACAAATTATTTGAAAAATTGGGAGAGTTAGCTAGTATTTTATTTTGAGGACTTCGGTTGTTATCTATTAGAGTAAGTAGCAAGTAGAGTTCCTAGAAAGAAGTGGGGGGTCATATTTTTCTTGGGGCCCATAACCTTTTACTTTTCCTGTTGCTATTAGACTCATAGCCTAACAGTAGAAGAAGATTAAGGGGTTGTTTGGATGAATTTTTTTTTATCACTCAATTTCCGTCACTCGTCACTCGTCACTCATCGCTCATTACTCATCACTTATCACTCATTATTCATCACTTTAAAATACCACAACCATTTGGCACCATCACTCACTTCCCATCACTCAATATTTTTCACACTATTTGTGGGTCCCATACCTGTCAATCTGTGCAGCTTTTTCTCTCTCTCTCTCTCTCTTTTTTTTTTTTTTTTTTTTTTTTTCAGTACCCAGATCACCCAAACTCAGTGAAAAAAAAAAAAAAAAAAACCCCAAAACTGAAGACCGAACCCAGTGAAAAAGAAAAAAAGAAAAAAAGTTAGCTGGTCAAAAGTTGCAGTTGTGGGTCTCTCATGTGTGTTTAATTACAAAAATGTCACTGAGCTATGAGTTATGGAAACTGAAAACAGCCAAAATGTGATTTCAGTTTCCATAACTCAAAAATCAAAGAATTGAGTGATGGAAACAAAGTTATGGAAACAGAGTTATGGTGCTCCCAAACGAACTTCTCGCTATGGGTCCCATCATTTTTGAGTTATGAGTTATGAAAATTGATGATCCAAACAGCCCCTAAAATTCTAGGGGGCCACGGACAACGTAGCTCTGCAACTTTTAATGTGTGTTTGTGGTTCATATGCTTTAATGTATATCTATGCTTATTTTCGTGCTTGAATATTGATGAATCAAGTACTTGACTTAATACAGAATAATTGGTTAAAATTGGTAGTTAAGTTGTATTAGGGGTTAAAGGTAATTTTGATTTGGCATCAGAGCTTTGGTTCACTTGTGAAGGATTAATATCCTAATCTGTTCCTTCATCCCGTCTACCATGGATAAAAATATTTTAAATTCTAAAAAAAAAAATTGAAAGACAATTGAAAACAGTAATTGAAGATCATCTTTCATAAAATCAAACTCATACCCAGTTCTGAAGGGTGCATCCGAATGTATAGATCCTGTCCACCAGCCGGAAACTGTTTAATATCTACTAGATCATCAAACCAGATGGCGCAGCCAGCACCTTCTCTGATATCTGAATTTGTATAAGCCATACAAGAACAGTTATTCAAGCATTCTGCCCTGCAATCCTCAAGATTCATTTTTGTGTTCACCCATGAGTGTGTAGTATCTGGGAGTTTCAATCCAGAAAATTTCAGAATCCCATGTGTGCTTTTCTCCTCGTAGCTCAATCGTTTATTGCGTACACATCCTAGGGACCAATCCATTGAATCCCATCTTTGTTGTGACTTGGGTTTGAATCCGTTTAAACATTGGCAGACTGGAAAGTCGGTAACAAGACATCTTGCATAGGCTCCACAAAGGGCATATGTATCACAGTAGTCCATAGGCAGATATCCATGAAGCTTCCAACTTTGTTCTGTCCATGTGAAGCGTTGAAACATAGAGTTAGTTTGGTTGATAAGTGCTTTTGAGTGAAGTGACTGCTTCAGGGTAAACATGAAGTAGGCCTCATCTTGATTGAACACAAAGTTGAAGGCATACACCGGATTTGGCTTTAGTCCAGGTGAACCACTGAAGCCATAGCCATTCCAAGGCCCAAAACAGAAGTATATTGTTGAGCCTTGCCACAAATAAGCTTCTGGGCAGTTATGAAGTGTTAGCTCAAAGATAAAGTTCCCAAGAGATGGGTCATCCCAGTTCTTCCATGCAATTAAGCGCCTGTTAAGACCTCTCTTCAAATCCCAACCGTGTTTCATCCCTGGTAACATCGTATCAAATGGATAGTCAAAGCTTTGGCACAAGTAGTCTTCTGAATTGCCATCTGTTACCACAAGATTCCCAGTATCCAAGAGTTGTAACAATGGACTCTGAGCTTCTTTCAAAGTGCTTGCTGACCAAACAACAGAATTATTCTGGATGATGTTAAGATTTCCAGAGCTATTTATCATCAAAATCCCAGAAGTGTCGTTAATTGGGCGAACTTTGTTTGCAACCCAAACAACAGTTTGAACTGGGATGCTCTTGTACCAAATTCCCAAGTAACGATTCTTGGAACTTCCAGGACTGAAGAAACCCAGTGCAAAGTTTCCTTCTCTGGACACTATGATGTCACTATCACTTAAACGTTGGGATGGAGTTATGCTGTCTAGTACTCCATAGGAGATTTTAAACAGGAAAAAGAGTAAATTTGTAATGACAAGAATAGAAGAAAGAAGGTCCATTGATTCCCAGCTCTTGACCTCTTTTGATCTTATACACAAGTTCAAGATAGGCAATCTAATAGTTAAGGGCCATTAGAAAGACATAAAACGTGAACGACATGGCAGTTGACTTGGACGGATGCATTTCAGAATAGAAGACTGATAGACCAAAAATGTGTTGACCCATTTCGTAAATTAATTAATTAATTAGCCAACTTAATTAATTAAATTTAATTACGTGCAATAAGCATTGTAGCACAAACAAATCACCAACTAAGTTAAATAGAACTGAAAATAAATTTAACACAGGTGATTTGTTTATGAATGAGAGAACCGTCGAGGCAAAATTCCATCGGGTGAATTTAAGGTCACCACTCCTAAGAATCCAACCACCACAATTTCTCTCCACCTTTAAATTGGATTCAGGCTGCGTTGAATATTGACAAGGTTAGGTGAACCATTAAAAAATTGTCTTGAGACTCAGTTTACGGCTTATTGGGTACTCCTAAGTACTATAAATGTGTACTTTATCCTCTCACATAACTGTGAGTCCCATTAATTAAATTTATAGTAGGACCTACAATTCATGTGAGAGGGGAGAATACACATTTATGATACACTCGGAGTATTCAATAATTTTCCCAGTTGCATTTATACTTTTCGAAGACCAAGATTTCGCATTATATATATGCATAGTATAAGGCAAAACTTTTCATTGTAGCTACCAATTTTCTCTTTTTAAAGAAACAAAAATTTGATGGGAAAATTATTTAAGTTTAGTAAGAGCTTCTACTTTAATTGATTGGCTGATTCTACCGTTTTAAACAAAAATTTCTGGAGTTCAAATTATCCTCCCTTTGTAATCTTCAAATTAAAAAAAAAAAAAAAAATGATGATTTGAACATATATTTTACAAATTGAACATCTTAAAAATATCAGATAGCTATGTGTTTAATTTGTTGACTATTTTTCTTCTCAAAAAACATTTGTTGACTATTCTATTTATATTTTAACAATATATTTTTTTCCAAAGTGAAATGACTAGTATAACCTTGATATTTGTTGACTATTCTATTTATGTAAAAAGTTCCATATCGTATTTGCGTATCGTAGGTGCTTATGAATTGTACGATACAGTGTGCGTATCGTACAAATCGTATCGTATCGTATCGTAAAATCGTTCGTATCGTATGACACATAGACAAATGCTTTAATAAAATAACATATTCATAAGTTTTTTTCCTCTCTCTTTATCCTATAAAATTTGGACTACATAGTACAGACTTACACTTTACTTTAATATTTGCAAATTTATTTTCTATACTATGGATAAGGTATTAATTGACAATATAATTATTTTTTTATTTTTTTCATTATTGTCTTAAGGACCTGATTTGTGGCCTAGTCCTAAAGGAAAAAATGATCTAGGCCTAAAGAGCCCAATACAATAAATTTATAGAGAGTGAGTTGAAAAACTAGACTCTAATAAATCAGATAACAATTATAGTGAGCCCAGATGAAAAGAAAACAAGAACAAAAAAGTTTTGCTCAAAGTAAATCGTCTTCGGCACAGTCCGAGGAGTCCAGATTTTGTATATTTGTCTTTTGGATCTGATTATCAGTCCAGTTCTTGGTGTTACAATGTTTCTCTTTCTCTTTTTTGATTCCTTGTACCTGGAGGGTTTCTTACATTATATAGCTCCCCTTAGATGATCTTGGCCCTCCACTTGTTGACCACCCAGACCACTACTTGAGTGTTTGTTCTATTAGATACCTTCTCAATCCCCTTGTGAGTTGTGGCAACTAAGGTAATACTGT
Organism: Castanopsis chinensis; assembly: GCA_032878915.1. Classification (NCBI taxonomy): domain Eukaryota; kingdom Viridiplantae; phylum Streptophyta; class Magnoliopsida; order Fagales; family Fagaceae; genus Castanopsis; species Castanopsis chinensis. The sequence goes on from JAVQMG010000064.1 coordinate 695,237, forward strand.
TCAGAGGTCTTCTCCACATAAATGCAGCCAAGAAGTTTGGTGGGATGCATTAAATGTGGTGGCAGCCACCAACTTTTCAGTCAAGTCAGTGCTAGCCCCTTCCCTAAAGCTCTTTCTATACAGTGCAACCTCCTTTGATGACATGCCATTGATGTGACCCCACAGTTTGAGGGCATGGCCTCCTTAGCAAGATAATAGTCCTTCTCGGCCATGGGTATGACATGTGGCGTAACTACCTTACTGGAATTCCTGTACCCCACAATTATTTTAAGTTTAAGAAACTAAAATGCCAAGAAGATTTTTTTTTTTTAAAAAAAATTATTAAAATAAAAAGAACAAGAAGAGATAGTAAATGTTAATGACGGTGAAGTAAATTTTAATAAAGAATAAGTTTGTAAAATGATAAACATGATGATGGCATTGACTTAGATGGAGTTTATTAGGCAATATGATGAAAATAAATTATTATTTTTGGGTCATTTGTAATATGTTATCACTTTTGAATCTAAGCAATTTGAATATGTATGTTATAAACATATGCTAGTTTGATTTATTTAGTTAGTTTGTTAAATATTATTGCATAAGTGATGAATAAATTAGTCATTAATTGATTATATTTAAAATTTATAATGAATATACTATTTATATATGTATATCTATAATATTTTATAAATTTTATTAAGTGTTTGTGTATCTTACGATACACAATACGGAAAAATAAAAAATCGATTTATGATATGATTCACGTTTTGACAACTATGCTCGATGGCCTAAAAAATTATTAAGTACCTGTTTGGTTACTTATTGGTTTGTATTCATTTTCAGTTTTGATTTTTTGTACTTATCTTCTCTTCTCAAGTCCTAAACTTATTTTTTTGTTTAGCACCAATTTTGGACTAGGAGTGGCTTGTGTCAGTGGACACAAGCCGCACCTTTTGGACTAGTTTTTGTTTTGATCAAATCCCTATATTTTCTGACAAAACCATCTGTCACTGTCACCCACTTGAAACTGTAGCCACAACACTAGATATAGACTAAAACCAAAACCTAGATCTTCAACAAAAAACCCATCAATACAAACAAATTTCATCAAATTCCAACACAAATAGAAAATTGTGTCCTTTTTTTTCAGTACAAAAAAATACAATTTTCTTTGGTTCAATTATAGGAAAACCAAAAACAAACTCGAACCCATTAAAGAGAGGGCCAAGACTTGGGTTAATTCCAATTTGACATATTGGTTGGAACCAAAATGATTAAAAGGATTCTTGTTTCTTAGCAACCAAACAAAGAAATTGCTAAAACCCAAAAATGAAATCACAAAAGAAACCATCAAACAATAAACCCCAAGCAAATTAATTTTTTTAAAAAAACCACAGATCAAAAGGCAAAGCTAACAATATTGAATTTTTGATACCTAGAGATCAAAAGAAACCAAAGCCCAACAGGTCTAGCAATCAACCCACTAATTGTTCCACGAGAAAATCGTTCCCAACAACTTATTGTAAAAAAAAAAAAAAAAAAAAAAAAAAAGAAGAAGGAAAGTACGAATAAAAAAATCATAGAATTTTTGGTGGCAGGAATGTTAAAGACACACAAGAGAGAGAGAGAGAGAGAGAGAGAGAGGCAAAAAAATATGGAGCATGAAAAAGGCAAAGAGAGAGAGAGAGTGTGTAATTGAGGGGACATTTCACTACTAGTGGGAATCATATAGTTGGTTTTATTATGAAAATGCTATTGTATCCATTTTCATAGAAAATAAAAATAATAAAAAAGGTGTTTTCATTTTTTGTATTCAAATCCATTTTTTTAGGATATTGTAAATGAAAACTGAGTACAAATTTACAAATCAAACCAATTTTTTGTAGTGGATGCCACAAAAAAGCAAAAAAGAATATAGAAAACTGCACTTTTTTCCTCTAACTAAACAACCTCTAAGCTTATCAAAATTGCGCTAGTGACAACTAGCACAATTGTCACTATTATTATTAAGTGATAGAAATGAAGAGTTTTGGAGGATTTGCAAGGAAATAAACACTAGTAGAGTTCACCAATGTGTTGCTAGACAAAAATCCTCTGATGCTTAAGTCAAAACTTTCACAAAAATCCTAATGAACTATGAAAGTGTAAGAGTTAGTGTTTTTCACCTGTACTTTGGAACAAAGGAGATTTAGGGTATGTTTAATAACTGCTTTTCCCTTCTATTTTTTGTTTTCAAAAATAATTTTCTATTTTTAAAACTAAAATACTTATTTGGCAACCCAAAATGGACAGAAAACAAACACTATTCTCAAAACTCAATTTGTGAAGGAAACTGAAAACATGTAAAAAACTGTTTTCAGTTTCTAATTTTCAAAAGTTAATTAAAACTCCCATTTAATTTAATAAATTTATCTCATTTAATGAGTTAGCATTAGAGTTCAAATCCTAGTAACAACATATTTTAGTATTTTCTATTTATTTCATCAAAAACTATTTTTTTAATTTCAACAAACCAAACATGTTTTTTATTTCAAAAATAAAAAAAAAATTTTTTTCTTTATATTCTCAAAAATAAGTTTTTGAAAATAGAAAACAAGAACTGTTACCAAACATAACCTTAGTGTTTATATAAAGGTTTAGAGTCGACCACGTTTTCACTATTTTTGCCACTTTTCTCATAGGAGGTGTGATTGGAGTTATGGAGTTAACGGCAGTGAGATTCTTAGGGTTCATTCCTATTTCTGGAAAATGTAGGCTGGTGGAAGCAGTGCTGGCTCAATGGGTGAGCCAAATAGGCAACTGCCTAAGGTCCCCTACTAAAAAAAGCCCTTAAATTTTTACCAATAGAGATACTCTTGTATCAATAGAAGTATTAATTAAGCCCTAAATATTCACCAATAAATAAAAAGTAGTTTTTTATCAAATAAAAACTAGTTAACAAAAAATATTTTCATTGGATGGGTCAATCATTTAATCTCTCACATATAAATGTTATAAGAACTCATTAATCTTACACTAGTAAATAAATTTATACTCAAATTCTATTTAGAACTATCAAATATATAAGTTTATTAAACTTTTCAATCATAATTTTTTAGTATTTGGTTACTTCATTCAATATACCATACATACAAAAAGTTTAGGGTACGTTTGGTAGACTGTAATAGACATTGTAATATAAGAGCTATTTCTATGGGTTAGTTACTCAATAGTTTGATTATGTTTTTATTACAGGGAATAATCATTCCTTATGAATAACTAATATTTAAAATAACTATTCATCTCTAAAAGGGTTGTAATAGTTATTCCTTAGTATGCGTATTAATTTCTAAAATTAATACATTTCATAGTTACAACCTAAAAAATAACACAAACAAGATAAAAAGGAGCAATTATCACAACATTTTATACAACTTTTATCAAACTTGTTGTGAGAGGCCTTGAAAGTGCCTCTCAAAAAATAGAGAGATTTTTGGAGTGCTTTTTAGGGCACCTCTCTTTTTGGGTAAGTGGTGTGAAGTCGCCACTTATTTTTTATACAAAAAAATAAGAAAAAAATAAAAAAAATACAAAATACATGATTGAATTGTTCCTCTGTCATTGATTGAATAAAAAAAGTACATGTTTGATAAATTGAAAATTACATGGCTCTGGGTCCTAGTTACAAACTACCAAATAATTACATGGCTTTTTGTCCTAGTTACAATCTAGGCAAAACAAAAATAAATACAAGGCATAGATCTATCTATCCAAAAGAACTAGATTTGGAGGCTAAGTTATGGAATGAGAAGGTGTTAGGCACTATTCTGCCAAGACAGAGTCTGGTCTTTTAGACTCTTGTGACCAATGTATCATTTTTATGCATGACACGAACAATATGTTGTGTACATGACAAAAAAAAAATTCACATAAGCCTATTTATGAATATGCCCTCTTCTTTGTTAAAAATTTAGATTCAGATTTGTGTTGATTAAATGAAACAAAATCTTTTGATTTAAAAAGATCAGATCTGTTTTCTGAGAACTAAAAAAAAAATTTTGCATTAAAAAGAATCATATCTGTTTTTTTATATGAAAGAAAATAAGACAGATTTTTAGAAGAGGGCTAATTCATAATATAAACCTATGCTACATGCATCAAACAAAACCAACAAGACTACTCAAGCCCTTTTTTTTTTTTTTTTTTTTTTTTTTGTAATTTCAAAATCTGATTTGTTGAAAAAAAAATTTACAATTAAAGAAAATATAGATAATTTTTTTTTTATTTTAAAAAATTTAGATTTATATCTAAGGAAGATACAAATTAGTTTTTGTTAAAAAAAATTCAAATATGCATCTAATGAAGATTCAAATCCGTTTTTTGATTGAGAAAAATTGTAATGATGAGTAGATTTTTGAAACTAAAAAAATCATGATAACAAAGACCTCGAGAACATGTTTCAACAAAAATATATTAACAATATATGATATGAATATTTAAATATTAAATTGGAAGAATATTTAAACATGCATCATAAAAATAAGAGAAACAAAATAAAAATAAAAAAGGTAAAGAAGAAACAATCTTTTGCATGGATGCACTCTTCTTCTTGAGGGGATATTTTAGGGTTCAAAGAAATTTATGCAATTATCTTTGAAACCTAAAAATCCTTACTTACAAAAAATAAATTCTTAAGACTAGAGCCTCCAAAATGTCTTTAACGTAAAAGGGAAAATAATAGAGAGGAGAGTCAGACAGAAAGAGGGGAAATTTGAGAGCGTGAAAAGTGTGCTAAATTTTAAGATGCATCCTCTATTTATAGAGGATGAGATGCTTAAAAAATAAGCAAAAAACGTATGGGGGAAAATCCTAAAAAAAAGGAGATTTGGATAAGAGTAAATTGATTTTTCAGATCAAAACAAGCTATGGTATTTTGATCATATCTCTTTACTCAAAATTCGGATTAAGCTGAAATTTTTAATAACTTTAGGGAAATTCGATTTTCTACAACTTTGCCAAAAATAGCCCAATACAAATTTTGAGTTCTACTATGGAAAAAGTACCTTTGAACGTGAATCTGAAATTTGCTACTTGATTAACAGTTTTTCAAGTGTTTTCCAACTTAAAAACTGTATTTGGACAAATTTCAGAGTTATTTTCATGATAAAACTCATTCCAAAGTGATAATTATGACTTTTAAAATAATTATTTTGAATATAATTGTCCCAAAAGTCTAATTATCCACAGTCTTTAAATATTATCAGCTTATTTGTTTTAATTGCATGCAATAAATCTCACTTTAAGAAGAATACTCCACCAATCACATAAATTCATTTAATTAATTTTAATCATTAACCAATCAAAATTAATTTCAATTAATCACAAGTGATCGGCTTCACCTCATACAATGCATGTAGAACGAGAAAACTTGATCTCGTGATATCTTTCAATTCGACGGTTTGATTTGGAAACTGGACACACCGTCACGACCGTTAGAACCTCAAGATCATTTTTATGATATGCAATGAATGAATTAATGCATGTAATGCAATCATGAATTTTTGGTACATGAATGGTCATTCTAGTGATATTCCTTGATTACATCATGGATGCAAAATCGAGTGTCTACACTTGTCATGTGGTGAGACATGAGCAGTGAAGAAAAAATTGTAGATCCATGTGGGTGTACATCTTTACTACTCACAGCTCACCATATAGTAAAAGTTGTGTAAAATGCTATATTACCAAAATTGCTCCATAAGAAATGGATCTTAAAACTATGGGTGTGTTTGGATATCGCTTATTTGCTGAAAACTGAAAACTTATTGCTGAAAACACTATAATAAAATAGTTTTTAAACAACCAAAACACTATTCATGCGTTTTGTGCAACTTGGTTGGTCCATGAACAGTGCCATGGGACCAATAAAATGTAAACGCAAATGCCAACGCTGAAGAAGCAGCACACAAAAGCACACTATATGTTCAAATCCAAAGGCTAGGATAAAGGTTATCGGTTTTGAAGCCTAATCATTTTGCTTATGTTATCGATAATGGTGTACAAAAACTGACAAAAAATTTAGCCTTCGTATTAAATTTTGGATTGAGTTCAGCACTCCTGATGTAATAGTAATGGCTGATTGAGATTAAAAATTGAAAAAAACAACTTTCAATCTCAACCATTAAATAAATAAAAAAAGTAAAAAAATGAGAAAGGTACAAATTAATGTAGAGTGAGTGGGGGTAATTTTTATCTTACCGCAAAGCCATTGGTACCAATTGGGAGCTTATATGAATCGGAAACACAATCAGTAACATTTTCACCATTATGTGACGTATGGATAGCTAGCTTAGGTAAAATCCATGATCATTTTGAAATGTACATGGAATGTCAAGGGCCACGAATGCTGTTGCTAAGCACAAGTAACCGGTATAGGAAGTCAGTAGCCGTGTCAATACACGATAGTGAAAGCTCCATGCCAATACTATACAAACCCACATTTTACCATAATTGTCCACGTAATAGACTGTAATTGTTCGAATGTCATTGTTACATAGACTCGCAATTTTATTTCTACAAATCAGAGTTTGCAATGTAAGATAATGGTAGGAAAGTGTGTTTTTGTGCGTGCTACATACTAACAGGGTTGGTGCAGTATAGGAGCATGTCTTTGGCATTGATCACATTTCTTTACATATTTAGCCGCTTCTCGTTGCATATTCAGCCACCAGAATCCCTGAGTCATCACTCAGTGGGCTAGTGATCTTCCACTCAGATGCCCTTCACATGCTCCTTTGTGAAGCTCGACTAATAGCTCAATGGTCTAGCTCAGGTGCAAACATAACAAGTATGGCCCTCCAAACGAACGTCGATACAACTTCTTATCTTTGGATAACCAAAAACAAGATGACGTTCTCCGTACCTTCTCTGCCTTTTTCCCATTTGTCAGTAAAGACCCATCAGAGAAGAACGCAACATAAGGATCCAACCAACTCAGCGTTTCTGCCAAAGCAACCCTTACCACTGTCCATTGCTCAATACTCGATTACTCCAGTAGCTCCACAAAAATCATTCGGGGGATACGCTTTTCTGAAGACGAAGCCAATGTGGCTAATGAATCAGCGTGGTTATTTTGACTCCTCGGCACTCTAACTACACTAACTTTTTGGAAACTCAACCAGAGGGATTGGAACAACTTCAAATACTATAACATGCAGTAATCATTTGCCTCAAAGCTTCCTTCTATCTTAATAACCACCAATCTCGAGTCTGAGAATACTTCTACTCTTCGGCACTGAGCTTCTGCACTGCTCGTAATCTAGCAATAAGGGCTTCATATTCGGCGTCATTGTTTGAAGTGCGAAAGCCCAATCTGAGTGACTTTTCCTTTTCAACCCTTCGGGAGACACCATAACAATTCCGACCATTGACCCCTTTGCATTAGATGCACCGTCCACATACACTTGCCAGCATTTAACCCTAACCTAACATATTCCAATAGAAGCTCCCTGAGAAGGTGTAAATTCAGCTAGCAAGTTTGCCAACACCTGACCCTTATTTGAATTCCTCAGCTTATACCAAATGTCAAATGTACCCAGTCTTATGCCCCATTTTGCTATCCTCCCGTGAAATACGACCTCCTCAAAAGTGATTGCAAAAGGTATTCGGTCAACACTCACACTGTATGAGCTTGGAAGTAATGTGGTAGTTTCCTTATAGCATGCACCAGTGCCAGTGCCATCTTTTCCAATGGCAGATGCCAAGTTTTTGCATCCACTAAGGTTTTATTGAGGTAAAATACCATTCTTTGGACCCCCTCCGGTTGCCTAAGAAACACTGAACTAATGGCATGGTCGGATATGGCCAAATACATGTATAAGTCCTTTTTGGGCTCAGGTCAGGATAAAATAGGTGGACTGGCTAGGTAAGACTTTAAATCTTTAGACGCCATGTCACATTCCTCAGTCCACTGAAAACTCTTCCACTTCTTCAACAATTAATAGAATGGTCAGTATTTATCCGTTGATCTTGATACGAACCTATTCAAGGCGGAAATCATTCTGGTAAGTCTTTGCCCTTCTTTAGCATTGTTGGGAGGGCACAGCTATTGAATAGCTATAATCTGGTCGGGGTTTAGCTTTATGCCTCGTGTGGTTATCATATAACCCAAAAACTTGTCTGATCCTACTCCAAAGGCACATTTTTCAGCAGTAAGGTGTAAATTGTGCTACCTCAATATATCAAAGACCTCAACCAAGTCATGCGCATGCCCTTCACACTTCTTAGTCTTTACTACCATGTCGTCAATGTGAACCTCCATTGTTTTACTAATCAAATCCTTGAACATATGGGTGACCATCCGTTGATAAGTATCCCTCGCATTCTTAAGCCTAAAGGCATCACTGTGTACTGGTAATTTCCCTCGGGTGTAGTAAAAGATGTTTTCTCCTAATCCATGGGAGCCAAAGTGATTTGATGGTACCCTTGGAAGGCGTCCAAACAACTCATTCTCTGGTGTCCAATCGTGACATTCACGAATTGGTCTATCTTCGATACCGGGAAAGGATCCTTTGGGCATGCTCAGTTAAGGTTAGTGAAATCAACGCAAACTCCCCACTTGCCGTTCTTCTATTTTACCACCACCGTGTTGGCTAACCATTTAGGAAAAAACACTTCTTTAATAGCCCCCGATCGCTTTAGCTTCTCCACTTCCTCTTTCACTGCCTCCAAATGAGGTTTTGCGGACCTCCTCAGTCTTTGCTTCTTTGGTGGGAATATAGGGTCTATGTTTAACTTGTGCATAATGAAAGCCGAGTTGACCCAGGCACTTCATTTGGACTCCATGTGAACACGTCCAAATTTTGCACCAATGACAACAAAATTCCCACTCAGTCCTCTATTGACATGCTCTTCCCTATCCAGAAATACATGTCGGAATATGGCATAATTCGTACTTGGACCAACTTTTTCACATTGTCTATGCCTGTTAGACCCTTGGTTATTGGTAATTGCTATAACTGCTCCCGATTAACTTGGTCTTTTTGCTTAATCTTATGATTTATTGCTGCCATTAAGCACTATCTTGCTACCTTTTGATCGACCTGAACTATTGCGATTCCATCTTCCATAGACAATTTGATCTTCTGGTGTAATGTTGAGGGTACCGTCCCCATGGCATGGATCCAAGGATGCCCTAAAATCACCGTGTATGGTGAGTAGGCATTGACCACAATAAAGTTTACTTCCACCTCTTTTCCTTTGGTTACCACTAAGAGCTTTATTTGCCCCTCGGGCATTATGATTTTCCCATAGAACCCTACAAGTTAGGTGTCATACATACTCAAATCCTCATGCTTCAGTCCCAACCCCTTATAGAGGCCAGGGTACAAGATTACAGCTCCACTCCCTTGATCTACCATGACCCTCTTTACTAGGAATCCATCAATTTGAGAAGTCACCACCAAAGCGCATCATGTGGCTAAGAGGTTCCTTTTAAATTCGCTTCACTAAAAGTGATGGCAATTAAGATCATCCTAGGCCTCTTCTCAAGTCGGTTTGTGACATCTGCTTCAGGAGTAGATACTACACTCAATATTCCCCTCTGACTATTCAAGCTCATGCCTTGAGACTTTGCATGAATAACCTTAATAACCCCTAAGGGAGGGAGAAGGGTATGGTCATTTCGGCTTCCCGATCCCTGGACTACATTTACTCCTTCTTGGCTAACCAAAAAATCCTTGAGATGCCTTACCTTCACTAGCTGCTCTAAATGATCTTTCAATACATGACAATACTTGGTGGTGTGACCTTTTTCTCTAGGATAAGTACAATATAAGTTTTGATTCTTCCTCACCGAGTCCCCACCCATCTTGCCCCACCATAAGAAATAAGGTTCATTCTTAATGTGTTCAAGGATATTATAGACGAGCTCTTTGAACATCACATTAACTCCCTCGGCACACTATGTTGAGCCCTCCTCGGGGTCCCTTGGCTTTCTCCTAGTTCTCTGCTGGAACTTCTCGGGATGATACTCTTTACGATATTGCGAAGAAGACGAGGCTTTACCTTTGCCTTGCAATTGATCATCTTCTAGTCTCTTATACTCTGCAATCCTTCTCATCAGCTGATGCATGCCTTCGGGAGGCCGCATGGTCAAAGATTCTTTCAACTCTGACTCCTTGGGGAGACCCAATCAGAAGGTGCTGGTAGCTACTCACTCGTTTGCCCCACTTATCTCATTGTATGGCTTCCAATACCTATCTACATAAGATCGGAGGGTTTTCCCACTTTTCATGCTCATGGACAGTAAAGTATCTTTCGGCGGAGGAACTTTACTACACGTTATAAATCGAGGCTCCAAATGCTTGCATCAAGTCCCTAAAATTTCAGATAAACCCTTTCCTTAAACCATTGAACCACCTCATAGTTGTCAGCCCAAGATTAGATGGAAATACCTTACACATCAACCCATCATTATAAGCATAGAGCGACATCATTTGTATATGGTGACTTACATGCTCCATTAGATCGGTTTTTCCATCATAGATAGTGAAGGGAGGTTGTGTGAATTGTCTTGGCATTTCTGTACACATAATATCTTCGGAGAATGGTGATCGCATAGTTCTCCTCAACGCCTGGCTCATTGCAGCCATAGCGGCATTATGGTGTCCTTATCTTTTGCGATAGGGAGATTCGCAATAAGGCCCCATAGTTTCACAGGATCTATCTCTCAACCAATGCGAACCACTACCTCGAGATGACTTTCCTGCAATGTAGTTGGGATCATCGGATGAATCCTCTCGGTCTCTTCTACGGTGTCGGCCTCTCAGCTCAATTTCTAAATCAATAACCTGCTTCAGTAGACTCTCAAATTTCTGCACCGGTCGCTGTGATTAGACTGCTCAGGGATATAAGACATAGTTTGTTCTCCCTATGAAGATCCTTCGTCAGAGTCTACTCTTGTCTCGTGCCCATCTTGTATGTGCTACTGCTCCCTTCTACACTCCCTTTCTAGCCTCCTACGAACCCTTGAGGAGGCCCTTGAGTGATTTCCCCCAACAGAACCCTCTCCAACATACGGGCCCTCCATAATCTGACAGTATCAAGGTAGTTTAAAGCCTCAAGATGAGTAGGATTCCCATAGACTGCGCCAATTGTGGCGACCCAAACCTACAAGCATTACTATGTAAGATAGTGGATTTGGGTTCCCAATTTACTTGTTGGTAGGTTTCCTCACAGTCCTATAGATTATGCTTCAAACATAGCCTTGATAGCCCAACAATCAAGCATCCCTATGGTTTTTAGCCTAATACCCTATTCCCCTTAGACCTTGCTTCTTACTTTCTATGCTCTCTTTGTTTTCTCTTCCCTTCATGTTTAGTCCTTTCCTATTTCTTTTCTCCCTCTCTCCCTAACTTCCTCAAAAAATGACCCCCCATTTGTCTACCCTCATTTTCTTATATAACCCCACCTAGTGGGGTTCAATTCATTACTTTTCACTAGTTCCCATGCAATCCCACTTTCACCCATAATCCTTAGAAAAATCATGTCTTCTGAAGATTTTCTTGAAATTTGTTCCAAACGTCGAATTGTGTTCGGTAGCAGGTTTCCCAAAGGCACTAACTGTGCTAGTTTACCAACCTAAACTTGTCCACTCACTTGTCATACCCCATCGGTTTATTAGTCAGTATTGGTCCCTATTGGCCCCGAGCACAATAGGTTTCCCCCAAGCGCTAGTTGTTGGTCCTTTATGCATTCATCAATGGACTGGTCCTAATCCTACAATGTTGGGCCTTGGTCACGTGGGCCATTCTTGGTTACTCAGGTTGAGCCCTTACAGTAAATGTGAGGGAAAAATGTTAAAGGAAGTGTAAGTGTAAGGTGAAAAATTAATAAGAAGAAAAATAGAAAAAAAGGGAGATATAGTGTCAGAAATAGGTGGATCATGTGGTTACTGATGTGACTTAACAAAAACGTAACAATAATAAATGATATACTTCAGCTTTTAGATATATATACTAATATACATATAGATAGATATATAATTTATCAACTCAGTCTTGCCGTGCTTATATACCAATAGTGTATAGAACATATGCTCCTGTGAATAGAATCATTCTTCTTCTCATAATCCACTCCTCATTTTTATCTTTGTTTTCTGCTTCTTTTGGTTATGCACCTTTTGCTTTTGTGATTCAAACCTCTGTACACTTTTAATAGGATCTGTGGTTTAAAAGCAGAAAAGCCCATATTTAGGAGTCTCGATCATTTATATCTTAGATAAGAATTGGCTAGTCCAACCATTTCATTAAAGAAAATACAAAAAAGCTCATTAGTTTTACACACCCAAGCAAGTAGCAACTATGAAAAATTAATAGAATTTACTTCTAAAAACAAAAAGATGCAATCTAATCCCAAACGAACCCCTAAATACTAAAAAACTTTCACAAATAACTTCTTAAGCAAGCTACTTATGAATTTCCTATCTAGCTTCCAGCATAGTTATAGTAATTGCATTCTCTATTTTAAATTCTTCATTTCCTAATATTGCACCTGAATTGCTGGGACTTCTTTCTGTGAAGAAACCAGGCTGTTTAGGCTGGGGCAAAATTGCTTCCTCATTTGTTAACATAGAATACACACAAGACATTATTGGCCTATCTTTAGGAAACTTTTGAACACATAGCAAACCAACTTGAATACATCTCAAGATTTGAGATCTTAAATGTGAATCCTCCAAACATGTATACGATAGTTCCATGGCCTTGCCCTCCTTCCATAGCAACCATGCCTAGCGCAATTACAATATAGATACTCACATAACCCACCAAAAAGTAGAGAGAGAGAGAGAGAGAGAGAGAGAGAGAGAGAGAGAGAGAGTTTTCCACTTACATGTCCCAAAAGGTTATGATGGTGATTTGGGTGAAAAAATTTTCTGATTTTCATGGCACTCACTATCTCTAACATAAGCACACCCATGCTAAACACATCAGATTTCACTGAAAATCTTCCATCACTTGCATACTCAGGAGACATGTAGCCGCTGCATGAAACCATCAAATTAGCTTTATTATCATTATTGTTGTTATTGATAACTTAAATTTCAGTATGTTTTTAACATATCACCTCACCCTTACACCATGTTATAAGGGAATGAGGGGTACTTTGAGTCAAAGCACATTGATTAAATATTTGCTACAATTTGAAAAACAAAAGTCTAGTACCGATTTTATATTACTTACTATGTTCCAACAACTCTATCTGTCTTCACTTCACTTTCATCCCCTACAAAAGTTCTTGCTAAGCCAAAATCTGATATTTTTGGGTTGAAGTTGATATCTAATAAAATATTGCTTGCTTTCAAATCCCTGTGGATGACTTGAAGTCTAGAGTCCTGGTGAAGATAGAGAAGTCCTCGTACAATCCCGATAATAATGTCAAAACGCTTTGGCCATGCTAGCAGAGTATCATTTTTTTCTGCATACAATTTTTACCCTTGTTACCTTGATTGCATCTATGTCTATTTTTAGTTCTTTTTGTGAACTTCTTTTGAAATCAATTGGGGGATACTATTCAAATACATAATAGACAAGACACTCAGGCACGCAACATTTAAAAGATGGAAAGTAATTAAAATGCATAAAGGGTCAAGAGAATCAAACCAAAAATGTAACAATCCAAGCTTTTGTTGGGCATGTACTCATAGATTAACATCTTTTCATCTCCTTGAACACAGTATCCTAAAAGCTTGACAAGATTCTTATGTTGAAGTTTGGCAATGAGAAGAACTTCATTCTTGAACTCTTCAAGACCTTGTCTTGAATTCTTTGATAGCCTCTTCACTGCAACGTCTTGTCCGTTACATAGATGTCCCTGCAAATCATCAATTAAAGATGAATTTTTCCGTCTAAATTTGTATAGTATCACCATTAATTTTTTGACTTGTAATTAAATAAGAATCCTTTTAACCTTATAAACAGGACCAAATCCACCTGCCCCGATCACATTTGCAGGAGAGAAATTGTTTGTTGCTGTAGCAACCGTTGTGAAATTAAATAATGGTACGTCTACATCTTCTTTCTTTCTTTCACCTATTGAAGCCATATATAACCTTTTCAGGAACTGCTTTTAATTTTAGTCTTTGTACAGTTTATCATGCTCATTTAAAATCTAGCTTTAATATGAGCAGGGATGGTGTGTGTTCATGTGTGTATATATATATATATATATATATTGGAAAAATGGATGGGTATACTTACATCTTCTATTTGTTGTCTTCCAAGTGAAACGCCAAAGCAACCCCAAAGTAAGCAATCCAAAAATGATTGATGCTGTTATGATGACCACCACCCTTTTCTTCTTGTTTAATTTGTGGATTGATCCTAGATCAGACAGCAATTAAGTAATTGTTTCATTTTTTTTTTTTTAAGTTTTATGTTTCTTTCTAGTAGAAGTATTAGATCGTTGATTATAGTCCCTGGATGTACTATAAGTCAGTTGAGCATATGTGAGCTAATTCCATGACAAATTTACTTGTAATTTTTAAGTTTTGTACTTGTAATGTGATTGTGGCAATGAGGGCTAAAGGTTAATGGATCTTCTCATTGTGCAAGACTAGTCCCTGGATTTTCTCATTATAGTCCCTAGTTGATTCAGACAGAAACTCTCCATAGACACTCAGTTGATCGAGACCTCATTATGGAAATTCTATTATTTTCTTTCAAGGCTGCTTTGGTAGCCACACTAAGCCTAAACCCCACTTGTCTAAAAACCTTTTTCAACCCTAATCCTTTGAGAAGGAAGACAACCACAGTAAAACATAGAAGAGATAGCTAATATATGTCTTCCAATCCTCTCCCAGTGAACATCCTTTAGAGGTTGACTCTTTTAGACACAAAGATCACCTTAACTGTGTTGGAGTTGCTACTAAAACCATGGAGACTACATCAAATCTTCAAGAAGCTTTGGAGTGAATAAGAGATCGGTTTTACAGTAGATGGATTGACTTGTGGTACCAAGTGACTGAAGGAAGTCTGAAGTTGATAGCAGGAGTGAGGAGATTGGGTGCACTACATGTACTTGTACATATAAAGTCTAGTAAGTATAGTATATACCGCAACAACCTTCATATTTGATTTGATTAGTTGGGCTCGGCCACAAAGTACGTTTACCTATTGGTTTTTCACTCTGTGAACAGATGCTGGGCATATTCAGGAATTTTAACTTGAGGGGACCAAATTGCAATATTGATAAAATAATCATAATTCATAAATCTATAAATACAAAATTATCAACTTAATAAATTGTCAAAAGAAAAAAGAGTGGGTAAATCCTACGTTGGAAAAATGAGTCTGAGTTTAAGAGTTATAAAGCCTGTGTTGTGTATCCAAGAGTTAGGCTCTTTTGGATATACATCACTGTAAATTTCTTTAAAAAACCTTCTTTCCCCTCTCCATGTGTGTGTGTTAAAAAGTACTTAGTATTCTTAAAAAAAAAATTGTCATATACTTAAACATTAATGAAAATACAAAAAAGGGTCTAGTTCACTATATACACGCATAGAATTTTGCAAACTATTATTTTAGGCACCACCAATCCAACATATATATAACTAAAACTTTTGACTTTTTGTTGACTTCTTCAGAACTTGCCATATCATCATTATTTTTTTAAAAAAATTATTTTTTGAGTATTATTATTATATTTAATTACTTAGATAACTTGTACAAAACTTTTTTTTTTTTTTTTTCCAGAAAAATTGCACGGAACTTTACACATGTTTGGTCGGCAATATAATTTTATGAGCAAGACTTAAATATAGTACTTAAGTGATGTTCCTTAGATTCTCCTTTTAAGATTATGCCATGTGGATTTTTTCTCATAGAAAGAAAGTATATTTTTTAGTTAAGTAACTACATAACTGAATCTTAAGAGGGGAACTTAAGAAATAGTACCTAAGGTATTGTACTTGAGTTTATATATATATAAAACCGAAACTTTTGATTTCTTTTTTACCTTTCCAAAGCTTGCCACATCATCATTATTTTTTTAAAACAAAATTATTTTTATTGAGTATTATTATTATTATATATAATTACTTAGATGACTTGCACAAAACTTTCTTTTGAGAAAAATTGCATGGAGCTTTAAACATGTGTTTGGTTGGCAATATATATTTTACGAAAAACATTTAGGTACAATACTTAGCTGCTGTTCCTTAAGTTCTCCTTTTAAGATTCTACTATGTGGATTTTTTCTCATGGGAATGAAGTGTATTTTTTAAAAGGGAAACCTAAGGAATGGCACCGAAGGTACTGTAGGTATCTAAGTTTTGTCTATATTTTATTATATCTACATTATCCATCTAAAAGTTGAAAGAGATTTTGTGTTAATAAAGTTATTGTGGGGTTGGGTTTATCGGATTAGATCAAGCTCACAAAACATCAACTATTCATTTAACAATGAATTGTATGAATTTTTTTTATGCCCTTATTAATCTATATATTATCTATATATTATTATTATAATATAAAACCAAAGTTTTTTTTTTTTTTTTTACCTTTTAGTGACCTTTTAAAATTTTGACACATTAGCTTTGCAAGCTTCACAAATTTACACCTCATTATAATTAATTTTATTAATTAGACTCATGTTATGACTCCTCTCTTCCCACCTCAAAACCCTAAATATAACTTGGTAAGGAAGTTGATTCTTCAACGAGAACAAATCCTATTGTACAAGGCCACCTAATCGCTTTTAAATTTGAACTCGATTGTCTTATTAACAATAGAGTCTATGAATTGCAGTGTTGCACAGTCATCCACAAATAACGTTCGTGCAAGGACTTGATACTCATCGGCATAACCCTAAATCAATGTTGAAAGGTTGTGTTTTACAGCCATCTAATCTTGGTAACTAAATCCTGCACCTATGATTGTTTATGATTATTTTTGTTCACGGTATATAGTTTAAACCCATTAAACTAATTGCTTGATGGTATTTCATGGTTTTCTTTCCCTATACTTTTTCTTTCAGGGTTGCTAGGAACACAACCTCACAGATGATTTTTTTTCATTGTTTAATGTTTAGGCTCAATAAAATTTAAAACTTATTACTTTATGGGTTTATGTACTTTTTTCCTTTTCTTATTTTTATCTTTTGAATAGTCATATATTTTTGGCTTTTTGGGAGTTTTAACATCTTAATTTTTGTGTTAGTTTTCGCAATATTTGAACATGTTTAGCAAATTTCAACAACTACACCATGTATTATTCTTTTGAAGGTAATCAATTTTTCTTTTATATTTCTCTACTGTATAATCATATTTATATATATATATATATATATTGTTTTGTTTCAATAATTTATAGGAAGTAAATTTTATGATTCTTTAATATTTTTTGGCTTTTCAAAATTTTTAACATCTGAATTTTTGAGTTATATTTTTGCAATATCTAAAACTATCTGGCAAATTTCAATGACTATAGCCATGAATTATTATTTTGAGTGTAATATATTTTTCTCTTATATTTCTCTGTTGTGTAGTCACATACACACATATGTATTTTCTATAATTTGTAGGCTCTTAATTTTTTGATTCTTCTCAATAGTTATAGGCTTATAGTCATGAATTATTCTTTTGAATGTAACCATCTTTCTCTTATATTTCTCTATTTTTTTGTCATATATATTTTGTTTTGTTTCAATAATTTTTAAGCAATGAATCTTCTAATTCTTTAATATTTTTTGAAAGCCATTGCACATTCACGCAGTAACTTCTTCATCAAATTGTAACACAAATTGAAGTTGTACAAGAGCAATTCATGCAATGGTGTAGTTTCTTACTCAATTTAAGATTTTATAAAATCATTTTAGTTTACTACACAAACAAGTAGGTTCCCATGCATAGCATGGGTTAGTGACTAGTTATCCATAGCATTGAAATTTCCTTTTTTTTTTAATGAATTATTTAGCACCAAATTTCAAATTAAAAAAAAAATGATGATATGGAGAGAGATATAATATATTATCATATAAAAATACAAAAAAATGAACAACATATTCTTAATAAACAAAGCATATTCATAAACTAAATGACCATTATCATATATATATATATAGCAAAGCATAAATCTAATTAAATGCCCATGTGGTGTTAAAGAAACAAACAAACTTGAAATGTTGAGGTTCAATTACTTTCTTGAAGGCTAAAAAAAAAAAAAAAAAAAAAAATTAGCAAGGAGAAGCTAGAACTTGAAGCAAATATGGTCATATTTTTTTTTCTAGATGAAACGAGTTTATTTGTTTCCGAGTTAAAGTGTTAGAGCAATAAACAATGAGAGGAAAGAAACATGGGGTTGGTATCTATTGAGAATCCCATAGGTGGCTTCTTGAGGTTGAGAAGGAAGGGAAAAAAGTAAATTTTGTTTGAAAATGGGTGGTAAAAGATGCTATTTTGAGAATATGGATTATGAAAAAAACTTAGGTGTTCTGGGAACAATGCTTCCTTCTCTCACATGAGAGGTGGACCCCACGTGTAGGTCCCAACATAGGGCCCACCCTTCATGTGAGAGGAGGGAGCATTGCTCCAGAGCATGTAAGAATTACCTGTGAGTTATTGTCTTTTGAATTGACAACAAATTATTTGAAAATTTGGGGGAGTTAGCTAGCATTTTATTTCGAGGACTATGGGTTGTTATCTATTGGACTAAGTATTAAGTAGAGTTCATTCAGCAGAGGGGAAAAAAAAAGTAGTAAGTAGAGTTCCCAGAAAGAAGTGGGGAGTCATATTTTTCTTGGGGGCCCATAACCTTTTACTTTTTTTGTTGCTGTCAGACTCATAGTCTAACAGTAGAAGAAGATTAAAATTCTAGGGGGCCATGGACAACGTAGCTCCGCAACTTTTAATGTGTGTTTGTGGTTCATATGCTTTAATGTATATCTATGCTTATTTTCATGCTTGAATATTGATGAGTCAAGTACTTGACTTAATACAGAATAATTGGTTAAAATTGGTAGTTAAGTTGTATTAGGGGTCAAAAGTAATTTTGATTTGGAATCAGAGCTTTGGTTCACTTGTGAAGGATTACTTTCCTAATGTGTTCCTTAATCCCGTCTACCATGGATAAAAATATTTTAAATTCTAAAAACAAAAAATTGAAAGACAATTGAAAACAGTAATTGAAGACCATCTTTAAAAAAATCAAACTCATACCCAGTTCTGAAGGGTGCATCCGAATGTGTAGATCCTGTCCACCATCCGGAAACTGTCTAATATCTACTAGTTCACCAAACCAGATGGCGCAGCCAGCACCTTCTCTGATATCTGAGTTTGTATAAGCCATACAAGAACAGTTATTCAAGCATTCTGCCCTGCATTCCTCGAGATTCATTTTTGTGTTCACCCATGAGTGTGTAGTATCTGGGAGTTTCAATCCAAAAAATTTAAGAAACCCATGTGTACTTTTCTCCTCATAGCTCAATCGTTTATTGCGTACACATCCTTGGGACCAATCCAGTGAATCCCATCTTTGTTGTGACTTAGGTTTGAATCCGTTTAAACATTGGCAGACTGGAAAGTCGGTAACAAGACATCTTGCATAGGCTCCACAAAGGGCATAAGTATCACAATAGTCCATAGGCAGAGATGTATGAAGCTTCCAATTCTGTTCTGTCCATGTGAAGCGATGAAACATAGAGTCAGTTTGGTTGATAAGTAGTCTTGAGTGAAGTGGCTGTTTCATGGTAAACATGAAGTAGGCCTCATCTTGATTGAACACAAATTTGAAGGCAAACAACGGATTTGGCTTTTGTCTAGGTGCACCACTGAAGCGATAGCCATTCCAAGGCCCAGCACGGAAGTATATTGTTGAGCCTTGCAACAAATAAGATTCTGGGTAGTTATGATGTGTGAACGCCAAGCTTAAGTTCCCAGGAGATGGGTCATCCCAGTTCTTCCATGCAATTAAGCGCCTGTTGAGACCTCTCTTCAAATCCCAACCGTGTTTCATCCCTGGTAAAATTGTATCAGATGGATAGTCAAAACTTTGCCACAAATAGTCTTTTGAATTGCCATCTGTTACCACAAGATTCCCAGTATCCAGGAGTTGTAACAATGGACTCTGAGCTTCTTTCAAAGTGCTTGCTGACCAAATAACCGAATTATTCTGGATGACGTTAAGATTTCCAGTGCTGTTTATCATCAAAATCCCAGAAGTATCGTTAATTGGGCGAACTCTGTTTGCAACCCAAACAACTGTTTGAACTGGGATGCTCTTGTACCAAATTCCCAAGTAACGATTCTTGGAACTTCCAGGACTGAAGAAACCCAGTGCAAAGTTTCCTTCTCTGGACACTATGATGTCACCATCACTTAAACTTTGGGATGGAGTTATGCTGTCTAGTACTCCATAGGAGATTTTAAACAAGAAAAAGAGTAGATTTGTAACGACAAGAATAGAAGAAAGAAGGTCCATTGATTCCCAGCTCTTGACCTCTTTCGTTCCTATACACAAGTTCAAGATAGGCCATCTAATAGTTAAAGGCCATTAGAAAGGCATAAACCGTGAACGACACGGCAGTTGACTTGGACGCATGCCTTGAGAGTGTGCCTCAACAAGTATAAATTACACAATTTAATAAAAAGAAAAATTTGTATATTAACAATAACAACAATAAAAAAAAATACAAATATATAAAGTTTACAATAGCTTTCTATGTGGTTTTCTTATCAAATATTTGTCTATAATTTTAATAAAAGAATAAATAATAAACTATTTCTTTTGAAATATTAATAAAATTATTAATTATTTTTGTTTAGTTGTTTCATTAATTTGTTTGTCTTTTATAAACTATAATTTGTTATATTGTTGTTTCATTAATTATAAAATTATTAATTGTTGTTTAGCCTAACATAATTTAATTTTTTTGTCTTTTATAATGTATTGGTTAACTAAATTATTAATTATTGTTTATAGTTGCTCCCCCAATTAAATTATTATTATTATTATTATTTTTTTGCTCACTTATATTAACTAGTAACAATCTGTTACTTAAAATTTATTGTGAAATATTGTGAAAATATTGTGGTAACATTTATCAATTGTGATTTTTATTCTTTTTATTATTTGTCATTTCTTTCCTTGCATCCTTATTCCTTATGTTTTTTTTTCTCTCTCTTGTTTTTTCTCCTCCACACACGTATCCCCATCCCCACTCCACTTCTCTCATTTTGTTTTTATTTTTCTAGAACCCTTCCTCCACACAACGTGTCCTCTTTGCGTCTTATTTTTCCGTCTTCATCTCTAGCTCTCTCTTTCTCATTCTCGCTCATACTCTCACCCTGTCACACACAATACCCATGGAGAACAAAGCTAGAATTTAAAGCTATAATGTTGGAGATGGCAGTGGCAAAATTTAAAGCTTGCTTCGCCCAAGAGAAAAGCACTGTAGCAATTCTAAAAAAGAAATGGAGATGGAGAAACTGTTGAAGTGGGATTTTGGGGTGCTTTCTCTCTAAAATTGGCTTTAAAACTGTAAAATATGTTTATTCAAATATTTACTATAAAAAAAGGTATAATGTATATACCACTTTAAAAAAAGAAAATTTAAAAGCAGCAAGCAGTATAATATTAGCTACAGTGGAGTTAAGAAGGGATCATTCCACTATCATATCCATATTAGGTTCGATAGGATCTCACTTGCCAAGTATCAATAGAAATTGACTAAAAATCCTAGAGCAAAAAAAATAAAGATTAAAATAACAATTCCCATTTGAAAACCCTTAAATGTACAGTAGTTAAGTTACATCATTAACTTCAAATACTATAACATGCAGTAATCATTTGCCGCAAAGCTTCCTTCTATCTTACTAACCACCAATCTCAAGTCTGAGAATACTTCTACCTCTTCGGCACTGATCTTTTGCACTGCCCGTAATCCAGCAATAAGGGCTTCATATTTGGCCTCATTGTTTGAAGTGCGAATGCCCAATCTGAGTGACTTTTCCATTCTCAATCCTTCGGGAGACACCATAACAATTCCGACCCCGACCCCCTTGTATTAGATTCACCGTCCACATACACTTGCCAGCGTTTAACCCTGACCTGACATATTCCAATGGAAGCTCCTTGAGAAGGAGTAAATTCAGCTAGAAAGTCTGCCAACACCTGGCCCTTATTTGAATTCCTCGGCTTATACTGAATGTCAAATGTACCCAATCTTGTCCCCCATTTTGCTATCCTCACGTGAAATCCGACCTCCTCAAAAGTGATTGCAAAGGGTATTCGGTTAACACCCACACTGTATGAGTTTGGAAGTAATGTGGTAGTTTCCTTAGAGCACTAGTGCCAGTGCCAGTGCCATCTTTTCCTCAGTCCACTGAAAACCCTTCCACTTCTTCAACAGTTGATAGAATGGTCAGTATCTATCCATCGATCTTGATACGAACCTATTCAAGGCAAAAATCATTCTGGTAAGTCTTTGCACTTCTTTAGCATTGTTGGGAGGCACAACTATTGAATAGCTATAATCTGGTCGGGGTTCACCTTTATGCCTCGTGTGGTTATCATATAACCCAAAAACTTGCCTAATCCTACTCCAAACGCACATTTTTCAGCAGTAAGGCATAAATTGTGCTGCCTCAATATATCAAAGACCTCAACCAAGTCACGCGCATGCCCTTCACACTTCTTAGTCTTTACTACCATGTCGTTGATGTAAACCTCCATTGTTTTATTAATCAAATCCTTGAACATATGGGTGACCATCCGTT
This sequence comes from Castanopsis chinensis, assembly GCA_032878915.1. NCBI lineage: Eukaryota > Viridiplantae > Streptophyta > Magnoliopsida > Fagales > Fagaceae > Castanopsis > Castanopsis chinensis. The sequence goes on from JAVQMG010000064.1 coordinate 717,969, forward strand.
GATAAGTAGCCATCGCATTCTTGAGCCCAAAGGCATCACTGTGTAATGGTAATTTCCCTCGGGTGTAGTAAAAGGCGTTTTCTCCTAATCCTCAGGAACCAAAATGATATGATGGTACCTTTGGAAGGCATCCAAACAGCTCATTCTCTGATGTACAACCGTGACATTCACTAATTGGTCTATCTTTGATATTGGGAAAGGATCCTTTGGGCATGCTTAGTTAAGGTCGTGAAATCAACGTAAACTCCCCACCTGTTATTCTTCTTTTTTACCACCAACATGTTGGCTAACCATTTAGGAAAAAACACTTCTTAATAGCCCCTGATCGCTTTAGCTTCTCCACTTCCTCTTTCACTGCCTCCACATGAGGTTTCGCGGACCTCTTTAGTCTTCGCTTCTTTGGTGGGACTATAGGGTGTATGTTTAACTTGTGCACAATAAAAGCCAGGTCGACCCTGGGCACTTCATACGAACTCCATGTGAACACGTGCAAATTCTGCACCAATGACAACAAAATTCCCACTCGGTCCTCTACTGACATGCTCTTCCCTATCCGGAAATACATGTCGGAATATGGCATAATTCGTACTTGGACCAACTCTTCTGCCTTGTCTATGCTTGTCAGACCCTTGGTTATCAATAATTGCTATAACTGCTCTCGGTTAACTTGGTCTTTTTGCTTAATATCATGATTTATTGCTGCCATTAAGCACCATCTTGCTACCTTTCGATTGACCCGAACTATTGCGATTCCATCTTCCGTAGGCAATTTGATCTTCTGGTGTAGTGTTGAGGGTACCGCCCCCATGGCATGGATCCAAGGATGCACTAAAATCACCGTGTATGGTGAGTAGGCATTGACCACAATAAAGTTTACTTCCACCTCTTTTCCTTTGGTTACCATCGGGAGCTTTATTTGCCCCTCAGGTGTTATGATTTTCCCATCTAACCCTACAAGTAGGGTGTCATACATACTCAAATCCTCATGCTTCAGTCCCAGCCCCTTATAGAGGCTAGGGTACAAGATTTCAGCTCCACTCCCTTGATCTACCATGACCCTCTTTACTAGGACTCCACCAATTCAAGAAGTCACCACCAAAGCATCATCATGTGGCTGAGAGGTTCCTTCTAAATCCGCTTCACTAAAAGTGATGGCAACTGAGATTATCCTAGGCCTCTTCTCAAGTCAGTTTGTGACATTTGATTCAGGAGTAGATACTACACTCAATATTCCCCTCTGACTATTCAAGCTCACGTCCCGAAACTTTGCATGAATAACCTCGATAACCCCCAAGGGAGGGAGAAGGGTATGGTCATGTCAGCCTCCCGATCCCTAGACTACGTTTACTCCTTCTTGGCCGACCAAAAACTCCTTGAGATGCCTTACCTTCACTAGCTGCTCTAAATGATCTTTCAATACATGACAATACTTAGTGGTGTGACCTTTTTCTCTATGATAAGTACAATATAAATTTTGATTCCTCCTTGCCGAGTCCCCACCCATCTTGCTTGGCCATCATAAATAAGGTTCATTCTTAATGTGTTTAAGGATCTTATAGACGAGCTCTTTGAACGTCACATTAACTCCCTCAGCACGCTATGCTGAGCCCTCCTCGGGGTCCCTTGGCTTTCTCCTAGTTCTCTGTTGGAACTTCTCGGGATGATACTCTTTATGATATTGCGAAGAAGACGGGGCTTTACCTTTGCCCTGCAATTGATCATCTTCTAGTCTCTTATACTCTTCAATCCTTCTCATCAGCTGATGCATGCCTTCGGGAGGCCACATGGTCAAAGAATCTCTCGACTCTGACTCCTCGAGGAGACCCAGTCAGAAGGTGCTGGTAGCTACCCACTCGTTTCCCTCACTTATCTCATTGTACAGCTTCCAGTACCGATTCACATAAGATCAGAGGGTTTTCCCACTTCTCATGCTCATGGACAATAAAGCATTTATCGACTGAGGAACTTTACTACATGTTATAAATCGGGGCTCCAAATGCTTGCAACAACTCCCTAAAATTTCGGATAGACCTTTTCCATAAACCATTGAACCACCTTATAGCTGTCGGCCCAAGATTAGATGGAAATACCTTACACATCAACCATCATTATAAGCATAGAGAGACATCATTTGTATATGGTGACTTACATGCTCCACCAGATCGGTTTTTCCATCATAGATAGCGAATGGAGGTTGTGTGAATTGTCTTGGCATTTCTGTACACTCAATCTCATTGGAGATGGTGATTAGGCAGTTCTCCTCAACGCCCGAATCATTGCATCCATAGCGGCATTAAGGTGTCCGTATCTTTTGCTATGGGGAGATTCGCAATAACGCCTCATAGTTTCACAGGATCTATCTCTCAACCAACGTGAACCACTACCTCGAGATGACTTTCCTGCAATGTAGTCAGGATTGTTAGATGAATCCTCCCGGTCTTTTCTACGGTGTCGGCCTCTCAGCTCAATTTCTAAATCATTAACTTGCTTCAATAGATTCTCCAAATCCTGCACCCGATTGCTACGATTAGGCCGCTCAGGATATAAGACACTGTTTGTTCCCTCTGTGAAGATCCTTCATCAAAGTCTACCCTTGTCTTGTGCCCATCTTGTATGTGCTACTGCTCCCTTCTACACTCCCTTTTTAGCCTCCTACTAATCCTTGAGGAGGCCCTTGAGTGATTTCCTCCAATAGAACCCTCTTCAACATACGGGCCCTTCATAATCTGATAGTATCAAGCTAGTTTAAAGCCTCAAGATAAGCAGGATTCCCATAGACTGCGCCAATTATGGTGACCCAAACCTACAAACGTTATTATGTAAGACAGTGGATTTAGGTTCCCAATTTATTTGTTGGTAGGTTTCCTCACAGTCCTACAGATTGTGCTTCAAACATAGCCTTGACAGCTTAGCAATCAAGCATCCCTATGGTTTTTAGCCCAATACCGTATTCCCCTTAGACCTTGCTTCTTGCTTTCTATGCTCTCTTTGTTTTCTCCTTCCTTTGTGTTTACTCCCTTTCTCCCTAACTTCCCTGAAAAACTGACCCCCCATTTGTCTGCCCTCATTTTCTTATATAACCCCACCTTAGTGGGGTTCAATTCATTACTTTTCACTAGTTCCCAGCAATCCCACTTTCACCCATAATCCCTAGAAAAATCATGTCTTCTGAAGATTCTCTTGAAACTTGTTTCAGACGCCGAATTGTGTTCAGTGGGTTTCCCAAAGGCACTAACTGTGCTAGTTTACCAACCTAAACTTGTCCACTCCCTCGTTATACCCCCTCAATTTATTAGTCAGTATTGGGCCCTACTGGCCCCGAGCACAATAGATTTCCCCTAAACGCTAGCTGTTGGTCCTTCATGCATTCATTAATGGATTGGTCCTAACCCTACAATGTTGGACCTTGGTCATGTGGGCCGTTCTTGGTTACTCGGGCCTGAGCCCTTACAGTAAATGTGAGGGAAAAATGTTAAAGGAAGTATAAGTGTAAGGTGAAAAATTAATAAGAAGAAAAATAGATAAAAGGGAGATATAGTATCGGAAATAAGTGGATCATGTGGTTACTGATGTGACTTAACAAACACATAACAATAATAAATGATATATTGCAGCTTTTAGATATATATACTAATATACATATAGATAGATATATAATTTATCAACTCAATCTTGCCGTGTTTATATACCAATAGTGTGTAGATCATTTGCTCATGTGAATAGGATCATTCTTCTTCACATAATCCACTCTTCATTTTTACCTTTGTTTTTTGCTACTTCTGGTTATGCACCTTTTGCTTTTGTGATTCAAACCTCTGTACACTTTCAATAGGATCCATGGTTTAAAAGCAAAGAAGCCCATATTTAGGAGTCTCAATCATTTATATTTTAGATAAGAGTTGGCTGGTCCAACCATTTCATTAAAGAAAATACAGAAAAGCTCATTAGTTTTACACACCCTAGCAAGTAGCAACTACGAAAAATTAATAGAATTTACTTTTAAAAGCAAAAAGATGCAATCTAATCCAAATGCACCCCTTAATACTAAAAAAATTTCACATATAACTTCTTAGGCAAGCTACTTATGAATTTCCTATCTAGCTTCCAGCATAGTTATAGTAATTGCATTCTCTATGTTAGATTCTTCATTTCTTAATATTGCACCTGAATTGCTGGGACTTCTTTCTATGAAGAAACCAGGCTGTTTAGGCTAGGGCAGAATTGCTTCCTCATTCGTTAACATAGAATACACACAAGACATTATTGGCCTATCTTCAGGAAACTTTTGAACACATAGCAAACCAACTTGAATACATCTCAAGATTTGAGATCTTAAATGTGAATCCTCCAAACATGTATACAATAGTTCCAAGGCCCTACCCTCCTTCCACAGCAACCATGCCTAGCGCAATTACAATACAGGTACTCACATAACCCACCAAAAAGGAGAGAGAGAGAGAGAGAGAGAGAGAGAGTTTTCCACTTACATGTCCCAAAAGGTTATGATGGTGATTTGGGTGAAAAAATTTTCTGATTTTCATGGCACTCACTATCTCTAACATAAGCACACCCATGCTAAACACATCAGATTTCACTGAAAATCTTCCATCAATTGCATACTCAGGAGACATGTAGCCGCTGCATGAAACCATCAAATAAGCTTTATTATCATTATTGTTGTTATTGATAACTTAAATTTCAGTATGTTTTTAACATATCACCTCACCCTTACAGCATGTTATAAGGGAATAAGGGGTACTTTGAGTCATAGCACATTGATTAAATATTTGCTACAAATTGAAAAACAAAAATCTAGTACCAATTTTATATTACTTACTATGTTCCAACAACTCTATCTGTCTTCACTTCACTTTCATCCCCTACAAAAGTTCTTGCTAAGCCAAAATCTGATATTTTTGGGTTTAAGTTGACATCTAATAAAATATTGCTTGCTTTCAGATCCCTGTGGATGACTTGAAGTCTAGAGTCCTGGTGAAGATAGAGAAGTCCTCACACAATCTCGATAATAATGTCAAAATGCTTTGGCCATGCTAGCAGAGTATCATTTTGTTCTGCATACAGTTTTTGCCCATGTTATCATGATTGCATCTATGTCTATTTTTAGTTCTTTTTGTGAACTTCTTTTGAAAATCAATTGGAGGATTCTATTCAAATACATAATAGACAAGACACTCAGGCACTCAACATTTAAAAGATGGAAAGTAATTATAATACATAAAGGGTCAAGAGAATCATACCAAAAATGAAACAATCCAAGCTTTTGTTGGGCATGTACTCATAGATTAATATCTTCTCATCTCCTTGAACACAATAGCCTAAAAGCTTGACAAGATTCTTATGTTGAAGTTTGGCAATGAGAAGAACTTCATTCTTGAACTCTTCAAGACCTTGTCTTGAATCCTTTTTACCTTATAAACAGGACCAAATCCACCTGCCCCAATCACATTTGCAGGAGAGAATTTGTTTGTTGCTGTAGCAACCGTTGTGATATTAACGAATGGTACGTCTACATCTTCTTTCTTTCTTTCACCTATTGAACCCATATATAACCTTTTCAGGAACTGCTTTTAATTTTAGATTAATATCTACGCTTATTTTCATGCTTGAATATTGATGAGTCAAGTACTTGACTTAATACAGAATAATTGGTAGTTAAGTTGTATTAGGGGTCAAAAGTAATTTTGATTTGGAATCAGAGCCTTGGTTCACTTGTGAAGGATTAGTTTCCTAATGTGTTCCTTAATCCCGTCTACCATGGATAAAAATATTTTAAATTCTAAAAACAAAAAATTGAAAGACAGTTGAAAACAGTAATTGAAGACCATCTTTCACAAAATCAAACTCATACCCAGTTCTGAAGGGTGCATCCGAATGTATAGATCCTGTCCACCATCCAAAACTGTCTAATATCTACTAGTTCACCAAACCAGATGGCGCAGCCAGCACCTTCTCTGATATCTGAGTTTGTATAAGCCATACAAGAACAGTTATTCAAGCATTCTGCCCTGCATTCCTCGAGATTCATTTTTGTGTTCACCCATGAGTGTGTAGTATATAGGAGTTTCAATCCAGAAAATTTAAGAAACCCATTTGTACTTTTCTCCTCGTAGCTCAATCGTTTATTGCGTACACATCCTTGGGACCAATCCAATGAATCCCATCTTTGTTGTGACTTGGGTTTGAATCCGTTTAAACATTGGCAGACTGGAAAGTCGGTAACAAGACATCTTGCATAGGCTCCACAAAGGGCATAAGTATCACAGTAGTCCATAGGCAGAGATGTATGAAGCTTCCAACTCTGTTCTGTTCATGTGAAGCGATGAAACATAAAGTCAGTTTGGTTGATAAGTAGTCTTGAGTGAAGTGACTGTTTCATGGTAAACATGAAGTAGGCCTCATCTTGATTGAACACAAATTTGAAGGCAAACAACGGATTTGGCTTTTGTCTAGGTGCACCACTGAAGCGATAGCCATTCCAAGGCCCAGGACAGAAGTATATTGTTGAGCCTTGCAACAAATAAGCTTCTGGGTAGTTATGATGTGTCATCTCCAAGATAAAGTTCCCAGGAGATGGGTCATCCCAGTTCTTCCATGCAATTAAGCGCCTGTTGAGACCTCTCTTCAAATCCCAACCGTATTTCATCCCTGGTAACATTGTATCAGATGGATAGTCAAAGCTTTGCCACAAATAATCTTCTGAATTGCGATCTGTTACCACAAGATTCCCAGTATCCAGTAGTTGTAACAATGGACTCTGAGCTTCTTTCAAAGTGCTTGCTGACCAAACAACCGAATTATTCTGGATGACGTTAAGATTTCCAGTGCTGTTTATCATCAAAATCCCAGAAGTATCGTTGATTGGGCGAACTCTGTTTGCAACCCAAACAACAGTTTGAACTGGGCTGCTCTTGTACCAAATTCCCAAGTAACGATTCTTGGAACTTCCAGGACTGAAGAAACCCAGTGCAAAGTCTCCTTCTCTGGACACTATGATGTCACCATCACTTAAACGTTGGGATGGAGTTATGCTGTCTAGTACTCCATAGGAGATTTTAAACAGGAAAAAAAGTAAATTTGTAACGACAAGAATAGAAGAAAGGAGGTCCATTGACTCCCAGCTCTTGACCTCTTTTGTTCTTATACACAAGTTCAAGATAGGCTATCTAATAGTTAAGGGCCATTAGAAAGACATAAAACGTGAACGACATGGCAGTTGACTTGGACGCGTGCATTTTGGGATAGAAGACTGATAGGCCAAAATTGTGTTCACCCATTTCGTAAATTAATCAATTAATTAGTCTACTTAATTAATTAAGTTTAATTACGTGCAATAAATATTGTAGCACAAACAAATCACTAACTAAGTTAAATATAACTGAAAATAACTTTAACACAGGTGATTTGTTTATGAATATAGAAAACCGCCGAGGAAAAATTCCACCGGGTGAATTTAAGGTCATCACTTCCGAGAATCCAACCACCACAATTTCTCTCCACCTTTAAATTGGATTCATGCTGCGTTGAATATTGACAAACGAAGATTGATAAGGTTAGGTGAATCATTAAAAAATTGTCTTAAGACTCAGTCCGCAACTTATTGTGTACTCTAAAGTACTATAAATGTGTACTTCATCCTTTTATATAACTGTGAGTCATATTAATTAAATTAATGGAAAGACCTGCAATTCATGTGAAAGGGGAGAATACGTATTTATAATACTCTCGGAGTATTCAATAATTTTCTCAGTTGCATTTATACTTTTTGAAGACCAAGATTTCGCATTATATATATGCATAGTATAAGGCAAAAATTTTCATTGTAGCTACCAATTTTCTCTTTAAAAAAAAAAAAAAAAATTGATGGGAAAATTATTTTAGTTTAGTAAGAGCTTCTACCTTAATTGATTGACTCATTCTACCATTTTAAACAAAAATTTCTGGAGTTCAAATTATCCTTCCTTTGTAATCTTCAAATTTATAAAAAATAAAAATTGATGATTTGAACATATATTTTACACATTGAACATCTTAAAAATATCAGATAACTATGTGTTCAATTTGTTGACTATTTTTCTTCTCAAAAAACATTTGTTGACTATTCTATTTATATTTTAACAATATATTTTTTTCCAAAGTGAAATGACTAGTATAACCTTGATAATTTACCCACCATATGGGCCCATGGAACCAAAAATTTGATGGCATAGTTGTTAGTATCGTACGATACGCGATACGTATTGTATCGTATCGTGTGTAAAAAGTTTCATATCGTATTAGCATACCGTAAGTGCTTATGAATTATACGATACAGTGTGCGTATCATGCAAATCGTATCGTATCGTATCATAAAATCGTACATATCGTATGATACATAGACAAATGCTTTAATAAAATAACATATTCATAAGTTTTTTCTCTCTCTCTCTTTATCCTATAAAATTTGGACTACATAGTACAGACTTACAATTTACTTTAATATTTGTAAATTTATTTTCTATACTATGGATAAGGTATTAATTGACAATATAATTATTTTTTTAATTTTGTCATTATTGTTGTAAGGACCTGATTTGTGGCCTAGGCCTAAAGGAAAAAATGATCTAGGCCTAAAGAGCCCAATATAATAAATTTATAGAGAGTGAGTTGAAAAACTAGACTCTAATAAATCAGATAACAAGTATAGTGAGCCCAGATGAAAAGAAAACAAGAACTAAAAAGTTTTGCTCAAAGTAAATCGTCTTCGGTACAGTCCGAGGAATTTAGATTTTGTATATTTGTCTTTTGAATTTGATTATCAGTCCAGTTCTTGGTGTTACAATGCTTCTCTTTCTCTTTTTCGATCCCTTGTACCTGGAGGGTTTCTTACATTATGTAGCTCCCCTTAGATGATCTTGACCCTCCACTTGTTGACTATCCAGGCCACTACTTAAGTGTCTGTTCTATCAGACACTTTCTCAATCCCCTTGTGAGTTGTGGCAGCTAAGGTAGTACTGTCCAGAGGTCTTCTCCACATAAATGCAGCCAAGACGTTTGGTGGGATGCATTAAATATAGTGACAGCCACCAACTTTTCAGTTATGTCAGTGCTAGCTCCTTTCCTGAAGCTCTTTCTATACAGTGCAACCTCCTTTGATGACGTGCCATTGATGTGACCCCACAGTTTGAGGGCGTGGCCTCCTCAGCAAGATAATAGTCCTTTTCGGCCATGGGTATGACATGTGGCGTAACTACCTTACTAGAATTCCTGTATCCCACAATTATTTTAAGTCCAAGAAACTAAAATACCAAGAAGATTTTAAAAAAAAAAATTATTAAAATAAAAAGAACAAGAAGAGATAGTAAATGTTAATGACGATGAAGTAAATTTTAATAAAGAATAAGTTTGCAAAATGATAAACATGATGATGGCATTGACTTAGATGGAGTTTATTAGGCAATATGATGAAAATAAATTATTATTTTTGGGTCATTTGTAATATATTATCACTTTTGAATCTAAGAAATTTGAATATGTATGTTATAAACATATGCTAGTTTGATTTATTTAGTTAGTTTGTTAAATATTATTACATAAGTGATGAATAAATTAGTCATTAATTGATTATATTTAAAATTTATAATGAATATACCATTTATATATGTATATCTATAATTTTTTATAAATTTTATTAAGTGTTTGTGTATCTTACGATACACAATACGGAAAAATAAAAAATCGATTTATGATATGATTCACGTTTTGACAACTATGCTTGATGGCCTAAAAAATTATTAAGTGCTTGTTTGGTTACTTATTGGTTTGTATTCATTTTCAGTTTTTATTTTTTGTGCTTATCTTCTCTTCTCAAGTCCTAAACTTATTTTTTGGTTTAGCACCAATTTTGGACTAGGAGTGGCTTGTGTCTAGTGGACACAAGCCGCACCTTTTGGACTAGTTTTTGTTTTGCTCAAATCCCTATATTTTCTAACAAAACCATCTGTCACTGACACCCACTAGAAATTGTAGCCACAACACTAGATATAGACTAAAACCAAAACCCAGATCTTCACCAAAAAACCCATCAATACAAACAAATTTCATCAAATTCCAACACAAAAAGAAAATTGTGTCCTTTTTTTCAGAACAAAAAAAATACAACTTTTTTTGGTTCAATTACAGGAAAACCAAAAACAAACTCGAACCCATTAAAGAGATGGCCAAGATTTGGGTTAATTCCAATTTGACATATTGGTTGGAACCAAAATGATTAAAAGGATTCTTGTTTCTTAGCAACCAAACAAAGAAATTGCTAAAACCCAAAAATGAAATCACAAAAGAAACCATCAAACAATAAACCCCACGCAAATTAATTTTTAAAAAAAAAACCACAGATCAAAAGGCAAAGCTAACAATATTGAATTTTTGATACCTAGAGATCAAAAGAAACCAAAGCCCAACAAGTCTAGCAGTCAACCCACTAATTGTTCCACAAGAAAACGGTTCCTAACAACTTATTGTTAAAAAGAAAAAAGAAAAAAAGAGGAAAGTACGAATAAAAAAATCTTAGAATTTTCGGTGGCAGGGATGTTGAAGACACACAAGAGAGAGAGAGAGAGAGAGAGAGAGAGAGAGAGAGAGAGAGAGAGAGAGAGAGAGAGAGAGAGAGAGAGAGGCAACAAAATATGGAGCATGAAAAAGGCAAAAAGAGAGAGTGTGTAATTGGGGGGACATTTCACTACTGGTGGGACTCATATAGTTGGTTTTATTATGAAAATGCTATTGTATCCATTTTCACAGAAAATAAAAACAGTAAAAACGGTGTTTTCATTTTTTGTATTCAAATCCATTTTTTTAGTATATTGTAAATGAAAACTGAGTACAAATTTACAAATCAAACCAATTTTTTGTAGTGGATGCCACAAAAAACCAAAAAAGAATATAGAAAACTGCACTTTTTTCCTCTAACCAAGCAACCTCTAAGCTTATCAAAATTGCGCTAGTGACAACTAGCACAATTGTCACTATTATTATTAAGTGATAGAATGAAGAGTTTTGGAGGATCTGCAAGGAAAGAAACACTAATAGAGTTCACCAATGTGTTGCTAGACAAAAATCCTCTGAAGCTTAAGTCAGAACTTCACAAAAATCCTAATGAACTATGAAAGTGTAAGAGTTAGTGTTTTTCACCTGTACTTTGGAACAAAGGAGATTTAGGGTATGTTTAATAACTGCTTTTCCCTTTTATTTTTTGTTTTCAAAAATAATTTTCTATTTTTAAAACTAAAAAACTTATTTGGAAACTTAAAATGGACAGAAAACAAAAACTATTCTCAAAACTCAATTTGTGAAGGAAACTGAAAACATGTAAAAAACTGTTTTCAGTTTCTAATTTTCAAAAGTTAATTAAAACTCCCATTTAATTTAATGAATTTATCTCATTTAATGAGTTAGCATTAGAGTTCAAATCCTAGTAACAACATATTTTAGTATTTTCTATTTATTTCTTCAAAAAACTATATTTTTAATTTCAACAAACCAAACATGTTTTTGATTTCAAAAATAAAAAAAAATTATTTTTTCTTTATATTCTCAAAAACAAGTTTTTGAAAATAGAAAACAAAAACTGTTACCAAACATAATCTTAGTGTTTATATAAAGGTTTAGAGTTGACCACGTTTTCACGATTGGCTGTGAGATTCTTAGGGTTCATTCCTATTTCTGGAAAATGTAGGCTGGTGGAAGCAGTGCTGGCTCAATGGGTGAGCCAAATAGGCAACCGCCTAAGGCCCCAAACGAAAAAAGGCCCCTAAATTTTTACCAATAGAGATATTCTTGTATTAATAGAAGTATTAATTAAGCCCTAAATATTCACCAATAAATAAATATAGTTTTTTATCAAAGAAAAACTAGTTAACAAAAAATATTTTCATTGGATGGGTCAATCATTTAATCTCTCACACATAAATGTTATAAGAACTCATTAATCTTACACTAGTAAATAAATTTATACTCAAATTCTATTTAGAACTATCAAATATATAAGTTTATTAAACTTTTCAATCATAATTTTTTAGTATTTGGTTACTTCATTCAATAAATAGTGTTTATTTTAGTTGTATAGTCATTGAGTAATGCGAAAAGATCGTTTTAATTTGAGATTTTTTTTTTCTAAAAAAAATAGATTTTAAATGAAAAAAAAAACCAAAATTTAAAATATATATTCTATTAATATTCAAAGTATAAGAATAGACCCCACTTAAAGTTGTCGCCTTAGGCCCCACAATATCTTGAGCCGGCTCTGGGTGGAAGGATCTCCAGGCATGGTGTGCAAGAGTTTCCACTTTTGAGCATATGTAGGGAGAGTCACACGAACATTTGGATGGGTGTCCTATCGTCGGCCTAGTCACCGTAGAGATAGACCACCATGTGAGGTGAGGTGTGGACGAGTGAAAGAGTCTTGGTGTAAATGGATAAGAGTCTTGAGCCTCTTTCAACTCGATGAAAAATTGTTCCTTATCAATAGTTTACATAATTTTACATGAGAAAGATGAGGAAGGTTGATATGCTCATCATAGTGACAATGTTGGGCCATTTTTTTATTTGAACGAGGAGGGCATGGTCACTAAACATGAGATTTAGGGAGGGACTTTTTTTTTAAATAATGTTTTTGTTTTGTGCTTTTTATTGATATGGACAAAATGACATAGTTTTGGGAGAGGAGGTGACACTTAATGACCACTACATGAATGCGGATTCTAGTTAGCTCAATTAGTAAAATTTTTTATCGTTGAACAAGAGGTTTGGGGTTCTAACCTTGCTTACACCAAAAAGACCAATTGATGTGTTGGGTGCGATGATAAAATACAATCATTGTCATAGGTTAAAACTCTATTGTATTTATAAAAAAAAAAAAAAAAAAAAACACCACTTCATGGCTATGGACCGAAGGACTATTTTCTAAACAAAATTTAATGTTAGTATAGTGAATCAAAAAAATAAAATTTTAGAAACATAATCAGGAAAATTACATTTTACCATCCTAAATTATGCCCTATGTTATATTTTTCTCCCTAAATTATTTGAATGCATGGTTTGCACCTAAACTATGACCCATATTACACTTTGTACCATGGCATTAGTTTTATTGTTATGTTGAATGGAAATATGAAGTATGTGACTTGCATGTGTATATTGCTTAAGTGGTACAAATTTAAAAACCAAACACCTTATTTTCTAAATCAATTAAAAACAAAACTTTTTTTTTTAAGCTCTCCCTTGTGTGCGTATCAGCCCCTCCTTAAAATCCTTGTAACCTTAAATTGCCAAATCGAAATCATCTTTGCCACCACCACTACACCACCGTAACAAGTAGCTAGACAAGTTAGGTAAGTGGCATGATCTTTGTCACCTTGACAATGTATGAAATTTGGCTTCTTTACTGGCCATCTCTTGGTTGAAGTTGAAATGTCTACAATATAGCATAGGTGTTGCAGAATTATATAGGTTGTTTCAAAGAACACTAATCCATACTTTGACCAAATAGTAAAATTTTACTGTCCAAAAGTTCAATGCTTTGCTTCATGGAACCTATCCTATAGAATAGGCATGGCATGGGAAAAGGCCAATACCTTAGCTTTTGATGTTCATCGTACTTTCAAGTTTTATCTTCAAATTGGCGGTTTCTTAAGGGATTTAGGGTTTCTTTTGAGCAGTGGTTTTGTGATGATGGTGGTGGTGGAACGGTGGTTGTGTTGAAGATGATTTTGATTTAGGAATTTAGGGTTGCGGGAATCTTAATTTGGAGGGAGGAGCTAATAAGAGCAAGAGAGCTAGATGCATTTTTTTAACTATTTAGAAAAAGGAGTTTTTGGTCTTTTAAATTTGTGCTGGTTAAGTAATACACATATGCAAGTCACATACTTTATATTTCCATTAAACTTTACAGTAAAATTAACGGTCAAAGTGCAGAGTATAACAAAGTCATTGTTTATGGTAAAAACCGTGTATTTAAATAGTTTAAAATACAGAGTATAAATTAAGACATACTTTAGAGTAGTGGAGTATATTTTGAACATAATAAAAAAAAAAAAAGTAAGAAGCCCAAAGAGTTGATTGGGCCAGAAAGAAAGAGACAGAAGAAAAGACCCAGAGAAACCAAAATGGGTGTGTATAGAGACCATAGGGAAGCAGAGGAAACTAAATAAATAAAAACCCTAGCAGAGCAGCTCTAGATAGATTCAAAGAGAGGCTGCCGCTGGATTGGAATCGTTGAGAGAGAGATGGTGTCAGGGTCGGGGATAGTCTCAAAGAGAGTAGTTGTGGACGGAAGGCACCACATGCTAGGTCGACTCGCATCGATCGTAGCGAAAGAGGTGTTAAACGGTCAGAAAGTGGTGGTGGTTAGATGTGAAGAGATCTGTATCTCAGGAGGACTTGTTCGGCAGAAGATGAAGTACATGAGATTCCTCCGAAAGCGCATGAACACGAAGCCGTCTCACGGTCCCATCCACTTCCGGGCACCGGCCAAGATACTGTGGCGCACAGTCCGCGGCATGATCCCTCATAAGACCAAGCGCGGCGCAGCTGCTCTCGCTCGCGTTAAGGCTTACGAGGGCATTCCTCCTCCTTATGACAGTGTCAGTGTCTTCCACCAAAACTGACAACACAGTGAGTTCAACTTAGATTGGCTGTAGCTGTCAGATTGAAAAGCATCTTAAGCATCCTCTCTTCTTTCCATACCAATCTCGCAGCCTCAGTCAACATTCAATACTACTAAGATTATTATAGTCATGATCTAATATACACACAGATTTGGAACTTCCACTTCTCAACATTTATCAATCAAAAAATCAGTCCCCTCTACAAGATATGGCAAACCCATTTGACGTTTCTATCATTTTGATCTCTTATGTCAATCTTAGGTCCCAACCATACAAGGCAGAAGTAGTGCTAATCATTATTAAAAATAAAAATAATAAAAGAGAAAAATTGACATTGGCAGTATTAGCTCCAAATCCAGATGCAAAATCTGCTGAGATCCAAATCCATGAAAGAAAAAGAAGAGAACCCAATACCCATGAATATGACATACAAACCCTGCCTTCAATGACAAGCCAGCAGTCCTTTGGGTTGTTATGCTCAGAGACCTGAGCAAGACTGTAAACCTTGCGCTCTCCTCCACCCATTTTTTTTCCTTTGTTTGGAGAGTAAGAGCAAGTGTATTGTATTGTATATCAGGCGGGCGTGGATTTCAAAGGAAATGAGAGAGAGAGAGAGAGAGAGAGGGATTGGTGTTGGTGTTAGAGCAGAAGTCAAATATCAATGGCAGATTTCATAGGGAATTTGGGTTGGTAGTAAAAGGGGCCTCTTGACTTCTTACCGCTTACCAACCGCCGAGCTACTAGCTAGGCAAAGCTAGCACTCTTTTTTCTTTTTCAATTTTGGTGCTGTGGTTTATCATACTTTATATTATAGTTTATATAATTTTTTTTTTCATTTTCCAATAAAAATTTTAGAATTGTGATAGAAATTGTGGCATAAAAATTTTTTTTTTTATGTGCAGAAGTTTTTTCAAAAATATAGTATTTTTTTATTAGTTAATTGCATACTTAACGGCAATATTTTTATGAAAACTGGATAAAATGATTAAATTGAATAACTTTGAAATTTAGAGACTCAATTGAATTAAAGTAAAATTAGAGGACTTAGATGGTGCAAGTTACATTTTAGCCTAAAAATAAAAATCTCAACTGTTTGTTGACATACATTTGCGAGCAACATTTGGCATGGTAGGGCTAGTTTTTTCTATTTTTTGGTTGCATTTGGCACATTGTCTCCTACTAATCGCCAACTACCAAATAGTCTATTTTTTTTTTTTAATATATAGTACTTTTTTGTCAAAATATGCATTTCATTTCATAATTAAGTCCAAGTTTTGATTCTAAAAAAATGTCTGAATTTGATTTTTCTCTCCTAAATTTAGACATCCAAAAATTTATTCTTATTTCCTTCGTCTGATAATAGGAATTGTATGCGATAGACGGTGTAAAAAGGACATGTTAGGAAACAGAAATGACCTAAAATAAATTCAATAACAGATAAATGAAGAAAAAAATTGCTACATTTAGGAAAATATATAAAAAGAAAAAGATTCAAAGTTTCAAATGAAGACCTTGGAAAAAATCAAAAGGAAGTTCTCTTCCAAAAATAAATATATTAAGAGCATTCACATTAGTTGTACTAAAAAATTTAACTTTTAGTATTTCAAAAGCTTTTATTTTTATCAATCTCTCTCCCAACACAGACCTAAGCGACGTGAGACTAGACTTGACTTTGAACCTCTAACTGCTACATGCAGTTTTGGAGTTGGCGTGTGAGTTTAAATCCTTATTCCATTCCACTAAATATTAAAGTCTAGGTTTCCCCTTCCCTTATTCCCAAAAAAAAAAAAAAAAAAAAAAAAAAAAAAAAAAACTTATTTTTATCTATTTTAAGTTTTAACACTCTATTTAACAATACACCCTACCTCTTGTTTCTTATTTTTTAGATATATTTATTTATTTATTATTTTCACTCACTATCTATTCATTTTTTTATATATATTAATTTCACTATTTCCTCTCTCTCCTCTCTCCCTCTCTCTCATAAGTAAGAAGAACTAGAACTAGCAAACCACCTCTTTTCAACCTAGCAAACCCACACCCACCACCAGCCAGCACCACCGATAAAAAAACAAAAAACAAGAAGATAATATGTGTTATAGCAACTAGCCACCACCCCTAAAACCTGTGTTAGCATCGCAACCCACAACCCACTACCACAATCGCAGCCTAATTTCAGCCCATAACTGATTTCAACCCAAAATATGATCTCAACCCTCAGTCCAACCTCAACCCAAACCCACCCTAACAACCCATGGACCAACGAACCCACCCCAATGACCCATCACCACTACCACCACTAGCAAAAAAACAACCCACCACCAAGAACATTGAATGTTGATCTCAACAAACTCAAGGGTGAGAGTGAAGAGAGAGGATCTAGGTTCGGTTGTAAGAAAAAGTAGAGATGCATTGGGTGAGTTTGGTTTCAATCAAGAGAAATAAGAGGGAGGCTTTAGGGCGAGAGAAAAAAGAGAGAAGAGAGAGGACTAAAGAGAGACAATATATTTTAATGAAAAAAGAGAGAGACATTGAATAAAAAAACAATTTTTTGATTACTTGGTAGCTACAATAATCTGCTTTAGATGGCAGTTTACTATAATTAGTTGGTAAAAAATTATAAGCTTAGCACCACTAATGTAGCATTTGTTTTTAGCACCACCAATTTTAAGAGAAAATAACACAAACAAAGAGAATAGGTAGGGGTGTTTCTTCCTCTTTTACTCTTTTTTTTAATTATTTATCTTCGCCGGTATTAATTTTTTCAATATTAAACTCAGAAGTTCCATCACACATTGTTGGCGTGAAGCCGTGAAGTCCAATATACATTCGTAATTGTGTTGTTCAAGTAATGGAATATTAACTAACTCTTTTTTTTTTAGTTTTATATATAACATAAATTAATTGAATTTAAATTTTATACTATAGTTCAACTCTATAGTAGAATCTTAATAGATTATACTTTATTTAAATAGTATAATATATAATTTTATATATAAACACAATCATATATGTAGTGCCCGTGGGCTCAAGACACATGCTGGGCCGGACCAAAAGTTCTCACCAAAGGGAGAAGCCCAACCCAGTACCATGAAATGGTCCGAGGATATACTAGCTCCAGCCTACAAGGCCCCGTGACAAAAAGGTGCCATGCACGAGCAGAGTACCATGAAACGGAACGTCCGAGGATGACCTAGTCCTCGGCAGCATGTCGCCGAGGACAGCGTTAGTAATCTGGTGGTTCAAGGACGTCCATACTGAGGATCTTGCATGCAACAACCAAGAGAACAAGAATAAGGGATAAAGGAGAATGACAAACAAATATCTAAGTAAAAAGCTGCTACCACCGCATTGAAGACATTTTACCTACCTCTCTGGCCGCATTAATGAAGAAGTGACGCCTGAACATTGGATTTCAACCTTACCTTCACCACCAGAGACCTGAGTAAAAAGATATGATGGGACAAGTATCCAAAAAGAAACACCTGGACTACACGTGGAAGAAGGAAGGAAGAAAGAGAGAGGCCTATAAAAGGAAAGGGAAGAAGAAAGGGGAGGGGGGACGGAGAAAAAGAAAAAAGAGAGAAGAGAGAGAGTACTTGTAAGAAATATTAAGGATTACCCTCGGCATCAATGTACATGACTCAATATTATATCTGTAGATGAGATTAGTGCATGAGTTAGATGATTTAATCCAACCTTTGTGTTATCTGCCGGCTAAACGATCTAGATTAGTAGCTCACTCTCTATAAATTTATTGTCGAGGCCTCATTAGTCTGGTCAGAAATTCTAACTCTGGTCCAACTCGATTTGTGTCCTTACAATATAATACCTGAAAAGTAATGCTATATTTACAATATTTTCACAACAAACTCTAGGTGACAGATTATTATTAGTGGATAAAAAAGTGATGTTAATGATAAACTCATATTAGAACCAACAATACCCTATTACCTAAAGTTTGTTGTGAAATTTTTGTAAAAATATTGTGAATATAGCATTACTCATATTAGAATTTTTTCTTTTTTTAGAACCATACTAGAATATAGTTCCATATTCAAATGCAACCATAATAAATGTTCATTAATAATTATTAAATTTCATTTAAATAAAAAATTAAAAGAGAAAATATTATATTAGTGGCTAGTGTCTATATATACACACACACGTGCGCGCACATAGGGGTGGTGCCATCTTCAGTCCAGGTTAAGCTGGCAAAAAAAATTATTATATAAGATTTTTATTTTTATTTTTTGTTTTGACCCTGTAAAATAAAAATTTAAACCCCTTGATCCTAAATTTGTTTTAAGCCTAGCTTAAACAAACTTGAATATGATCCACTTAACAATATCTTGGCATTTTAAAACACACATTAAAAATGCCCAACAACACACCAATTTGAACTAAAATCTAGAGTAAAAAATATTAAGCCCAACAGCAAAAATAGAAATTTGTTGATCTTAAACCTTAGAAAAAGTTCATTTAGATCTTAACAAATTAGAAAGAGATGTGCTCATAAGCTTACCTATGAAGCTATCATGCAACAATTTTAAAAATATGAAACCCCATCAAATAACATGGCCCTTAAAAAATTTTAAATAAAATAATTTTTTCCTTACCCAATAGCACACACATCAAAGACACACAAAAAAAAAAAAAAAACCCTCCATCAGTGGCTAAGTAGTAGCAGAGTCAAAGGCCAAAGTCATTGCACACAACTAGCAGCAAAGCCACCCTTTCTAATTCTAAGTTCTGGCTCCATCCCTAGTTAGATTTGCATATGTAAATAATTATTTGAAAATTATTTCCTAGTGAAATCACTATAAGAATACATTGTTTTTTTAATAGGGAGATAGACAGATAGGTGGGGTGAGGGGGGAAAGGGTTTAAACTACATGCATGGAGTATCACAAAAGACACTTTCTATAAAAATACTAAGAGTATAAGTTTTATATCCAAGGAAATTAAAATATCCCAGGACATACATATATCTTTAATTTCCTTAGCTAGGAGACAGTATGATTTCTTCATTTTCAGTTTGACAGTTTGGAAATGATAGATTTGAGTACTTTATCTTTCCATTGATTGATGAGGTTGTGATATTCTTTGTTATCTAGTGATGGTGAAGTGATAAGCTTCTAATTGTCGTCAATCTTAGAGAGGGCTTTTATGTTAGTAAAGATAAGTCATACAAGACATTATGATTTTTTCTTGTGGCCATGTCTTCTAGAAAATCCTCAGCAGCTTTTCTGATTTGATGATAAGTCATACAACACATTAAGATTTTTTCTTGTGGCCACGTCTTCTAGAAAATCCTCAGCTTTTCTGATTTGATCTGCAATTGGCATGTAGTTCAAGATATTTGAATAACAAAAAACCTTTTATAATTCGTTACCATTGATTTTTTTGAAGGTTAATTCTTTTATTTCTTTTACTTTATTGACAAGTTAGCAATAATTTGTCTTATCAACATATGCTAATTCAATAGTTACAACGAGGAAGGGGGATTCAATTCTAAATGTCTCTATTGCAAAACACCAATAGGAGCTAATTTAGCTAAAAAAATCTTGGCAGTTGACTAATATTTTTTAAGTTTGTTTTGAATTACCTCACTCACTAACTCATATTTATGAAAAAAAAAATGTTATTATTGTTTAGTTTTTTGACCGTGGGAGTTTTTTTTTTTTTTTTTTTTTTAATTTTTAATAGGAAAAAATTTAGCAATAAACTTGAGTGTAACATAAAGTTACAACTTCTCTCAATATCTTTTTATAGGATGTGATTGACAAATCCATAATTGGATTATATTTTCTTCTTATATCTTCTATACTTACAAAATTTTCAAAAGATCAAAAACCATTAGCTATATCATTAATCAAATGTTTAAATTTCAAATTTTTGTATTTTAAAATTATGCATAAAAAAATAAGTTCATGGATCGAATTGTAAATAACATTTTGTTGGCATAAAATTTGACATGTGTGTTAAGAAAATAAAAAATATGGAATCCAATGGCTAGATCTTCAAAATATATAGTCATGTAAAATTGTTTTAGTGAAAATAATAACCTTAGATTATAACTAAGTTTATAAACAAACTTTTTCATTTTTAATATATATATATATGTGTGTGTGTGTGTGTGTATATATATATATATATATATATATATATTTTACGTGAGAGGAGATATGTTAGTAAGTTTAGAGATTGTAGTCATTTTCTTAAATTTGTGATGCTTCACCCAACCCTAATAATAATAATAATAAGTGGCAGATCCTTAGTAATATGTTAAGAATCTATTACCGTATTGTTGTATAAATATTGAGAGCCCGTTTGTTACCCTTTTTAAACAACATTTTTTTTGTCTTTAAATAACGAGAAATGTTATGTTCACAATATCTTTACAATATTTTCACAACAAATTATAAGTGACAGGTTGTTATTGATTGTTATTGTTGAGGCAAAAAAGTAATCTTAGTATTAGGTTCAAATTTGAACTAATAACAACTAACTACTTATAATTTATTGTGAAAATATTACAAAAATGCTATGGACGAAGCACATCTCTTAAATAATATTATAAGTATTTTCATACATATTTTCACCTATACGTATTTCCAAAAAATATAAACAACATTACTACAAGTCTCTTACCAACACATATTTCTTACTGGTTCTTACTGGTTGCCCAAGATTTCAACTATTGCGACTTATTGAGCAATCTTGTCTTTAAAGTTGTAATAATTATGTTTCTTCTGTGAATAAAATGTGTGTTTCTTTATATATATATATATATATATATATATATATATATATAAATTTTTTTTTTTAAGATATTGCGACTTCTTACTTCTTGTTAGTTGTTATTTCGTAATTCGTAAGCAAGCACCATTCTATTTGGATAAAGCCCAAACATAGCTCAGGCTTCCATTTTTTTTAAAGGTTCGGAACAATGCCAGTTTACCTATATTTCTATTTTCTGATATGATTACTTTTACAGTATTATTATTTTTTAAGCATACAATATATATATATATATATATATATATATATATATATATAAAACTAAAAGATTGTTTGTTGTTGGGCCATCGAATTCAACCACCACAAACACAATTTCTCTCCACCTTTACATTGGATCCATGCTGCGTTGAATATTGACAAAAGAAGATTGATAAGGTTAGGTGAATCATTATTTATTTATTTATTTTTTGAGAATCGAATCATTAAAAAATTGGTTTGGCTTGAGACTGGAATCCACGGCAGCATTCATTCTTTTCGAAGACCAAGATTTCGCATTATAAACCTTGTATTATACTCTACTACTATTATGCACAGTATAAGGCAAAACTTTTCACTTGTAGCTACCAATTTTCTCTTTTAAAAAAGAAAAAAATTTGATGGGAAAATTATTTTAGTTTAGTAAGAGCTTATACCTTAATTGATTGGCTTATTCTACCGTTTTAAACGAAAATTTCTAGAGTTCAAATTATTCTTTCTTTGTAATTTTCAAATTTATATGTAAAAAAAAAATGATGATTTGAACTTATATTTTACGCATTGAGCATCTTAAGAATATCAGATAACTATGTGTTCAATATGTTGACTATTTTTCTTCTCAAAAAAAAAAAAAAAAATTGTTGACTATTCTATTTATATTTTAACAATATATTTTTTTTCAAAGTGAAATGACTAGTATAACCTTGATAATTTACCCACCATAGGGGCTCATGGAACCAAAAGCTCGATGGCATAGTTGTTAGTATCGTACGATACGTATCGTGTGTAAAAAGTTTTGTATTATATCGGCGTATTGTAAGTACTTATGAATTGTAAGATACAGTGTGCATATCGTATGAATCTAAAAAGTTGTTAGACTTGTTTTTAACATAAAATTATTAGGTTACTTAATTTGGCCTAATAAAATAACATATTCATAAGTTTTTTTCTTCTTTCTTTCTCCTATAAAATTTGGACTACATAGTACACATTTACACTTCATTTTAATAATTGCAAATTTATTTTCTACACTATGAATAAGGTATTAATTGACAATATAATTTTTTTTTTTTGTCATTATTGTTATGAGTCCAAAAAACTAGAATGCCAAAAAGGTTTTTTTAATAAAAAAATTATTAAAATAAAAAGAACAAGAAGAGATAGTAAATGTTAATGGCGATGAAGTAAATTTTAATAAAAAAATAAGTTTGCAAAATGATAAACATGATGATGGCATTGACTTAGATGTGGTTTATTAGGCAATATGATGAAAATAAATTATTATTTTTGAGTCATTTGTAATATATTACCACTTTTGAATTTAAGCAATTTGAATATATATGTTATAAGCACATGCTAGTTTGATTTATTTAGTTAACTTGATAAATATTATTACATAAGTGATGAATAAATTAGCCATTAATTGAATATATTTAAAATTTATAATGAATATACCATTTATATATGTATATCTATACTTTTTTATAAATTTTATTAAGTGTTTATGTATCTTATGATACACGATACGGAAAAATAAAAAATCAATTCACGATACGATTCACGTTTTGACAACTATGCTCGATGGCCTAAAAAATTATTAAGGGCCTGTTTGGTTACTAATGGGTTTGTATTCATTTTCAATTTTCATATTTTGATACTTATTTTCTCTTCTCAAATCCTAAACTTATTTTTTTGTTTTGCACCAATTTTGGACTAGATTTTGTTTAGCTCAAATTCCCATATTTTCTGACAAAACCATCTGTCACTGACACCCGCTAGAAATTGTTGCCACAACGCTAGAAATACGCTAAAACCAAAACCCACCGAAACCAAAACCAGATCTTCACCAAAAATCAATCAATAAAAACAAATTTCATCAAATTCCAACACAAATAGAAAATTGTGTCCTTTTTCTTAGTACAAAAAATAAAATTTTCTTTGGTTCAATTCCAGGAAAACCGAAAACAAACTCGAACCCATTAAAGAGATGGGCAAGACTTGGGTTAATTCCAATTTGACATATTGGTTGGAACCAAAATGATAAAAAAGATTCTTGTTTCTTAGCAGCCAAACAAAGAAATTGCTAAAACCCAAAAAATGAAATCACAAAAGAAACCATCAAGCAATAAACCCCAAGCGAATTAATAAGAAAAGAAAAAAAAAAAACCACAAATCAAAAGGCAAAGCTAACAATATTGAATTTTTGATACCTAGAGATCTAAAGAAATCAAAGCCCAACCCACAAATTGTTCCACAAGAAACCCGTTCCTAACAACTTATTGTTTAAAAAAAAAAAAAAAAGGAAGGTACAGATAAAAAAATCGTAAAATTTTTGGAGGCGGGAATTTAGAAGACACACGAGAAAGTGAGATCAGATAGAAAGAGAGAGAGGCTAAAAAATAAGGAACTTGAAAAAGGCAGAAAGAAAGAGAGTCTGTAATTGAGGGGACATGTCACTACTAGTGGGACCCATATAGTTGGTTTTATTATGAAAATATCATTGTGGATCTGTTTGGATACCGCTTATTGTTAAAAACTGAAAATTAAAAACACTGTAACAAAATAATTTTTAAATATGTGAACAGTACCGTGGAACCTAGTTTTAAAGTTGTTTTTTTGAAAAAAATAGTTTGCGAGTCCCATGAACAGTGTACGAGATCCACTAAAAAAAAGGCACCATTGAGAAACGCAAAATGTGCTTCCCAAACAGAGGCTATATCCATTTTCACAAAAAATGAAAACGGTAAAAAAGTGTCTTCATTTTTTTTGTATTCAAATCCACTTTTTTAGAATATTAAAAATAAAAATTGAGTACAAATTTGCAAACCAAACAAATTTGTTTTGTAGTGGATGCCACAAAAAACCGAAAAAGAATATAGAAAACTGCACTTTTTTCCTCTAACCAAACAACCTCTAAGCTTATCAAAATTGTTCTAGTGACAACCATGATTGTCAAAATCGCGATCTGGATCGTAGGATCACACAATTTTACGAACTCTCTTCATCAAAACGTTTAGAATCGCACTAAGATCATAAAAATAGTAGGATCGTATGGAATCCTATCGATTCTACTGATCCTACCAAAATATCAATTTTTGGTTTTTTTTTTTTTAAAGGGATAAATTTTTGGTTTTGATAAAACTTTAAGGGTTTTTATTTTTCTATGTTGTGATGGTATGGCTTTTTATTTTTATTTTTTTTATAAAATTATGTTAACCTAAGCAAGTGTTTTCAAGTTTTTAGCTCACTTGTAATAAAAATGAAGGAATGCTTCATCATTTAAAAATGAAGAATTTATATTAACTTTGCTACATTTTAAGCTATAATGTTGTTAAATTTGTTTGATCAATATACTAATTTGTGTTATAATATTACTAAAATGTTTTTCTTATATATAATTTTATTAGTATGTTTGTATTTGTATATTGATTGATGATTTTTTTGAGCAAGCTCTGCAATTGTTGCTGAGCGGAATAACTTGAATAGTTGAGTGTGAAGTTGTATCTTGATCTCTTTTGCAGCTCTAGTATACAAATATACATTATATGATAAAATACATTATATGATAAAATGGTTGATGATGATTAGGACAGTGGTCATAAGAAGCCTATAATGAGAATAATTAAATGTTCACTTCACCTTAATATTAATCTTGCTTTTGGATTTTATATTTTAGTTAGCTAGTTTCTATTTGATAACTTATTTTGGATTTTAAATTTGGAATTTGGAAAATATTTCTATATTGTTGATAAATATTTTGGTATTTGGTTGCTAATTAAACATTTATTGAATTTTTTAGATTCATTGGGTCAAAACGTAAATATATTTGTTTCATTAGTATAGACGTAGTGATGTAAGACATGCAAATTTCATCATATAATACAAATCTTTGTTTTTTATTTTTAATGGATAAATACACAATTTACGTGATTTTTCAACATATAAAGTCATTATCAATGTGTTTTTTGCTTTAAATATGAAAATATGTAGGATTTTACGATTTACGATCTGATCCTACAATCCGCGATCCCACCTACCTCTTACGATCCTACGTAAGATCTTGATTTTGACAACTTTGGTGACAACTAGCACAATTGTCACTATTATTATTAAGTGATAGAAATGAAGAGTTTTGGAGGATCTGTAAGGAAAGAAACACTCATAGAGTTCATCAATGTGTTGCTGGACAAAAATCTTTTAATGCTTAAGTCAAAACTTCACAAGAATCCCAATGAACTATGAAAGTGTAAGAGTTAGTGTTTTCCACTTGTACCTTGGAACTAAGGAGATTTGGCATTTATATAGAGGTTTATAGTTGATCACGTTTTCATGATTTTTGTCACTTTTCTCATAGGAGGTGTGATTGGAGTTATGGAGTTAATGACGGTGAGATTCTAAAGATTCATTCCCATTTCTGGAAGATGTAGGCTGGTGGAAGGATTTCCAAGCGTGGTGCGTAAGAGTTTCCATTTTTGAGCAAATGTGGGGAGAGTCACGCGAACATTTGGATGGGTGTCCTACCGTCGGCTTAATCATCGTACGTGTGGGATAGACCACCATGTGAGGTGAGGTGTGGACGAGTGAAAGAGTCTTGGTGCAAATGGATGAGAGTCTTGGGCCTCTTTCAGCTTGATGAAATATTGTTCCTTATCAATAGTTTACATAATTCTGCATGAGAAAGATGAGGAAGGTTGATATGCTCATCATAGTGCTGATGTTGGACCATTTTTTTTTTGAACGAGGAGGGCATGTTCACTAAACATGAGAATTAGGGAGGGACAGTTTTTTAAATAAGGTTTTTGTTTTGTTTTTTTATTGATGTGGACAAAATGTCATAGTTTTGAGAGATGAGGTGACACTTCATGAATATAGATTCTAGTTAGCTCAATTTGTAAAGTTTCTTATCGTTGAACAAGAGATTTGAGATTCTAACCTTGCTTACACCAAAAAGACCAATTGATGTTTGGGTGCGATGATAAAATACAATCATTGTCGTAGGTTAAAACTCTATTGCTTTTATAATAATAAAAAAAGAAAAAAAAATACCACTTCATGGCTATGGACCGAAGGACTATTTTCTAAACGAAATTTAATGTTAGTAGAGTGAATCAAAAAAATAAAATTTTAGGAACATAATCAAGAAAATTACATTTTACCACCCTAAATTATGCCCTATATTATATTTTGCTCCATATTATATTTTGCTCCCTAAATTATTTGAATGCACAGTTTGCACCTAAACTATGACCTATATTACACTTTGCACTATAGCATTAGTTAGTTTAAAAAAAATCCAGAGAGAGGACTAAAGAGAGACAATATATTTTAATGAAAAAAGTGAGACACTGAATAAAAAACAATTTTTTGATTACTTTGTAGCTACAATAATCTGCTTTAGATGGCAGTTTATTATAACTAGTTGGTAAAAAATTATAAGCTTAGCACCACTAATGGTGCATTTTTTTTAAGCGCCACCAATTTTAAGAGAAAATAACACTAACAAAGAGAATAGGTAGGGGTGTTTCTTCCTCTTCTACTCTTTGTTTTTTTTTTTTTTTAAATTGTTTATCTTCGCCGGTATTAATTTTTACAATATTAAACTCATAAGTTCCATCACACATTGTTGGCGTGAAGCCGTGAAGTCCAATATACATTCGTAATTGTGTTGTTCAAGTAATGGAATATTAACTAACTCTTTTTTTTTTTTTTATATATATAACATAAATTAATTGAATTTAAATTTTATTCTATAGTTCAACTCTATATATAGTAGAATCTTAATACATTATACTTTATTTAAATAGTATAATATATAATTTTATATATAAACACAATCATATAATACCTTAAAAGTAATGTTATGTTTACAATATTTTTTCAACAAACTCTAGGTGTCAGATTATTATTAGTGAATAAAAAAAAAGTGATGTTAGCGATGAACTCATATTAGAACTAATAATAACCTGTTACCTAAAGTTTGTTGTGAAATTTTTGTAAAAAAGTTATGAACATAGTATTACTCATATTAGAATATTTTTTTAGAAAACATATTTGATTATAGTTCCATATTCAAATGCAACCATAATAAATGTTCATTAATAATTATTAAATTTCATTTAAATAAAAAACTAAAAGAGAAAAAATATTATTAGTGGCTAGTGTATATATATATATATATATATATATAGACACACACGCACACGCGCACACAAGGGCAGTGCCATCATTAGACCAGGCTAAGCTGGCAAAAAAGAATTATATAAAATTTTTATATTTATTTTTTTGTTTTGACCCCGTAAAATAAAAATTTAAACCCCTTGATCCTAAATTTGTTTTAAGCCCAGCTTAAACAGACTTGAATATGATCCACTTAACAATATCTTGGCCTTTTAAAACACACACAAAAAAAAAGCCCAACAACAAACCAATTTGATCTAAAATCTGGAGTAAAAAAATAGTAAGCCCAACGGCAAAAATAGAAATTTGTTGATCTTAAACCTCAGAAAAAGCTCATTTAGACCTTAACAAATTAGAAAGAGATGTAGCTCATAGGCTTGCTTATGAAGCTATCATGCAACAACTTTAAAAATATGAAACCCCATAAAATAACATGGCCCTTAAAAAATTTAAAATAAAATAATTTTTTTGTTGCCCAATAGCGCACGCATCAAAGACACAAAAAAAAAAAAAAAAAAAAAAAAAAAAAAAACCCCATCAATGGCTAAGTAGTAGCAAAGTCAAAGGCCGAAGTCATTGTACACAACTAGCAGCAAAGTCGCCCCTCCTAATTCTAAGTTCTGTCTCCATCCCTAGTTAGATTTGCATATGTAAATAATTATTTTAAAATTATTTCCTAGTAAAAACACTATAAGAATACATTGTTTTTTTAATAGGGAGATAGGCAGAGAGGTGGGGGTGAGGGGGGTTGGGGGGTGGAAGGGTTCAGACCACATGCATGGAGTGTCACAAAAGACACTTTCTATAAAAATACTAAGAGTATAAGTTTTATATCCAAGGAAATTAAAATATCCCAAGACATATATATATATATATATATATATATATATATCTTTAATTTCCTTAACTAGGAGAGAGTATGATTTCTTCATTTTCAGTTTGACAGTTTGGAAATGATAGATTTGAGCACTTTATCTTTCCATTGATTGTTTAGGTTGTGATATTTTTTGTTATCTAGTGATGGTGAAGTGATAGGCTTCTAATTGTCATCAATCTTAGAGAAAGCTTTTATGTTAGTAAAGATAAGTCATACAACACATTAAGATTTTTTCTTGCGGCCATGTCTTCTAGAAAATCCTCAGCTTTTCTAATTGGATCTGCAATTGGCATGTAGTTCATGATTTTTGAGTAAAAAACAACCTTTTATATTACCATTGATTTTTTAAGGTTGATTCTTTTATTTCTTTTACTTTATTGACAAGGTAGTTAAGCTTTTGCCCAATAATTTGTCTTATCATCATATGCTAATTTAATAGTTACAACGGGGTATGGGGATTCAATTCTAAACATCTCTATTGGAAAACACCAATAGGTGCTAGCTATAAAAATCTTGGCAGTTGACTAATATTTTTTAAGTTTGAATATTGAATCCATTATCTCACTCACTAACTCATAAAAAGGAAATATGTTATTATTGTTTAGTTTTTTGACTGTGGGAAATTTTTTTTTTAATTTTTAATAGGAAAAAATTTAGCAATAAACTTGTATGTAACATAAAGTTACAATTTATCTCAATATCTTTTTATTGGATGTGATTGACAAATCCATAATTGGATCATATTTTCTTCTTATATCTTCTATGCTTGCAAAATTTTTAAAAAAATAAAAAACCATTAGCTATGTCATCTCCAATCAAATGTTTAAATTTCAAATTTTTGTATTTTAAAATTATGCATAAAAAATAAGTTCATTGATCGAATTGTAAATAACATTTTGTTGGCATGAAATTTGACATGCGTATTAAGAAAATAAAGAATATGAAATCCAATGGCTAGATCTTCAAAACATATAGTCATGTAAAAAAAATCTAAGTGAAAATAATAACCTTAGACTGGGTTTGTATAGAGCAGCTGGATGTATAACCAAACATTTTCTTCTTTTTTTTTCGTTTCTGTGCTGGGAGACAGCGCGCACTATACTATGCGCGTACTGTATATATGTATTTTTAGTAATTTTTTATTACGTGCAGTACTATTCACACATTAAAAAATTATTTTGCTACAGTGTTTTCAGTTTTCAGTAAAACACTCGATCCAAACGGACCCTTAGATTATAACTAAGTTTATAACCAAACATTTTCATTTTATATATATATATATATATATATATATATTTTATACGTGAGAGGAGATATGTTAGTAAGTTTAGAGATCATAGTCGTTTTCATAAATTTGTGATACTTCACCCAACCCTTTTAATAATAATAATAATAATAATAATAATAATAATAATAATAATAATAATAATAATAATAATAATAAGTGGTAGATTGTTACTGATTATTATTGTTGGGGGCTTTGGAGCAAAAAAGTAATTTTAGTGTTAGGTTCAAATTTGAACCAATAATAACTAGCCACTTATGATTTATTGAGAAAATATTACGAAAATGTTATGGACGTAACAAATCTCTTAAAAACATTACAAGTATTTTTACTTATTTTTTCACCTACATATATTTCCAAAAAATACAAACAACATTACTAGAAATCTCTTACCAAACTGGCCCAAGATTTCAACTATAGCGACCTATTGAGCAATCTCATCTTTAAAGTTGTAATAATCATGTTTCTTTTGTGAATAAAATCTTTGTGTTTCTTTATATATTTATATATAGATATATATAAAATTTTTTTTTAAGATATTAATTGCGTCTTCTTACTTCCTATTAGTTGTTATTTCGTAAGCAAGCACCATTCTATTTGGATGAGCCCAAACATAGCTCATGCTTCCATTATCGAAAGGTTCGGAACAATGCTTCCATTAATTGCGTCTTCTTGCTTCCATTTCTATTTTCTCATATGATTACTCACAGTATTATTATTTTTTAAGCAAACAATATATATACAAACACACTAAAAGATTGTTTCTTGTTGGGCCATCGAATTCAACTACCACAATTTCTCTTCACCTTTAAATTGGATTCATGCTGCGTTGAATATTGACAAAAGAAGATAGATAAGGTTAGGTGAATCATTAAAAAATTGTCTTGAGATTGAGTCCACGGCTTATTGGGTACTTCGGAGTACTATAAATGTGTAATTCATCCTTTTACATTTTTTTTTTTTTTTTTTTGAGAAACCTGCTTCTTAACATTATTCATCCTCTCACATAATTGTGAGTCTTACTAATTAAATTTATGATACGACCTACAATTCATGTGAGATGGGGGAGTACGCATTTATGATACTCCCGAAGTATTCAATAATTTTCTCAGCTGCATTTTTACTTTTTAAAGACCAAGATTTCGCATTATATATATGCATAGTATAAGGCAAAACTTTTCATTGTAGCTACCAATTTTCTCTTAAAAAAAAAAAAATATTGATGGGAAAATTATTTTAGTTTAGTAAGAGCTTCTACCTTAATTGATTGGCTCATTCTATCGTTTAAACAAAAATTTCTGGAGTTCAAATTATCCTCCCTTTGTAATCTTCAAATTTATTAAAAAAAAAAAAAATGATGATTTGAACATATATTTTACACATTGAACATCCTAAAAATATCAGATAACTATGTGTTCAATATGTTAACTATTTTTCTTCTCAAAAATCATTTGTTGACTATTCTATTTATATTCGAACAATATATTTTTTTCCAAAGTGAAATGACTAGTACTATAACCTTGATATTTTACCCACCATAGGGGCCCATGGAACAAAAAATTCGATGGCATAGTTGTTAGTATTGTACAATATGCGATACATATCGTATCGTATCGTATCGTATCGTGTGTAAAAATTTCCGTCTCGTATTGGAGTATCGTAAGTGTTTATGAATCGTACAATACAGTGTGCATGTCGTACGAATCGTATCATATCGTAAAATCATACGTATCGTATGATACATAGACAAATGCTTTAATAAAATAACATATTTATAAGTTTTTTTCCTCTCTTTTTATCCTATAAAATTTGGACTACATAGTACAGACTTACACTTCACTTTAATATTTGCAAATTTATTTTCTATTTTCTATAGTATGGATAAGATATAAATTGACAATATAATTATTTTTTTATTTTGGTCATTGTTGTTGTAAGGACCTGATTTGTGGCTTAGGCCTAAAGGGAAAAAGGATCTAGGCCCAAAGAGCCCAATACAATAAATTTATAAAGAGTGAGCTGAAAAACTAGACTTTAATGAATTAGATAACAATTATAGTGAGCCCAGTTAAAAAGAAAACAAGAACAAAAAGGTTTTGCTCAAAGTAAATCGTCATTGGCACAGTCCGAGGAGTCCAAATTTTGTATTTTTTTTTTTTTAATCTGATTATCAGTCTAGTTAATGGTGTTACAATGTTTCTCTTTCTCTTTTTCGATCCCTTGTCCCTAGAGGGTCCTTGCATTATATAGCTCCCCTTAGATGATCTTTACCCTCCACTTGTTGACCACCTAGGCCACTACTTGAGTGTCTGTCCTATCAGACACCTTCCCAATCCTCTTATGAGTTGTGGCAGCTAATGTAATACTGTTCAAAGGTCTTCTCCACATAAATACAGCCAAGAGGTTTGGTGGGATGCATTAAATGTAATGGCAGCCACCAACTTTTCAATCATGTTAGTGCTAGCTCCTTCCCCGAAGCTCTTTCTATACAGTGCAACCTCCTTTGGGGCCGGGGGCTTTTGTCGGGTGTTTTTGGTTCAATGCCACTCTGATCACTTCCTCCTTGAAAGCTCTCAGCAATTCCCCATTCATTTTTGGGGTGACCCGTGGAGTCACTGCACTCAAACATGCATCAAAGGAGCTCGGATGGTCGGAACTGAAGATGTTTAAGAATTACCCAAGAATCACCCTCTCAATATCCTCTTGTCTTTCATACCGAACCCCCTTCTTAGTAATCCCATCAATCCTATATTTCTTTCGTCTTTGAGAAGTAGCTGCGTGAAAAAACTTTGTATTTTTGTCCTCGCATTTTAGCCAAAGCACCCTTGACCTTTGATTCCACATCATTTCCTCCCTTTGCAATGTCTCGTTAATTTCTTTCCTTACTTCTTGGATTTCACAGGCTGTCTCATTGAGAAGATTTCGTGCTTCTAACAACTGTAGTCTATCCTTTAAATACTTCAACCGTGTATTCACATTACCAAAGACAATATAAATAAACAATAATTTTGGTGAAGAAGAAAAATACTTTTGCTTGGTGATTGTTTTCTCCTAATCCTCGAGAGCCAAAGTGATTTGATGGTACCCTTGGAAAGCGTCCAAAAAGTTCATTCTCTGGTATCCAACCGTGGCATTCACTAATAAGCCTATGTTCGATATCGGGAAAAGATCCTTTAAGCATGCTCAGTTAAGATCTATGAAATCAACGAAAACTCTACACTTGCCGTTCTTCTTTTTTACCACCATCATGTTGGCTAACCATTTGGGAAAAAACACTTCTTTAATAGCCCCTGATTGCTTTAGCTTCTCCACTTCCTCTTTCACTACCTTCACATGAGGTTTTATGGACCTCCTCGGTCTTTGCTTCTTTGGTGGGACTAGAGGGTCTACGTTTAACTTATGCACAATAAAAGTCAGGTCGACCTCGAGTACTTCATACGGACTCCATGCGAACACGTCCAAATTTTGCACCAATGATAACAAAATTCCCACTCGATCCTCTACTGACATGCTCTTCCCTATCCGGAAATACATGTTGGAATATGGCATAATTCATACCTGGACCAACTCTTCCGCACTATCTATGCCTATCAGACCCTTAGTTATCGATAATTGCTATAACTGCTCCCGATTAACTTGGTATTTTTGCTTAATCTCATGATTTATTGTTGCAATTAAGCACTATCTTTCTACCTTTCGATTGGTCCAAACTATCGTGATTCCATCTTTCATAGGCAATTTGATCTTCTAGTGTAGTGTTGAGGGTACCACCCCCATGGCATGGATCCAAGGACGCCCTAAATATGCCGTGTATGGTGAGTAGGTGTTGACCACAATAAAGTTTACTTCCACCTCTTTTCCTTTGGTTACCATCGGGAGCTTTATTTGCCCTTCGGCGTTATGATTTTCCCATCGAACACTTCAGTCCCAGTCCCTTATAGAGGTCAGGGTACATGATTTCAACTCCACTCCCTTGATCTACCATGACCCTCTTTACTAAGAATCCACCAATCCTAGAAGTCACCAGTTAGGATGTGTGCCTTTAAATCCTATTGTATGAAATTATATATGAATTAATGTTATGATTAATAAAGTTGTTTTATTGTTATCTAAAATAATGGTAACATGAATATTTGGACATTATCATATAGTCCATGAGATGCATAGTATGTGATTTATGTAAAAAATCACAGGAAATATAAATCACAAGTTCTTTGTAAACTCAAAATTATAGTTCGTAGTCGGTGATGAAATTGGGCATTTCATCTGCGAAGACTATAATAATAAAACTAAGATAATTTGTCTTAATCATGAAAGTGGAGACTTTTAGTTGATATGTTGATATGTTTTAAGAGTTAAGACATATTGAACTGGACTACTGTGAGATTTATTATTCTCCTAGTGACTGTCAAATGAATAATAAATCTCACGACTTCTATTTACATGAACTCTTAATCCTGAGAAGATAATGAACCTGATCATGAAATGTAGGTTACTTTTTGATATATCAGGAGTGAGATTTAAAGTTACGATCAAAACCTCAGTATATTAGGTAGCCATATATAATGTTGATGGAACATATATTTTCAAGATGGAATTCATAATCTCCTAACGGAGATATAAAATATTACCCTGAGATAAGTTTAATGAGCTTGGTTATTCAAAGTGTTAGGCCTAACCACTTGAGTAAGGAGTTATTAAAGTATATATTTATGAAATTTATGATGAATAACTTAAAGGATTAAACTGGGTACTTAAGAATTAAGATGTAGTAATTTTCAAAGTGACAGTCTATATTCATGACTTTATATTACTACGAATATTTTATGAAGGGGTTGCATGCATAATAAAGTCTTGGGGTATAATTTATTAATAAGGCTTAGAGTGCAATTATATTTATATAGTGGTATTAAATATAATTAATGGTAACTTTAGACTTGTCAAGAGTTGACAGAAAAGCCCAAGGCCCATTGGAGTTAGTGTCTTATTGGTCCCTTTTGGTCCCCCTCCAAGCCACAAACTAAAACCCAATTGGAAATGCCTAATAGGCCAGCCTAATTAGATAATCAGTTAGATATAAAGGGAGAAACATATAAAATTTTAATATACGATACATCATTGTGAAATGGTGTGTATGTATGAGTGAAGCCACCCAATTATTCTCCCTTAGAAACTAATTGAGAGATCACACTTCTTAGGCGTAAAGTGAAATTGGAGTGAAGATTAAAAGTGTTCCTAAGTACTTCTAATCTTTTGGTTTGAATTTCACCATACCAAGGTACACTATCTTGTTCTTAAATTCTGAAATTTACATAGTGCATGTTATCAATCATGAATGAAATAGATCTGTGTTTGTTGCTTCTGCTGTGTGTTTTGTATGAGATACAAAACCAGATTTTCCAACATCACCACCAAAGCGTCATCATGTAGCTAAGAGGTTTCTTCTAAATCCACTTCACTAACAGTGAACAGAACTGAGATCATCTTGGGCCTCTTCTCAGGTCGGTCTGTGACATCTACTTCAGGCATAGACACTACACTCAATATTCCCCTCTAACTATTCAAGCTCACGCCACGAGAGGTTGCATGAATAATCTCAATAACCCCCAAGGGAAGGAGAAGGGTATGGTCATTTCGGCTTCTCGATCCCTAGCCTACGTTTACTCCTTCTTGGCCGACGAAAAACTCCTTGAGTTGCCCTACCTTCACTAGCTGCTCTAAATGATCTTTCAATACATGGCACTGTTCGGTGGTGTGACCTTTTTCTCTATGATAAGTACAATATAAGTTTTAATTCCTCCTCGTCGAGTCCCCACCTATCTAGCACGGCCATTGGAAATAAGGTTCATTCTTAATGCGTTCAAGGATCTTATAAAGGAGATCTTTGAAGGTCACATTAACTCCCTCGGCACGTTGTGCTAAGCCCTTCCTAGGGTCCTTCGGCTCTCTCCCAGTTCTCTGCTGGAACTTCTCGGAACTTCTCTACTGATGTGACTTAACAAAAACATAATAATAATAAATGATATACTTCAACTTTTAGATATATATACATATAGATAGATATATAATTTATCAACTCAGTCTTACTGTGTTTATATACCAATAGTGTATAGATCATATACTCATGTGAATAGAATCATTCTTTTTCACTTAATCCACTCTTCATTTTTACTTTGTTCTCTGCTTCTTTTGGTTTTGCACCTTCTGCTTTTGTGATTCAAACCTCTGTACATTTTCAATAGGATTCGTGGTTTAAAAGCAGAGAATCCCATATTTAGGAGTCTCAATCATTTATATTTTAGATAAGAATTGGCCGGTCCAACCATTTCATTAAAGAAAATACAGAAAAGCTCATTAGTTTTACACACCTAAGCAAGTAGCAACTATGAACAATTAATAGAATTTACTTCTAAAAACAAAAAGATCCAATCTAATCCCAAATGCACCCCTCAATACTAAAAAACTTTCACATATAACTTCTTAGGCAAGCTACTTATGAATTTCCTATCTAGCTTCCGGCATAGTTATAGTAACTGCATTCTCGACGTTAGATTCTTCATTTCTTAATATTGCACCTGAATTGCTGGGACTTCTTTCTTTAAAGAAACCAGGCTGTTTAGGCTGGGGCAGAATTGCTTCCTCATTCGTTAGCATAGAATACACACAAGACATTATTGGCCTATCTTCGGGAAACTTTTGAACACATAGCAAACCAACTTGAATACATCTCAAGATTTGAGATCTTGAATGTGAATCCTCCAAACATGTATACGATAGTTCCAAGGCCCTGCCCTCCTTCCACAGCAACCATGCCTAGTGCAATTACAATACAGATACATAATCCACCAAAAAGGGGAGAGAGAGAGAGAGAGAGAGAGAGTTTTCCACTTACATGTCCCAAAAGGTTATGATTGTGATTTGGGTGAAAAAATTTTCTGATTTTCATGGCACTCACTATCTCTAACATAAGAACACCCATGCTAAACACATCAGATTTTATTGAAAATCTTCCATGAACTGCATACTCAGGAGACATGTAGCCACTACATGAAACCATCAAATAAGCTCATCATCAAATAAGCATTATTATCATTATTGTTGTTACTGATAACTTAAATTTTAGTATGTCTTTGACATATCACCTCACCCTTATACCATGTTATAAGGGAATGAGGGGTACTTTGAGTCAAAGCACATTGATTAAATATTTGCTACAATTTGAAAAACAAAAATCTACTACCAATTTTATATTACTTACTATGTTCCAACAACTCTATCTGTCTTCACTTCACTTTCGTCCCCTACAAAAGTTCTTGCTAAGCCAAAATCTGATATTTTTGGGTTTAAGTTGATATCTAATAAAATATTGCTTGCTTTCAGATCCCTGTGAATGACTTGAAGTCTAGAGTCCTGGTGAAGATAGAGAAGTCCTCGCACAATCCCGATAATAATGTCAAAACGCTTTGGCCATGGTAGCAAAGTATCATTTTGTTCTGCATACAATTTTTGCCCTTGTTACCATGATTGGATCTATGTCTATTTTTAGTTCTTTTTGTGAACTTCTTTTGAAAATCAATTGGAGGATTCTATTCAAATACATAATAGACAAGACACTTAGGCACACAACATTTAAAAGATGGAAAGTAATTATAATACATAAAGGGTCAAGAGAATCATACCAAAAATGAAACAATCCAAGCTTTTGTTGGGCATGTACTCGTAGATTAACATCTTTTCATCTCTTTCAACACAGTAACCTAAAAGCTTGACAAGATTCTTATGTTGAAGTTTGGCAATGAGAACAACTTCATTCTTGAACTCTTCAAGACCTTGTCTTGAATTCTTTGATAGCCTCTTCACTGCAATATCTTGTCCGTTACATAGATGTCCCTACAAATCATCAGTTAAAGATGAATCTTTCTGTCTAAATTTGTATAGTATGACCTTAAATTTTTTGACCTGTAATTAAATTAGAATCCTTTTTACCTTATAAACAGGACCAAATCCACCTGCCCCAATCACATTTGCAGGAGAGAATTTGTTTGTTGCTGTAGCAACCGTTGTGAAATTAAATAATGGTACATCTACATCTTCTTTCTTTCTTTCACCTATTGAACCCATATATAACCTTTTCAGGAACTGCTTTTAATTTTAGTCTATGTACAGTTTATCATGCTGATTTAAAATCTAGCTTTAATATGAGCAAGGATGGATGAGTGTGTGTGTGTGTGTATATATATATAGGAAAAATGGATGGGTATACTTACGTCTTCTATTTGTTGTCTTCCAAGTGAAACGCCAAAGCAAACCCAAAGTAAGCAATCCAGAAATGATTGATGCTGTTATGATGACCACCACCCTTTTCTTCTTGTTTGATTTGTTGATTGATCCTAGATCAGACAGCAATTAAGTAATTGTTTGATTTTTTTTTTTTTTGGAAGTTCTATGTTTCTTTTTGGTAGAAGTATTAGATCATTGATTATAGTCCCTAGATGTTCTATAAGTCATTTGAGCATGTGTGAGCTAATTCCATGACAAATTTACTTGTAATTTTTAAGTTTTGTACTAGTAATGTGATTATGGTAATGAGGGCTAAAGGTTGACGGATCTTCTCATTGTGCAAGGCTAAAGACCTCGGTCGAGCAAGATTCGCGGCTTGGTTGTGTGAGATAGATGATTCAGACAGAAACTCTCCATAGACACTCAGTTGATCGAGACCTCATTATGGAAATTCTGCTATTTTCTTTCAAGGCTACTTTGGTAGCCACACTAAGCCTAAAGCCGACTTGTATAAAAACCTCTTTTAACCCTAATCCTTTGAGAAGGAATACAACCACAGTAAAACATAGAAAAACCTAGAGATGGCTAATATTTTTCTTCCATTCCTCTCCCAGTGAACATCCTTTAGTGGTTGACTCTTTTAGACACAAAGATCACCTTAACTGTGTTGGAGTTGCTACTAAAACCATAGAGACATCAAATCTTCAAGAAGCTTTGGAGTGAATAAGAGACCGGTTTTACAATAGATGGATTGACTTGTGGTACCAAGTGATTGAAGGAAAAAGGCATGAGTCTGAAGTTGATAGCAGAAGTGGGGAGATTGGGTGCACTTCATGTGCTTGTACATATAAAGGCGAAATTATTGTGTACTCACGCAATACCATAAGTACATATTCCCTCCTTTCACATGAATGGTGGACTCGGCCACAAAGTACGTTTACCTATTGGTTTTTCACTCCGTGAATAGATGCTCTTTCCTATGTATGTGCAAAGGCATATTTAGGAATTTTAACTTGAGGGGACTAAATTGCAATATTGATAAAATAATCATAATACATAAATCTATAAATAGAAACTTATCAACTTAATAAATTGTCAAAAGAAAAAACAGTGAGTTAATCCCACATTGAAAAAATGAGTGTGAGTTTAAGAAATTTAAAGCTTGTGCTGTATATCCAAAAGTTAATCCCTTTTAAATATACACCGCAATAAGTTTATTTAAAAAACCTTCTCTCCTCTCCCCATGTATGTGTGTTAAAAAATACTTAGTATTCTAAAAAAAAAAAATTGTCATATAGTTAAACATTAATGAAAATACAAAAAAGGGTCTAGTTCACTATATATATAACCAAAATTTTGACTTTTTGTTGACTTCTCCAGAACTTGCCACATCATCATTATTTTTTAAAATCAAAATAATTTATTGAGTATTATTATTATATTTACTTACTTAGATAACTTGCACATAGCTTTTTTTTTTATATAGAAAAATTGCACGGAACTTTAAACATGTGTTTGGTCGAAAATACTTAGGTACAGTACTTAGGTACTGTTCCTTAGGTTTCCCTTTTAAGATTCTGCCATATGAATTTTTTCTCATAGGAAGGAAGTGTATTTTTTAGTTAAGTAACCACATGACTGAATCTTATGAGGGGAACTTAGGGAACAACACCTAGGGTACTGTACTTAAGTTTATATTTATAAAACTGAAACTTTTGATTTCTTGTTAACCTCTCCAAAGCTTGCCACATCATCATTATTTTCTTAGAGCAAAATTATTTATTGAGTATTATTATTATATATAATTACCTAGATGACTTGCACAAAACTTTCTTTTGAGAAAATTGCACGGAACTTTAAACATGTGTTTGGTCAGCAATATATATATTTATAAGCAAAACTTAGGTACAATACTTAGGTGTTGTTTCTTAAGTTCTCCTTTTAAGATTCGACTATATGGATTTTTTCTCATGGGAAGGAAGTATATTTGTCCAAATTTTATTATATCTACATTATCCATCTAAAAGTTGAAAGAGATTTTGTGTTGATAAAGTAAATGTGGGGTTGGGTTTATCGGATTAGATCAAGCTCACAAAACATCAATTATTCATTTAACAATGAATTGTATGAATTTTTTTTATGTCCTTATTAATCTATATATTATCTATATATTATTATTATAATATAAAAACCAAAGTTTTTTACTTTTTATTGACCTTTCAAAATTTTGACACATTAGCTTTGCAAGCTTCACAAATTTACACCTCATTGTAATTAATTTTATTAATTAGATTCATGTTGTGACTCCTCTCTTCCCACCTCAAAACCCTAAATATAACTTGTTAAGGAAGTTGATTCTTCAATGAGAACAAATCCTATTGTATAAAGGCCACCTAATTGCTTTTAAATTTGAACTCGATCGTCTTATTAGCAATAGAGTCTATGAATTGCAGTGTTGAACAGTCATCCACAAATAACATCCATGCATGGGCTTGATATTCTTCAGCATAACCCCAAATCAATGTTGAAAGGTTGTGTTTTACAACCATCTAATCTTGGTAACTAAATCCTGCACCTATGATTGTTTATGATTATTTTTGTTCACGGTATATAGTTTAAACCCATTAAAACTAATTGCTTGATGGTATTTCATGGTTTTTTTCCCCTTTACTTTTTTCTTTCAGGGTTGCTAGGAACACAACCTCACAGATGATTTTTTTATATTGTTTAAAGTTTAGGCTCAATAAAATTTAAAACTTATTGCTTTATGGGTTTATGTAGTTTTTTCCTTTTCTTATTTTTCTCTTTTGAATAGTCATATATTTTTGGCTTTTTGAAAGTTTTAACATCAGAATTTTTGTGTTAGTTTTCGCAATATTTGAACATGTTTAGCAGATTTCAACAACTATATCATGTATTATTCTTTTAAAGGTAATTAATTTTTCTTTTATATTTCTTTATTGTATAATCATATATATATATATATATGTATATATATATTGTTTTGTTTCAATAATTTATAGGAAGTAAATCTTATGATTCTTTAATATTTTTTAGCCTTTCGAAATTTTTAACATCTGAATTTTTGAGTTATATTTTTGCAATATCGAAAACTATCTAGCAAATTTCAATGACTATAGCCATGAATTATTATTTTGAGTGTAGCACATCATTCTCTTATATTTCTCTGTTGTGTAGTCACACACACACACATATATATTTTCTATAATTTATAGGCTCTTGATCTTTTGATTCTTCTCAATAGTTATAGGCTTATAGCCATGAATTATTCTTCTGAATGTAACCAACTTTCTCTTATATTTTTCTATTGTGTAGTCATATATATTTTGTTTTGTTTCAATAATTTTTAAGCAATAAATCTTCTAATTCTTTAATATTTTTTGAATGCCATTGTACATTCATGCAATGACTTCTTTATCAAATTGTAACACAAATTGAAGTTGTACAAGAGCAATTCATGCAATGGTGTAGTTTCTTACTTAATTTAAGATTTTATAAAGTCATTTTAGTTTACTACCCAAAAAAGTAGGTTCCCATCCATAGCACGGGTTAGCGACTAGTTATCCATAGTATTGAAATTTCCTTATTTTTTTAATGAATTATTCAGCACCAAATTTCAAAAAAAAAAAAAAAATGATGATATGGAGAGAGATATAATATATT
This sequence comes from Castanopsis chinensis, assembly GCA_032878915.1. Taxonomy (NCBI): domain Eukaryota; kingdom Viridiplantae; phylum Streptophyta; class Magnoliopsida; order Fagales; family Fagaceae; genus Castanopsis; species Castanopsis chinensis. Next base: position 759,931 of record JAVQMG010000064.1, read on the forward strand.
ATCATATAGCAATACAAAAAATTGAACAACATATTCTTAATAAACAAAGCATATTCGTAAACTAAATGACCATTATCATATATATAGCAAAGCATAAATCTAAAGAAACAAACAAACTTGAAATGTTGAGGTTCAATTACTTTCTTGAAGGCTAAAACAAAAAAAATAAAAAATTAGCAAGGAGAAGCTAGAACTCGAACCAAATATGGTCATATTTTTTTTTTCTAGATGAAACGAGTTTATTTGTTTCCGAGTTAAAGTGTTAGAGCAATAAACAATGAGAGAAAAGTAACATGGGGCTGGTATTTATTGAGAATCCCATAGGTGGCTTCTTGAGGTTGAAAATGATGGGAAAAAAGTAAATTTTGTTTGAATATGAGAGGTAAAAGATGCAATTTTGAAAATGTGAGTTATGGAAAAAACTTAGGTGTTCCGGGAGCAATGCTCCCTCCTCTCACATGAGAGGTGGGCCCACGCGTGGGTTCTACCATAGGGTCCACCCCTCATGTGAGAGGGAGGAGCATTGCTCCCGGAACATGTAAGAATTACCCGTGGGTTATTGTCTATTGAATTAACAACAAATTATTTGAAAAATTGGGAGTGTTAGCTAGTATTTTATTTCGAGGACTTTGAGTTGTTATCTATTGGACTAAGTAGCAAGTAGAGTTCATTTAGCAAAAAAAAAAACAAAAAAAAACAAAAAAAAAACAAAACAAAAAAACAAAAAAAACAAAAAACAAAAAAACAAAAGTAGTAAGTAGAGTTCCTAGAAAGAACTGGGGGGTCATATTTTTCTTCAGGGCCCATAAGCTTTTACTTTTTCTACCTTTTACTTTTTCTATTGCTATCAGACTCAGCTTAACAGTAGAAGAAAATTAAAATTCTAGGGGGCCATGGATAACGTAGCTCCGCAACTGTTAATGTGTGTTTGTGGTTCATATGCTTTAATGTATATCTATGCTCATTTTCATGCTTGAATATTATGAATCAAGTACTTGACTTAATACAGAATAATTGGTTAAAATTGGTAGTTAAAGTTGTATTAGGGGTCAAAAGTAATTTTTATTTGGTATCAGAGCTTTGGTTCACTTGTGAAGGATTAATTTCCTAATGTGTTTTTTAATCCCGTCTACTATGGATAAAAATATTTTAAATTCTAAAAACAAAAAACTGAAAGACAATTGAAAACAGTAATTGAAGATCATCTTTCACAAAATCAAACTCATACCCAGTTCTGAACGGTGCATCCGAATGTATAGATCCTGTCCACCAGCCGGAAACTGTTTAATATCTACTAGATCACCAAACCAGATGGCGCAGCCAGCACCTTCTCTGATATCTGAGATTGTACAAGCCATACAAGAACAGTTATTCAAGCATTCTGCCCTGCATTCCTCGAGATTCATTTTTGTGTTCACCCATGAGTGTGTAGTATCTGGGAGTTTCAATCCAGAAAATTTAAGAAACCCATGTGTACTTTTCTCTTCGCAGCTCAATCGTTTATTGCGTACACATCCTTGGGACCAATCCAGTGAATCCCATCTTTGTTGTGACTTGGGTTTGAATCCCTTTAAACATTTGCAGACTGGAGAGTCGGTAACAAGACATCTTGCATAGGGTCCACAAAGGGCATAAGTATCACAGTAGTCTATAGGCAGATTTTGATAAAGCTTCCAACTTTGGTCTGTCCATGTGAAGCGTTGAAACATGGAGATAGTTTGGTTGGGAAGTGCTCTTGAGGGAAGTGACTGTTTCAGGGTAAACATGAAGTAGGCCTCATCTTGATTGAACACAAATTTGAAGGCAAACACCGGATTTGGCTTTAGTCCAGGTGAACCACTGAAGCCATAGCCATTCCAAGGCCCACCACGGAAGTATATTGTTGAGCCTTGCAACAAATAAGCTTCTGGGTAGTTATGACGTGTTATCTCAAAGATAAAGTTCCCGGGAGATGGGTCATCCCAGTTCTTCCATGCAATTAAGCGCCTGTTAAGACCTCTCTTCAAATCCCAGGTAACATTGTATCAGATGGATAGTCAAAGCTTTGCCACAAGTAGTCTTCTGAATTGCCGTCTGTTACCACAAGATTCCCAGTATCCAGGAGTTGTAACAATGGACTCTGAGCTTCTTTCAAAGTGCTTGCTGACCAAACAACCGAATTATTCTGGATGATGTTAAGATTTCCAGTGCTGTTTATCATCAAAATCCCGGAAGTATCATTAATTGGGCGAACTCTGTTTGCAACCCAAACAACAGTTTGAACTGGGATGCTCTTGTACCAAATTCCCAAGTAACGATTCTTGGAACTTCCAGGACTGAAGAAACCCAGTGCAAAGTTTCCTTCTCTAGACACTATGATGTCACCATCACTTAAACGTTGGGATGGAGTTATGCTGTCTAGTACTCCGTAGGAGATTTTAAACAGGAAAAGGAGTAAATTTGTAACGACAAGAATAGAAGAAAGAAGGTCCATTGATTTCCAGCTCTTGACCTCTTTTGTTCTTATACACAAGTTCAAGATAGGCTATCTAATAGTTAAGGGCCATTAGAAAGACATAAAACGTGAACGACATGGCAATTGACTTGGACGCATGCATTATAAAACGTGAACGACATGGCAATTGACTTGGACGCATGCATTTCAGAATAGAAGACTAATAGACCAAAAATGTGTTGACTCATTTCGTAAATTAATCAATTAATTAGCTAACTTAATTAATTAAATTTAATTACGTGCAATAAGCATTGTAGCACAAACAAATCACCAATCAAGTTAAATATAACTGAAAATAAATTTAAAATAAATTTAACACAGGTGATTTGTTTATAAATAGAGAAAACCGCCGAGGCAAAACTCCACCGGGTGAATTTAAGGTTACCACTCTCGAGATTCCAACCACCACAATTTCTCTCCACCTTTAAATTGGATTCATGCTGCGTTGAATATTGACAAAAGAAGATTGATAAGGTTAGGTGAATCATTAAAAAATTGTCTTGAGACTCAGTCCACGGCTTATTGGGTACTCCGAAGTACCATAAATGTGTACTTCATCCTTTCACATAATTGTGAGTTCCACTAATTAAATTTATGGTAGGATTTACAATTCATGTGAGAGGGGAGAATACGTATTTATTCAATAATTTTCCCAGCTACCTTTATACTTTTCAAAGACCAAGATTTCGCATTATATATATGCATAGTATAAGGCAAAACTTTCATTGTAGCTACCAATTTTCTCTTTAAAAGAAAAAAAAAATTTGATGGGAAAATTATTTTAGTTTAGTAAGAGCTTCTACCTTAATTGGTTGGCTCATTCTACCGTTTTAAACAAAAATTTCTGGAGTTCAAATTATCTTCCCTTTGTAATCTTCAAATTTATAAAAATAAAAAAATAAAAAAAAAATGATGATTTGAACATATATTTTACACATTGAATATCTTAAAAATATCAAATAACTATGTGTTCAATTTGTTGACTATTTTTCTTCTCAAAAAACATTTGTTGACTATTCTATTTATATTTTAACAATATTTTTTTTTTCCAAAGTGAAATGACTAGTATAACCTTGATAATTTACCCACCATAGGGGCCCATGGAACCAAAAATTCGATGGTATAGTTGTTAGTATCGAACGATACGCGATACGTATTGTTCCAGTGGACACAAGCCGCACCTTTTGGACTAGTTTTTGTTTTGCTTAAATTCCTATATTTTCTGACAAAACCATCTGTCACTGTCACCCACTAGAAATTGTAGCCACAACACTAGATATAGACTAAAACCAAAACCCAGATCTTCACCAAAAAACCCATCAATACAAACAAATTTCATCAAATTCCAACAAAAATAGAAAATTGTGTCCTTTTTTTCAGTACAAAAAAATACAATTTTCTTTGGTTCAATTATAGGAAAACCAAAAACAAACTCGAACCCATTAAAGAGATGTCCAAGACTTGGGTTAATTCCAATTTGACATATTGGTTGGAACCAAAATGATTAAAAGGATTCTTGTTTCTTAGCAGCCAAACAAAAAATTGCTAAAACCCAAAAATGAAATCACAAAAGAAACCATCAAACAATAAACCCCAAGCAAATTAATTTTATAAAAAAAAAAAACCACAGATTAAAAGGCAAAGCTAACAATATTGAATTTTTGATACCTAGAGATCAAAAGAAACCAAAGCCCAACAAGTCTAGCAGTCAACCCACTAATTGTTCCACAAGAAAACGGTTTCTAACAACTTATTGAACCAAAAAAAAAAAAAAAAAAAAAAAAAAAAAAAAAAAAAAAGGGAGGAAAGTACAGATAAAAAAATAGTAGAATTTTTGGTGGCAGGAATGTTGAAGACACACAAGAGAGAGAGAGAGAGAGAGAGAGAGAGAGAAAGGCAAAAAAATATGGAGCATGAAAAAGGCAAAAAGAGAGAGTGTGTAATTGAGGGGACATTTCACTACTAGTGGGACTCATATAGTTGGTTTTATTATGAAAATGCTATTGTATCCATTTTCACAGAAAATAAAAACAGTAAAAAAGGTGTTTTTATTTTTTGTATTCAAATCCATTTTTTTAGGATATTGTAAATGAAAACTGAGTACAAATTTACAAATCAAACCAATTTTTTGTAGTGGATGCCACAAAAAACCGGAAAAGAATATAGAAAACTGCACTTTTTTCCTCTAACTAAGCAACCTCTAAGCTTATCAAAATTGTGCTAGTGACAACTAGCACAATTGTCACTATTATTATTAAGTTATAGAAATGAAGAGTTTTGGAGGATCTGCAAGGAAAGAAACACTAATAGAGTTCACCAATGTGTTGCTAGACAAAAATCCTCTGATGCTTAAGTCAAAACTTCACAAAAATCCTAATGAACTATGAAAGTGTAAGAGTTAGTGTTTTTCACCTGTACTTTGGAACAAAGGAGATTTAGGGTATGTTTAATAACTGCTTTTTCCTTTTATTTTTTGTTTTCAAAAATAATTTTTTATTTTTAAAACTAAAAAACTTATTTGGCAACCCAAAATGGATAGAAAACAAATACTATTCTCAAAGCTCAATTTGTGAAGGAAACTGAAAACATGTAAAAAATTGTTTTCAGTTTCTAATTTTCAAAAGTTAATTAAAACTCCCATTTAATTTAATGAATTTATCTCATTTAATGAGTTAGCATTAGAGTTCAAATCTTAGTAACAACATATTTTAGTATTTTCTATTTATTTCTTCAAAAAACTATATTTTTAATTTCAACAAACCAAACATGTTTTTGATTTCAAAAATAAAAGAAAATTGTTTTTTCTTTATATTCTCAAAAACAAGTTTTTGAAAATAGAAAACAAAAATTGTTACCAAACATAACCTTAGTGTTTATATAAAGGTTTAGAATTGACCACATTTTCACGATTTTTGCCACTTTTCTCATAGGAGGTGTGATTGGAGTTATGGAGTTAATGGCGGTGAGATTCTTAGGGTTCATTCCTATTTCTAGAAAATGTAGGTTGGTGGAAGCAGTGTTGGCTCAATGGGTGAGCCAAATAGGCAACCGCCTAAGGCCCCCAACGAAAAAATGCCTCTAAATTTTTACCAATAAAGATATTCTTGTACCAATAGAAGTATTAATTAAGCCCTAAATATTTACCAATAAATAAAAAGTAGTTTTTTATCAAAGAAAAACTAGTTAACAAAAAATATTTTCATTGGATGGGTCAATCATTTAATCTCTCACACATAAATGTTATAAGAACTCATTAATCTTACACTAGTAAATAAATTTATACTCAAATTCTATTTAGAACTATCAAATATATAAGTTTATTAAACATTTCAATCATAATTTTTTAATATTTGGTTACTTCATTCAATAAATAGTGTTTATTTTAGTTGCATAGTCATTGAGTAATGCGATGAGATTGTTTTAATTTGTGATTTTTTTTTTCTAAAAAAATAGATTTTAAATGAAAAAAAAAACCAAAATTTAAGATAAATATTCTATTAATATTCAAAGTATAAGAGTAGACCCCACTTAAAGTTATCGCCTTAGACCTCACAATACCTTGAGCCGGCTCTAGGTGGAAGGATCTCCAAGCGTGGTGTGCAAGAGTTTCCACTTTTGAGCAATTGTAGGGAGAGTTACACGAACATTTGGATGGGTGCCCTATCGTCAGCCGAGTCACCGTAGAGATAGACCACCATGTGAGGTGAGGTGTGGACGAGTGAAAGAGTCTTAGTGTAAATGGATAAGAGTCTTGAGCCTCTTTCAGCTCGATGAAAAATTGTTCCTTATCAATAGTTTACATAATTTTACATGAGAAAGATAAGGAAGGTTGAAATGCTCATCATAGTGATGATGTTGGGCCATTTTTTTATTTGAATGAGGGCATGGTCACTAAACATGAGATTTAGGGAGGGACATTTTTTTAAATAATGTTTTTGTTTTGTGCTTTTTATTGATATGGACAAAATGACATAGTTTTGGGAGAGGATGTGACACTTAATGATCACTACATGAATGCGGATTCTAGTTAGCTCAATTAGTAAAAAATTTTATCGTTGAACAGGAGATTTGGGGATCTAACCTTGCTTACACCAAAAAGACCAATTCATGTGTTAGGTGCGATGATAAAATACAATCATTGTCATAGGTTAAAACTCTATTGTATTTAAAATAATAAAAAAAAAAAAAAAACACCACTTCATGGCTATGGACCGAAGGACTATGTTCTAAACGAAATTTAATGTTAGTAGAGTGAATCAAAAAAATAAAATTTTAGGAACATAATCAGGAAAATTACATTTTACCACCCTAAATTATGCCCTATATTATATTTTTCTCCCTAAATGATTTGAATGCACAGTTTGCACCTAAACTATGACCCATATTACACTTTGCACTATGACGTTAGTTTTATTGTTATGTTGAATGGATATATGAAGCATGTGACTTGCATGTGTATATTGCTTAAGTGGTACAAATTTAAAAAACCAAACACCTTATTTTCTAAATCAATTAAAAACAAAACTTTTTTTTAAGCTCTCTCTTTTGTGCGCATCAGCCCCTCCTTAAAATCCTTGTAACCTTAAGGGTCCGTTCGGTTGGAGGAGTGGAAAAGTGAGAGGATGGAAAATGTTTTAGTTTTCCCTCCTGTGTGTTCGGTTGGAGGGGTGGAAAAGTGAGAGGGTGGAAAACTTTTTTGTTCGATTGGAGAGAAAAAGGGAAGGATGAAAAATGTAATTTATATAAAATGACTATTATACCCTTGTTATAAAATATATAAGAAATAGATTTATTTATACTCATTAAATAATATAAAATTTACCACATTATATATATATATATATATATTTATTTATTTATTTATATTATTATTTTTATTATTATAATGTAAAAATTATAATAGTGTACATATAATAGTGTAAAAATTATTTTTATATATATATATATATATATATATATATATTTGGCCAACTTTTATCAACGGCATGCTACGCACCTCAAAGAGTTGAGTCTTTTTTTTTTTTTTTTTTTGGGAAATCTAATATATAAAGTCTTCCGTCCAAAACCAATTTTCTGTGTTGTATTGTTGAGGGAGAAGTGAAATGTCAGGCGGGTAGGTGGGGAGGGCAAATAAGTGGTCAACACTAGTTGGTGGGAGGGTTATTTTTGGTAAAATAAATTGGTCAGACCGGTCCCCATTAGAGGACCAGTTTTCCTCCCACATTTTCCTCCTAAATTGGGAGGAAAATTTATGTGGGCTCGGGAGGAAAATTTTCCTCCCGGATTTTCCATCCACCCTACATTTTCTCTCCAAACGAACAGTGAAAAATGCCTATTTTCCACCCTTAGTTTTCCATCCTCCCTATTTTCTCTCCAAACGGACGGAGCCTAAATTGCCAAATCGAAATCATCTTTACCACCACCACTACACCACCGTAACAAGTAGCTAGACAAGTTTGGTAAGTGGCATGATCTTTGTCACCTTGACAATGTATGAAATTTGGCTTCTTTACTAGCCATCTCTTGATTGAAGTTGAAATGTCTACTGTGGTACCTATGGGCCCCAAATCACATATTAGGCCAGCCCAAAGACCCTCATAAAGAAGAAAGTCCAACTTAACAGTCCTGATGGTCAGAGGACATAATGATTCCTTCCTGCGATGCCACGTGACAAAGGAAGTTATCATGCACGAGCGCTGCACCACGGGACATGACGTCCGAGGATGACATTGTCCTCTGCAGCTTGTTGCCGAGGACAATATTAGTGGCCTGGTAGTTCAAAGACTCCCATATTAAGGACCTTACGTACAAGTGACTAAGAGAGAGTGAGGATAAGAAACAAATTAAGTTGATGGGCAAATATCAGAGAAAAGGCTGCTGCCACCGCATTGAAGGCATCATACCTACCCCTCTGGCCGCATTAATGAAGAAGTGACATCTGAATATTGAAATTATGCCCTACCATCACCGCCAGATATTTGAGAAAGGGGGAATGATGGGACAAGTATCTAAAAGGAAACACCTGGATTACACGTGGAAGGAGGAAGAAGAAGAAAGTGAGGCCTATAAAAGGAAAAGGAAGACGAGAGAGAAGGGGGTGATGAAAATAGGATAGAAAAACAGAGTAAGAGAGAAGGAGAGAATTTGTAAAAGAGATATGAAGAACTTTCATCGGCATTCAAGTATTTAGCTTAATATCACACTGTTGTATAAGAGAAGTGCAAGAACTACATGATTGAATTGAACCTTTGTGTTGTCTGTCGTCCCGAAACCCAGATTAGATATCCACTCTCTATAAATTCATTGTTTAGTGCTCATTAGGCTGGTCCACTGGTTCTAACTTGGGTTAGTTTGATTTGTGCACCTACAATTGGCGCCGTCTGTGGGGATCTACGTTTTAGTGACAGATAACGTGATGGCGGATCTGAATCCAGATCATGCAGAGTCTCTAGGATCTCAGCATGAGGATCCATTACAACAAGTAGAGCAAATGGGAGATCGAGAGGGCAGTGTGCACTCGGGGAGAACAGCTGATAATCGCTCGCGGGGCAGAAGCAGGGGCTCTAGAGAAGAAAACACTAGAACCATGCAGAGAGAAATTGACCAGCTGAAGAAGAAGCTACGTCGTGCAAAGCGAAAAAGGATGCCCTCCATATCTGACCCTTCATCAGATGACTCTCAGGACAGTGGCTATAGGCCGAGGTCAAGAACCCCCCCCACAGAAACTTTCTCGTACCAAGAGGAAAGCATTCGTGACAGAAGAAACAGAGGGACGAACCACAGGGGCTTGGGTAGCGACGCCATGGGAAAGGCGCTGCTCCAGCTCTCCAAATCACCCTTCACACACCGTATTGAAAGGGGAAAACTGCCCCGTCGATTCACGCAGCCAAACTTCACCATTTATAATGGCAAAATAGACCCAGTAGAGCACGTAAGCCATTTCAATCAACGCATGGCGGTTTATTCTCAGAACGAAACCTTGATGTGTAAAGTCTTTCCCTCAAGTTTAGGACCCGTTGCAATGAGATGGTTCAACAGCTTAAAGGCGAACTCCATTGATTCATACATGGAACTTACAATGGCATTCGGGTCCCGTTTTGTTACATGCAGTAGAGTACCTCGGCCTTTAGACTCGTTACTATCCATGGCCATGAGAGGGCGAGACGTTGAAAACATATTCGGACAGATATTGGGAAGCATTCAACGAGATCGACGGTGATTTTGATGAGGTAGTGGTTAACACCTTCAAGGTCGGCCTTCCAGTTGAGCACGACCTAAGAAAATCCCTGACCAAGAAGCCGGTAAAAATGGTCCGTCGGCTCATGGATCGGATTGACGAGTATAAGAGGGTTGAAGAGGATCAACAGCAGAGTAAAGGAAAAATGAAAAGTGTCCCCCAAGAAAGCAGGGACTTCAAGGCGGAGAGGTATAGTAGCAAATGGCCGCGAAGAGATTTCACTAGCCAGAACAGGTCGGCCCCGCCCCAGACAGTAAATGCCGTATTTCGTGAGCCGGTGCAGCAAGTGTTGGAAAAGATTTGCCGAGAACCATATTTTAGATGGCCCAGCAGGATGATAGGAGACCCTGCGAAACGTAATCAGAACCTCTATTGCAACTATCACCAGGATAAAGGTCACGCCACAGAGAACTGCAGGAACTTGTGGAATTACCTGGATCAGCTAGCAAAAGAGGGGAAATTAAGGCAATTCGTGAATCGACCTGATGAACCAGGTACCCAATCTGGCTCCGTAAACCAAGGCAGTAACAATGTAAGACCTCCATTGGGTACAATCAATGTCATCTTTGCAGCGCCAGGTCGGACTGGGTCTTGCCCTACCAGAATAATGTCGGTACTACATTCCACTGTTGAGGACCTCAACTCTGAGCTGAAGAGGATGAAGAAGAATCCTCTGCCCGTGCTGGGATTTTCTGAGGAAGACAAGGTTGGCACTATCCAGCCACACGACGATGCGTTGGTTATCACATTGAGGATAGCCGGCTACGATGTGAAGAGAGTAATGGTTGACCAAGGGAGTGGGGCTGACATTATATACCCTGACTTATTCAAGGGTCTCAATTTGAGAACCGAGGATCTCACAGTTTATGACTCCCCATTGATAAGTTTCGAAGGGAAGGCTGTTATTCCCAAGGGGTTAATCCGACTGCCTGTACAGTCAGGGCCAGTGGTGGTCGACGTGGATTTCATTGTAATAGACGCCTACTCCCCTTACACAGCCATAGTGGTGAGACCGTGGCTGCACGCCTTAGGTGCCGTATCGTCAACTCTACATGTTAAAGTAAAGTTCCCATATGAGGATGGGGTTAAGGAAATATTAGGCAGCCAGTCCATGGCGAGGCAGTGTATAACAGCAGCCATTACACATCAGACGAGACGAGAGTCTCAAACCCTGGTCGAGAAGAACTTGTAGCAGTTAGTATCCTCGGCCGAGCCAAATGAGGCCGAGGCTGAGGGGCCAGGTTGTGAGGATTTGGAGAAAGTGGTTATCGCAGATGATACGGAGAGATTCTTCCAGGTAGGAAGTCAGTTACCCCCACAAGAGAAGGAAAATCTGGTCGCTTTTTTGAAGCGAAACATCGATGTGTTTGCATGGGATGCTTACGAAGCACCAGGAATCAATCCGGAGTTTATTTGCCATCACCTCAATGTTAATCCAGCCGCAGTGCCACGAAGGCAACCACCTCGGCATTCATCTAAAGAGCAAGCCGATGCCGTCAAAGAGGAGGTGCTAAAACTCAAGAAAGCTGGGGCCATTAAGGAAGTGTTTTACCCAGAGTGGTTAGCCCATACGGTAGTAGTAAAAAAGAAGAATGGAAAATGGAGGGTATGTGTGAACTTTACAGACTTGAATAAGGCTTGCCCAAAAGATTCATTTCCAATGCCCCGCATAGATCAGTTGGTGGATGCTACTGTGGGGCATCCTCGGATGAGCTTTCTGGATGCCTTCCAAGGTTACCATCAAATACCCTTAGCTCCAGAAGACCAAGAAAAGACAGCTTTTGTCACACCCGTAGGGAACTACCACTATAAGGTGATGCCCTTCGGCTTGAAGAATGCTGGGGCTACCTATCAAAGAATGATGACGCGAATGTTCGAACTGCAACTGGGAAAAACAATTGAGGTGTACGTAGATGACATGGTGGTTAAAAGTAGGATTATCTCGGCTCACATATCAGACCTCGATGACACCTTTCAGACGCTGAGGAAGCATAAGTTACGCCTCAACGCATCTAAATGCTCCTTTGGTGTAGGGTCTGGCAAATTTTTGGGTTACATGGTGACGCATAGAGGAATTGAGGTCAACCCCGCTCAGGTCAAGGCCATCAACAACTTACAGCCGCCTCGGAATCTGAAGGAAGTACAGAGGTTAACTGGGATGACGGCTGCCCTCAACCGATTTATCTCTAGATCTGCTGATCGGTGCAGGCCATTTTTCCAATTGTTAAACAAGTGGAAGGGGTTCGAATGGACAGAAGAGTGTGACGTGGCTTTTCAGCAACTTAAAGAGTATCTTACTCATCCTCCTATAATGTCTCGACCCGAAGTCGATGAAGTCCTGTTTGCATACATCGCAGTGGCAGCCCACGCCGTTAGCCTGGAGCTAATAAGGGTCGAAGGGGACGTACAAAAGCCAGTTTACTACGTGAGCAAGTCCTTGCATGAAGCCGAAGTACGTTATCAACCATTAGAGAAGGCAATCCTTGCCGTGGTGCATGGCACACGTAAGCTCCCCCATTATTTCCAGTCCCATACGGTGGTTATTTTGACTCAACTTCCACTAAAAGCTATACTCCGGAGTGCGGATTATACCAGCAGGATTGCAAAATGGGGAACCATCTTGGGCTCTTTTGACATTAAGTACATGCCCCGCACAGCAATAAAGGGCCAAGTGTTGGCTGATCTTGTTGCGGAATTTGCTGAACCCACAATAGAAAACAGTGTGATCAACAGGGACATTGATGAAAAATCAGTTGGTACAGTTGTCTGCAAAGGTCTCGCGGTATGGACTGTGTACGTTGATAGGGCAGCTAATCAAAGAGGATCTGGGGTGGGTGTGGTAATTACAACCCCAGAAGGTCTCACACTGGAAAAATCCTTAAGACTGGGATTCTCGGCTACTAATAATGAGGCCGAGTATGAAGCCTTGCTGAAAGGAATGGATATGGTCCACAAGTTGGGGGGAAAGATCGTGCAAGTGTTCTCAGACTCTCAACTAGTTGTGGGTCAAGTAGATGGAAAGGTAGAGGCCAGAGATCCGAGGATGCAGGACTATGTGAATCAAGTCAAAGCTGTACAACGCAAGTTCGAATCTCTTACTTTGTCTCATATCCCCAGAAGTAGCAACACGCACGCTGATTCCCTAGCAACTCTTGCCACGTCGTCAGCACAGGGACTACCTCGGATTATCCTAGTTGAGGACTTACCTAAACCCTCGAAAATGATAACAAGCGTTGTCCGTGTTCACCAGATTAGGACGGGGCCTAGCTGGATGGACCCTATAATATCCTTTTTGAAAGATGATGTTCTGCCCGAAGAAAAAGTCGAAGCGGACAAGATACGTAGAAAAGCCTCCCGATTCTGGTTGGCCGAGGATCATAAACTCTATAAACGATCTTTTTCTGGCCCATACCTGTTATGCATGCACCCTGAGGCGACAGAGCTACTGTTGGAAGAGTTACACGAAGGAATCTGTGGAAGTCATACAGGAGGAAGGTCTTTGGCTCACAGAGCCCTAACACAGGGATATTGGTGGCCGAACATGCAGCGAGAAGCACAGAGTTACGTGCAGAAGTGCGATCAATGTCAAAGATTCGCTCCAAATATCCATCAGCCCGGAGGTGCGCTCAATCCTCTGACGAGTCCCTGGCCTTTTGCACATGGGGTTTAGACATTGTGGGTCCTTTCCCAAAGGCGCCTGGAAACCGAAGATATTTGGTTGTCGGTACTGACTACTTCACAAAGTGGGTAGAGGCCGAGCCCTTAGCAAACATCAGGGATGTCGATGTGAAGAAATTCATATGGAAGAATATCGTCACCTGATTTGGTGTCCCACGTACCCTCATCTCCGATAATGGTTTGCAGTTTGATAGTAAGGCGTTCAGACGATATTGTTGTGGCCTCGGCATAACCAATAGGTACTCCACTCTGGCTTACCCGCAAGGAAATGGGCAGGCCGAGGCTGTCAACAAAGTGATAGTGAACGGGTTGAAGAAGAGACTGGAGGACGCCAAAGGGAGATGGGTGGAGGAATTACCCCATGTCCTATGGACGTACCGGACCACACCTCGCCGATCAACGGGAGAAACCCCATTCTCGATGACTTATGGCGCCGAGGCTGTTATCCCTTTAGAGACAGGTTTCCCTACAATGAGGACAAGCTCATTTACCCCGGAAAGCAATGATAGACTACTGGAAAGGGGACTAGACTTGATTGAGGAAAGGAGAGAGGTCGCCATGATTCATTTGGCCTACTATCAACAAAAACTGAAGCAGGGATATGATTCGAGGGTAAATTCGAGACCGCTTGTTCTCGGAGACCTAGTGCTGAGGAAAGTAGTAGGCAACACCAAAAACCCAGCATGGGGAAAGCTTGGACCTAACTGGGAAGGACCGTATCGCATCACGGCAACGGCCGGAATAGGAGCGTACTACCTGGCAGACTTAGATGAAAAAGTTGTACTCCATCCCTGGAACGTAAGTAATTTAAGACGATATTATTATTAATAAAAAGTGCCTTTTGTCATTTTATTTCTGTCATTTTTCTACCATAAATTCTGTTGCGCATGAGGTTACGCCGGGTCCTCGGATCCTCTACCTTATTCGAAATTTTGATTAAGGCTACGCCGGATCGTCAGATCCTCTGTCTTAATTAAAAGCAAAAAATGAGGTTACGCCGGGTCCTCGGATCCTCTACCTTATTCGAAATTTTGATTAAGGTTACGCCGGATCGTCAGATCCTCTGTCTTAATTAAAAGCAAAAAATGAGGTTACGCCGGGTCCTCGGATCCTCTACCTTATTCGAAATTTTGATTAAGGTTACGCCAGATCATCAGATCCTCTGTCTTAATTAAAAGCAAAAAATGAGGTTACGCCGGGTCCTCGGATCCTCTACCTTATTCGAAATTTTGATTAAGGTTACGCCGGATCATCAGATCCTCTGTCTTAATTAAAAGCAAAAAATGAGGTTACGCCGGGTCCTCGGATCCCCTACCTTATTCGAAATTTTCATTAAGGTTACGCCGGATCATCAGATCCTCTGTCTTAATTAAAAGCAAAAAATGAGGTTACGCCGAGTCCTCGGATCCTCTACCTTTTTTAAAAATTTAATTGAGGTTACGTCGGGTCCTCGGACCCTCTATCTCATTCAATTTTTATTAAGGTTATGTCGGATCGACAGATCCTCTATCTTAATTTAAAGTAGAGAAGTAAGGTTGCCTTGGGTCTTTTTCCCTGACATGGAAACAGCGTTAGAATTACTAAGTAAACGAGTCTTTGATTGTTGTTAAGTATTAAGCGCAAAGCTTGAGGTACTGTCAGTTCAAATGTAAAATGTGCCATTAAGTTCCCTTTTCAACATGTTGTCATGAAAATAATTGTTAAGTAAGTCCAAAGCAAACAGATTCCCTGCTAGTGTATCATTTCTTTAGCGTGTTGTTTGTCCTCAAGTGTAAGCAATAGTTCGCAGTCATTGCTTAAAGCATTTGCACGTATATGAGTTGCATAAGTTTCCTTGACTAAGGACCGAAAATTACAAGTACATGTTATAGAGACAAGCTGATTGTATAGCAATATTACATGCATAGCAAGAAAATAAGATACCAACCCCAAACATAATACAGAATAGCAATTTAAATTGGGAACCCTTTTCATTAAACGAAAGATTTATCATTACATTCGTAACCAAATTTGATAAGTTACAAAGGAAGAAAAGTAAAAAGAAAACGGAACTAAGAAGTAAAATCAACAAGACAAATACAAGAAAAGCAAAAGAGATGAGAAGCAGCTAAGGGATGAATGATTATGGCTTGGGCTGAGTTTGGTCCTTCGGATCAGCAGGAGGCACCACAGAGGCTGAAGATCCCTCAATCGTCTCCTTAGGCTTTATGGGCAAGGTCGCTAAGACTAGCTCCATAGTCCCACTCGCCTCGGGATTGATAGGCAATTCCTTGGAGGCAGGAGGAAGCGCTGCATCTTTAACCTGGGTAGTAGGGGCAGCGTCTTCGGCAACACTCTCATCCGCTTGCATCCCAGCCGAGGAAAGAGAGGAATCGTCCTTGGCTGAGCTAGAGGCAGCCACGCGGATGGCAGGGGGAAGGTAGGCATTCTCCACCTTCCATAGAGGAGAAGAAGCATCAACTCCGGCTTGGGAGAGAGCTTCCCTCCACACCTGGAGGCAGTAGTCCCTACAAACCCCCGGCACTTGGGCTTTGAAGGTCTCCGTGGTTTCTGCCACGCCCATGTCATAGCCGCTCTGCTCAGCCTCGTCCACCATTGCCTCGGCTGCTTGTGCCTTGGCAAGTGCTTCTTCCTTGGTCTTAAGAGCCTCCTCCTTTGCCTCCTCGGACGCCGTAAGATCTTTTGCCAGACCTTCCGCCAACGTCCTAGCCGAGGCAAGGTCTTCATTGGCGCGCTTGAGCAACAACCTCTGATCCTCGACCTGCCTGGCAGTACTCTTCAGTTCGGCCTCTATGCCTGACTTCTCACTCGTTGCCCTGCTCAAGCTGGTGGTCACCTCTTGGAGTTTCTTATCCTTAAGCTCCAGTATTTTCTTAGTGTGATCCAGCCTTACCGCCTCATCCCTTAGCGCTCTGTATGAGCTGGCAGCGATCTCCTCTGCCCTATGGGCAGATTGGACAGCCTACGTACAAACACTGTTAGTAAATAGCACACTATATAAAAAAAAAAAAAGAAGGAAGAAAAGAAAAGAAAGGCAAAGAAAAGTATAAGTGCCGAAGATCGACCAATTTGAATCCTTACCATAGCTAACTCTTTTTTGAGGGTCATAAAGACGTTATGATCCCTCATCCTACGCAGCTCTCCCATGTCCTCAGGCAGTAATAGCGCCTGCTCTAATGCATCAGCAATGCAGGCAGCCGTGCCCTCATCGGATCCCCTAATGGACGTGTCTGCAGTGACAGCTTGATCGTCCACGTGCATTTGGGGAGCCCAAATGGGCGCATGAAATGCCACTGGAGGGTCAATTCGCCTCTCCGACCTCGGGTGGGCATGCCGAGCATGCTTGCCTCCCCTCTCCGGATCGGCCTCTTTAGTAGGGAGGTCTTTGCTCCCATCGACTATCTCCTTCCCCTTGGGCTGATCCCTTTTTCTTTTGTGATCAGCGGGATTGACGTGTTGAACCTGAGAGGAAGGAGGAAGTGTAACCCTTATCGAGGGAACCTGCTCAGTCCCCTTGTCCTTAGATTTTACGGGGGACGCCTTAGGGAGTTCCTGTGCTCCAGCTTGCCCCTCCAACACGTCCTTTAAGCTGGGCTTGGGTCTACGCTGAACTCCCATCCTTATCAAGGGTTGGTCGTCGTCGTCTGAGGATGTGAAAGAAGGAGATCTGGCGATAGGAGAGGGGTGTCTGGGCGGAAAGAGTGGATCTAAGGCTTCGAACTCCTCCTCAGAATCCGAAAGTTCAACAACTTTTTCTTGTTCTTCTTCTTCTTCTTCTTCTTCTCCTTCTTCCTCTTCTACCTCGGCTACTAGCTGAGAGGTAGAACCCTCGCCTAGTCTAGGTCGAGTCGAGGGCGTGGCTAAATTTGTGGCCCTCGGGACAACCCTGACAGGCTCGGTAATCAAGACGCCTTGAGGGACTGAAGCACTAGGCGGCAACAGAAAACCCTCGACCGCTACACTTATCCTCGGGAGCCGCGGATCTTTCTCCTTAATAACACACTTGGTTTCTTGGAAGGCGGAGGATATGGGTGTGTATCCGAGGATGCGGTGGGCGGCGCGGAGCTGACCGTCTGAGTGCACAAACACCTCGGCCTTCAAGATCTTGTCGAGACGACCAAAGTTGACGAGATTGGCACGAGGCGCAAGCGCGCGACGATCTGCGCATATGTTTCAAAAAAAAAAAAAAAAAAACAAAAAACAGATTAGTACAAACAAATTAAGGAAAAACACCATCAACAAAAGAAACGGTACATCTATCATTGAGTGAGGTTGACGCCACGTGAGCACTCACCAGGTTCCCCCTCCGTCGTCGGACAGTGGAAACCGTCATGCCACTCCCCGGACAATATAAGGAAGTCCTTGTCCAAACCCTTGTTGGAATGGGGAAGGCATTGGATCAACCTGACTTCAGGGTGTCTGGACTTCAAGTAGTAGGTATGCCCCCTCAATCGGTGAAGGGTATACACCCAATTCACCTCGTGGTGAGTAAGACCTAACCCTAATCTCTCGTTCAAGACGTCAGTAGCACCCAGAATCCTAAACATATTGGGAGCGCACTGTGTAGGGGACAACCTAGCGGTTCTAAGATAGTTCATAGTAATGGGCATCATAGGGATTCTCATCCCTCCCTCTATAAACGCTATCATGGGAATCGCTACCTCACCGGTCTTTCTTTTGGTGAGCCATTCTCCCGTCTTACAGTATCTAATGGATACTCCGAGTGGGATCTCATATTTGGCTTTAAAGGCTTTTATTTTCTCAGGAGTATCCATTAGTGAGGCGAACCTACCCATTTCTCAAAACTAGGGAATGAACACTATAACAGAATCTGAAGATCTAAATGGCCGAGGACGGAAAAAAGGGGATAATCGAAAGAGTAAAAAGCGATAATGAAATCAGAAAGTTGAAGAACTTACTTTTAAATGACTACGTCACCTCGGCTTAGAAATGAAGGGTGTGAAGACGCGTGCAGGTTGCAGGAAAGGTTAGGTTCAATGCGAAAGGTCTGAAATGAACAGAAGATCTTTAAAGTGGCGGTATTTATTTCGTGGGAAAACGTAAAGCGGGAAGCCTCCCGCCTGCCTCCTCAAAAGGCGCCTATCCGTTAGATGAGCATCATGCGGCTGGAAACAGGGAACATAACGCCGCCAATATTTAATTGAAGCGCATCCAGGAGATCGAAGCGTCAAAAGCGTATCACCTTACGTGCGCACATATCGAAACCCTCGTTCCTCTCCAACAGAATAGAAATGAGGATTTCGAGGGGCTATTGTGGTACCTATGGGCCCCAAATCACATATTGGGCCGGCCCAAAGACCCTCACAAAGAAGGAAGTCCAACTTAACAGTCCTGATGGTCCGAGGACATAATGATTCCTTCCTGCGATGCCACGTGACAAAGGAAGTTATCATGCACGAGCGCTGCACCACGGGACACGACGTCTGAGGATGACATTGTCCTCGGCAGCTTGTTGCCGAGGACAATATTAGTGGCCTGGTAGTTCAAAGACTCCCATATTAAGGACCTTACGTACAAGTGACTAAGAGAGAGTGAGGATAAGAAACAAATTAAGTTGATGGGCAAATATCAGAGAAAAGGCTGCTGCCACCGCATTGAAGGCATCATACCTACCCCTCTGGCTGCATTAATGAAGAAGTGACATCTGAATATTGAAATTATGCTCTACCATCACCGCCAGATATTTGAGTAAGGGGGAATGATGGGACAAGTATCTAAAAAGGAAACACTTGGATTACACGTGGAAGGAGGAAGAAGAAGAAAGTGAGGCCTATAAAAGGAAAAGGAAGACGAGAGAGAAGGGGGTGATGAAAATAGGATAGAAAAACAGAGTAAGAGAGAAGGAGAGAATTTGTAAAAGAGATATGAAGAACTTTCATCGGCATTCAAGTATTTTGCTTAATATCACACTGTTGTATAAGAGAAGTGCAAGAACTACATGATTGAATTGAACCTTTGTGTTGTCTGTCGTCCCGAAACCCAGATAAGATATCCACTCTCTATAAATTCATTGTTTAGTGCTCATTAGGCTGGTCCACTGGTTCTAACTTGGGTTAGTTTGATTTGTGCACCTACATCTACAATATAGCATAGGTGTTGCAGAATTATATAGGTTGTTTCAAATAACACTAATCCATACTTTGACCAAATAGTAAAATTTTACTATCCAAAAGTTCAATGCTTTGCTTCATGGAACCTATCCTATAGAATAGGCATGGCATAGGGAAAGGCCAATACCTTAGCTTTTGATGTTCATCGTACTTTCAAGTTTCATCTTCAAATTGGCGGTTTCTTAAGGGATTTAGGGTTTCTTTTGAGCAGTGGTTTCGTGATGGTGGTGGTGGTGGAACGGTGGTTGTGTTGAAGATGATTTTGATTTAGGAATTTAGGGTTGCTGGAATTTTAATTTGGAGGGAGAAGCTAAAAAGAACAAGAGAGCTGGATGCATTTTTTTTTTTTTAACTAATTAGAAAGAGGAGTTTTTGGTCTTTTAAATTTGTGCTGGTCAAGTAATACATACATGCGAGTCACATGCTTTATATTTCCATTCAACTTAACAGTAAAACTAACGGTCAAAGTGCAAAATGTAAACAATAGTCATAATTTAAGGTGAAAACCGTACATTCAAATAGTTTAAAATGCAGAGTATAATTTAAGACATACTTTAGAATTTAGAGCGGTGGCGTATATTTTAAACATAATAAAAAAAAAAAAAAAGGACGAAGCCCAAAAAGTTGATTGGGCCAGAAAGAAAGAAAGAAAGAGATAGAAGATAAGCCCAGAGAAACCAAAATGGGTGTATATAGTCCATAAGGAAGCAGAGGAAGCAATAAATAAATAAAATAAAAACCCTAGCAGAGCAGCTCTAGATACATTCAAAGAGAGGCTGCCGCTGGATTGGAATCGTTGAGAGAGAGAGAGAAATGGTGTCAGGTTCAGGGATACTCTCAAAGAGAGTAGTTGTGGATGGAAGGCACCACATGCTGGGTCGACTCGCATCAATCATAGCAAAAGAGGTGTTAAACGGTCAAAAAGTGGTGGTGGTTAGATGCGAAGAGATCTGTATCTCAGGAGGACTCGTTCGGCAGAAGATGAAGTACATGAGATTCCTCCGAAAGCGCATGAACACGAAGCCGTCTCACGGTCCCATCCACTTCCGGGCACCGGCGAAGATACTGTGGCGCACAGTCCGCGGCATGATCCCTCACAAGACCAAGCGCGGCGCCGCTGCTCTCGCTCGCTTTAAGGCTTACGAGGGCATTCCTCCTCCCTATGACAAGACCAAGAGGATGGTTATTCCAGACGCTTTAAAGTCTGTCTCTCAAAACTCACTCTTCGCTCTCTTATTTTGAAATTGATTTTTAACGTTGTTGTTGTTGTTGTTGTTGTTGTTAGGGTGCTGAGGCTTCAGAAGGGACACAAGTACTGCTTGTTAGGTCGCCTTTCTTCCGAGGTTGGATGGAACCACTACGACACTATCAGGGTAATTAAATATTAGTTTGATTTATTATATAAGTAATGATTAAATTGTTGAATGTATTCTGAATTTATAATGATTGTACATTTTATATAGGCATGTCTATAAATTTTTTTAATAATTTTATTAGGTTTTTTTTGTATCTTACGATACATGATATGATACCGGAAAATGAAGAATCGATTCACATTTTGACAACTATGATTGCCTGTTTGTTTTGTTTGTCCTAGATCAAGTTTTAATCACCATTTGTCTTTTGTAAGTTACTTGTTTGTAGTAACCCCATATGTCTTCCTTTCTGCCCCCCATTGCCTTTAGATTGATCAGGGGGTTTGATTAAATTTACAATGCTGATGTTCTTAGATTTGAGGCTACCGCCTTTACTTTTCAAATGCTTGAAACTGTTGCTTTTTGAAAAATCTTGAGGAAATATTAAGAGGTGATTATGATTTCCAATTCATCAGTCCCTGATGTTGTGTATTTTTTGAAAAGGATTTTTTTTTTTGTAATGCTGTAAGTAAGATTTGTATCCTTGAGTATTTGGTTACTTGATTTGTTTGCAAAATATTTAATGAATGACATCAGTTTTTGAACTTCAGAAATATTTTATGAGGTATATAGTCCCTCATTTTCAATGGATTGGGTTCAGAAATTTTGGATGCACTTGGAGCATTCATTTCAATTGCTGCTCACAGAATTTATACATATAGCTTGCCCTTGGTATCTTGGGTCAATGGTAATGTGATGGTTTATGCTAGGACTTGGTCTAAGGGAAATAGTTAAGTTGCTTAGAGGTTGCTAGAGGGTAATTAACTATTCAAGAGAAATATTCTATATTACCAATCAAAAAAAGAAAAATAAAAGACTCTTGGACAATACCTCTTGGCTAATACTTTTCATTGGATATGAGAAAAACTGATTCAATTACACTGAGGCCTGCCTATTTATAATTAGGCTTGGATGAATGCCATCATACACTCTCCTCTCCTATGATATAAGGATTGAATATTCGCTGAAAATGAACCTGAAAGATAGTGTGTTATTTGGGCTGCGGTCAAGATAGTTGTTTCACTATACGCTTGATAGCAAGTTAGATTTTGGATTAACAGGCTATAAGATATCAAAAGTCCTTGTCCACGAGTTAGTTTATCAACATGCTTATGCTGGCTTTTTATTGTTAACATTAACCAAATCTAAAAGTAAAAGTCACAGTCTGTGAGCAGAACTTGTATCCGAAGATTTCTAACCATTCTCTTGCCACAGGAGCTGGAGGAGAAGAGAAAAGAGAGAGCTCAGGTAACATATGAGAGGAAGAAGCAGCTGACCAAACTTAAAGTGAAGGCTGAGAAGGCTGCAGAGGAGAAACTTGGTCCTCAATCTGACATCCTTGCTATGGTTAAGTACTGAGGTTACATAGATTAGGCAGTTGCTTACAATTTTGTTCGAGGATTTTGTCGTAATGAGTTTTGTTGTTTGTTTGAGATGGCTGCAGAGGAGAAAATTGCTCCCCAATCTGACATTCCTGCCGTGGTTAAGTACTGAGGTTACATAGATTAGGCAGCTGCTTACATTTCGTTTTGAGGATTTTGTCGTAATGCGTTTTTTTGTTTGTTTGAGATGGTGCACTATGTTTTGATAAATTATGAATGAATATTGGTTTCTCTTGATTTGGCTATTGTATGTTTCTTTTATTGTCTCAATATACTATACTATTGGTGAATTTATTCGTCGCATTCTTCCGACTTCCCACTTCGTATAAAATGGGTGTCTTCAATGTTTATGAGGTTCTATTTGGGCTCCATAGTTTCTTACTTGTGGTATTATGCTGTTGACCTGATTAACGGGCACAGCTTGTGATGTTTGCTTGCCACTGCTATGCCATCTATCAAATGAACTTTGAAATTATATCTGATCCCAGATTAGTCTTGTGCCCCATTGCTCCCAAGTTTACTCATGGTCTTCATTGTTGAAGGAAAGGGAGGGAGAGGAGAGGAGGTAAAGGTGGCTATAGTGTGTAGTAGTTTTTAGTACGTTCCATCTTTTATGTGGATTTTGTCTTTGAATTTTTAATGAACATTCCGTTCAATACTAACTGCCATCTTGTAAATATATTTCAAGGCTACCTTGTCTTCTTCTCACCTTCCATTAAACTTGGTGAAAGATTTTGTTTGATATACGCACAGGTTTTTTCCTCTTTCCTTCTTCATACGTTCCACTTAATCGGATCCGACCCCTTGTAAAAACCAGGAAACGAGGAAATATTGAGTCACTTGCTGATGACTTGACCTGTGTAAGCGGAAATTATCTAGATTGGAATATATATATATATATATATATATATATATATATATATATATATCTCTTGTGTAACTTCATACCTTTTTTAAACTGTTGGTTCCACTAAGAGATGCCTCAAAACTCTCCCCTTTTCTCTCCCATTGTCTCCTCCATGTATCCAAAACTCTACTTCTTTTCTCTGTCCAAAGTTTGTCTCTCTTCATATTCATGTAAACTGTAAACTCCAATGGCTTCTCTAGTTTAGTGACAACACAAGACTAGAGATCAGTGGGGTTTCAGCAAGAACATGCAGAGATCTCTCACACTTTTCTTTTTTAAAACAACAATTTTCCGCAACTCAAAAAAACTTTTAAACAAGTCACTATGTATCTCTGTGAACAAGGTGCTAGGAAATCTGAGCAATGCTCTAGCCACACTTGTATAGTTTACAGTGGCAATAGAGGTCACTGTCGAAGCAGGTCCATTACATTTCTATGAACAAACTCATACCTTCCATTATATATATAGAACCTCCAATAGTTACCACTTGCTTACTTATATACTACATACAATCATACAAGCACGGTTCACATAAAATACATACATACTCTTCTGTATATATTTATTAAATCATTTTAATCTTGCCAATTCTATTCCTGTGATGGGTAGCGGTAATATGATCTAATAAAATGCTAATTGGTGCGGGGCACCACATTTGTGACTTGAAGATTCATTTATTTCATGCAATGCGATTAAAAATCAAATAGTTAGAATTACAGTTTTACCCCTGATGTGAAATGACAATTGTGATGAGGTGAGGTCAAATGTAAGTTGCAAAATAGAGTATCTACAGTGCTTAATTAGCAACACATTTTAACCTTTCAACGGCTTTGTCACTCCCGTCTAAGAGGGTCGTGAAGAATTTTGCAATATCCTTGGTTTTCACTCCAACCCTAAAGCTTTCAGGCTTAGTGGCCCTCTGCTCAGTGTCTGATACGTCAACTCTCTCGCTTATGCTTTGTTCTCTTGGTTGTCTCTATCTGTCGCATTGTATTATACCCATGTCACTAAATGGTAGGGTGGAGGTGAAAAAGTGTTTATAGGAGCAGGGTGCAACAAAATTGTGAACAACTTTTCATGGGCACTTATGATTCGCTCACCTTTGGTGCCCAAAACTGTCACTATAATCTCCCCCAAAGTTCCTCTCTTTTAACTCACGTCCTTCTAAATTTCATAATTAAATATCCAACTTCTTACATATCATCAAACTCCCCCCCAACTAGTAAAGCTAGTTGTTTACTAGTGCTTATGTTGTATGATAAGTAGTTCATTTTGCTTGTAGAAAGTTAGTTGATAGATTGTTAGTGATAAGTGCAACAGTCTATTAATTAGTTAGATATGTTTGGAAAAAAAATGTTTGTTCATGAAGGAAAAAAATATTTGGACACTAACTACTAAATTTCAGGCAACCTCCTCTTTCTTTTAGGTAACAAAAGTAAAACATAAACCCTTTTGTTTTTGTGTGTGTGTGTCTATATATATATATAGTAAAACTGAAACAGGGTTTTAGGTTGCATAAACAAAGAGCGTTCCAGTAAAAATTGGTAAGCTTTCAAAACATGAAAAAAGTTGCCACTTCCCAATAACTGACACTATTTGAACTTTTAGAGCAACAGTGAAAATGATTCTTTTAGCACAAATGCCATATACTGATTTGAATCTAAGCCAATCCTAAACTAGTAGTAAGCAATAACTAATGTTGCACTGTTAATTAGAATGATCATAATCATGCAGAGTGCAGGTTAAAATCATAGCAGATAAAATAAAATAAAAAAATAAAAATGTTGACTATCAACCTTGGTTTCAGATAAGATGTTCATACAACAACAAAAAAGCCTTAATCCCAAAATTTTTGGGGCCAACTATGGATCCTCAACAGATTAATTAGGGTTGGCCAAATGTATCTTTTTCCTCCGTTCTATTCTATCTAAAATTATACATTATGTTGTAGCTATTATTTCCATTAATTTCCTTGTTAAAGACCCCATATTCCAGACTCTTGTGACCAATGTACCATTTTTATGCATGACACGAACGATATGTTGTGCACATGAAAAAAAAATCACATAAGTCTATTTATGAACATGCCCTCCTCTTTGTTAAAAATTCAGATTCAGATCTATGTTGATTAAATGAAACAAAATCTTTTGATTTATAAAGATCAGATCTGTTTTTTGAGAACTAAAAAAATTTGTTTGCATTAAAAAGAATCAGATCTATTTTTTTATATGAAAGAAAATAAGACAGATTTTTAGAAGAGGGCTAATTCATAATATAAACCTATGCTACATGCATCAAACAAAACCAAAAAGACTACTCATGACCCCCTTTTTTTTTTCTTTTTTTTTTTCAAAATCTGATTTGTTAAAAAAAAAAAAAAATCTACAATTAAAGAAAATATAGATAATTTTTTTGTATTTTAAAAAATTCAGATTTATATCTAAGAAAGATACAAATTAGTTTTTGTTAAAAAAAATTCAGATTTGCATCTAATGAAGATGCAAATCCGTTTTTTGATTGAGAAAAATTGTAATGATGAGTAGATTTTTGAAACTAAAAAAAATCATGATAACAAAGACCTCAAGAACATGTTTCAAAAAAAATATTTTAACAATATATGATATGAATATTTAAATATTAAACTGGAAGAATATTTAAACATGCATCATAAAAATAAGAGAAACAGAATAAAAAAAAAAGGTAAAGAAGAAACAATCTTTTGCATGGATGCGCTCTTCTTCTTGAGGGGATATTTTAGGGTTCAAAGAAATTTATGCACTTATCTTTGAAACCTAAAAATCCTTACTTACAAAAAATAAATTAAGACTAGAGCCTCTAGAATGTCTTTAATGTAAGAGGGAAAATAATAGAGAGGAGAGTCAGACAGAAAGAGGGGAAATTTGAGAGCGTGAAAAGTGTGCTGAATTTTAAGATGCATCCTCTATTTATAGAGGCTGGGATGCTTAAAAAATAAGCAAAAAATGTATGGGGGAAAATCCTAAAAAAAAGGAGATTTGGATAAAAGTAAACTGATTTTTTAGATCAGAACAAGCTATGGTATTTTGATCATATCTCTTTACTCAAAATTCGGATTAAGCTTAAATTTTTAATAAATTATGGGAAATTCAATTCTCTACAACTTTGCCAGAAATAGCCCAGTTCGAATTTTGAGTTCTACTATGGAAAAAGTACATTGGAACGTGAATTTGAAATCTGCTACTTGATTAACACTTTTTTGAAGTGTTTTCCAACTTTAAAACTGTATTTGGACAAATTTCAGAGTTAATTTCATGATAAACCTTATTCCAAATCTAAAACTGTATTTGGACAAATTTCAGAGTTATTTTCATGATAAAACTCAATCCAAAGTGATAATTATGACTTTTTAAATAATTATTTTGAATATAATTGTCCCAAAAGCCTAATTATCCACAGTCTTTATTATCAGCTTATTTGTTTTAATCCCATGCAACAAATCTCACTTTAAGAAAAATACTCCACCAATCACATAAATTCATTTAATTAATTTTAATCATTAACCAATCAAAATTAATTTCAATTAATCACACGTGATCGGCTTCACCTCATACAATGCATGTAGACCGAGAAATCTTGATCTCGTGATATCTTTCAGTCCGACGGTCAAATTTGGAAATTGGACACACCGTCACGACCGTTAGAACCTCAAGATCATTTTTATGATATGCAATGAATGAATTAATGCATGTAATGCAATCATGAATTTTTGGTACATTAATGTTCATTCTAGTCATATTCCTTGATTAAATCATGGGTGCAAAATCGAGTGTCTACACTTGTCATGTGGTGAGACATGAGCAGTGAAGAAAAAATTGTAGATCCATGTGGGTGTACATCTTTACTACTCACAGCTCACCACATAGTAAAAGTTGTGTAAAATGCTATATTACCAACATTGCTCCATAAGAAATGGATCTTAAAACTATGGGTGTGTTTGGATATCGTTTATTTGCTGAAAACTGAAAACTTATTGCTGAAAACACTAACAAAATAATTTTTAAACAACCAAAATACTATTCATGCTTTTTGTGCAACTTGGCTGGTCCATGAATAGTGCCATGAGACCAGCAAAATGCAAACGCAAACGCAAACGCTGAAGAAGTAGAACGCAAAAGCACACTATATGTTCAAATCCAAAGGCTAGGATAGAGGTTATCGAGTTTGAAGCCTAATCATTTTGCCTATGTTATAGGTAATGGTGTACAAAAATTGACAAAAAATTTAGCCTTCTTATTAAATTTTGGCTTGAGTTTAGCACTTTTGATGTAATAGTAATGGATGATTGAGATTAAAAATTGAAAAAAAAAACAACTTTCAATATCAACCATTAAATAAAAAAAAAAAGTAAAAAAATGAGAAATGTACAAATTAATGTAGAGTGAGTGGGGGTAATTTTTATCTTACCGCCAAATCATTGGTACCAATTGGGAGCTTATATGAATCGGAAACACAATCAGTAACATTTTCACGATTATGTGACTTATGGATAGCTGGCTTAGGTAAAATCCATGATCTTTTTGAAATGTACGTGGAATGTCAAGGGCCACGAATGCTGTCGCTAAGCACAGGTAACAGGTATAGGAAGTCATTAGTTGTGTCAATACACAATAGTGAAATCTCCATGCCAATACTATACAAACACACATTTTGCCATAATTGCCCACGTAATAGACTGTAATTGTTCGAATGTCATTGTTATATGGACTCGCAATTTTCGTTCTACAATTCAGAGTTTGCTATGTAAGATAATGGTCGTAAAGTGTGTTTTTGTGTGTGCTACATACTAACAGGGTTGGTGCAGGATAGGAGCGTGTCTTTGGCATTGATCACATTTCTTTACATATTTAGCCGCTTCTCGTTGCATATTCAACCACCAGAATCCCTGAGTCATCGCTCGGTGGGCTAGTGATCTTCCACTCGGATGCCCTTCACATACTCCTTTGTGAAGCTCGACTAACAGCTCAATGGTCTAGCTTGGGTGCAAACATAACAAGTATGGCCCTCCAAACGAACGTCGATACAACTTCTTATCTTCGGATAACTAAAAATGGGATGACGTTCTCTGTACCTTCTTTGCCTCTTTCCCATCTGTCGGTAAAGACCCATTAGAGAAGAACGCAACATAAGGATCCAACCAACTCGGTGTTTCTACCAAAGCAATCCCTACCACTGTCCATTGCTCAATGCTCGATTACTCTAGTAGCTCCACAAAAATCATCTGGGGGATACGCTCTTCTGAAGACGAAGCCAATGTGGCTAATAAATCAGCTTGGCTATTCTGACTCCTCGGCACTCTAACTACACTAAAGTTTTGGAAACTCAACCGGAGGGATTGGAACAACTTCAAATACTATAACATGCAGTAATCATTTTTCTCAAAGCTTCCTTCTATCTTACTAACCACCAATCTCGAGTCCGAGAATACTTCTACCTCTTCAGCATTGAGCTTCTACACTGCTCGTAATCTAGCAATAAGGGCTTCATATTCGGCTTTATTGTTTGAAGTGCGAAAGCCCAATCTGAGTGACTTTTCCATTCTCAACCCTTCAGGAGACACCATAACAATTCCAACCCCCGACCCCTTTGCATTAGATGCACCGTCCACCTACACTTGTCAGCGTTTAACCCTGACCTGACATATTCCAACAGAAGCTCCTTGAGAAGGAGTAAATTCAGCTGAAAAGTTTGCCAACACCTGGCCCTTATTTAAATTCCTCGACTTATACCGAATGTCAAATGTACCCAGTCCTGTCCCCTATTTTGCTATCCTCTCGTGAAATCCGACCTCCTCAAAAGTGATTGCAAAGGGTATCCGGTTAGCACCCACACTGTATGAGCTTGGAAGTAATGTGATAGTTTCCTTATAGCACCAGTGCCAGTGCCATCTTTTCCAGTGGCAGATACCAAGTTTCCGCATCCACTAACGTTTTATTGAGGTAAAATACTAGTCTCTGGACCCCCTCGTGTTGCCTTAGTAACACTAAATTAATGGCATGGTCGGATACTGCCAAATACATGTATAAGTCCTTTTTGGGCTCAGGTCAGGATAAAATGGGTGGGCTGGCTAGGTAAGACTTTAAATCTTTAAACGCCATGTCACATTCCTTAGTCCACTGAAAACCCTTCCACTTCTTCAACAGTTGATAGAATGGTCAGTGTCTATCCATCGATCGTGATACGAACCTATTCAAGGCGGAAATCATTTTTGTAAGTCTTTGCACTTCTTTAGCATTGTTGGGAGGGCACAGCTATTAAATAGCTATAATCTGGTTGGGGTTCACCTTTATGCCTCGTTTGGTTATTATATAACTCAAAAACTTGCCTGATCCTACTCCAAAGGCACATTTTTCAGCAGTAAGGCGTAAATTGTGCTGCCTCAATATATCAAAGACCTTAACTAAGTCACGCGCATGCCCTTTACACTTCTTAGTCTTTACTACCATGTCGTCAATGTAAACCTCCATTGTTTTATTGATCAAATCTTCGAACATACGGGTGACCATCCGTTGATAAGTAGCCCTCGCATTCTTAAGCCCAAAGGCATCACTGTGTAATGGTAATTTCCCTCGGGTGTAGTAAGAGATGTTTTCTCCTAATCCTCGAGAGCCAAAGCAATTTGATGGTACCCTTGGAAGGCGTCCAAACAGCTCATTCTCTGGTGTCCAACCATGACATTCATTAATTGGTCTATCTTCGATACCGGGAAAGGATCCTTTGGGCATGCTCAGTTAAGGTCGATGAAATCAACACAAACTCCCCACTTGCCGTTCTTCTTTTTTACCACCAACGTGTTGGCTAACCATTTGGGAAAAAACACTTCTTTAATAGCCCCCGATTGCTTTAGCTTCTCCACTTCCTTTTTCACTGCCTCCATATGAGGTTTTGTGGACCTCTTCAGTCTTTGCTTCTTTGGTGGGACTATAGGGTCTATGTTTAACTTGAGCACAATAAAAGCCGGGTCGACCCCGGGCACTTCATACGGACTCCATGTGAACATGTCTAAATTCTGCACCAATGACAACAAAATTCCCACTTGGTCCTTTACTAACATGCTCTTCCCTATCCAGAAATACATGTCAGAGTATGGCATAATTTGTACTTGGACCAACTCTTCCGCATTGTCTATGCTTGTCAGACCCTTAATATTGATAATTGCTATAATTGCTCCCAATTAACTTGGTCTTTTTGCTTAATCTCATTATTTATTGTTGCCATTAAGCACTATCTTGTTACCTTTTGATCGACCCGAACTATTGCGATTCCATCTTCCGTAGGCAATTTGATCTTCTGGTGTAGTGTTGAGGGTACTGCCTCTATGGCATGGATCCAAGGATGCCCTAAAATCACCGTGTATGGTGAGTAGGCATTGACCACAATAAAGTTTACTTCCACCTCTTTTCCTTTGGTTACCACCAGGAGCTTTATTTGCCCCTCAGGCATTATGATTTTCCCATCAAACCCTACAAGCAGGGTGTCATACATACTCGAATCCTCATGCTTCAGTCCCAGCCCCTTATAGAGGCCAAGGAACAAGATTTCAGCTCCACTCCCTCGATCTACCATGACCCTCTTTATTAGGAATCCCCCAATTGGAGAAGTCACCACCAAAGCGCCATCATGTGGCTGAGAGGTTCCTTCTAAATTTGCTTCACTAAAAGTGATGGCAACTGAGATCATCCTAGGCCTTTTCTTAGGTTGGTTTGTGACATCTGCTTTAGGAGCAGATACTACACCCAATATTCCCCTCTGACTATTCAAGCTCACACCCCGAAACTTTGCATGAATAACCTCAATAACCCCCAAGGGAGGGAGAAGGGTATGGTCATGTCGGCCTTCCGATCCCTGGACTACGTTTACTCCTTCTTGGCCGACAAAAAACTCCTTGAGATGCCTTACCTTCACTAGCTGCTCTAAATGATCTTTCAATACACGACAATACTCGGTGGTGTGATCTTTTTCTCTATGATAAGTATAATATAAATTTTGATTCCTCCTTGCCGAGTCCCCACCCATCTTGCCTGGCCATTAGAAATAAGGTTCATTCTTAATGTGTTTAAGGATCTTATAGATGAGCTCTTTGAACGTCACATTAACTCCCTTAGCACGCTATGCTGAGCCCTCCTTGGGATCCCTTGGCTTTCTCCTAGTTCTCTGCTGGAACTTCTCGGGATGATACTCTTTATGATATTGTGAAAAAGACAGGGCTTTACCTTTGCCCTGCAATTGATCATCTTCTAGTCTCTTATACTCTTCAATCCTTCTCATCAGCTGATGCATGCCTTCGAGAGGCCGCATGGTCAAAGAATCTCTCAACTCTGACTCCTCGAGGAGACCTAGTCAGAAGGTGCTGGTAGCTACCCACTCGTTTCCCCCACTTATCTCATTGTACAGCTGCCAATACCTATTCGCATAAGATTGGAGGGTTTTCCCACTTCTCATGCTCATGGACAATAAAGCATTTATCGGCTGAGGAACTTTACTACACGTTATAGATCGGGGCTCCAAACGCTTGCATCAACTCCCTAAAATTTCGGATAGACCTTTTCCTTAAACCATTAAACTACCTCATAGTTGTCGGCCTAAGATTAGACGAAAATACCTTACACATCAACACATCATTATAAGCATAGAGCTACATCATTTGTATATGGTGACTTACATGCTCCACCGGATCGGTTTTCCATCATAGATAGTGAATGGAGGTTGTGTGAATTGTCTTGGCATTTCCGTACACTTAATCTCATTGGAGAATGGTGATCAGGCAATTCTCCTTAACGCCCGACTCATTGCATCCATAGCGGCATTAAGGTGTCCGTATCTTTTGCGATGGGGAGATTCACAATAACGCCTCATAGTTTCACGGGATCTATCTCTCAACCAACGCGGACCACTTCCTCGAGATGACTTTCCTGCAATGTAGTCAGGATTGTCGGATGAATCCTCCTGGTCTCTTGTACGGTGTCAGCCTCTCAGCTTAATTTCTAAATCATTAACTTGATTCAGTAGATTCTCCAATTCCTGCACCCGATCGTTGCGATTAGAACGCTTAGGGATATAAGACATAGTTCGTTCCCTCTGTGAAGATCCTTCGTCAGAGTCAACCCTTGTTTTATGCCCATCTTGTATGTGCTACTGCTCCCTTCTACACTCCCTTTCTAGCCACCTACGAACCCTTGAGGAGGCCCTTGAGTGATTTCCTCTAATGAAACCCTCTCTAACATACTGGCCCTCCATAATCTGACAGTATCAAGCTAGTTTAAAGCCTCAAGATAAGTAAGATTCCCATAGACTGCGCCAATTGTGGCGACCCAAACCTTCAAACGTTACTATGTAAGACAGTAACCCTACAGTCCTACATCTTGTGCTTTACACATAGCCTTGACAGCCCAACAATCAAGCATCCCTATGGTTTTTAGCCCAATACCCTATTCCCCTTAGACCTTGCTTCTTGCTTTCTATGCTCTCTTTGTTTCCTCCTCCCTTCGTGTTTACTCCCTTTCCTATTTCTTTTCTCCCTCTCTCCCTAACTTCCCTGAAAAACCGACCGCCCATTTGTCTGCCCTCATTTTCTTATATAACCCCACCTTAGTGGGGGTTCAATTCATTACTTTTCACTAGTTCCCATGCAATCCCACTTTCACCCATAATCCCTAGAAAAATCATGTCTTCTGAAGATTCTCTTGAAACTTGTTCCAGAAGCTGAATTGTGTTCGGTGGGTTTCCCAAAGGCACTAACTGTGCTAGTTTACCAACCTAAACTTGTCCACTCCCTTGTCATACCCCCTCAGTTTATTAGTCAGTATTGGGTCCTACTGGCCCCGAGCACAATAGGTTTCCCCTAAACGCTAACTGTTGGTCCTTAATGCATTCATCAATGGACTGGTCCTAACCCAACAATGTTGGGCCTTGGTCACGTGGGCCGTTCTTGGTTACTCGGGCCTGAGCCCTTACAGTAAATGTGAGCGAAAAATGTTCAAGGAAGTGTAAGTGTAAGGTGAAAAATTAATAAGAAGAAAAATAGATAAAAGGGAGATATAGTGTCAGAAATAGGTGGATCATGCGGTTACTAATGTGACTTAACAAAAACGTAACAATAATAAATGATATACTTCAGTTTTTATATATATATATATATATATATACTAATATACATATAGATAGATATATAATTTATCAACTCAATCTTGCTGTGTTTATGTACCAATAGTGTGTAGATCATATGCTCATGTAAATAGAATCATTCTTCTTCACATAATCCACTCTTCATTTTTATCTTTGTTTTCTGCTTCTTCTGGTTATGCACCTTTTGCTTTTGTGATTCAAACCTCTGTACACTTTCAATAGGATCCGTGGTTTAAAAGCAGGGAAGCCCATATTTAGGAGTCTCAATCATTTATATTTTAGATAAGAATTGGCTGGTCCAACCATTTCATTAAATAAAATATAGAAAAGCTCATTAGTTTTACACACCCAAGCAAGTAGCAACTATGAAAAAGTAATAGAATTTACTTATAAATAAAAAAGATGCAATCTAATCCCAAACGTACCCCTAAATACTAAAAAACTTTCACATATAACTTCTTAGGCAAGCTACTTGTGAATTTCCTATCTAGCTTCCAGCATAGTTATAGTAACTGCATTCTCTATGTTAGATTCTTCATTTCTTAATATTGCACCTGAATTGTTGGGACTTCTTTCTATGAAGAAACCAGGTTGTTTAGGCTGTGGCAGAATTGCTTCCTCATTCGTTAACATAGAATACACACAAGACATTATTGGCCTATCTTCAGGAAACTTTTGAACACATAGCAAACCAACTTGAATACATCTCAAGATTTGAGATCTTAAATGTGAATCCTCCAAACATGTATACGATAGTTCCAAGGCCCTGCCCTCCTTCCACAACAACCATGCCTAGCACAATTACAATACAGATACTCACATAACCCACCAAAAAGGGGGGAGAGAGAGAGAGAGAGAGAGAGAGAGAGAGAGAGAGAGAGAGAGAGAGTTTTCCACTTACATGTCCCAAAAGGTTATGATGGTGACTTGGGTGAACAAATTTTCTGATTTTCATGGCACTCACTATCTCTAACATAAGCACACCCATGCTAAACACATCAGATTTCACTAAAAATCTTCCATCAATTGCATACTCAGGAGACATGTAGCCACTGCATGAAACCATCAAATAAGCTTTATTATCATTATTGTTGTTACTGATGACTTAAATCTCAGTATGTCTTTAACATATCACCTCACCCTTACACCATGTTATAAGGGAATGAGGGGTATTTTGAGTCGAAGCACATTGATTAAATATTTGCTACAAATTGAAAAACAAAAATCTAGTACCAATTTTATATTACTTACTATGTTCCAACAACTCTATCTGTCTTCACTTCACTTTCCTCCCCTACAAAAGTTCTTGCTAAGCCAAAATCTGATATTTTTGGGTTTAAGTTGATATCTAATAAAATATTGCTTGCTTTTAGATCCCTGTGGATGACTTGAAGTCTAGAGTCTTGGTGAAGATAGAGAAGTCCTCGCACAATCCCGATAATAATGTCAAAACGCTTTGGCCATGCTAGCAAAGTATTGTTTTGTTCTGCATACAATTTTTGCCCATGTTATCATGATTGCATCTATGTCTATTTTTAGTTCTTTTTGTGAACTTATTTTGAAAATCAATTGGAGGATTCTATTCAAATACATAATAGATAAGACACTCAGGCACGCAACATTTAAAAGATGGAAAGTAATTATAATACATAAAGGGTCGAGAGAATCATACCAAAAATGAAACAATCCAAGCTTTTGTTGGGCATGTACTCATAGATTAATATCTTTTCATCTCCTTGAACACAGTAGCCTAAAAGCTTGACAAGATTCTTATGTTGAAGTTTGGCAATGAGAAGAACTTCATTCTTGAACTCTTCAAGACCTTGTCTTGAATTCTTTGATAGCCTCTTCACTGCAATGTCTTGTCCGTTACATAGACGTCCCTGCAAATCATCAGTTAAAGATGAATCTTTCTATCTAAATTTATATAGTATCACCATAAATTTTTTGACCTGTAATTAAATCAGAATCCTTTTTACCTTATAAACAGGACCAAATCCACCTGCCCCGATCGCATTTGCAGGAGAGAATTTGTTTGTTGCTGTAGCAACCGTTGTGAAATTAAATAATGGTATGTCTACATCTTCTTTCTTTCTTTCACCTATTGAACCCATATATAAACTTTTCAGGAACTGCTTTAATTTTAGTCTTTGTACAGTTTATCATGCTTATGTTAAAGCTAGCTTTAATATGAGCAGGGATGGATGAGTGTGTGTATATATACATATATTGGAAAAATGAATGGGTATACTTACGTCTTCTATTTGTTGTCTTCCAAGTGAAACGCCAAAGCAACCCCAAAGTAAGCAATCCAGAAATGATTGATGCTGTTATGATGACCACCACCCTTTTCTTCTTGTTTAATTTGTGGATTGATCCTAGATAAGACAACAATTAAGTAATTGTTTCTTCTTTTTTTTTTCTTTTTAAGTTTTATGTTTCTTTCTGGTAGAAGTATTAGATCATTGATTATAGTCCCTGGATGTACTATAAGTCAGTTGAGCATATGTGAGCTTTATTCCATGACAAATTTACTTGTAATTTTTAAGTTTTGTACTTGTAATGTGATTGTGGTAATGAGGGCTAAAGGTTGACGGATTTTCTCATTGGGCAAGACTAAAGACCTCGGTCGAGCGAGATTTGAGGCTTGGTTGTGTGAGATGGTTGATTTAGATAGAAACTCTCCATAGACACTCAGTTGATCAAGACCACATTATGGAAATTCTACTATTTTCTTTCAAGGCTGCTTTGGTAGCCACACTAACCCCAAACCCGACTTGTATAGAAGAGATGGCTAATATTTGTCTTCCAATCCTCTCCCAGTGAACATCCTTTAGAGGTTGACTCTTTTAGACACAAAGATCACCTTAACTGTGTTGGAGTTGCTACTAAAATCATAGAGACTACATCAAATCTTCAAGAAGCTGTGGAGTGAATAAGAGATCGGTTTTACAGTAGATGGATTGACTTGTGGTACCAAGTGACTGAAGGACAAGGCATGAGTCTGAAGTTGATAGCAGGAGTGAGGAGATTGGGTGCACTTCATGTGCTTGTACATATAAAGTCTAGTAAGTATAGTATATACCGCAACAACCTTCATAATTGATTTGATTAGTTGGGCTCGGCCACAAAATACGTTTACCTATTGGTTTTTCACTCCGTGAACAGATGCTCTTTCCTATATATGTGCAAGGGCATATTTAGGAATTTTAACTTGAGGGGACCAAATTGCAATATTGATAAAATAATCATAATTCATAAATCTATAAATACAAAATTATCAACTTAATAAATTGTCAAAAGAAAAAAAAAGTGGGTTAATCCCACGTTGAAAAAATGAGTGTGAGTTTAAGAGGTTTAAAGCCTGTGTCGTGTATCTAAGAATTAGGCCCTTTTGGATATACATCACTGCAAGTTTCTTCAAAAAAAACCTTCTTCCTTATCTCCATGTGTGTGTGTTAAAAAATACTTAGTATTCTAAAAAAAAAAAATTTGTCATATACTTAAACATTAATGAAAATACAAAAAAGGGTCTAGTTCACTATATACATATACAGAATTTTGCAAACAATTATTTTAAGCACCACCAATCCAACATACATACATACATACATACATATATATATATATATATATATATATATATATACAACCGAAACTTTTGACTTTTTGTTGACTTCTCTAGAACTTGCCACATCATCATTATTTAAAAAAAAAATTATTTATTGACTATTATCATTATATTTAATTACTTAGATAACTTGCACAAAGCTTTTTTTTTTTTTTAGAAAAATTGCATGGAACTTTAAACATGTGTTTGGTTGGCAATATATATTTTATGAGCAATACTTAGATAGAGTACTTAGATGCTGTTCCTTAGGTTCCCCTTTTAAGATTCTGCCATGTGGATTTTTTCTCATAGGAAGGAAGTGTATTTTTTAGTTAAGTAACCACATGACTGAATCTTAAGAGAGGAGAACTTAAAGAACAACACCTATGGTATTGTACTTAAGTTTATATATATAAAACCGAAACTTTTGATTTCTTGTTGACCTCTCCAGAGCTTGCCACATCATCATTGTTTTTTTAAAACAAAATTATTTTTATTGAGTATTATTATTATATATAATTACTTAGATGACTTGCACAAAACTTTCTTTTGAGAAAAATTGCACGGAACTTTAAACATGTGTTTGGTTGGCAATATATATTTTATGAGCAAGACTTAGGTACAATACTTAGGTGCTGTTCCTTAAATTCTCCTTTTAAGATTCTACTATGTGGATTTTTTTTCATAGGAAGAAAGTGTATTTTTTTAAAAGGAAACTATGGTACGGCACCTAAGGTACTGTATCTAAGTTTTGTCTATATTTTATTATGTCTACATTATCCATCTAAAAGTTGAAAGAGATTTTGTGTTGATAAAGTAACTGTGGGGTTGGGTTTATCGAATTAGATCAAGCTCACAAAACATCAACTATTCATTTAATAATGAATTGTATGAATTTTTTTTGTCTTTATTAATCTATATATTATTATTATAAT
Organism: Castanopsis chinensis; assembly: GCA_032878915.1. Taxonomy (NCBI): domain Eukaryota; kingdom Viridiplantae; phylum Streptophyta; class Magnoliopsida; order Fagales; family Fagaceae; genus Castanopsis; species Castanopsis chinensis. Next base: position 797,881 of record JAVQMG010000064.1, read on the forward strand.
ATAAAACCAAAGTTTTTTACTTTTTAGTGACCTTTTAAAATTTTGACACATTAGCTTTGCAAGCTTCACAAATTTACACCTCATTATAATTAATTTTATTAATTAGCCTTATGTTATGACTCCTCTCTTCCCACCTCAAAACCCTAAATATAACTTGGTAAGGAAGTTGATTCTTCAACAAGAACAAATCCTATTGTACCTAATCACTTTTAAATTTGAACTCGATTGTCTTATTACCAATAGAGTCTATGAATTGCAGTGTTGCATAGTCATCCACAAATAACATCCATGCAAGGGCTTGTCATTCTTATGCATAACCCTAAATCAATGTTGAAAGGTTGTGTTTTACAACCATGTAATCTTGTTTATTAAATCCTGCACCTATGATTGTTTATGATTATTTTTGTTCACGGTATATAGTTTAAACCTATTAAAACTAATTGCTTGATGGTATTTCATGGTTTTTTTTCCCTTTACTTTTTCTTTCAGGGTTGCTAGGAACACAACCTCACAGATGATTTTTTTTTTTTCATTGTTTAAAGTTTAGGCTCAATAAAATTTAAAACTTATTACTTTATGGGTTTATGTACTTTTTTCCTTTTCTTATTTTTCTCTTTTGAATAGTCATATGTTTTTGGCTTTTCGGAAGTTTTAACATCTGAATTTTTGTGTTAGTTTTTGCAATACTTGAACATGTTTAGTAGATTTCAACAACTATACCATGTATTATTCTTTTGAAGGTAATCAATTTTTCTTTTATATTTCTCTAATGTATAATCATATATATATATATATATATTGTTTTGTTTCAATAATTTATAGGAAGTAAATCTTATGATTCTTTAATATTTTTTGGCTTTTTGAAATTTTTTACATTTGAATTTTTGAGTTATATTTTTGTAATATCTAAAACTATCTGGCAAATTTCAATGACTATAGCCATGAATTATTATTTTGGGTGTAATATATCTTTCTCTTATATTTCTCTGTTGTGTAGTCACACACACACACATATATTTTTCTATAATTTGTAGGCTTTTAATGTTTTGATTTTTCTCAATAGTTATAGGCTTATAGTCATGAATTATTCTTTTGAATGTAACCATCTTTCTCTTATATTTTTCTATTGTGTAGTCATATATATTTTGTTTTGTTTCAATAATTTTTAAGCAATGAATCTTCTAATTCTTTAGTATTTTTTGAAAGCCATTGCACGTTCACGCAATGAATTCTTCATCAAATTGTAACCAAATTGAAGTTGTACAAGAGCAATTCATGCAATGGTGTAGTTTCTTACTCAATTTAAGATTTTATAAAATCATTTTAGTTTACTACACAAACAAGTAGGTTTTCATGCATAGGATGACTTAGCGACAAGTTATCCATAGTATTGAAATTTCCTTTTTTTTTTAATGAATTATTCAGCACCAAATTTCAAATTAAAAAAAAAAAATGATGATATGGAGAGAGATATAATATATTATCATATAGCAATACAAAAAATTGAACAACATATTCTTAATAAACAAAGCATATTCATAAACTAAATGACCATTATCACACACACACACACACACACACACATATATATATATATATATATATATATATATAGCAAAGCATAAATCTAAATGCCCATGTGGTGTTAAAGAAACAAACAAACTTGAAATGTTGAGGTTCAATTACTTTCTTGAAGGCTAAAACACAAAAATTAAAAAAAAAAAAAATAGCAAGGAGAAGCTAGAACTCGAAGCAAATATGGTAACATATATATATATATATATATATATATATATTTCTAGATGAAACGAGTTTATTTGATTCTGAGTTAAAGTATTAGAGCAATAAACAACGAGAGGAAAGAAACATGGGGCTGGCATCTATTGAGAATCCCATAGGTGGCTTCTTGAGGTTGAGAACAATGGGAAAAAAGTAAATTTTGTTTGAAAATGGGAGGTAAAAGATGCTATTTTGAGAATATGGGTTATGAAAAAAACTTAGGTTTTTCGGGAGCAATGCTCCCTCCTCTCACATGAGGGGCGGGCCCCACACGTGGGTCCCACCATAGGGCCCACCCCTCATGTGAGAATTACCTGTGGGTTATTGTCTATTGAATTGACAACAAATTATTTGAAAATTTGGGAGAGTTAGCTAGTATTTTATTTCGAGCACTTTGGGTTGTTATCTATTGAACTAAGTATTAAGTAGAGTTCATTCAGCAGAAAAAAGAAAAAAAGAAAAAAAAAGTAGTAAGTAGAGTTCCCAGAAAGAAGTGGGGGGTCATATTTTTCTTGGGAACCCATAACCTTTTACTTTTTCTGTTGCTATCAGACTTGTAGCCTAACATTAGAAGAAAATTAAAATTCTAGGGGGCCACGGACAACGTAGCTCCGCAACTGTTAATGTGTGTTTGTGGTTCATATGCTTTAATGTATATCTATGCTTATTTTCATGCTTGAATATTGATGAATCATGTACTTGACCTAATACAGAATAACTGGTTAAAATTGGTAGTTAAATTGTATTAGGGGTCAAAAGTAATTTCGATTTGGTATCAGAGCTTTGGTTCACCTGTGAAGGATTAATTTCCTAATGTGTTCCTTAATCCTGTCTACCATGGATAAAAATATTTGAAATTCTAGAAACAAAAAATTGAAAGACATATGAAAACAGTAATTGAAGATCATCTTTCACAAAATCAAACTCATACCCAATTCTGAAGGGTGCATCCCTGGGTTGCACCGACACGCCATTTTTGGCGACGCGTCGGTGTCCGACACGTATCGGACACCGGAGCGGGTACGACTCGCCGGACTCCGGTGTCCGAGCGGTGTCTTCTTTTTTTTTTTTTTTCGCTTCTCCGACACGGCGCCGACACGGCTCCGACACGGCACCGACACGCCAGCTGTGAAAAAAAAAAAAAAACAGACCTCAGCCGCCGGCATCTCAAGTCCTCAACCCACCCTCCCTCTGACCTCTGCCCGCTGCCGCTGCCTTCTGTCCCTCGCCGGAGCTAGATCGGGCCGATCGGCGAGCTCCATAGACGTCGACGCCGTGGCCTGTCCCTTCCGATCTCTCTCTCTCTCTCGGCGGGGACTGTCCGACTCTTCTCTTCAGTCTTCTCTCTCTGTTTTTTTTTTTTCGTTTCATTTCGTTTCTTTCGTTTCTTTTCTTTCAGATATTTGAGGGAGTGGGTGTACTGTGTTACTTTAATATAAGTTAAAAGACCATCCTTCTTTTTTTTTTTTTTTCTTCTTTGAACCCCACTCACACTGTTTACTCTGGTTTACCTTCTAAAGTTTGGTTTGTTTTATGTTTTAGTTTGATGTAATTTATTTAAACTTTTAGTTTATACTCTAAATATTTTATGTGTATAATTATATTACTTTGAGGGATTAGTTTATTTATTTGTAGTTTTTATATAATTTAAATTATAAAAATAAATGTATTTTATGTCTAAAAATATTAAAAAATATGCCTAAATATAAAATTTAATTAATTATTTAATTGCCGTGTCCATGCCGTGTCGTGTCCTTATTTTTCAAAAATTGCCGTATCACCGTGTCCGTGTCCGTGTCGTGTCCGTATCCGTGTCCGTGTCCGTGCATCATAGGTGCATCCGAATGTATAGATCTTGTCCACTAGCCGGAAACTGTTTAATATCTACTAGATCACCAAACCAGATGGCGCAGCCAGCACCTTTTCTGATATCTGAGTTTGTATAAGCCATACAAGAACAGTTATTCAAGCATTCTGCCCTGCATTCCTCGAGATTCATTTTTGTGTTCACCCATGAGTGTGTAGTATCTGGGGGTTTCAATCCAGAAAATTTAAGAAACCCATGTGTACTTTTCTCCTCGCAGCTCAATCGTTTATTGCGTACACATCCTTGGGACCAATCCATTGAATCCCATCTTTGTTGTGACTTGGGTTTGAATCCCTTTAAACATTGGCAGACTGGAGAGTCGGTAACAAGACATCTTGCATAGGCTCCACAAAGGGCATAAGTATCACAGTAGTCCATAGGCAGATATGCAGGAAGCTTCCAACTTTGTTCTGTCCATGTGAAGTGTTGCATTATAGTTTGGTTGATAAGTACTCTTGAAAGAAGTGACTGTTTCAGGGTAAACATGAGGTAGGCCTCATCTTGATTGAATACAAATTTGAAGGAAGCAACGGATCTGGCTTTAGTACAGGTGAACCACTGATGAGATAGCCATTCCAAGGCCCACAACGGAAGTATATTGTGGAGCCTTGCCACAAATAAGCTTCTGGGTAGTTATGAAGTGTCATCTCCAAGATAAAGTTCCCAGGAGATGGGTCATCCCAGTTCTTCCATGCAGTGAAGCGCCTGTTGAGACCTCTCTTCAAATCCCAACCGAGTTTCATCCCTGGTAAAATTGTATCAGATGGATAGTCAAAGCTTTGCCACAAATAGTCTTCTGAATTGCCATCTGTTACCACAAGATTCCCAGTATCCAGGAGTTGTAACAATGGACTCTGAGCTTCTTTCAAAGTGCTTGCTGACCAAACAACGGAATTATTGTGGATGACGTTAAGATTTCCAGTGCTGTTTATCATCAAAATCCCAGAAGTATCGTTGATGGGGCGAACTCTGTTTGCAACCCAAACTACAGTTTGAACTGGGATGCTCTTGTACCAAATTCCCAAGTAACGATTCTTGGAACTTCCAGGACTGAAGAAACCCAGTACAAAGTTTCCTTCTCTGGACACTATGGTGTCACCATCACTTAAACGTTGGGATGGAGTTATGCTGTCTGGTACTCCATAGGAGATTTTAAACAAGAAAAAGAGTAAATTTGTAACGACAAGAATAGAAGAAAGAAGGTCCATTGATTCCCAGATCTTGACTTCTTTTATTCCTGTACACAAGTTCAAGATAGGCCATCTAATAGTTAAAGGCCATTAGAAAGGCATAAACCGTGAACGACACGACAGTTGACTTGATGCATGCATTGAGAGTGCTCCTCAACAAGCATAAATTACATAATTTAATAAAAAGAAAAATTTGTATATTGACAATAACAATAATAAAAAAAAATGCAAATATATAAAGTTTACAATAGCCTTCTATGTGGTTTTCTTATCAAATATTTGTCCATAATTTTAGTAAAAGAATAAACAATAAATTATAAGTTCATTTGAAATATTAATAAAATTATTAATTATTGTTGTCTAGTTGTTTCATTAATTTATTTGTCTTTTATAAACTATAATTTGTTATATTGTTGTTTTATTAATTATAAAATTATTAATTGTTGTTTAGCCTAACATAATTTAATTTGTTTGTCTTTTATAATGTATTGGTTAACTAAATTATTAATTATTGTTTATTAGTTGCTTCCCCCAATTAATTTTTTTTTGGCTCACTTATATTAACTTGTAACAATCTGTTACTTAAAAATTTATTGTGAAATATTGTGAAAATATTGTGGTAACATTTATCAATTGTGATTTTTATTCTTTTTATTATTTGTCATTTCTTTTCTTGCATCCTTATTCCTTACGTTTTTTTTTTTTTTCCTCATGTTTTTTCTCCTCCACACACGTATCCCCATCCCCACTCCTCTCATTTTGTTTTTATTTTTCTAGAACCCTTCCTCCACACAATGTGTCCTCTCTGCGTTTTATTTTTCCTTCTTCATCTCTAGCTCTCTCTTTCTCATTCTCGCTCATACTCTCACCCTGTCACACACAATACCCATGGAGAACAAAGCTAGAATTTAAAGCTATAATGTTGGAGACGGTAGTAGCAGAATTTAAAGCTTGCTTCACCCAAGAGAAATGTGAACAGGAAAGCACTGTAGCAATCCTAAAAAAGAAATGGAGATGGAGAAACTGTTGGAGTGGGATTTTGGGGTGCTGTCTCTCTAAAATTGGCTTTAAAACTGTAAAATATGTTTATTCAAATATTTACTATAAAAAAAGGTACAATGTATATGCCGCTTTAAAAAAAGAAAATTTAAAAGCAGCAAGCAGTATAATATAAGCTACAGTGGTGTTAAGAAGGGATCATTCCACAATCTTATCCTTAGGTTCGATAGGATCTCACGTGCCAAGTATCAATAGAAATTGACTAAAAATCCTAGAGCAAAAAAAAAAAAAAAAAAAGATTAAAATAACAATTCCCATTTGAAAACCCTTAAATGTACAGTTGTCGAGTTACATCATTAACATGACCAACATCAAAAGCCAATAACAATGTAACTGTTGAACAATGATGAATAATATCATCTTAAAAAAAGAAAAGAAAATATAGCATCTAATTCCATCTATTTGCTTAACAGCCAGAACACCATAAACTCTTTCATCCAATCTAATTCTAGAAACACCAACAATCTAATTCTAGGAGCAACAAATTCCAAGTCACACCACATCTACCGTTGAATATTAAGCATCGCCTTAGCCTCAGTCTGCTCCTCCAACAAACCATCACTCACATACTTGCTCAACAGCTCAATCTTCTTTTTCTCCAACACCATCCTCTCTATTTCCTTGTCATCCGGCAATGGCACATGAACCACAAACTCCCTCCTCCCCTCCCTTTCCATCTCCTCCTTCTCCAGCTTCTCCCTTTTCCTCTTCTCCTCCTCCTCCACTTCCTCCTCCATCCCCTCAAACAACACCTCCTTCACCACACTCACCACCTCCCCACTCGTTTCCCCCACTTATCTCATTGTATAGCTTCCAATACCTATTTGCATAAGATTGGAGGGATTTCCCACTTCTCATGCTCATGGACAATAAAGTATCTATCGGCTGAGGAATTTTACTACACGATATAAATCGAGGCTCCAAACGCTTGCATCAATTCCCTAAAATTTCAGATAGATCCTTTCCTTAAACCATTGAACCACCTCATAGCTATCTGCCCAAGATTAGACGGAAATACCTTACACATCAACCCATCATTATAAGCATAGAGCGACATCATTTGTATATGGTGACTTACATGCTCCATTATATCGCTTTTTCCATCATAGATAGTGAATGGAGGTTGTGTGAATTGTCTTGGCATTTCTATACACTCAATCTCATTGGAGAATGGTGATCGAGCAGTTCTCCTCAACACCCGGCTCATTGCATCCATAGCGGCATTATGGTGTCCGTATCTTTTGCGATGGGGAGATTCGCAATAACGCCCCATAATTTCATGGGATCTATCTCTCAACCAACGCAAACCACTACCTCGAGATGACTTTCCTGCAATGTAGTTGGGATCATTAGATGAATCCTCCCGGTCTCTTCTACGGTGTCGGCCTCTCAGCTTAATTTCTAAATCATTAACCTGCTTCAGTAGATTCTCCAATTCCTGCACCCGATCGTTGCAAACCGCTTAGGGATATAAGACATAGTTCATTCCCCCTATGAAGATCCTTAGTCAGAGTCTACCCTTGTCTCGTGCCCATCTTGTATGTGCTACTACTCCCTTCTACGCTCCTTTTCTAGCCTCCTACGAACCCTTGAGGAGGCCCTTGAGTGATTTCCCCCAACAGAACCCTCTCCAACATACAAGCCCTCCATAATCTGACAGTATCAAGCTAGTTTAAAGCCTCAAGATGAGCAAGATTCCCATAGACTGTGCCAATTGTGGCGACCCAAACCTACAAACGGTACTATGTAAGACAATGGATTTGGGTTCCTAATTTATTTGTTGGTAGGTTTCCTCACAGTCCTACAGATTGTGCTTCAAACATAGCCTTGACAGCCCAACAATCAAGCATCCCTATGGTTTTCAGCCCAATACCCTATTCCCCTTAGACCTTGCTTCTTGCTTTCTATGCTCTCTTTGTTTTCTCCTCCCTTCATGTTTACTCCCTTTCCTATTTCTTTTCTCCCTTTCTCCCTAACTTCCCTAAAAACCGGCCCCCCATTTGTCTGCCCTCATTTTCTTATATAACCCTACCTTAGTGGGGTTCAATTCATTACTTTTCACTAGTTCCCATGCAATCCCACTTTCACCCATAATCCCTAGAAAAATTATGTCTTCTGAAGATTCTCTTGAAACTTGTTCCAAATGCCAAATTGTGTTCAGTAGTGGGTTTCCCAAAGGCACTAACTGTGCTAATTTACCAACCTAAACTTGTCCACTCCCTCGTCATATCCCCTTTGTTTATTAGTCAGTATTGGTCCCTACTGGCCTCGAGCACAATAGGTTTCCCCCGAACGCTAGCTGTTGGTCCTTCATGCATTCATTAATGGACTAGTCCTAACCCTACAATGTTGGGCCTTGGTCACGTGGGCCGTTCTTGGTTACTCGGGCTTGAGCCCTTACTAGTAAATGTGAGGGAAAAATGTTAAAGGAAGTGTAAGTGTAAGGTGAAAAATTAATAAGAAGAAAAATAGATAAAAGGAAGATATAGTGTCGGAAATAGGTGGATCATGTGGTTACTGATGTGACTTAACAAAAACGTAACAATAATAAATGATATACTTCAGCTTTTAAATATATATACTAATATACATATAGATAGATATATAATTTATCAACTCAGTCTTGCCGTGTTTATATACCAATAGTGTATAGATCATATGCTCATGTGAATAGAATCATTCTTTTTCACATTATCCACTCTTCATTTTTATCTTTGTTTTCTGCTTCTTTTGGTTATGCACCTTTTGCTTTTGTGATTCAAACCTTTGTACACTTTCAATAGGATCCGTGGTTTAAAAGCAGAGAAGCCCATATTTAGGAGTCTTAATCATTTATATTTTAGATAAGAATTGGTTGGTCCAACCATTTCATTAAAGAAAATACAGAAAAGCTCATTAGTTTTACACACCTAAGCAAGTAACAACTATGAAAAATTAATAGAATTTACTTCTAAAAGCAAAAAGTACAATCTAATCCCAAACGAACCCCTAAATACTAAAAAACTTTCACATATAACTTCTTAGGAAAGCTACTTATGAATTTCCTATCTGGCTTCCAACATAGTTATAGTAAATGCATTCTCTATGTTAAATTCTTCATTTCTTAATATTGCACCTGAATTGCTGGGACTTCTTTCTATGAAGAAACCAGGCTGTTTAGGCTGGGGCAGAATTGCTTCCTTATTCGTTAACATAGAATATGCACAAGACATTATTGGCCTATCTTCAGGAAACTTTTGAACACATAGCAAACCAACTTGAATACATCTCAAGATTTGAGATCTTAAATGTGAATCCTCCAAACATGTATACGATAGTTCCAAGGCCCTGCCCTCCTTCCATAGCAACCATGCCTAGAGCAATTACAATATAGATATTCACATAACCCACCAAAAAGGAGAGAGAGAGAGAGAGAGAGAGAGAGAGAGAGAGAGATTTCCACTTACATGTCCCAAAAGGTTATGATGGTGATTTGGGTGAAAAAATTTTCTGATTTTCATGGCACTCACTGTCTCTAACATAAGCACACCCATGCTAAACACATCAGATTTCACTGAAAATCTTCCATCAACTGCATACTCAGGAGACATGTAGCCGCTGCATGAAACCATCAAATGAGCTTTATTATCATTATTGTTGTTACTGATAACTTAAATTTCAGTATGTCTTTAACATATCACCTCACCCTTACACCATGTTATAAGGGAATGAGGGGTACTTTGAGTCAAAGCACATTGATTAAATATTTGCTACAAATTGAAAAACAATAATATAGTACCAATTTTATATTACTTACTATGTTCCAACAACTCTATCTGTCTTCACTTCACTCTCATCCCCTACAAAAGTTCGTGCTAAGCCAAAATCTGATATTTTTGGGTTTAAGTTGATATCTAATAAAATATTGCTTGCTTTTAGATCCCTGTGGATGACTTGAATTCTAGAGTCCTGGTGAAGATAGAGAAGTCCTCGCACAATCCCAATAATAATGTCAAAACTCTTTGGCCATGCTAGCAGAGTATCATTTTGTTCTGAATACAATTTTTGCCCTTGTTATCATGATTGCATCTATGTCTATTTTTAGTTCTTTTTGTGAACTTCTTTTGAAAGTCAATTGGAGGATTCTTTTCAAATACATAATAGACAAGACACTCAGGCACGCAACATTTAAAAGATGGAAAGTTATTATAATACATAAAGGGTCAAGAGAATTATACCAAAAATGAAACAATCCAAGCTTTTGTTGGGCATGTACTCATAGATTAATATCTTTTCATCTCCTTGAACACAGTAGCCTAAAAGCTTGACAAGATTCTTATGTTGAAGTTTGGCAATGAGAAGAACTTCATTCTTGAACTCCTCAAGACCTTGTCTTGAATTCTTTGATAGCCTCTTCACTGCAATGTCTTGTCCATTACATAGATGTCCCTGCAAATCAGTTAAAGATGAATCTTTCCATCTAAATTTTTATAGTATCACCATAAATTTTTTGACCTGTAATTAAATCAAAATCCTTTTTACCTTATAAACAGGACCAAATCCACCTGCCCCGATCACATTTGCAGGAGAGAATTTGTTTGTTGCTGTAGCAACCGTTGTGAAATTAAATAATGGTACGTCTACATCTTCTTTCTTTCTTTCACCTATTGAACCCATATATAACCTTTTCAAGAACTGCTTTTAATTTTTGTCTTTATACAGTTTATCATGCTCATTTAAAATCTAGCTTTAATATGAGCAAGGATGGAGTGCGTGTGTGTGTGTGTGTATATATATATATATATTTGAAAAATTGTAACGCCCCAAAATCATAAGCAATAAAATTCTATTTAGTCTGAAAAATCCATAAAAATATTAAGTAAAAGAATCCAGTAACCCAAAAAATTTATCACAAATGTCAGAGCTCTAAACCACCAAAAATTAAAATATCCTCAAAATAATTCTCCAATACAATGTTCAATACCATAAAAATAAAAATAAAATCTTCTGTTCCACAAAACAATTTGCAATTGTTGACTTCCAGGAATCTCTACTCCAATAATCCCTCTAACGTATCTGTAAGGGGAAATAAGGGGGGTGAGATAACTCAATAAGTGGTATTCACTAATGTTAGGGTGTGGGAACAACCTTAAAAAAAAAAAAATTCTTACAAACATTTCATTACTCATACCTCATCAATATTTCATAATAAAGAAATAATAATTTTTATGTAGTGAGCCATCATAGTGTATATATATATCAATACCATCACAAACACAATTCCTAGGCCTTACTCGTGGTCAACGTTTACTCCCCGTTGACAGGGTTGTGCTATCCCCTTTTTAGGGACTGGAACCTCCTTTTCATCCCCTTTCTTAAGGATGGTTCCTTTGGAACCAAAAGGTGCACTCCCTTGCTAAGGAGCTTCCTTATTGGATCCTCATTAGTATACTCCCTTGCTAAGGAGCTACTAAATGTGCACTGTCCTCTTTTCTAGGACCGTCCCTTGCTAAGGACTAGCTACAGTATGATTGTCCCTTGCTAAGGACACTACCATACTGAGCTTTTTAATCACGACTTGTCATAGGTTTTTAAAACATATTCAAGATGCTCACATAAAATATCACATTCATAATTCTCCAAAATACAAGGATTTATTCACACATGCAAATTTAAATAAATTTAGGTTGTCCCACAGATGTTTCATAAAATGATTAATGAATATGCACACCAAGCAATTATAAAATATCCATACACATAGAATAACAACATATTCCTTTCATATAAAATAGTTTAAATAAATCAACATTGTTTAGGAAAAACCCCCAAAATTAGCAAAAGCCACTTACCTCTTAGTTGCAAATATAAAGGAAATCAACCTCTTTTGAATCACAACAATTCAGTAGAATTAGAACCTAGCAACACCAAAATTAAATTCATCAATACACAATTTTTCACTTAAAAATCTATTTTCACGCTTAAACGGTTTTATCCTAGACAATATAGATATATCCAAAATCCTCCATTTATTCACTTAACTATCCAATTTAATATTGGAAGCCACATCTAGCTTAATTTATCCATCTAGTTGCATAGCATTCCCACTTGATGTTGCTAGATATCTATTGACTTTAATATTATATATATATATATATATATACACACACACTCTCAATCCAACATGGAAGTCACGTACAAGGCTTATTAAGTTGCCTATTGTCTTTCTAAAGCAGCTGGACAAGTTTAGAAAATAAATTAAAAAGGGTGATAGTTGATTTGGTCAACAATGGAGGCTAGGTGTGAAAACAAATTAACACAAGCACCCTTATCCCTTTAACATAGCCACAAAGTCCAAGCCTATTACTCTATTTGTTCAATTTAAAGTCTATGTTGACCATATGGCTATATATACACAATTCCTACAACAATAGTCATCATGGTCTGTAAAAGAAACTAGAATTCCCTTTTTAAAAGTTTTAAATCTTCATAGTAAATATCATTGTTATATATATGTATATATATATATATATGTATACATATACAATCAAATATATATATAAGAAGCCATGTAGAAGCCTTGACTATCAATCTAGTAGTTTTTAGTTTATGACCGTAGGACTTCTTTTTGCCAATTACAAAAGTGATGAATCGGTCAACAAAGGAGGCTGCCACTCTTTTCTTTTGAACCTGATGGCAACGTCTAAGAACTACTCCATTTGATTCAATTTCAAAGTCTTTTGACCTATAACCATCTTTATCATAAAAGCCCTTTTTCTATTAGTTTAAAGATAGTCTAGTGCATAAAACTTCCAGCTATGACTATTCAAGGTTCTTACATTTAGAGCATGAGAAAAACCATACCTGACACAACGCCACAGTGAAGGAAGTCCAAGCTCAGTTTTCGGCTGAAGCAAAAGGGCAAACACGTGTGACTAAAGAGGAAGAAAGCTAGGGTTTTCTTTGTTTAATTGTTATTATTATTTTTTTAAAACTTAACAAGGCCCATATATTTACTTATGTCACCTCACTTGGGCTTCATATTCCATAGTATATATCTCACTTTTAATATCTTAGGCCCAATCAATTTAATCCATTTAATTGTAGGCCACCTTTTTAATTTAAGTATAATAGTTAAAATAAGTAACAAAATTATGGGGTGTTACATCCTTCCCCCCTTAAAAAAATTTCGTCCTCGAAATTGTACATACCTTCGTTAACAAACAACTCTGGATAATTTGATTTCATCTCATCTTCTCGCTCCCAAGATGCCTCCTCCACTGTGTGATTCTTCCAAAGGACCTTAACTAATGATATGGTTTTAGTGCGTAGTACTTGATCCTTACGGTCAAGAATTTGGATTGGAACTTCCTCATAAGTCAAGTTATCTTTGATCTTGAGTGGCTCATAGTTCAAAACATGTGAAGGATCTGGAATGTACTTCCTCAACATGGAAACATGAAACACATTATGCACTCCTGCAAGTGTAGGCGGTAAGGCCAACTCATAGGCAGCTTTACCAATGCGTTTTAGGATCTCAAATGGACCAACAAATCTGGGACTCAACTTCCCTTTCTTCCCAAATCTCATCACACCCTTCATTGGCGAGACTTTCAAAAATACCATATCTCCAACCTCAAATTCCACTCCCCTTCTCGAGTTGTCATAATAACTTTTCTGTCGACTTTGTGCTGTTTGCAATCTTTTACGAATCAGATTAATCTTTTCAGATGTCATCTGAATGATTTCTGGTCCTAACAATTTTCTCTCACCAACCTCTTCCCAACACAATGGGGACCTGCATTTTCTACCATACAAGGCCTCATAAGGAGCCATCTCAATACTCGAGTGGTAGCTATTATTATAGGAAAACTCCACTAAAGACAAGTACTTTTCCCAACTTCCTTTAAAATCCAGTACACAAGCCCTTAACATGTCCTCTAAAGTACGAATAGTCCTTTCTGATAGTCCATCTGTTTGCGGGTGGAAAGCTGTACTAAAGCTAAGATTAGTACCCAAAGCTTTATGTAGGCTCTCCCAAAACCTTGAGGTAAATCTTGGGTCTCGATCAGACACAATTGATGCTGGAACTCCATGAAGACTCACAATCTCATCAATATATATCTGTGCTAGCTGATCAAGTGAGTAAGTCATCTTAACCGGAATAAAATGTGCTGTTTTTGTCATCCTATCCACAATGACCCAAATGGCCTCGTGTCCCTTAGGAGATTTTGGCAACCCAGTCACAAAATCCATACATATATGCTCCCACTTCCATTCGGGAATGGGAAGTGGTTGCAGTAATCCTGAAGGTTTCTGGTTTAGTGCCTTAATTTGTTGACAAGTCAAGCATTGCTCCACAAATTGAGCTATCTCTCTCTTCATGTTATTCCACCAATAAGTTCCTCGAATGTCACGATACATTTTAGTGCTACCAGGGTGCATTGAGTATGGGGTACGATGGGCTTCTTCCATAATCTCCTTCTTTAATGCAAAATCATTTGGCACACAAAGTCTATTTCCAAACCTCAAAACACCATCATTAGACACATTAAATTCTGGTCTATTACCTTCTTGTACTTCTCCTATAATCTTTACAATTTGTGCATCATCAACCTGTGACCTCTTAATCTTCTCAATCAAAGTAGGTTGTATTGTTAAACTGGCCATAAAGACTTGGGAGTCACCCATGACAATTTCAATTCCCATCCTCTCCAAGTCATTAATAATCTCCTTTTGAGTGGTTAACAAGGCAGTTGAGAAACCAGAAGACTTCCGACTAAGTGCATCAGCTACCACATTAGCCTTACCTGGATGGTAATTGATTGAGCAATCATAATCTTTAATCAACTCAAGCCACCTTCGTTGTCTCATATTCAATTCTTTCTGAGTAAAGAAGTACTTCAAGCTCTTATGATCTGTATAAATTTCACACCTTTCACCATACAAATAGTGTCTCCAAATCTTCAATGCAAACACCACCGCAGCCAACTCCAAATCATGAGTGGGATAATTTTGTTCATAACTCTTTAATTGGCGGGAAGCATAAGCTATGACTTTACCATGCTGCATCAACACACAACCAAGACCTTTTCTTGAAGCATCACTATAGATGACAAAGCCTCCCGAGATGCTAGGGATGGTTAGTACTGGTGCAGTGACCAACCTTTGCTTAAGTTCTTGAAAACTCTTTTCACATTCTTCTGTCCACACAAACTTGACATTCTTACTAGTTAGTTGAGTCAATGGGGCTGCAATACGGGAAAATCCCTCCACAAACCTCCTATAATAGCCAGCAAGGCCCAAAAAGCTTCTAATCTCACTCACATTCGTCGGTCTTGCCCAATCAACCACAGCTTCAACCTTACTAGGGTCTACAGAAATTCCTGCCTTAGATATCACATGCCCTAGGAACACCACTTGGTCAAGCCAAAATTCACACTTCTTAAACTTTGCATATAACTTCTTCTCCCTCAAAATTTGAAAAACAATTCTCAAGTGCTCTTCATGTTCTTCCACACTTTTGGAGAAGATTAGTATGTCATCAATAAAGACAATAACAAAGCGGTCTAAGTACTCATGAAACACCCTATTCATCAAGTCCATAAATGCAGCAGGAGCATTAGTCAAACCAAAAGGCATTACCAAGAATTCATAATGCCCATACCTAGTCCGGAAAGCTGTCTTGGGTATGTCTTCACCCTTGATTTTCAACTGGTGATACCCAGAACGAAGGTCAATCTTAGAGAAGACTTGTGCCCCTTGCAATTGATCAAATAGGTCATCAATACGAGGAAGAGGGTATTTGTTTCTCACAGTAACCCGGTTTAACTCACGGTAGTCAATACACAACCTCATAGTCCCATCCTTCTTTTTCACAAATAAAACTGGTGCACCCCAAGGAGATGCACTTGGTCTGATAAACCCCTTGTCAAGGAGTTCTTGTAATTGTTCCTTGAGTTCCTTAAGTTCAGTGGGTGCCATCCGATATGGTGCTTTTGATATAGGAGAAGTTCCAGGAAGCAAATCAATGGAGAATTCAATCTCTCTATCTATAGGTATCCCTGGTAAGTCTTCAGGAAAGACATCAGGAAACTCCCTTACAACCGGGATTTCATCCAACTTCAAAACCACTTCCCTAGTGTCCACCACATGAGCTAGGTACCCTTGGCATCCTTTCTGTAATAAACGTTGAGCTCGAAGGGCTGATATCACCTTAGGTAAAGCATCCATCCTAGAGCCCTTAAACCGAAATTCAAGTTCTCCTATAGGTTGAAACACCACCTCTTTCCTAAAACAATCCACACTAGCATGATAAGCTGCCAACCAGTCCATCCCCAAAATTACATCATAGTCATACATGTCCATCAAAATCAAGTTTGCTAACATTTCCCTATTCTCAATTTGAATGACACAAGACTTAAGCATAGAGTTACACACTAAGGAATCACCCATAGGTGTGGCCACAGACAAGTCATAATCCATAAGTCCAGGTTTCTTATCACAGAACTTAGCATATCGAGTAGAGATAAAAGAGTGTGTAGATCCAGAATCAAATAGAGTTTTAGCAAAGTTTGAGAATAACGGGAGGATACCTGTAACCACAGTATCTGAAGCTTGAACATCCTGTGGTGTGAGTGCAAACACTCTCCCTTGTGCCTTCCTCCTCTGATCATCCTTTCTAGGTTGTGCCATTGAGTTTTGTTGAGGAGATGTACAACTTCTAGCTAAATGTCCTGTCTTCCCACAATTATAACAAGCCTTTCCTTCAAAGAAACATGGCTTATCTCCATGAAACCTTCCACAAGTAGGGCAAACAGTCGAACTTCTACCTTGAGCATTCTGGGGTGGATTCTTACTTTCTGGCTTACTTGATGATGAATTGCTCCCAAACCTCCCAACAGATCCTTTCTTGCTCCAATGACCTTGAGCATTGCCTTGTCGAAAGCCTGTCTGTCCAGTGTTTCTAGGTGGTTTCTCATTCTTAACATTGTTCTTGAAATCTTCCTCCAATCTCATAGCTCTCTTAACTGACTCTCCATAATTATCAACCCCTGATGCAATCAAATGGTGTCGAAGTCTCTCATTCAACCCCTTTTGAAATCTGCTTGCTTTCTTCGCCTTAGTAAGGATTAAGTGGGGTCCGAAGCGAGATAACTCGATGAATTTTGCGGCATATTGCTCCACAGTCATACTTCCTTGCACCAAATCAGCAAATTCCCTCTCTTTTCGTTCCCGAACCACCTCAGGGAAGTAGTTATCATAGAAAACCCCTTTAAATTTCTCCCAAGTGATGGGGTTTCTCTCAGTGTCCATTCCCTCCAAAATGGCTTTAGTGGATCTCCACCAACGCTCAGCTTCTCCAATCAACTTGAAAGTTGCAAACCGCACCTTCTAAGAGTCAGTGCAATCTAAAGCTTCCAACAACTTCTCCATCTGCAAGAACCAGTTCTCAGCTTCTGTAGGATTTGGCTTCCCATCAAAGGAAGGGGGATTTTGCTTCATAAAAGTCTCAAAAAAGCAACCAGCCCTTGCCTCTACTCTACTCGCACCTCTACTGGCAACATAGGTCAACCGGTCCAACAGCTGTGCAGCAGCTTCATCCAAAGGATCAATGTGTGTCACCCTAGGACGTTCATTATCTCTCACGTTTTGAGTGACTTCAGCCTCAGTACCAACCCTTGCTTTGGTGGACCTTCGCAAATTAGCAATAGGTTCCTCACTATTGGAATTAGCTACTCTCTTCTTTTTGGGTGGCATGATACCTAGTTAACAAAGAAATCAAGAGACATAAAGGGTGTAACAATTATTACTACCAAACATAAGAAGCAATATTGCCAAAATTATCTAAAATATCTCATCAACATAACCTAGATACCAAATGCTCTGACAAAAAATCAAGATCATAACCTAGTTTTCAAGTGTCTATAGAATCATATCCTAACTTTTAAGTTTATAGAATCATAACCTAGTTTCCAATTGTCTACAGAATCATATCCTAAGCTCTGATACCACAATTGTAACGCCCCAAAATCATAAGCAATAAAATTCTATTTAGTTTGAAAAATCCATAAGAATATTAAGTAAAAGAATCTAGTAACCCAAAAAAATTCATCACAAATGTCAGAGCTCTAAACCACCAAAAATTAAAATATCCTCAAAATAATTCTCCAATACAATGTTCAATACCATAAAAATAAAAATAAAATCTTCTGTTCCACAAAACAATTTGCAATTGTTGACTTCCAGGAATCTCTACTCCAATAATCCCTCTAACGTATCTGTAAGGGGAAATAAGGGGGGTGAGATAACTCAATAAGTGGTATTCACTAATGTTAGGGTGTGGGAACAACCTTAAAAAAAAAAAAATTCTTACAAACATTTCATTACTCATACCTCATCAATATTTCATAATAAAGAAATAATAATTTTTATGTAGTGAGCCATCATAGTGTATATATATATCAATACCATCACAAACACAATTCCTAGGCCTTACTCGTGGTCAACGTTTACGCCCCGTTGACAGAGTTGTGCTATCCCCTTTTTAGGGACTGGAACCTCCTTTTCATCCCCTTTCTTAAGGATGGTTCCTTTGGAACCAAAAGGTGCACTCCCTTGCTAAGGAGCTTCCTTATTGGATCCTCATTAGTATACTCCCTTGCTAAGGAGCTACTAAATGTGCACTGTCCTCTTTTCTAGGACCGTCCCTTGCTAAGGACTAGCTACAGTATGATTGTCCCTTGCTAAGGACTAACACCATACTGAGCTTTTTAATCACGACTTGCCATAGGTTTTTAAAACATATTCAAGATGCTCACATAAAATATCACATTCATAATTCTCCAAAATACAAGGATTTATTCACACATGCAAATTTAAATAAATTTAGGTTGTCCCACAGATGTTTCATAAAATGAATAATGAATATGCACACCAAGCAATTATAAAATATCCATACACATAGAATAACAACATATTCCTTTCATATAAAATAGTTTAAATAAATCAACATTGTTTAGGAAAAACCCCCAAAATTAGCAAAAGCCACTTACCTCTTAGTTGCAAATATAAAGGAAATCAACCTCTTTTGAATCACAACAATTCAGTAGAATTAGAACCTAGCAACACCAAAATTAAATTCATCAATACACAATTTTTCACTTAAAAATCTATTTTCACGCTTAAACGGTTTTATCCTAGACAATATAGATATATCCAAAATCCTCCATTTATTCACTTAACTATCCAATTTAATATTGGAAGCCACATCTAGCTTAATTTATCCATCTAGTTGCATAGCATTCCCACTTGATGTTGCTAGATATCTATTGACTTTAATATTATATATATATATATATATATACACACACACTCTCAATCCAACATGGAAGTCACGTACAAGGCTTATTAAGTTGCCTATTGTCTTTCTAAAGCAGCTGGACAAGTTTAGAAAATAAATTAAAAAGGGTGATAGTTGATTTGGTCAACAATGGAGGCTAGGTGTGAAAACAAATTAACACAAGCACCCTTATCCCTTTAACATAGCCACAAAGTCCAAGCCTATTACTCTATTTGTTCAATTTAAAGTCTATGTTGACCATATGGCTATATATACACAATTCCTACAACAATAGTCATCATGGTCTGTAAAAGAAACTAGAATTCCCTTTTTAAAAGTTTTAAATCTTCATAGTAAATATCATTATTATATATATGTATATATATATATATATGTATACATATACAATCAAATATATATATATATATAAGAAGCCATGTAGAAGCCTTGACTATCAATCTAGTAGTTTTTAGTTTATGACCGTAGGACTTCTTTTTGCCAATTACAAAAGTGATGAATCGGTCAACAAAGGAGGCTGCCACTCTTTTCTTTTGAACCTGATGGCAACGTCTAAGAACTACTCCATTTGATTCAATTTCAAAGTCTTTTGACCTATAACCATCTTTATCATAAAAGCCCTTTTTCTATTAGTCTAAAGATAGTCTAGTGCATAAAACTTCCAGCTATGACTATTCAAGGTTCTTACATTTAGAGCATGAGAAAAACCATACCTGACACAACGCCACAGTGAAGGAAGTCCAAGCTCAGTTTTCGGCTGAAGCAAAAGGGCAAACACGTGTGACTAAAGAGGAAGAAAGCTAGGGTTTTCTTTGTTTAATTGTTATTATTATTTTTTTAAAACTTAACAAGGCCCATATATTTACTTATGTCACCTCACTTGGGCTTCATATTCCATAGTATATATCTCACTTTTAATATCTTAGGCCCAATCAATTTAATCCATTTAATTGTAGGCCACCTTTTTAATTTAAGTATAATAGTTAAAATAAGTAACAAAATTATGGGGTGTTACAAAAATGGATGGGTATACTTACGTCTTCTATTTGTTGTCTTCCAAGTGAAACGCCAAAGCAACCCCAAACTAAGCAATCCAGAAATGATTGATGCTGTTATGATGACCACCACCCCTTTCTTCATGTTTAATTTGTGGATTGATCCTAGATCAGACAGCAATTAAGTAATTATTATTTTTTTTTTATGTTTTATTTTTCTTTCTGGAAGAAGTATTAGATCGTTGATTATAGTCCTGGGATGTACTATAAGTTAGTTGAGCATATGTGAGCTAATTCCATGATAAATTTACTTGTAATTTTTAAGTTTTGTACTTGTAATGTGATTGTGGCAGTGAGGGCTAAAGGTTAACGGATCTTCTCATTGTGCAAGACTAGTCCCTGGATCTTCTCATATAGTCCCTGGTTGATTCAGACAGAAACTCTCCATAGACACTCAGTTGATTGAGACCTCATTATGGAAATTTTGTTATTTTCTTTCAAGGCTGCTTTAGTAGCCACACTAAGCCTAAACCCGACTTCTATAAAAACCTTTTTCAACCCTAATCCTTTGAGAAGGAAGACAACCATAGTAAAACACAGAAGAGATAGCTAATATTTGTGTTCCAATCCTCTCCTAGTGAACATCCTTTAGAGGTTGACTCTTTTAGACACAAAGATCACCTTAACTGTGTTGGAGTTGCTACTAAAACCATAGAGACTACATCAAATCTTCAAGAAGCTTTGGAGTGAATAAGAGATCGGTTTTACAGTAGATGGATTGTCTTGTGGTACCAAGTGACTGAAGGACAAGGCATGATGAGTCTGAAGTTGATAGCAGGAGTGAGGAGATTGGGTGCACTTCATGTGCTTGTACATATTAAGTCTAGTAAGTATAGTATATACCGCAACAACCTTCACATTTGATTTGATTAGTTGGGCTCAGCCACAAAGTACGTTTACCTATTGGTTTTTCACTCCGTGAATAGATGCTCTTTCCTATGTATGTGCAAGGGCATATTCTTTAACTTGAGGGGACCAAATTGCAATATTGATAAAATAATCATAATTCATAAATCTATAAATACAAAATTATCAACTTAATAAATTGTCAAAAGAAAAAAGAGTGGGTTAATCCTACGTTGAAAAAATGAGTGTGAGTTTAAGAGTTATAAAGCCTGTGTTGTGTATCCAAGAGTTAGACTCTTTTGGATATACATCAATGTAAATTTCTTTAAAAAACCTTCTTTCCTCTCTCCATGTGTGTGTGTTAAAAAGTACTTAGTATTCTAAAAAAAAAAATTGTCATATACTTAAACATTAATGAAAATACAAAAAAGGGTCTAGTTCACTATATACACATACAGAATTTTGAAACTATTATTTTAGGCACCACCAATCCAACATATATATAACCAAAACTTTTGACTTTTTGTTGACTTTTTCAGAACTTGCCATATCATCATTATTTTTTTAAAAAAACTATTTTTTGAGTATTATTATTATATTTAATTACTTAGATAACTTGTACAAAACTTTTTTTTTCTAGAAAAATTGCATGGAACTTTACACGTGTTTGGTCAGCAATATATATTTTATGAGCAAGACTTAGATATAATACTTAAGTGTTGTTTCTTAGGTTCCTCTTTTAAGATTCTGCCATATGGATTTTTTCTCATAGAAAGGAAGTGTATTTTTTAGTTAAGTAACCACATAATTGAATCTTAAGAGGGGAACTTAAGGAATAGTACCTAAGGTACTATACTTAAGTTTATATATATATAACCAAAACTTTTGATTTCTTGTTGACCTTTCCAAAGCTTGCCACATCATCATTATTTTTTTAAAACAAAATTATTTTTATTGAGTATTATTACTATATATAATTACTTAGATGACTTTCACAAAACTTTCTTTTGAGAAAAATTGCACGGAACTTTAAACACGTGTTTGGTTGGTGTTGAGGTACAAATTTTCGGGCTCTAATTTTTTAGCCCACTCACAAAATACCCACACAAGCCCAAGAATTATTTTGAAGCCCACATAGATATCTCCCACAAATATTTCCTATATACAAAAGCCCCACAATTTACTTTGGGCCCTCTCACAAATGTTATCCACTATATTCCACATATTACCCAACTTGGGTTTTCACAAAAAATGCCCATCACCTTGCTACCAACGTTGGGCCTCAAGATTATACTTTCTCCACAAAAAGCCCAACATCATTTAACTAATGGGCAAGACCCTAAAAAGCCCAACAAAACCCTTCTCTAAGCCCGTTGCTACACAGCACCTTTTTAAGCCCGTTGCTACATGGCACCTTTTTAAGCCCGTTGCTACATGGCACCTTTTTAAGCCCGTTGCTACACGGCACCATTCTAAGCCCGTTGCTACACGGCACCTTTTCTAAGCCCGTTGCTACACGGCACCTTACGAAGCCCGTTGCTACACGGCACCTTTACTAAGTCCGTTGCTACACGGCAATATTCTTCACAAAATCTTAAACTATTTTCTAAAGCCCAAATACTAATTTGGCAACTATTTTCTAAAAGCCCAAATACTAATTTGGCACTATTTTCATAAAGCCCAATACTAATTTGACAACTATTTTCTAAAGCTCAAATATTAATTTGGCAACTATTTTCTAAAAGCCCAAATACTAATTTGGCACTATTTTCATAAAGCCCAATATTAAATTGGCACTATTGTCTAAAGCCCAATACTAATTTGGCAACTATTTTCATAAAGCCCAATACTATTTTGGCAATATTTTCTAAAGCCTAAATATTATTTGGCAACCACTTCAATTATTTCCTAAAACCCAAATGTTATTTGGCAACTATTTCATAAAGTCCAATATGACTTTGGCAATATTTCCTATAGCCCAAATATTATTTGGCAACCATTGCAACTATTTCCTAAAGTCCAAAATGTTATTTGGCAACTATTTCATGAAAGCCCATGAATATTATCTATGGCAAAATTCCTCACTTTGTAGGAAAAATCAAGCCCAAATATAAAGCCCAGCTGGGGTCAGCCCAGGCCACACTCAAGTCCCAGCAAATGGAACTCACGTGAGCCAACCAGCCAAAATCAGCACAAATTCAGCAACTGAAGACCACTCCCATCAGGTTCCAACTTGTCCAATCAAGTCAGCACAGTACACATGTCCATCACAGGTCAAACTTCTCCTCTACAAGCTGAAATATCAGCATTTATTGTGTGATATAAAGTTGAAACAGACTTGACAAAAAGCTGAAAGGACTTAACACAAGGCTGAAGCACTTCAGCCAGCCATATCCTCTTTCTTCTCCAACCCATTCAGTCAAACAACAAAGGCAGCCATTAAAGCTCCTGAAACAAGCTCAAATCAACTCATTTTTCATGCTAAAAAATATGTATTCTCTGATTCATGGATCAAGCACATGAACCCCTAATGGGGAAACTTAGGGAAATATGGTTTGGAGGGCACCAAGGGGATCCCAACAGAGTTCCCAGCAAAGGCTCCAAGGTTGACACCTGGCTTGGGGTGATGCAACCTGCCTTTGGGTGCTTTGAATCTAGTAAGCAGCACATCCAAGGTCATTAGCTTAATGCATGCTTTAACCCCCATCAGCCAAGACCTAACACCATTAATGCTAGGTCAGAATCTCAGCTAATATTACTCCAAAACATCAAGTCTTCCAAAAGTATAAACTTACCATTCTTAGCTAACATTCTAAAAACGAATCCCTAAGAATTTTCTGAAGATTGGGGAAGATTTAGCAAAGGTTATTTGCCAATTTACCCTTGAATTTCAACCATAAATAGGACCCTCCATTAATGCCTCAAGGGGAGACAAGGAAGACACCAAGAAACACACTTACAAAGAGAAACTCTCAAAAAACCTTTCTGCATCAGCTTCTCAAAATCCCAGCAAAGTCCTAAGTCACAAAACTCTCATTCCCAAACATAGAAAAGGAGTTTCCCCACTCCTAGCTTAAAAACACCTCTCATACCTCAAGTTAAAAAGTATATAGCTCCTCTCTAGCAGAAAGGTTCCAACAGCCCTTTACACATTCCCACTCACTACCCATAAATGCCTCTCTTTACTCATTACATATACTACACCCAAGAGCATGCTTTGGCACCATAATGGTCTAGCTGCACTAGCTGGGATCTCTCTCTCTCCCTTCATCTCACACTAAGTCTTCTCCTTTGTTTGTTACCATGGAACCCATGATATTTACTTACTCTTTTACTATTGATGGTTATGATGTAACTATTACAATAGATTTTTTTTCTCAAATTGACGTATTAGAAGATTCTTCTTCAGAATTAAGGGATGATGAGTCCTAAAATATGAATGTTTCCCTCAATCTTTGAAAAAATTTGCTGCTAAGTTATTCTTCTGCAGAACTATTTTTACAGCTGGGTTATTTCCTGCAGAAATGTTTTCACGGCTGGGTTACTCTTTCCCATAAAAGTACTCTATAGCTGGGTTACTCTCTTCTACAGGAGTATTTTATAACTGGGTTACCCCTTTTCTCTGGAAATATTTTACGACTAGATTATTTTCTGCAGAAGCACTTTACCGCTGGGTTATTTTCTACAGAAACACTTTACTGCTAGGCTATTTCTCACAGTAGGCTTTTTAACCATGCTGATGTGTTTGCTATAGGGATCGCTTAAGGGCCGTTCTTGTAAGCCTCAATCTAGACCCGGGGCATAAAAATATGGTGGATTATTTGGATCTTCGCCGATAGCCTTTGGGCCGTGTATCAAGCCCATCGTTGAGTTTCGGTTTAGGCCCCCAACCCAATATAAATCTCATTTGTCGGAAAGAAAACTTTTTCTCCCCCGACAGTTGGTAATATATATTTTATGAATAAGACTTAGGTACAATTTATAGGTGCTGTTCCTTAAGTTCTCCTTTTAAGATTCTACTATGTGAATTTTTTCTAATGGAAAGGAAGTGTATTTTTTAAAAGGAAAACCTAAGGAACGACACCTAAGGTACTGTAGGTATCTAAGTTTTGTCCATATTTGATTATATCTACATTATCCATCTAAAAGTTGAAAGAGATTTTGTGTTGATAAAGTTGCTGTGGGGTTGGGTTTATCGGATTAGATCAAGCTTACAAAACATCAACTATTCATTTAACAATGAATTGTATGAATTTTTTTTTATGTCCTTACTAATCTATATATTATCTATATATTATTATTATAATATAAAACCAAAGTTTTTTTTTTACCTTTTAGTGACCTTTTAAAATTTTGACACATTAGCTTTGCAAGCTTCACAAATTTACACTTCATTATAATTAATTTTATTAATTAGACTCATGTTATGACTCCTCTCTTCCCACCACAAAACCCTAAATATAACTTGGTAAGGAAGTTGATTCTTCAACGAGAACAAATCCTGTTGTACAAGGCCACCTAATCGCTTTTAAATTTGAACTCGATTGTCTTATTAACAATAGAGTCTATGAATTGCAGTGTTGCACAGTCATCCACAAATAACATCCGTGCAAGGACTTGATATTCTTCAGCATAACCCTAAATCAATGTTGAAAGGTTGTGTTTTACAACCATCTAATCTTGGTAACTAAATCCTGCACCTATGATTGTTTATGATTATTTTTGTTCACGGTATATAGTTTAAACCCATTAAACTAATTGCTTGATGGTATTTCATGGTTTTTTTTCCCTATACTTTTTCTTTCAGGGTTGCTAGGAACACAACCACACAGATGATTTGTTTTTCGTTGTTTAAAGTTTAGGCTCAATAAAATTTAAGACTTATTACTTTATGGGTTTATGTACTTTTGTCCTTTTCTTATTTTTATCTTTTGAATAGTCATATTTTTGGCTTTTTGGGAGTTTTAACATCTGAATTTTTCTGTTAGTTTTCGCAATATTTGAACATGTTTACAAATTTCAACAACTATACCATGTATTATTCTTTTGAAGGTAATCAATTTTTCTTTTATATTTCTCTATTGTATAATATATATATATATATATATATATATATATTGTTTTGTTTCAATAATTTATAGGAAGTAAATTTTATGATTCTTTAATATTTTTTGGCTTTTTGAAATTTTTAACATCTAAATTTTTGAGTTATTTTTTTGCAATATCTAAAACTATCTGGCAAATTTCAATGACTATAGCCATGAATTATTATTTTGAGTGTAATACATTTTTCTCTTATATTTCTCTGTTGTGCAGTCACACACACACACATATATATTTTCTATAATTTGTAGGCTCTTAATTTTTTGATTCTTCTCAATAGTTATAGGCTTATAGTCATAAATTATTCTTTTGAATGTAACCATCTTTCTCTTATATTTCTCTATTGTGTAGTCATATATTTTTTGTTTTGTTTCAATAATTTTTAAGCAATGAATCTTCTAATTCTTTAATATTTTTTAAAAGCCATTGCACGTTCACGCAATAACTTCCTCATCAAATTGTAACACAAATTGAAGTTGTACAAGAGCAATTCATGCAATGGTGTAGTTTCTTACTCAATTTAAGATTTTATAAAATCATTTTAGTTTACTATACAAACAAGTAGGTTCCCATGCATAGCATGGGTTAGTGACTGGTTATCCATAGCATTGAAATTTCCTTATTTTTTTTAATGAATTATTCAGCACCAAATTTCAAATTAAAAAAAAAAAATGATGATATGGAGAGAGATACAATATATTATCATATAGAAATACAAAAAACTGAACAACATATTCTTAATAAACAAAGCATATTCATAAACTAAATGACCATTATCATATATATATATATATAGCAAAGCATAAATCTAAATGCCCGTGTGGTGTTAAAGAAACAAACAAACTTGAAATGTTGAGGTTCAATTACTTTCTTGAAGGCTAAAACAAAAAAATAAAAAAAATAAAAAATAGCAATGAGAATCCCATAGGTGGCTTCTTGAGGTTGAGAAGGATGGGAAAAAAAGTAAATTATGTTTGAAAATGGGTGGTAAAAGATGCTATTTTGAGAATATGGGTTATGGAATAAACTTAGGTATTCTGGGAACAATACTCCCTCCTCTCACATGAGGGGTGGACCCCACGTGTGGGTCCTACCATAGGGCCTGCCCTTCATGTGAGAGGAGGGAGCATTGCTCTAGAGCATGTAAGAATTACTTGGAGGTTATTGTCTATTGAATTGACAACAAATTATTTGAAAAATTGGGGGAGTTAGCTAGCATTTTATTTCGAGGACTTTGGGTTGTTATCTGTTGGACTAAGTATTAAGTAGAGTTCATTCAGCAGGGGAAAAAAAATGTAGTAAGTAGAGTTCTCAGAAAGAATTGGGGGCTCATATTTTTCTTGGGGACCCATAACCTTTTACTTTTTCTGTTGCTATCAGACTCATAGTCTAACAGTAGAAGAAGATTAAAATTCTAGGGGGCCATGGGCAACGTAGTTTCGCAACTTTTAATGTGTGTTTGTGGTTCATATGCTTTAATGTATATCTATGCATATTTTTATGCTTGAATATTGATGAATCAAGTACTTGACTTAATACAGAATAATTGGTTAAAATTGGTAGTTAAGTTGTATTAGGGGTCAAAAGTAATTTTGATTTGGAATCAGAGCTTTGGTTCACTTGTGAAGGATTAATTTCCTAATGTGTTCCTTAATCCCGTCTACCATGGATAAAAATATTTTAAATTCTAAAAACAAAAAATTGAAAGACAATTGAAAACAGTAATTGAAGACCATCTTTCACAAAATCAAACTCATACCCAATTCCGCAGGGTGCATCCGAATGTATAGATCCTGTCCACCAGCCGGAAACTGTTTAATATCTACTAGTTCACCAAACCAGATGGCGCAGCCAGCACCTTCTCTGATATCTGAGTTTGTATAAGCCATACAAGAACAGTTATTCAAGCATTCTGCCCTGCATTCCTTGAGATTCATTTTTGTGTTCACCCATGAGTGTGTAGTATCTGGGAGTTTCAATCCAGAAAATTTCAGAAACCCATGTGTGCTTTTCTCCTCGCATCTCAATTGTTTATTGCGTACACATCCTTGGGACCAATCCATTGAATCCCATCTTTGTTGTGACTTGGGTTTGAATCCGTTTAAACATTGGCAGACTGGAAAGTCGCTTACTTATATACTACATACAATCATACAAGCACGGTTCACATAAAATACATAGCATACTCTTGCTAAAGACATCTTGCATAGGCTCCACAAAGGGCGTAAGTATCACAGTAGTCCAAAGGTAGATATGGATGAAGCTTCCAACATTGTTCTGTCCATGTGAAGCGTTGAAACATAGAGTTAGTTTGGTTGATAAGTGCTCTTGAGGAGGGAAGTGACTGTTTCTTGGTAAGCATGAAGTAGGCCTCATCTTGATTGAACACAAATTTGGAGGCAAACACCGGTGTTGGCTTTAGTCCAGGTGAACCACTGAAGCCATAGCCATTCCAAGGCCCACCACGGAAGTATATTGTTGAGCCTTGCCACAAATAAGGTTCTGGGTAGTTATGACGTGTTATCTCCAAGATAAAGTTCCCAGGAGATGGGTCATCCCAGTTCTTCCATGCAATTAAGCGCCTGTTGAGACCTCTCTTCAAATCCCAACCGAGTTTCATCCCTGGTAACATTGTATCAGATGGATAGTCAAAGCTTTGCCACAAATAGTCTTCTGAATTGCCATCTGTTACCACAAGATTCCCAGTATCCATGAGTTGTAACAATGGACTCTGAGCTTCTTTCAAAGTACTTGCTGACCAAACAACCGAATTATTCTGGATGACGTTAAGATTTCCAGTGCTGTTTATCATCAAAATCCCAGAAGTATCGTTGATTGGACGAACTCTGTTTGCAACCCAAACAACAGTTTGAACTGGGATGCTCTTGAACCAAATTCCCAAGTAACGATTCTTGGAACTTCCAGGACTGAAGAAACCCAGTACAAAGTTTCCTTCTCTGGACACTATGGTGTCACCATCACTTAAACGTTGGGATGGAGTTATGCTGTGTACTCCATCGGAGATTTTAAACAAGAAAAAGAGTAAATTTGTAACGACAAGAATAGAAGAAAGAAGGTCCATTGATTCCCAGCTCTTGACCTCTTTCGTTCCTATACACAAGTTCAAGATAGACCATCTAATAGTTAAAGGCCATTAGAAAGGCATAAACCGTGAACAACACGGCAGTTGACTTGGACGAATGTATTAAGAGTGCTCCTCAATAAGCATAAATTACACAATTTAATAAAAAAAAAATTTATAAATTAACATAACAATAATAAAAAAAATGCAAATATATAAAGTTTACAATAGTCTTTTATGTAGTTTTCTTATCAAATATTTATCCATAATTTTAGTAAAAGAATAAACAATAAACTATAAGTTCATTTGAAATATTAATAAAATTATTAATTATTATTGTTTATCTGTTTTATTAATTTATTTGTCTTTTATAAATTATAATTTGTTATATTGTTGTTTCATTAATTATAAAATTATTAATTGTTGTTTAGCCTAACATAATTTAATTTGTTTGTCTTTTATAATGTATTGGTTAACTAAATTATTAATTATTGTTTATTAGTTGCTTCCCCTAATTCATTTTTTTTTTTTTTTTTGCTCACTAATATTAACTAGTAACAATCTGTTACATAAAATTTATTGTGAAATATTGTGAAAATATTGTAGTAATATTTATCAATTGTGATTTTTATTCTTTTATTATTTGTCATTTCTTTCCTTGCATCCTTATTCCTTACAGTTTCTTTTTTTTTTTTTTTTTTTTTTCTCTCTCTTGTTTTTTCTCCTCCACACACGTATCCCCATCCCCATCCCCATCCCCACTCCTCTCATTTTGTTTTTATTTTTCTAGAACCCTTCCTCCACACAACGTGTCATCTCTACGTTTTATTTTTCCTTCTTCATCTCTAGCTCTCTCTTTCTCATTCTCGCTCATACTCTCACCCTATTACACACAATACCCATGGAGAATAAAGCTAGAATTTAAAGCTATAATGTTGGAGATGGCAGTGGCAGAATGTAAAGCTTGCTTCGCCCAAGAGAAATGTGAACAGGAAAACGCTGTAGCAATTCTTAAAAAGAAATGAAGATGGAGAAACTGTTGGAGTGGGATTTTGGGGTGCTTTTTCTCTAAAATTGGCTTTAAAAATGTAAAATATGTTTATTCAAATATTTACTATAAAAAAAGGTATAATGTATATAACACATAAAAAAAAGAAAACTTAAAAGCAGCAAGCAGTATAATTTAAGCTACAGTGGTGTGAAGAAGGGATCATTCCACTATCATATCCATATTAGGTTCGATAGGATCTCACGTGCCAAGTATCAATAGAAATTGATTAAAAATCCTAGAGCAAAAAAAAAATAAATAAATAAATAAAGATTAAAATAACAATTCCCATTTGAAAACCCTTAAATGTACAGTTGTCGAGTTACATCATTAACATGACCAACATCAAAAGCCAATAACAACGTTGATGTTGAACAATGATCACTAATATCATCTTAAAAAAAGAAAAGAAAATATAGCATCTAATTCCATCTATTCGCTTGACAGCCAGAACACCGGAAACTCTTTCATCCAATCTAATTCTAGAAACAACAACAATCTAATTCTAGGAGCAACAAATTCCAAGTCACACCACATCTACCGCTGAATATTAAGCATCGCCTTAGCCTCAGTCTGCTCCTCCAACAAACCATCACTCAC
Source organism: Castanopsis chinensis (assembly GCA_032878915.1). Lineage (NCBI taxonomy): Eukaryota > Viridiplantae > Streptophyta > Magnoliopsida > Fagales > Fagaceae > Castanopsis > Castanopsis chinensis. The sequence goes on from JAVQMG010000064.1 coordinate 828,846, forward strand.
ATACTTGCTCAACAGCTCAATCTTCTTTTTCTCCAACACCATCGTCTCTATTTCCTTGTCATCTGGCAATGGCACATGAACCACAAACTCCCTCCTCCCCTCCCTTTCCATCTCCTCCTTCTCCAGCTTCTCCCTTTTCCCCTTCTCCTCCTCCTCCACTTCCTCCTCCATCCCCTCAAACAACACCCCTTCACCACACTCACCACCTCCCCACTCTTTACTGCCTTCTTTGCCTCCCTCCTCACCTCCTCTACTCTCCTCCACTCCTCCAGTGCCTCTGCCCTCATCTTCTCCTCAGCGGGCCCCTCCACCCTCTCCAGCACCCCATCCTCATCATCCCTATACCCATAATAACTCGCATCAATCCTCTTATATATATCATATCGAGTCCTCCTTTTTCGTAATTCCGGAGGCTTCTCAAACAGCTCTCTCACTCCTGGCAACTTCTTTGCAGCACCAAAGTATCAGTATCCTGGCCCACACCCACTAGGGTTAGGAACATCCACTATGTTTCCTTCTAGGTCCGTCATTTTAGGGGCATGTTTGGCATAATTGGGCCCACAAGCTCAACAATGCGCCGTTCCCAATGGGATTTTTCCCGGATGAGTTTATTGATCTCGTCATTGAGGTCACGGAGGCGGTGCTCTCCAAGCCCTTCATTTTGGATTTCAGCAACTTTGCGGCCAATCTCGCGCATGATTTGCTGGCGCCACTTACCGGCCTCGGCAAGGTCACGACATTCAGAGGCAAGGAAGGGACGACGCTCTTTTGGTTTCTTTTTCTCTTCAGCTTTGAGCGCAATGAATCTGTTTAGCATTGACTGTGCTTTCTCCTCATTGCGAGCCATCTTATGGTCTTGTTTCTAGGAATGTAACGTTACAAAAATCTGAAAATGGTCAAATTGTGAATCCCATAAGCCTTAAAACTCAAACCAAGCATCTACACCATGTACATTACAGTAGCTTGACACCACCCCATTCTTTTTTTTTTTCTTTTTTTTTTTAAGTAAAAGAAATTTTATTCAAGAACTTAATAAGGAAATTTTTTCTTTTTTTTTTTTAATAGGTAACGAAAGTTTTAATAGAAATTTCAAGGAGAGAAAATATTGAAAAAAAGAAAATATTATTGATGGAATTTTTGGGATGAAAAACTGCCCATTCCTGAAGTAAAATTTGAGGAAAATCCAGCATTTTTCTAAAATCCTATAAATATAAAAGAAGACATGGGCATCCCTTTCACTTATGAACCAGCAAGGAAACAACAAAAAGGATGATTTTTATAGCCATTTAGTTGGCACAATAACAAACAAAGCCTTAATCCCAAAATTTTAGAGTCGTTTATGTATTGTCAACAAATTAGTTAGGTTCGTCCATATGTATTCTTTTCTGCCAATTTACTCTATACAAAGTCAAACTTTTTGTTACTCTCTTAATTGACATGTCCTTTTTTTTTATTGCTTCTACTAATGTGACCTTTGGTCTTCCTCTACCATTTTTTTCATTCCCTTAACTTGGATCAACTAATCTATACAAATCACTATGAATTACTAACCTTTACACTTAGAAACCACATCCATAATTAAATAATCTAATCAATCCAACTTTAGGTATGCTGGACATCTAAACATCCTCAAGGGAAGTTAGAATCAATTACCAGATGAATGTTGAAACCCAGAAACCATTATGACTAAAGAAGGTATATTTGAGCAGAATCAAAACCAACACTTTCTTAAAAAAGTTACAAAAACAAAGCACATGTTTATTCTAAATTCATTCGGTATTAACAAAATTAATACAGCAGCAACAACGTATATAAATAAAATTCCACTAAAATCATCCAGCAGAAACAATGTATAAAACAAATTAATTCAGGATTAAACATTTTTATCATCATCCCAATTCCAAAAAAAAAAAAACCCTAAAAAAATATATATTTAAATCGAGATTTCCTCAACATTACAAGCTAAACAATTGCAAACCCTCGAAACCAAAAAACACTCACTTTGAGAGTCAAGATTAGGGTTTGTTTCTCTAAGACAGACAGACAGAGAGAAGTGACTCACAGTCGACAGCGCCGGTGTCTTTCTCTTGCCCACAATGAATGATATTACTATTATTTAGCACTTACCATACTGGCTGTCGTATTTCAATATTAAATCTAACAAAGTGTCGTAAGGTTAACTAAAATAAATAAAAAAAAAGAAAAAGAAGAAAAAAAAAAAAGAAAAAAAGAAATTGTAAACCGAAATAGCATTGAAATCATATATGTTCATGTGTGGATTTGTTCATTTTTTGGTAGCTAGCCTTATGACATTTTTGGTCATATTAGTGGTTCTAAATGTGCAATTTTTTTGTTGAATAAAAGTGCAAATTATAAATTAAAATAAATGAAAAATTATGACAATAAAAAATAAAAAAAAAAACCTCATTACACGCGTGAAGCTCGTGTTTCACGCATGTGATGAGCATAGTATTTGTTTAAAGTAACGTTAGGTAAGTAATATTACTTTAAACTTCTTAATTATGGCATATGTTCTCAATTACAATCAAAATTCAATAATAATTAGTTTTTTAATAAATAGGCCTAATTTTAAGACATAATTTGTAAATTTGTAGTGATTAGTGGATTTAGCAATCATAACAGATTGTTTATCAAAAAAAAAAGCAATCATAACAGCTTCTCCCAAAAAAAAAATCCATAAACAAAACTATAGTACATTAAAGGTAGAGTGAAGTTTCTATCTGTCTTGGGCATAGTCGGAAGTTATAGAGAGATTTATCTAATAGTTTTTTTTTGGTTGAATTACAATCTTAACCTCAATTTTTTATTTTTAAGGAATAAGGACTATTTAATTCCCCCTAAAAAAAAAGGACTATTTAATTACATTAAAGGTTTTTTTAACAATTTTTGAAGCGATACTTTGTAAATCCTCTTAATATATATAGATAAATATTTAAATTATAGATGTCTTTCTTAGAAATATCAAGTTTGGCCAACCATATCAGACTTTTTGGCTTTTATGTTTTGTGTGATTGTAATTTGTCATTTTGTACTCCACTTTACTCCAATTTCAGTTAATATATTCCAAGTTTCTCTTAAAAAAAAAAAAAAAGCAAGTGATTCAGAACTAACGAATCCATATAAATTTAAAAAATGATAATAAAAGGAACAATTCAAAAAAGATTAAAATAAATAAAGCAGTACATAAGTTCCTATAAACAAAAAAAGAAAAAGAAAAAAATGAGCAGTACATAAGTGTTACGTTCATGGCTTGATGCTATTCATAGTGTCTCCTTATAAAGCTACTGTGGGGTACAAAATGACAAATTTAGAGAGCTATCCCTAAAATCAAGGGTGGGAATTTGGGTAACTATATTGGTACTTCCTCCTCATGTGCAAAGTGCAAGAGTCCTCGGGGTATGATGGAGAAAAGATTCGACTGCGGAGTTCACTTCTTGGGTGGTGATTTTTTTTTTTTTTTTTATTCTTTTTTCTTTCAGATGGGTTTTGGGTGTTTGTTGGTTGTAGTTTTGGTGTTTTAATGCCATTTTGATGGGTGATGTGTTAAAATAAGAGATATGATATATGGTGTATTATAAAGTTGGGTGATAAAGTAACTTAATAATGTAACATAGAAGAAATTTGGATTTGGTTGGAGGTAAACTAGTTCAATCATAGCTGCTAGGAAACTAACAGAATTTGCAATAATTTTTAGACTTGATGAAATGAAACAAATAAAGAAAATTATGATATCATACTTATATATATATATATATATATATATATATCATAATTCGGAACAAAGAGTACGTTTGTATGAATAAATTGAAAAATGGCGATGCTTGAGACTGAGTTGGATTTGATTAGAGAAAGAATAGAGATAGATATATCGGTTTGGTTTGTTAACTAGGAAACTAACAAAATTGCAAGAATTTGTAGGATTGATTATTGCGGTAGAACTAACCTAGAAAATATAAAAGTGAAAATTGCATTTTTTTTTTTAAAAGAAAATATAAAAGTAAAAGGAGAATTGCATTAATTAGACAAATAGACCGTCGACAGCAGGGTTCGAACCTGCGCGGGCAAAGCCCAAAAGATTTCATGTCTGTCACCTTAACCACTCGGACATATCGACTGCTAGTTAAAGAAATTGCTCTATAATTTTAAAAACACAAACACATTCATAGTCTCTAATATCCTACTACATATTTACAGTTTTTCAGTAGAATAGAAAATAAGATTGATGATCCAACTTTTATTTTATAATATAAAATATTAAAAAATATAAATTATACAATAAAATAAAAGTAATAAATATAGAGAGAAAAGCAATTTACATAGAAAGAGAAAGAAGAAAGAGAGAATAAAATATACAAAAAAATTATAGAAGCTTGTTATAGTACCATCATATATTTAGGATGGTACTTTAATACAATTGTAAAATTTTGTACAATTGGCATATAAGGTAATGGCCTTTTTGGTGCTTTGATGCTAAAATATACCAACATATAGCATTTAAGAAACTGGATACTGATGCTCTAAGTCATGAAGATTTTAAAGGATTGTTACTTTTCAAATTTTAATATAAAAGAATATTTTGAATAATGACTTTTAAAAAAGCATATGAACTAAGCAAACTTTCTAATAATTGTGTGGGTAGATAATCATAAAATGCATGTGCATACACAATGGAATGGAAAAACTAAAAACTAAAAACAAAATTCCATGAGATTTAGACTTTATAAGAGAATCATACTGAGAACTTTCAATTATTATTATTATTATTATTATTATTATTATTATTATTATTATTATTATTATTATTATCGTAAGAACACGAATTTAGGCAATCCAGGCCCACCAAGAATAATGAAGTTAGAGTTCTTGAATCTGACCCAAAACAATAAAGATTTGTATAGAGGTTGAACGCACAAGTGTGGGCTTCGCCCGAGGACAAAACTAGGGAAAGAAAGACTAAATGCTCAATGATTTAATATATGAAGGGTTCTTTATGTGATATTGTTCACTCTTTCTCTTAGATACTGTTCACTCTTTCTCTTAGCTCCAATTCTCTATGTGATTTCTTCTTAATTATTGTTGGTCCCCCTATCTGAGAGTTTCTTTCCTTTATATATTCCATGGCCTCTTGCATCTCAACCCTCCATCTGTAATATTCCTGAATCTCCTCAAGACACTTGTCTTTAGACTTTTGGTGAAGGTGGTGGAAGGAGCTGCTGAGCTGCGGATCCACTGTTCAAGTCACTTCTTCATTAATACAGCTGATAAATCTGTTACCCACCCTTTAATGCGAAAGATCAAGTGAGACCTTTAGAAGAAACTTCCTACAGAAAACCCCACTCAACCCATGAGACACCCTAATCTGTCCCTTATATCTCCTAAGGATGCCCCATCATTTCCCATTCTATCTTTGGAACACGTCACTCCTCGAACTACGGACACTCCTTCCAGATGAACAATTGAAAGCTACAACCACGCTTCTCATCTTCGATCCTCGGGTTCCCACAATAATAATAATAATAATAATAATAATAATAATAATAATAATAATAATAATTATTATTATTATTATTATTATTATTATTATTATTATTATAGTTTAAATTCAAATGAAAGCTACATATTCTTCCTTCTTATTTTTTGATAAGTAGATAGTACTGGGGTTTGAACCATCAACTGAAGATGTCATAACATATTCCCTTCTTTTTCAGCGTCATGTCTAAAGCAAACTTACCATACATACAAAAAGTTTAGAGTACGTTTGATAGACTGAAATAGACATTGTAATGTAAGAGCTATTCTTATGGGTTAGCTATTCAACAGTTTGATTATGTTTTTATTACAGGGAATAATCATTCCTTATGAATAACTAATATTTAAAATAACTATTCATCTCTAAAACAGTTGTAATAGTTATTCTTTACAATGCGTATTCATTTCTAAAATTAATACATTTCATAGTTACAACCAAAAAAATAACACAAACAAGATAAAAATAAGCAATTATCACAACATTTTATACAACTTTTACCACACTTGTTATGAGAGGCCTTGAAAGTGCCTCTCAAACAATAGAGAGATTTTTGGAGTGCTTTTTAGGGCACCTCTCTTTTTGGATAAGTGGTGTGGAGTTGTCACTTATTTTTTATACAAAAAATAAGAAAAAAAAAAAACAAAAATACAGAATACTTGATTGAATTGTTCCTCTATCATTGATTGAATAAAAAAAGTACATGTTTGATAAATTGAAAATTACATGGCTTTGGGTCCTAGTTACAAACTACCAAATAATTGCAAGGCTTTTTGCCCTAGTTACAATATAGGCAAAACAAAAATAAATACAAGGCATAGATTTATCTATCCAAAAGAGCTAGATTTGGAGGCTAAGTTATGAAATGAGAAGGTGTTAGACACCATTCCGCCAAGATAGAGTTTGGTCTTCTAGACTCTTGTGACCAATGTACCATTTTTATGCATGACACGAACGATATGTTGTGCACATGAAAAAAAAATCACATAAGTCTATTTATGAATATGCCCTCCTCTTTGTTAAAAATTCAGATTTAGATCTGTGTTTATTAAATGAAACAAAATCTTTTGATTTAAAAAGATCAAATTTGTTTTCTGAGAACTAAAAATATTTGTTTGCATTAAAAAGAATCAAATCTATTTTTTTATACAAAAGAAAATAAGACAGAGATTTTTAGAAGAGGGCTAATTCATAATATAAACCTATGCTACATGCATCAAACAAAACCAACAAGACTACTCATGACCCTTTTTTTTTTTTTTTTTTTTAATTTCAAAATCTGATTTGTTAAAAAAAAAATCTACAATTAAAGAAAATATAGATTATTTTTTTGTATTTTAAAAAATTCAGATTTATATCTAAGAAAGATACAAATTAGTTTTTGTTAAAAAAAATTCAGATCTGCATCTAATGAAGATGCAGATCCGTTTTTTGATTGAGAAAAATTGTAATGATGAGTAGATTTTTGAAACTAAAAAAATCATGATAACAAAGACCTTAAGAACATGTTTCAACAAAAATATATTAACAATATATGATATGAATATTTAAATATTAAACTGGAAGAATATTTAAACATGCATCATAAAAATAAGAGAAACAGAATTAAAAAAAAAAGGTAAAGAAGAAACAATCTTTTGCATGGATGCACTCTTCTTCTTGAGGGGATATTTTAGGGTTCAAAGAAATTTATGCAATTATCTTTGAAACCTAAAAATCCTTACTTACAAAAAATAAATTCTTAAGACTAGAGCCTCCAGAATGTCTTTAATATAAGAGGGAAAATAATAGAGAGGAGAGTCAAACAGAATGAGGGGACATTTGAGAGCGTGAACTGTGTGCTGAATTTTAAGATGCATCCTCTATTTATAGAGGCTAGGATGCATAAAAAATAAGCAAAAAATGTATGGGAAAATCCTAAAAAAAAGGAGATTTGGAAAAGAGTAAACTAATTTTTTAGATCAGAACAAGCTATGGTATTTTGATCATATCTCTTTACTCAAAATTCGGATTAAGTTGAAATGTTTAATAACTCAAGGGAAATTCGATTCTCTACAACTTTGCCAGAAATAGCCCAGTTCGAATTTTGAGTTCTACTATGGAAAAAGTAACTTGGAACGTGAATATGAAATCTGCTACTTGATTAACACTTTTTTGAAGTGTTTTCCAACTTTAAAACTGTATTTGGACAAATTTCAGAGTTATTTTCATGATAAACCTTATTTCAAATCCAAAACTGTATTTGGACAAATTTCAGAGTTATTTTCATGATAAAACTCATTCCAAAGTGATAATTATGACTTTTTAAATAATTATTTTGAATATAATTGTCCCAAAAGCCTAATTATCTACAGTCTTTAAATATTATCAGCTTATTTGTTTTAATCCCATGCAACAAATCTCACTTTAAGAAAAATACTCCACCAATCACATAAATTCATTTAATTAATTTGAATCATTAACCAATCAAAATTAATTTCAATTAATCACACATGATCGGCTTCACCTCATACAATGCATGCAGACTGAGAAAACTTGATCTCGTGATATCTTTCAATCCAACGATCTGATTTGGAAATTGGACACACTGTAATGCATGTAATGCAATCATGAATTTTTGGTACATGATTGGTCATTCTAGTCATATTCCTTGATTAAATCATGGGTGCAAAATCGAGTATCTACATTTGTCATGTGGTGAGACATGAGCAGTGAAGAAAAATTTGTAGATCCATGTGGGTGTACATCTTTACTACTCACAACTCACCACATAGTAAAAGTTGTGTAAAATGCTATATTACCAACATTGCTCCATAAGAAATGGATCTTAAAACTATGGGTGTGTTTGGATATCGTTTATTTGCTGAAAACTAAAAACTTATTACTGAAAACACTATAACAAAATAGTTTTTAAACAACCAAAATACTATTCACGCATTTTGTGCAACTTGGCTGGTCCATAAACAGTGCCATGAGACCAGCAAAATGCAAATGCATACGTTGAAGAAGCAGCATGCAAAAGCACACTATATGTTCAAATCCAAAGGCTAGGATAAAGGTTTTCAGGTTTGAAGCCTAAACATTTTGCCTATGTTATCGGTAATGGTGTAAAAAAACTGACAAAAAATTTAGCCTTCTTATTAAATTTTGGATTAAGTTCAGCACTCCTGATGTAATAGTAATGGATGACTGAGATTAAAAATTGAAAAAAACAACTTTCAATCTCAACCATTAAATAAAAAAAAAAGTAAAAAAATGAGAAAGGTACAAATTAATGTAGAGTGAGTGGGGGTAATTTTTATCTTACCGCAAAGTCATTGGTACCAATTGGGAGCTTATATGAATCGGAAACACAATCAGTAACATTTTCACCATTATGTGACTTATGGATAGCTGGCTTAGGTAAAATCTATGACCTTTTTGAAATGTACGTGGAATGTCAAGGGCCACGAATGTTGTCGCTAAGCATAGGTAACAGGTATAGGAAGTCAGTAGCCGTGTCAATACACAATAGTGAAATCTCCATGCCAATACTATACAAACACACATTTTGCCATAATTGTCCACGTAATAGACTGTAATTGTTCGAATGTCATTGTTACATATACTCGCAATTTTATTTCTACAATTCAGAGTTTGCTCTGTAAGATAATGGTAGTAAAGTGTGTTTTTATGTGTGCTACATACTAACAGGGTTGGTGCAGGATAGGAGCGTGTCTTTGGCATTGATCACATTTCTTTACATATTTAGCTGCTTCTCATTGCATATTCAGCCACCAGAATCCCTGAGTCATCGCTCGGTGGGCTAGTGATCTTCCACTCGGATGCCCTTCACATACTCCTTTGTAAAGCTCGACTAACAGCTCAGTGGTCTAGCTCGGGAGCAGACATAACAAGTATGGCCCTCCAAACAAACGTTGATACAACTTCTTATCTTCAGATAACCAAAAATGGGATGACGTTCTCCGTACCTTCTCTGCCTTTTTCTCATCTGTCGGTAAAGACCCATCAGAGAAGAACGCAACATAAGGATCCAGCCAATTGGCGTTTCTGCCAAAGCAACCCCTACCACTGTCCATTGCTCAATGCTCGATTACTCCAGTAGCTCTACAAAAATCATCCGGGGGATACGCTCTTCTAAAGATGAAGCCAATGTGGCTAATGAATCAGCGTGACTATTCTGATTCCTTGGCACTCTAACTACACTAAATTTTTGGAAACTCAATCGGAGGGATTGGAACAACTTCAAATACTATAACATGCAGTAATCCTTTGCCTCAAAGCTTCCTTCTATCTTACTAACCACCAATCTCGAGTTTGAGAATACTTCTACCTCTTCGGCACTGAGCTTCTACACTGCCCGTAATCCATCAATAAGGGCTTCATATTCGGCTTTATTCTTTGAAGTGTGAAAGCCTAATCTAAGTGACTTTTCCATTCTCAACCCTTTGGGAGACACCATAACAATTTAGACCCCCAACCCCCTTGCATTAGATGCACCGTCCACATGCACTTATCAATGTTTAACCCTGACGTGACATATTCCAACAGAAGCTTCTTGAGAAGGAGTAAATTTAGCTAGAAAGTCTGCCAACACATGGCCCTTATTTGAATTCCTCAGCTTATACCGAATGTCAAATGTACCCAGTCTTGTCCCCCATTTTGCTATCCTCCCGTGAAATCTGACCTCCTCAAAAGTGATTACATAGGGTATTCGGTTAACACCCACACTGTATGAGCTTGGAAGTAATGTGGTAGTTTCCTTATAGCACCAATGCCAGTGCAATCTTTTCTAGTGGCAGATATCAAGTTTCCGCATCCACTAACGTTTTATTGAGGTAAAATACCAGTCTCTGGACCCCCTCCTGTTGCCTTAGTAATACTGAACTAATGGCATGGTCAGATACTGCCAAATACATGTATAAGTCCTTTTTGGCTCAAGTCGGGATAAAATAGGTGGGCTGGCTAAGTAAGACTTTAAATCTTTAAACGCCATGTCACATTCCTCAGTCCACTGAAAACCCTTCCACTTCTTCAACATTTGATAGAATGGTCAGTATCTATACATCGATCTTGATACGAACCTATTCAAGGTGGAAATCATTTTGGTAAGTCTTTGCACTTCTTTAGCATTGTTGGGAGGGCACAGCTATTGAATAGCTATAATCTGGTTGGGGTTCACCTTTATGCCTCGTGTGGTTGTCATATAACCCAAAAACTTTCCTGATCCTACTCCAAAGGCACATTTTTCAGCATTAAGGCATAAATTGTGTGGTCTTAATATATCAAAGACCTCAACCAAGTCACACGCATGCCCTTCACACTTCTTAGTCTTTACTACCATGTTGTCGATGTAAACCTCCATTGTTTTATTGATTAAATCCTTAAACATATGGGTGACCATCCGTTATTAAGTAGTCCTCACATTCTTGAGCCCAAAGGCATCACTGTGTAATGGTAATTTCCCTTGGGTGTAGTAAAAGATGTTTTCTCCTAATCCTCGGGAGCCAAAGGAATTTTATGGTACCCTTGGAAGGCGTCCAAGCAGCTCATTCTCTGGTGTAACCGTGACATTCACTAATTGGTCTATCTTCGATATCGGGAAAGAATCCTTTGGGTATGCTCAGTTAAGGTCGATGAAATCAACGCAAACTCCCCACTTGCCGTTCTTCTTTTTTACCACCATCGTGTTGGCTAACCATTCGGGAAAAAACTTCTTTAATAGCCCCCGATCGCTTTAGCTTCTCCACTTCCTCTTTCACTGCCTCCACATGAGGTTTCGCGGACCTCTTCAGTCTTTGCTTCTTTGGTAGGACTATAGGGTCTATGTTTAACTTGTGCACAATAAAAGCCGGGTCGACCCTAGGCACTTCATACGGACTCCATGTGAACACGTCCAAATTCTGCACCAATGACAACAAAATTCCCACTCGGTCCTTTACTGACATGCTCTTCCCTATCCGAAAATACATGTCAGAATATGGCATAACTCGTACTTGGACCAACTCTTCCATATTGTCTATGCTTGTCAGACCCTTGGTTATTGGTAATTGCTATAACTGCTCCCGATTAACTTGGTCTTTTTGCTTAATCTCATGATTTATTGCTGCCATTAAGCACTATCTTGCTACATTTTGATCGACCCGAACTATTGTGATTCCATCTTCCGTAGGCAATTTGATCTTCTAGTGTAGTGTTGAGGGTACCGCCCCTATGTCATGGATCCAAGGATGCCCTAAAATCACCGTGTATGGTAAGTAGGCATTGACCACAATAAAGTTTACTTCCACCTCTTTTCCTTTGGTTACCACCAGGAACTTTATTTGTCCCTCAGGCGTTATGATTTTCCCATCAAACCCTACAAGTAGGGTGTCATACATACTCGAATCCTCATGCTTCAGTCCCAGCCCTTTATAGAGGCCAGGGTACAAGATTTCAGCTCCACTCCCTTGATCTACCATGACCCTCTTTACTAGGAATCCACCAATTCGAGAAGTCATCACCAAAACGCCATCATGTGGCTGAGAGGTTCCTTCTAAATCCACTTCACTAAAAGTGATGGCAACTGAGATCATCCTAGGCCTCTTCTTAGGTCAGTTTGTGACATCTGCTTTAGGAGTAGATACTACACTCAATATTCCCCTCTGACTATTCAAGCTCACGCCCTGAAACTTTGTATGAATAACCTTAATAACCCCTAAGGGAGGGAGAAGGGTATGGTCATGTTGGCTTCTTGATCCCTGGATTAGTTTACTCCTTCTTGGCCGACCAAAAACTCCTTGAGATGCCTTACCTTCACTAGCTGCTCCAAACAATCTTTCAATACATGACAATACTCGGTGGTGTGATCTTTTTCTCTATGATAAGTACAATATAGATTTTTATTCCTCCTCGCCGACTCCCCACCCATCTTGCCTGGTCATCAGAAATAAGGTTCATTCTTAATGTGTTTAAGGATCTTATAGACGAGCTCTTTGAATGTCACATTAACTCCCTCAGCACGCTATGCTGAGCCCTCCTTGGGATCCCTTGGCTTTCTCCTAGTTCTCTGCTGGAACTTCTTAGGATGATACTATTTATGATATTGCGAAAAAGATGGGGCTTTACATTTGCCCTGCAATTGATCATCTTCTAGTCTCTTATACTCTTCAATCCTTCTCATCAGCCAATGCATGCCTTCGGGAGGACACATGGTCAAAGAATCTCTTAACTTTGACTCCTCAGGGAGACCTAGTCAGAAGGTGCTGGTAGCTACCCACTCGTTTCCCCTACTTATATCATTATACAGCTTCCAATACCTATTCGCATAAGATCGGAGGGTTTTCCCACTTCTCATGCTCATGGACAATAAAGCATCTATCGGCTAAGGAACTTTACTACATGTTATAAATCGAGGCTCCAAACACTTGCATCAACTCCCTAAAATTTCGAATAGACCCTTTCCTTAAACCATTGAACCACCTCATAGTTGCCGGCCCAAGATTAGACGAAAATACCTTACACCTCAACCCATCATTATAAGCATAGAGCGACATCATTTGTATATGGTGACTTACATGCTCCATTGGATTGGTTTTTCCATCATAGATAATGAATGGAGGTTGTGTGAATTGTCTTGGCATTTCTGTACACTCAATCTCATTGGAGAATGGTGATCGGGCAGTTTTCCTCAACGCCCGACTCATTGCATCCATAGCGGCATGAAGGTGTCCATATCTTTGGCGATGGGGAGATTCACAATAACGCCCCATAGTTTCATGGGATCTATCTCTCAATCAATGCGAACCACTACCTCAAGATGACTTTCTTGCAATGTAGTCGGGATTGTCAGATGAATCCTCCCGATCTCTTCTACGGTGTCGGCCTCTCAGCTCAATTTCTAAATCATTAACTTACTTCAGTAGATTCTCCAATTCCTGCACTTGATTGCTGTGATTAGATCGCTCAGGGATATAAGACACAGTTCATTCCCTCTGTGAAGATCCTTCGTCAGAGTCTACCCTTGTCTTGTGCCCATCTTGTATGTGCTACTACTTCCTTCTACGCTCCCTTTCTAGGCTCTTAAGAACCCTTAAGGAGGCCCTTGAGTGATTTTCTCCAAAGAAACCCTCTCCAACATACGGTCCCTCCATAATCTAACAGTATCAAGCTAGTTTAAAGCCTCAAGATGAGCAGGATTCCCATAGACTATGCTAATTGTGGCGACCCAAACCTACAAACGTTACTATGTAAGATAGTGGATTTGGGTTCCCAATTTATTTGTTGGTACGTTTCCTCACAGTCCTACAGCTTGTGCTTCATACATAGCCTTGATAGCCCAACAATCAAGCATCCCTATGGTTTTTAGCCCAATACCCTATTCCCCTTTGACATTGCTTCTTGCTTTCTATGCTCTCTTTGTTTTCTCCTCCCTTCGTGTTTACTCCCTTTCCTATATCTTTTCTCCCTTTCTCCCTAACTTCCCTGAAAAACCGACCCCCCTTTTGACTGCTCTCATTTTCTTATATAACCCCACCTTAGTAGGGTTCAATTCATTACTTTTCACTAGTTCCCATGCAACTTTCACCCATAATCCCTAGAAAAATCATGTCTTCTAAAGATTCTCTTGAAACTTGTTCCAAAAGCCAAATTGTGTTCGGTGGGTTTCCCAAAGGCACTAACTGTGCTAGTTTACCAACCTAAACTTGTCCACTCCCTAGTCATACCCCCTCATTTTATTAGTCAGTATTGGGTCCTACTGGCCCTAAGCACAATAGGTTTCCCCTGAACGCTAGCTGTTGGTCCTTAATGCATTCATCAATGGACTGGTCCTAACCCTACAATGTTGGGCCTTGGTCACGTGGATCGTTCTTGGTTACTCGGGCCTGAGCCCTTATAGTAAATGTGAGGGAAAAATGTTAAAGGAAGTGTAAGTGTAAGGTGAAAAATTAATAAGAAGAAAAATAGATAAAAGGGAGATATAGTGTCGGAAATAGGTGGATCATGCGGTTACTGATGTGACTCGACAAAAACGTAACAATAATAAATGATATACTTCAGCTTTTAGATATATATACTAATATACATATAGATAGATATATAATTTATCAACTCAATCTTGTCGTGTTTATATACCAATAGTGTGAAGATCATATGCTCATATGAATAGAATCATTCTTCTTCATATAATCCACTCTTCATTTTTATCTTTGTTTTCTGCTTCTTCTGGTTATGCACCTTTTGCTTTTGTGATTCAAACCTCTGTACACTTTCAATAGGATCCGTGGTTTAAAAGTAGAGAAGCCCATATTTAGGAGTCTCAATCATTTATATTTTAGATAAGAATTGGCTGGTCCAACCATTACATTAAAGAAAATACAGAAAAGCTCATTAGTTTTACACACCCAAGCAAGTAGCAACTATGAAAAATTAATAGAATTTACTTCTAAAAACAAACAGATGCAATCTAATCCCAAACGCACCCCTAAATACTAAAAACCTTTCACATATAACTTCTTAGGCAAGCAACTTATGAATTTCCTATCTAGCTTCCAGCATAGTTATAGTAACTGCATTCTCTTTGTTAGATTCTTCATTTCTTAATATTGCACCTGAATTGCTGGGACTTCTTTCTATGAAGAAACCAGGCTGTTTAGGCTGGGGCAGAATTGCTTCCTCATTCGTTAACATAGAATACACACAAGACATTATTGGCCTATCTTCAGGAAACTTTTGAACACATAGCAAACCAACTTGAATACATCTCAAGATTTGAGATCTTAAATGTGAATCCTCCAAACATGTATACGATAGTTCCAAGGCCCTGTCCTCCTTCCACAGCAACCATGCCTAGCTCAATTACAATATAGATACTCACATAACCCACCAAAAAGGAGAGAGAGAGAGAGAGAGAGAGAGAGAGAGAGAGAGAGAGAGAGAGAGTTTTCCACTTACATGTCCCAAAAGGTTATGATGGTGATTTGGGTGAAAAAATTTTCTGATTTTCATGGCACTCACTATCTCTAACATAAGCACACCCATGCTAAACACATCAGATTTCACTGAAAATCTTCCATCAATTGCATACTCAGGAGACATGTAGCCGCTGCATGAAACCATCAAATAAGCTTTATTTTCATTATTGTTGTTACTGATAACTTAAATTTCAGTATGTCTTAAACATATCACCTCACCCTTACACCATGTTATAAGGGAATGAGGGGTACTTTGAGTCAAAGCACATTGATTAAATATTTGCTACAAATTGAAAAACAAAAATCTAGTACCAATTTTATATTACTTACTATGTTCCAACAACTCTATCTGTCTTCACCTCACTTTCCTCCCCTACAAAAGTTCTTGCTAAGCCAAAATCTGATATTTTTGGGTTTAAGTTGATATCTAATAAAATATTGCTTGCTTTCAGATCCCTATGGATGACTTGAAGTCTAGAGTCCTGGTGAAGATAGAGAAGTCCTCGCACAATCCCAATAATAATGTCAAAACGCTTTGGCCATGCTAGCAGAGTATCATTTTGTTCTGCATACAATTTTTGCCCATGTTATCATGATTGCATCTATGTCTATTTTTAGTTCATTTTGTGAACTTCTTTTGAAAATCAATTGGAGGATTCTATTCAAATACATAATAGACAAGATACTCAGGCACGCAACATTTAAAAGATGGAAAGTAATTATAATACATAAAGGGTCAAGAGAATCATACCAAAAATGAAACAATCCAAGCTTTTGTTGGGCATGTACTCATAGATTAATATCTTTTCATCTCCTTGAACACAGTAGCCTAAAAGCTTGACAAGATTCTTATGTTGAAGTTTGGCAATGAGAAGAACTTCATTCTTGAACTCTTCAAGACCTTGTCTTGAATTCTTTGATAGCCTCTTCACTGCAATGTCTTGTCCGTTACATAGACGTCCCTGGAAATCATCAGCTAAGGATGAATCTTTCCGTCTAAATTTGTATAGTATCACCATAAATTTTTTGACCTGTAATTAAATCAGAATCCTTTTTACCTTATAAACAGGACCAAATCCACCTGCCCCGATCACATTTGCAGGAGAGAATTTGTTTGTTGCTGTAGCAACCGTTGTGAAATTAAATAATGGTACGTCTTCATCTTCTTTCTTTCTTTCACCTATTGAACCCATATGTAACCTTTTCAGGAATTGCTTTAATTTTAGTCTTTGTATAGTTTATCATGCTCATTTAAAATCTAGCTTTAATATGAGCAAGGATGGATGAGTGTGTGTATATATACATATATTGGAAAAATGGTTGGGTATACTTACGTCTTCTATTTGTTGTCTTCGAAGTGAAACGCCAAAGCAACCCCAAAGTAAGCAATCCAGAAATGATTGATGCTGTTTTGATGACCACCACCCTTTTCTTCTTGTTTAATTTGTGGATTGATCCTAGATCAGATAACAATTAAGTAATTGTTTCTTTTTTTTTTCTTTTTCTTTTTCTTTCTTTTTAAGTTTTATGTTTCTTTTTGGTAGAAGTATTAGATCATTGAGTATAGTCCCTGGATGTACTATAAGTCAGTTGAGCATAAGTGAGCTAGTTCGATGACAAATTTACTTGTAATTTTTAAGTTTTGTACTTGTAATGTGATTGTGGTAATGAGGGCTAAAGGTTGACGGATTTTCTCATTGGGCAAGACTATAGACCTCAGTCGAGCGAGATTTGAGGCTTGGTTGTGTGAGATGGTTGATTCAGACAGAAACTCTCCATAGACACTCAGTTGATTGAGACCTCATTATGGAAATTCTATTATTTTCTTTCAAGGCTGCTTTGGTAGCCACACTAAGCGTAAACCTGACTTATATAAAAACTTTTTTCAACCCTAATCCTTTGAGAAGGAAGACAACCACAGTAAAACATAGAAGAGATGGCTAATTTTTGTCTTCCAATCCTCTCCCAGTGAACATCCTTTAGAGGTTGACTCTTTTAGACATAAAGATCACCTTAACTGTGTTGGAGTTGCTACTAAAACCATAGAGACTACATCAAATCTTCAAGAAGCTATGGAGTGAATAAGAGATCAGTTTTAAAGTAGATGGATTGACTTGTGGTACCAAGTGACTGAAGGACAAGGCATAAGTCTGAAGTTAATAGCAGGAGCGAGGAGATTGGGTGCACTTCATGTGCTTGTACATATAAAGTCTAGTAAGTATAGTATATACCGCAACAACCTTCATATTTGATTTGATTAGTTGGGCTCAGCCACAAAGTACGTTTACCTATTGGTTTTTCACTTTGTGAACAGATGCTCTTTACTATGTATGTGCAAGGACATATTCAGGAATTTTAACTTGAGGGGACCAAATTGCAATATTGATAAAATAATCATAATTCATAAATCTATAAATACAAAAATATCAACTTAATATATTGTCAAAAGAAAAAAAAAAGTGGGTTAATCCTACGTTGAAAAAATGAGTGTGAGTTTAAGAGGTTTAAAGCCTGTGCTATGTATCCAAGAATTAGGCCCTTTTGAATATACATCACTGTAAGTTTCTTTAAAAAAAACCTTCTTCCTTATCTCCATGTGTGTGTGTTAAAAAATACTTAGTATTTAAAAAAAAAAAATTGTCATATACTTAAACATTAATGAAAATACAAAAAAGGGTCTAGTTCACTTTATACATATACAGAATTTTGCAAACTATTATTTTAAGCACCACCAATCCAACATACATACATACATACATACATACATACATACATATATATATATATATATATATATATATACAACCGAAACTTTTGACTTTTTTTTAAGAAAAATTGCATGGAACTTTAAACATGTGTTTGGTTGGCAATATATATTTTATGAGCAATACGTAGATATAGTATGTAGGTGTTGTTCCTTAGGTTCTCTTTTTAAGATTCTGCCATGTGGATTTTTTCTCAGAGGAAGGAAGTGTATTTTTTAGTTAAGTAATCACATGGCTGAATCTTAAAAGGGGAACTTAAAGAACAACGTCTAAGGTACTGTACTTAAGTTTATATATATAAAACCGAAGCTTTTGATTTCTTGTTGACCTCTCCAGAGCTTGCCACATCATCATTATATTTTTAAAACAAAATTATTTTTATTGAGTATTATTATTATATAATTACTTAGATGACTTGCACAAAACTTTCTTTTGAGACAAATTGCACGGAACTTTAAACATGTGTTTGGTTGGCAATATATATTTTATGAAAAAGACTTAGGTACAATACTTAGGTGTTGTTCCTTAAATTCTCCTTTTAAGATTCTACTATGTGGATTTATTTTCATGAGAAGGAATTGTATTTTTTTTAAAAAGGAAACCTAAGGAACGGCATCTAAGGTACTATATCTAAGTTTTGTCCATATTTCATTATATCTACATTATCCATCTAAAAGTTGAAAGAGATTTTGTGTTGATAAAGTAACTGTGGGGTTGGGTTTATCGGATTAGATCAAGCTCACAAAACATCAACTATTCATTTAACAATGTATTGTATGAATTTTTTTATGTCTTTATTAATCTATATATTATTATTATAATATAAAACCAAAGTTTTTTACTTTTTAGCGACCTTTTAAAATTTTGACACATTAGCTTTGCAAGCTTCACAAATTTACACCTCATTATAATTAATTTTATTAATTAGACTCATGTTATGACTCCTCTCTTCCCACCTCAAAACCCTAAATATAACTTGGTAAGGAAGTTGATTCTTCAACGAGAACAAATCCTGTTGTACCTAATCGCTTTTAAATTTGAACTCGATTGTCTTATTAACAATAGAGTCTATGAATTGCAATGTTGCACAGTCATCCACAAATAACATCCATGCAAGGGCTTGACATTCTTATGCATAACCCTAAATCAATGTTGAAAGGTTGTGTTTTACAACCATCTAATCTTGGTTACTAAATCCTGCACCTATGATTGTTTATGATTATTTTTGTTCACGGTATATAGTTTAAACCCATTAAAACTATTTGCTTGATGGTATTTCATGGTTTTTTTTTTCCCTTTACTTTTTCTCTCAGGGTTGCTAGGAACACAACCTCACATATGATTTTTTTTCATTGTTTAAAGTTTAGGCTCAATAAAATTTAAAACTTATTACTTTATGGGTTTATGCATTTTTTTCCTTTTCTTATTTTTCTCTTTTGAATAGTCATATATTTTTGGCTTTTTGGAAGTTTTAACATCTGAATTTTTGTGTTAGTTTTCACAATACTTGAACATGTTTAGCAGATTTCAACAACTATACCATGTATTATTCTTTTGAAGGTAATCAATTTTTCTTTTATATTTCTCTAATGTATAATCATATATATATATATATATTGTTTTGTTTCAATAATTTATAGGAAGTAAATCTTATGATTCTTTAATATTTTTTGGCTTTTTGAAATTTTTAACATCTGAATTTTTGATTTATATTTTTGTAATATCTAAAACTATCTGGCAAATTTCAATGACTATAGCCATGAATTATTATTTTGGGTGTAATACATCTTTCTCTTAAATTTCTCTATTGTGTAGTCACACACACACATATATTTTTCTATAATTTGTAGGCTCTTAATTTTTTTATTTATCTCAATAGTTATAGGCTTATAGTCATGAATTATTCTTTTGAACGTAACCATCTTTGTCTTATATTTCTCTATTGTGTAGTCATATATATTTTGTTTTGTTTCAATAATTTTTAAGCAATGAATCTTCTAATTCTTTAGTATTTTTTGAAAGCCATTGCACGTTCATGCAATGAATTCTTCATCAAATTGTAACACAAATTGAAGTTGTACAAGAGCAATTCATGCAATGGTGTAGTTTCTTACTCAATTTAAGGTTTTATAAAATCATTTTAGTTTATTACACAAACAAGTAGGTTCCCATGCATAGCATGGGTTAGCGACTAATTATCCATAGTATTGAAATTTCCTTTTTTTTTTTTTTTTAATGAATTATTCAGCACCAAATTTCAAATTAAAAAAAAAAAATTGATGATATGGAGAGAGATATAATATATTATCATATAGCAATACAAAAAATTGAACAACATATTCTTAATAAACAAAGCATATTCATAAACTAAATGACCCTTATCATATATATATATATATATATATATATATATAGCAAAGCGTAAATCTAAATGCCCATGTGGTGTTAAAGAAACAAACAAACTTGAAATGTTGAGGTTCAATTACTTTCTTGAAGGCTAAAACAAAAAAATTAAAAAAAAAAAAATTAGCAAGGAGAAGCTAGAACTCGAAGCAAATATGGTAATATTTTTTTTTTTCTAGATGAAACGAGTTTATTTGTTTCCAAGTTAAAGTGTTAGAGCAATAAACAATAAGAAGAAAGAAAAATGGGGCTGGTATCTATTGCGAATCCCATAGGTGGCTTCTTGAGGTTGAGAACGATGGGAAAAAAGTAAATTTTGTTTGAAAATGGGTGGTAAAAGATGCTATTTTGAGAATATGGGTCATGAAAAAACTTAGGTGTTTCAGGAGCAATGCTCCCTCCTCTCACATAAGGGGCAGGCCCCACACGTGGGACCCATCATAGGGCCCACCCCTCATGTGAGAATTACCTGTGGGTTATTGTCAATTGAATTGACAGAAGTGGGGGGTCATATTTTTCTTGGGGACCCATAACCTTTTACTTTTTCTATTGCTATCAGACTCATAGCTTAACAGTAGAAGAAAATTAAAATTCTAGGGGGCCATGGACAACGTAGCTCCGCAACTGTTAATGTGTGTTTGTGGTTCATATGCTTTAATGTATCTATGCTTATTTTCATGCTTGAATATTGATGAATCAAGTACTTGACTTAATACAGAATAATTGGTTAAAATTGGTAGTTAAGTTGTATTAGGGGTCAAAAGTAATTTTGATTTGGTATCAGAGCTTTGGTTCACCTATGAAGGATTAATTTCCTAATGTGTTCCTTAATCCTGTCTACCATGGATAAAAATATTTGAAATTCTAAAAACAAAAAATTGAAAGACAATTGAAAACAGTAATTGAAGATCATCTTTCACAAAATCAAACTCATACCCAGTTCTGAAGGGTGCATCCGAATGTATAGATCCTGTCCACCAGCCGGAAACTGTTTAATATCTACTAGATCACCAAACCAGATGGCGCAGCCAGCACCTTCTCTGATATCTGACTTTGTATAAGCCATACAAGAACAGTTATTCAAGCATTCTGCCCTGCATTCCTTGAGATTCATTTTTGTGTTCACCCATGAGTGTGTAGTATCTGGGAGTTTCAATCCAGAAAATTTCAGAAACCCATGTGTGCTTTTCTCCTCGCAGCTCAATCGTTTATTGCGTACACATCCTTGGGACCAATCCATTGAATCCCATCTTTGTTGTGACTTGGGTTTGAATCCTTTTAAACATTGGCAGACTGGAAAGTCGGTAACAAGACATCTTGCATAGGCTCCACAGAGGGCATAAGTATCACAGAAGTCCGTAGGCAGAATTGCATGAAGCTTCCAACTTTGTTCTGTCCATGTGAAGCGTTGAAACATAGAGTTAGTTTGGTTGATAAGTGATCTTGTGTGAAGTGACTGTTTCAGGGTACACATGAAGTAGACCTCATCTTGATTGAACACAAATTTGAAGGCAAACACCGGATTTGGCTTTAGGTCAGGTAAACCACTGAAGCGATAGCCATTCCAAGGCCCAGAACGGTAGTATATTGTTGAGCCTTGCCACAAATAAGCTTCTGGGTAGTTATGAAGTGTCATCTCCAAGATAAAGTTCCCAGGAGATGGGTCATCCCAGTTCTTCCATGCAATTAAGCGCCTGTTGAGACCTCTCTTCAAATCCCAACCGTTTTTCATACCTGATAACATTGTATCAGATGGATAGTCAAAGCTTTGCCACAAATAGTCTTCTGAATTGCCATCTGTTACCACAAGATTCCCAGTATCCAGGAGTTGTAACAGTGGACTCTGAGCTTCTTTCAAAGTGCTTGCTGACCAAACAACGGAATTATTCTGGATGACGATAAGATTTCCAGTGCTGTTTATCATCAAAATCCCAGAAGTATCGTTGATTGGGCGAACTCTGTTTGCAACCCAAACAACAGTTTGAACTGGGATGCTTTTGTACCAAATTCCCAAGTAACGATTCTTGGAACTTCCAGGACTGAAGAAACCCAGTACAAAGTTTCCTTCTCTGGACACTATGGTGTCACCATCACTTAAACGTTGGGATGGAGTAATGCTGTGTACTCCATTGGAGATTTTAAACAAGGAAAAAAGTAAATTTAAAACGACAAGAATAGAAGAAAGAAGGTCCATTGATTCCCAGCTCTTGACCTCTTTCGTTCCTATACGCAAGTTCAAGACAGGCCATCTAATAGTTAAAGGACATGAGAAAGGCACAAACCGTGAATAACACGGCAGTTGACTTGGACGCATGCCTTCTAGTGTTTCATAAGAAGCATAAATTACACAATTTGACAAAAAGAAAAATTTGTATATTGATAATAACAACAATAAAAAAAACATACAAATATATAAAGTTTACAATAGTCTTCTACATAGTTTTCTTATCAAATATTTGTCCATAGTTTTAGCAAAAAAATAAACAATAAACTATAAGTTCATTTGAAATATTAATAAAATTATTAATTATTGTTGTTTAGTTGTTTCATTAATTTGTTTGTTTTTTATAAACTATAATTTGTTATATTGTTGTTTCATTAATTATAAAATTTTTAATTGTTGTTTAGCCTAATATAATTTAATTTGTTTATTTTTTATAATATATTGGTTAATTAAATTATTAATTATTGTTTATTAGTTGCTTCCCCCAGTTAAAATTTTATTATTTATTTTTTTACTCACCAATATTAACTAGTAAAAATTTGTTACTTAAAATTTATTGTGAAATATTATGAAAATATTGTGGTAACATTTATCAATTGTGATTTTTTATTCTTTTTATTATTTGTCATTTCTTTCCTTGCATCCTTATTCCTTACGTTTCTTTTTTTTTTTTCTCTTGTTTTTTCTCCTCCACACACGTATCCCCATTCCCACTCATCTCATCTTGTTTTTATTTTTCTAGAACTCTTCCTCCACACAACGTGTCCTCTTTGCTTTTTATTTTTCCTTCTTTATCTCTAGCTCTCTCTTTCTCACTCTCTCTCATACTCTCACCCTATCACACACACAATACCAGCGGAGAACAAAGCTAGAATTTGAAGCTATGATGTTGGAGACGACAGTGGCAGAGTTTAAAGCTTGCTTTGCCGAAGAGAAATGTGAATAGGAAAGCACTGTAGCAATTCTAAAAAAAAAATGGAGATGGAGAAGCTGTTAGAGTGGGATTTTGGGGTGTTTACTCTCTAAAATTGGCTTTAAAGAGGCCATTGGAGATGCTTTAAAGCACCGTTGATTGGGTGAACTCTGTTTGCCCCCCAAACAACAGTTTGAACTAGGATGCTCTTGTACCAAATTCCCAAGTAACGATTCTTGGAACTTCCAGGACTGAAGAAACCCAGTACAAAGTTTCCTTCTCTGGACACTATGGTGTCACCATCACTTAAACGTTGGGATGGAGTTATGTTGTCTAGTACTCCATAGGAGATTTTAAACAAGAAAAAGAGTAAATTTGTAACGACAAGAATAGAAGAAAGAAGGTCCATTGATTCCCAGATCTTGACCTCTTTCGTTCCTATACACCAAGTTCAAGATAGGCCATCTAATAGTTAAGGGCCATTAAAAAGGCATAAACCATGAACGACACGACAGTTGACTTGGACGCATGCCTTCTGAAAAAGAAGACTGATAGGTCAATAATGTATTAACCCATTTGGTAAATTAATCAATTAATTAGCCAAGTTAATTAATTAGATTAAATTACATGCAATAAGTATGGTAGTACAAACAAATCACCAACTAAGTTAAATGCAGCGAAAAATAAATTTGACATTGGTGATTTGTTTATGAATGGGGAAAACTACAGAGACAAAACCCTACCGAGTTAATTTACGGTCACTACTCTCTAGAATTCACTATTATTAAAACAAGTGGTTACAAGTAAAAGGAATCTCAGTATCTAATACCAACCTACAGTTGAATCCTTACCCCAATACCCAATTGGACTTGTGATGTAGCGGCAATCTTTCCTTTCAATGCACGAATCACAATACGTGACTAACCAATAATGCGCGAATCCCAGTACGTGACTAATTCACCAACTCGAGAAAGATGTTGGCTGCAAAGTTTTTCAGTTCATCAACATAAAGATCAAGAAGCTCTTTGGTTACAAAACCTTTGGCGCAAAGACGCAATAGCTTCTATAGTATGATGAATTCGGGCAAATTTTGTTTCTAGTCACAATTTGCATGCACAATGACTTTTCATCAAGTTGCATCACCTTTGATGGCCTTTAAAATAATCCTTATATAAGTCTAGGGTTGTGAAAAAAAAAAAAAAAAAAAAAACCCTACACAAATACACATGGATATGCGTGAAATCTAATCTGGAAATCCAAACTTTGTAATTCTCGATAGATACAGCTTCAGTCGAGTTGCTGTCGAGCATCAATATTAAACCTCGATAGATATGATTTGTCAAGTTTTAATGAACAACACTTCTTCACTTATTTCTTAGACAGATTTGTATGGCTTCAATACTAAACTTGAACTCTTGTTCCTTAAAGTACTAAACTCATTCTAGATCTACCCAATTACAAGTAAAGTACATTTTGTCAAAGGATTAGCCAATTTACATAAGATATGTTTCTAACAAGTTCCACATATGTCCTAACAAAGACAACTCTTCTTGTGTTACAAAATGAAGGAATCTACTTTAAAGTGACTCACGAGTTGAAATTTTCTTATTTCAAGCAAAGAACAAGGATTATATATATATATATATATATATATATATATATATAAACACCATACTTTATTATGATTAGTATGTAATATAAGAAGTACAAAGTTTCCTTCTTTGGACACTATTGTCTCACTATCACTTAAAGGTTGGGATGGAGTAATGTTGTCTGCACCACACCATGGGAGATTTTAAACAAGAAAAAGAGTAAATTTGCAATGACAATAGTAGAAAAAAGAAGGCCCATTGATTTCTAGTTCTTGACCTCTTTGGTTCTATTAAACAAGTTGAACATAGGCCCCTAATTGATAAAGGCATTTTCGTCCAGTAAGAAAACAGATCTTCCTCATCTGTTGGGACGAACAAACTTTGCTCATGGCATTTTAACCAGCAACCGTCTGCCTCCTAAGTTGTCCATCGGACATCATCCAATTAAACCGACGATTGGCCCATACGTAACAACCATCCGCAGGAGGACTAAGTATGCCAACAGAGAGACGTCGAAACCTACGAGACCTTTGCATCATGTACCAGCAGACGAAGTATCCATGTCGACGGACGGATGACCATGTCGACAGATGTGTATGATGGGTCCCACTGGTTTTTGCTTGTCCCTTGCTCATGAAACTCTACATAGAAATAACTTGCACGCCACGTTTAAGGACCTAACTATACATTTGTATCTTCCCTATATGGGAAGATAAACCTTAAGACCTTGAGACCTTAAACCCAAGATCCTCTTTACAAGGAAAACTCCTTCATTCATGGGATCCTTGTGTACCCCTATACCACAATATAAACGCCAAGCCTCTACCTCTCCTAGGTACGCAGAAAACCCCTAGCTCTCTCACCACAAAGTTCTTGGAAATCTTTCATTTGCTGACTTAACTTTTGGAGGGTCTTTAGCCAACACCTCACCAGTGCAATTTATTGGTTCTTGTTTTCTTGTTCTTCAAGTACCCATTGGAGCGTTCAAGAATAATCAGCTTAATGACGAATTTTAAGCATCATTAGTTGGCGTCGTTTGTAAGGAATGAGTGATTAGCCATATCACAGCTTTTAAGACAAAGAGTTACATGGTCCAAATGTGATGGACAATTACCATTAACCAGGAGACAGGAAACCCCCCCAACCCTTGGAAAGACAAGTGCAAACCCTGGCAGCAACAGTTGAGCAGCTTACCTAGCGCAACTAGGAGTTGGAGTAGCAGTTAAACTAAAGGAACGAATGATGTCCTAAGGATTAGTATGACAAACGAGACAACGAAGAGTAGAATGGTAGTCACCTCCTGACGGAAGGCCGACGGGAAAGGGAAGATCAAGAAGAAAGCAACATCCCCAGCAGGCGGAATCCGCAAGAAGATACCGACCACCCTTTAGAACTAGAGAGCAGTGCAATATGCATGGCGCAGGACATGCAGATGATGAAACAGAAGATGGACATGATGATGAACGCTATAAGGGGATGAGTATCCACCAACCTAAACGAGCTAGTTTAGTGGATTGACTCACCCTTCACAGGGCAGGTGACTTCCTTCCCCCTTCCAACCAAGTTTTAGATGCCATAAGTGGAAGAGTACGATGGATCATAGGACCCGCCAAATCATCTGGAATCATTCAAGACCCTTACGCACCTAAAAGGTGTCTTAGATAAGATCATGTGTAGGGCGTTCGCCACCACGCTTAAGGGACTGTCTAGAGTATGGTTCAGCAAGTTAGCCCTAAACACTGTCTCTACCTTAAAGGAATTGAGCGGACACTTTGTCACCCACTTCATTGGAGGCTAGAGGTACAAGAGATCTTCAGCAAGCTTGCCAAACATCAAGCAATGTGAGGATGAAAGCTTGAGATCATTTGTGACTCGATTCAATAAGGTGTCCCTTTTGATTGACGAGGCTGACGATAAGGTCTTGGTCACTGCATTCACCAATGGACTCCAATAAGGAGAATTCCTCTTTTCCATCTACAAGAATGACCCAAAGAAGATGACTGACATGTTATACAAGGCCACTAAGTATATGAACGCTAAGGACGCCATGATAGCTCAAGGGAGTAGACTGACGAAAAGGGAAAGACAAGATGACCCGTGTCAGGACAGAGGAAGAAAGTTTGCCTGGACGAATGACCGAAGGGACAATAGGAGACCAAGACCTCTGTCTAGGAGGACTGTCAGCTACTAAACACTCTAGGAAGCGTAATGAATTAAGCTCATGGAAGGAGAGGCACAATATTATGAATTTTATCATCCAAAACTACAAGTAAAACAAAAATTTATGAATGTCATAACTTTTAAGTGTGTCAAAAAAACAAAAGGAGACATTGATTTTTTTATCAGTCAGTGTTTGTGCCTTGGAATTCTTTCTAGTGCTGGCCATAACTTTCTTCAAAATATTGTCTCTTACTTGAAATTAATTTCTTCCCATTGAACCTAACGTTAAATACACTCAATATTTTTTTTTTTCTTTATATGATTGTATGTTGTGGAAAATACCATCCATGTCAAGTCAAAAAGAGTGAGGCTCTGGCCTAGGATTTGCTAATCAAAATGGTTTAAGTGGCTTCTTGATAGAAGGGGTTTTTGCATTCTTCTTCCTCTTAATGCCTGAAGGTTTGGCTTTTGGAAGGAGTTTCAAAGTCAAATCACCTTGAAAAATAGGTGGGACATCCACTCACTGTGCACCACTTTCCCCAAAATTCCTAACACATTCCCTAATATCGAACCACCATGACTTGAACCTAGGTGAAGGTAGTCCAGTTCTAGCGGAGAAAGTAAAGGGAATTTCGAGGCTTGTTACCAATATCTTAATGAGATTATCTCTTTTAAAGGCTAAGGAGGCCATTACAAGAGGTAAAGCTAAAGTAGAGAAGTGTCCTAGTATGCCTTGGTCAAAACCAAATTAGTGGGCAAACCTATGGGGATTTTAAGTTTGAGTCTCATACTCATCTTGAAAGCATGCCTGAAGATGAGAAGGAAAGCCACAAGCAACAAAAGAAAGTTCTTCTTTAGACCAAGGGGTGTCTCTGTAGCGAGAAACAAAAGTACTTTCTAAAGAAGTGAACAATGGGGGGAGTCCCTCCTCTAAGGCAGAGTAAGGTCTGGTTGTCCAGTCAGTGGGGTCATCTAATACTTTGCTAAGAAAACTGATTGAAGACACTACCATTTTGTTCCAACGCCAAGAGCATGGTAGTCCTTCGGGTGGTGGCAGACTGGTCTTATAAGAGCTTAACACCTTCAAGACAGGGGCATAATTCTTAAAGTGTTCCCACAACCATTTGCGAAAAGGCAACAGGTACAAAGGTTTCTACTTGAAATCTACCCCATGAACATTGCAAGTTAAGAGTAAAATGATCTAAGAGAGAATATAAAGTTCCTAGAAAATAAGGAGTAAGGGAAAAGGATTGTCCTTTGACTAGTTTAACAACTAAAGGGAAATGTCTACTTAGAATCTTCTCATGAGGATATCCCTCAAATAGATGGTGAGAATCTTCATCGGCTTCCTCATGTATGCCATCAGCATATTCCCTCCAGAAGTATCTGATTCATCCCTTGAAGTTGGCCTTGGAACCTTTGTCTCCACCAACACTAATATCTTTTGGTACTTCCTTGCTAGGGGCTTTCCCTTTTCTTGCTGCCTTTAGGACTGGTTTCTTTAAGGTTTTCTTCACTGCATGCTTGAAGAATTTCACGGTTTTAGACTCATCAGGAAATAATGAAATGTTAACTACCTCACCATCTCCAAATAGGGGAAGTCTCTATAAAGTTGAATTTTTGTAACTATATGTTGGCTTCATTCTATGCCAAATTTGCTTGTAATTTAGCATTTAGAAACCCTGTATTTAGGTAGGAATAATGTAAGGGTTGTGTGTGAGAGAGTGTGAAGAATTGATCAAGTGTGTGCAATCAAGAGGCAACTCGTGACTGACTCGCGACTAGTGACTCGCCAAAATGCATCACATGTGTGACGCGTGTGGGAAGTTAAAGGGTTAGGACAAATGGATCATGACAGGACAAAAAGTACAGTATGACCATTCTGTTATCTGGAGACTGGAACTCGTAACTCATCCTAGTCACAAGTAACTCGCCAGTGCACCATGTTTTGTTGAAAAATGAATTTTCACATTCCTTCTTATACCCTACTATATATACCCTTATACCCTACTATAAATACCCTTATACCCACGAAATGTAGGGAGTTTCGAGAGAGAATTTATAGAGAGAATTTATAGAGATAAACCCTAGAGAACAACAAGATTGATTCATCCATAATCTTAGATTCTCCAAATTCATCTACTTTCACCCTCTCCATTGTCATACCCTTGAAAGGATCTTAAGCCAAATCCTTACCCCACCATATTCATAGCAGTGAGAAGGTTCTTAGTGTTTGGGAAGCAATTCAAGAGAGAACCAACTCATTTTGGTTAATGCAATGGGCTAATTGCAGGATTTGGTAAGTTATAGAAGACAAGGTTAAGCATAACCCTATTGGAGCAAAAAGCTTAGAGGGCTTAGGTGCATCAGGTAGATTAGGCTTGGAGGGTCTATTACTATTCATGTATCCCAACTGATTTTTTAGGGAATCATTTTACCACTTAGAAGGTGGCAGAGAGGTTTTTCGCCGAGTTCTTCGATTTCCTCTTCGATAACACATGCCAGTATTATTCCACACATATATTGTTTGAATTTGGGGTCTAAACATTCACAAGTGTTTTACACACTTAGTGAGCTTTCAGTTTTAATATCTTGTAGACATCTTCTAGAGAGGGAGAGATTTCTTGACACTCTATGAAGAAGGTATGAGTAGTGGGATTTCATCGAATACAAAAGGGAGAGAAGACTTTCACTATCCTTGCTGATCTCCATACTAGAAAACTTTCCAGATGTCAATAACAATTATGAAAATAAAAAATCATAAAAAGAATAACTAATCTCTCTTTCATATTTACGAAATACCACGTACCTTTGACATAGTGGTCACTCTACAAGTATAAATACTTGTAGGGTGTTAAGGGGGAGAGGGGGCAAGGGCTGAGGTTTAAGTTTCTAGGAGGAAGTTTCACACACATATGCACTTAGATTAAGCTAGAGTAGACTTTCTATCTTGTATAAAAAAAATTATTTTTTTGGAAAAATAATTATATGAGCAAGATATTTCCTAAAACATGTTTTAAGTTTGTGTTAGGACATATGTAGTTCAAGTCTGTGAACATATGTCGCTATTTTATGTAATTGGCTTATCCTTAGACAAAACGCACTTTATTTGTAATTGGGTAGATTTAGGATGAGTTTAACACTTCAAGAAACAGTGGTTCAAGGTTAAGTGTTGAAGCCGTCAAAGTCTGTCCAAGAAACAAGCAAGGAAGTGCAAGTTTTTAAATCTCAACACATACCTCGACAGATACATCTATCGAGCTTTAAAGAAGCTGTTTTGCTCGAGCCTCGACAGCTGTCTCGACACCTCTCGACACCTCTATCTGTCGAGAATTAAAGAAAACAGATTTCCAGGTCTGTTTCAAGTCTAATCCGTGAGTGTGTCTTTGGGACTTCTTTTCTCCTAACCCTAGACATATAAAAGGATTATTTTAAGGGCCGTCAAACAGAGATATCACAAGATACAAGTTGCACATTCATTGAGAACTTGTTGTTCATGCAATTGGTGATCTGACAGACAAAGTTCGTGCCCTAGTTCATCCTTGATGATTTGAAGAACTTTGCAGTCAACTCTCTTTCTCTCTATAGTTGGTATTTGAAGTCGCGTACTGGGATCCGCGCATCTGGTTAGTCACGTACTTGGGAGCCGTGCATTGAAAGGAGAAACTGTCACTACAGAACAAGTCCAATTGGGTATTGGGATAAGAGTTCAACTGTAGGTTGGTGAGGTACTTGGGATTCCTTACTTGTAACTGCTTGTTGTAATAATAGTGGAGTTTCAGGAGTGGTGACCTTAAATCACCCGGTGGGGTTTTTGCCGTAAGGGTTTTCCCCATTCGTGAACAAATCACCGTGTTATTTATTTTCCGCTGGATAACTTAGTTTTGGTGATTTTTTTGTGCTGTCACGTGATATTGCATGTTAATTTGATTAATTAAAAACTGGGCTAATTAATTAATCTAAATTATCACAAGGGGTCAACGCATTTGTGGCCTGTCAAGTGGTATCAGAGTAGGCACACTCTGATTAGGGTTTAATCTTTGATGTGTGATCCATTGACCCCTGTTGTCATGGAAACTCTTGATTGTTTTCATTTGCATGATCTTGTGTTGAATGATGATGATGATATTCATGATGCCTATTGCAGGCTTTATAATTTTTGTATGAAATCTCTTGAGTGTTCTACAAAATTGAAAGCTAAATTTAAAAAGGTCAAGCTTGAAAAAGATGATTTGATTACAAAATTAGATGAAGCCACTAATTTGAATGAGAATTTTAAAAATCAAATTTCATCTCAGGTGGACAAAATTAAGAGTTTGGAAGAGCAACTAGTTGAATTTAAAACTGAAGTTGAAAAATTAACTAGTGCCAAACTTGTTGTTGAGCCTAACTCAAAAGAAAAGGATTTTTATATTCCCCCATTCAAAAGGAATAATGAAGAGTTGAAGGCTAATATTGTTAGGATAGACAAAGGTAAACAATCTGATGTTAATGCTGAAGTTTCTAAACCTATGTCTAAAACTCCTCCTAGGTTGAATGATAAATCTGTTTTTGTCCCCACTTGTCATCATTGTCACATTGTTGGTCATATTAGGCCAAATTGTCCTAAGCTGAGGACTCTGTCAACCTCTAAGGTTAGACCTCCTTCTAGGAAGCCGAGTAGCTCTAAAACTGCTCATGTTTGTCACCATTGTGGTGTTTCTAGACACACTCGTCCTAATTGCTTTAAGTTATATCCTCATAAGCAATTGTCCAAATGGTCACAGGTTTCCTCTCAAGGACCTACACCTTTGTTTGGAGAGTTATTAAAAGTCTTGAGCTTTTTAACTCAATTTCAGGAGAATTTTAATTCTTCTATGTCCTTTAGTAGTCATACTAGGACACGTGCCTTTTCATCTTCACGGCCAAAGACTCGTGCTGTGTGGGTGAGAAAGGAGCCTAAGACTTAATTGTCTTTTCTCTTTGTCCTCTGCTTTAATTCTTTCTATCTAAAGCAAGACTCTCTTTGCTTGATTTCTTATCTTCTGTTGAAATCATGCCTTCATGCATATGCATCTTTCTTTCATGCATTCATGTTGTTTGTCTGTTTTTGTTTGGTTGTTTAAATTTTATTTTATTTTGTTTTCAAAATAAAAATAAATAAAAAAATTGAAAAATTGAAAAATACAAAAACAGTGTGTGTTTATGTACATTAGTTCATGTGAACTTTTAAAATGGCCATTGAAACAGAGTTTTCTAAACTTTGTATCACCTGTAGCTTAGATGAGCATTCTTCTGCACAACTAAGCAAGTGAGCTTTGTAGCTCTTTGTTTGTGATGAGTAAGGTTAAGTGATCTCTTCTTCTTAACACTCATATCACTCTTTTTGACGGGTTGAACTAGAAAATCTTAAGAGAAAGGCATAAATAACCATCTCACCACTGTTACTCGCCAATCATAATATGACATCTATATGCTTCGGCATAGCAAAAGTGCAATGTCAATGACACCTGTATGCTTCGGCATAGCAAAAGTGCAGTGTCAAAAGCTTAGCAAAATTGGGTATTTCTTTTCTTTCTCTTGTATGCCCATGCATGATATGCTTGTTAAAAAGAAAATATGCAAAGAAATAAAAAGCAAAAAGATCAAAAATGCTTTAAAATATGGTTGCAAGCATGTTTTCTAGGAGATGTGGGAGTTATAGGATGTACCTCGAAGGTGATAGTCCCCATCAAACAGTTATGATTGTGTGTGAGTTAAAGTGATTTTCTCATATCTCAAATCGTCATAACATTGAGACACATATGCAATCTTGCGATATTTTCACACACAACACGCAATATTCTTTGCTATTCTTGATACATGTACAGGTACAATGTGATTTGGCCATCACAAAGTTTACATGCGTTAATGTATGCTCACTAAACTGTCATAACTTGTTTTTGAAACATAAAATTGGTTAGACTTGTTTAGTGTGTGTGTGCGTGTTTTGAGATATATGTGCATCAATTTTCTTGTTGAGAGATGATTTTGAGAGCTAAATGTGTTGGTTGTATCTTTGGTTGAGTTGCATGCATGATTGCATTCATGTCTTGTTTTTCCTCTTTTGAAAAACTGCTTTTAAAGGCATCTCGACACCTACTCGATACCTCTCGACACATGAGCTATCTGTCGAGCTCCTTAGACTCTTTCTTATCGCAGTCTCGACAGATACCTCGACACGTTCTAGATCGATCGAGAAACTTTCTGTTTGCTCGATAGCTTCTCGATAGCTGCTGGATCGATCGAGGCTCCTTCTTGTTTATTCTTCTTCCTCGATAGCTGATCTCGATAGCTTCATCTGTCCATGTGTATTTCCCAACACATGCCCTCGACCGCAGTCTCGACACCTCCCGATAGCATCATCTGTCGAGGTTTAATGAGAAGCTATATATAGAGCTGTCGCGATTTTTTCTTCTCACTTGCTCGATCTCTCTCGCTCGAAACTCACTGTTCTCTCTCAAAATCTCTTCCTTTTCCCTCCAAACCTTCTCCCAAGGCTTTCTCAAGAGTTTCTTTACAATCTTTATCTCTTGGTAAGCACTTTATCCCTCTTTTTCATGCATTTCATTGTTTTAAAACCCTAGGTTTTGTGTTTTTGAAAATTTTTGGGAGTTTTCAAAATTGTTGGGGTTTTCATGAAATTTTTGGGTTGTTTTTCTAAGTTTTGATTTTCAAAATCACATGCATTGCATCACATTAGCATTCTAATTGTATTTTCATGCATTTAGATGTGTGCCTATCTATTGTGTGCTGTTAGGTTTGGATTGGGCTGAGCCCATAATGTTTTTATGTTGCATGTCACATGCTCATGCATTCTCCATGCATACGTTCTTTTCATTTCAATATTATTCTGCCAATATTGAACTGTTTGGGACTTTTCTGTGTGTTTCTTTCTCTCCCCCTCTCTATGATTGCGTTAGCTGTGTCTATGGCACCTAAGCGTAAGTCCATTCCATCCCAGAACCCTCTGCGTTCTAAGGGACAGTCTTCCTCTGACTCTACCCCTCTATCTGTCCGGTTCCGTGATGAGAAAGCCCATAAGGACTTCTCGGAGAACTTCTCTAAACGCGGTGTTCATTCGGAACGTCACGTTGTACTGGTAGACTTTGCCGACACCGACCTTCCCGATGTCATTCACACTCAGGGATGGAAGTCACTGTGTGACGTCCCGGTCACCTGTCCTCTCGTGTTGATTCAGGAGTTTTACTCCAACATCCACGGGATAGATTCTTCAGTACCTCATTTCTACTCTTGCGTCCGAGGTACGCGCTTTTGTGTCACCCCAGAGTTAGTCTCTGAGGTTCTTCATGTCCCTAGGGTGGATCATCCTGATTACCCTAGCTGTGAGCGTCTCTGGACTGTGTCCAAAGACGAGATGATCTCGGCGTTCTGTGAGCGTCCTACCTCTTGGGGAGATCATATGTACACACCATGTCGACCTTTTGCTAAAGGTCCTCGTTTCCTTAACATGGTGATGACCTTTGTTCTGCACCCACTCTCTCACTATAACTCTATCACAGAGCCTCGCGCTCGATTTTTGCTGTCCCTCTTAGAGGATCTTTCTATAGACTTTCCTTCACACTTTATCTTTTGCATCATAGATGTCTATAGAGATACGGCCACCCGTGATAAGCTCATTTTCCCTTCCGCTATCACGAGGATTCTGAGTCGTTTTTCCATCCCTTTCCTCTCGTCCGATCCTTACCATGTCATGTCTGCCATAGACGCCGCTACCGTAAAATGTAGCGAGGCACAGTTCCGATCGCGACAGGCAGATGGTGCCACTCTTTCCACTCGTCCGGCCACCTCCAGATCAGCTCGTGCGTCTGCTTCTTCCTCCTCGAGCGACGTCACGTTAGGAGACATCATGGCGCAGCTACAGCACATGGATGCTCGCCTAGATACACTCTCCACGGAGTTGTATCAGGTGAATGTCCGTGTTGGTCGCATCGCCAGGCGACAGGCGACCATGGGCG
The DNA here is from genome assembly GCA_032878915.1 of Castanopsis chinensis. Taxonomy (NCBI): domain Eukaryota; kingdom Viridiplantae; phylum Streptophyta; class Magnoliopsida; order Fagales; family Fagaceae; genus Castanopsis; species Castanopsis chinensis. The sequence continues at coordinate 864,401 of JAVQMG010000064.1, forward strand.
GCTTTGGTCCAGAGGCTTCTCCTCCGCCACCTCATGTGTCGACTGAGACCGAGGCTGATGATGATGGCGATGATGATGATGCTTCCGACGATGATGATGATGGAGATGCGAGATCTTCGGATGAGATGTCTACTTGACACTCTACCCTTTGTCACTCGTGACAAAAAGGGGGAGTAGTTTTGTATGAGAGTAGTCATACTTAGGGGGAGTGTTAGCACAAGACATAGGACATTTTTGTGCACAGGACATAGGACATTTTTGTTAGGGGGAGTGTGGATTGAGGGATGTAGTGAGGTGATCATATGTATTTTTTTCTTTTCCCATCTGTTTAGAGATACTTTGATCATGTGTTGACGTACATTGTATTTATTCTCTTCTTATACATGATGATGTATGTTGTTCTTTCACCTACCTTTCACGTGTTGTTTCTTTTCTATCTTTATACACATGTTTCTTTACTTTTATGCAATCTATTATTTCTGTTTCACACAAAGATGCCTTGATGTGTTTTGTTTATAAGTGTTTCAGAAATACAGGTTGTCAAAGTCTACTTGCCATAAACTCTCTTCTTGCAAAGTTTTTCAAGAGTTTGTGTTAGGATAGATTTTACTGTATGTAACAAGTGAATATGAGTTGAGTGATTTATGACTTCTCTCATATCTTCATTTGTTTGTTGTGGTTTTGTCACGGATTGCCAAAGGGGGAGATTGTTAGGACATATGTAGTTCAAGTCTGTGAACATATGTCGCTATTTTATGTAATTGGCTTATCCTTAGACAAAACACACTTTACTTGTAATTGGGTAGATTTAGGATGAGTTTAACACTTTAAGAAACAGTGGTTCAAGGTTAAGTGTTGAAGCCGTCAAAGTCTGTCCAAGAAACAAGCAAGGAAGTGCAAGTTTTTAAATCTCGACACATACCTCGACATATACATCTATCGAGCTTTAAAGAAGCTGTTTTGCCCGAGCCTCGACAGCTGTCTCGACACCTCTTGACACCTCTATCTGTCGAGAATTAAAGAAAACAGATTTCCAGGTCTGTTTCAAGTCTAATCCGTGAGTGTGTCTTTGGGACTTCTTTTCTCCTAACCCTAGACATATAAAAGGATTATTTTAAGGGCCGTCAAACAGAGAGATCACAAGATACAAGTTGCACATTCATTGAGAACTTGTTGTTCGTGCAATTGGTGATCTAACAGACAAAGTTCGTGCCCTAGTTCATCCTTGATGATTTGAAGAACTTTGCAGCCAACTCTCTTTCTCTCTATAGTTGGTATTTGAAGTCGCGTACTGGGATCCGCGCATCTGGTTAGTCACGTACTTGGGAGCCGTGCATTGAAAGGAGAAACTGTCACTACAGAACAAGTCCAATTGGGTATTGGGGTAAGAGTTCAACTGTAGGTTGGTGAGGTACTTGGGATTCCTTACTTGTAACTGCTTGTTGTGATAATAGTGGAGTTTCGGGAGTGGTGACCTTAAATCACCCGGTGGGGTTTTTGCCGTAAGGGTTTTCCCCATTCGTGAACAAATCACCGTGTTATTTATTTTCTGTTGCATAACTTAGTTTTGGTGATTTGTTTGTGCTGCCATGTGATATTGCATGTTAATTTGATTAATTAAAAACTGGGCTAATTAATTAATCTAAATTATCACAAGGGGTCAACGCATTTGTGGCCTGTCAGTTTGAATAAAAATGGTTTCATTCAATTGTCTTTAGGGTTTTATTATTGTATTGTCACTAAACGAATGAATAGCAATAAGTATTACATTACAACATTTTGTATTCCTTGTAATAAGTATTCTTGTTCTTATATGTGGTGTGCCTTATGTTAAAACCCTTTTTTCTCTCCCTTGTATGTATGTGCATGTTTGTTTCTCAAAAAAAAAAAAAAAAAAAGTTTTCTTATTCCTATGTAATTACCATTATAGTTTACTAAACATGCCCTTAGTTGAGAGAAGCTATTACTAGGGGATAAAAATTAATAGATTGATATTTAATATTATGAGCAATCTTCGTTAAGAGAGCAATTAGGTGTTAGTATTCCATTGACTTAATAATAATAGTTCCTTTGCTCATTGTTAGTGGTCGATCGGAAATTTGCTTTTGAGAATCAAATAAAAATATGATTAAATTTTCTTTATGTATATACTATATTCCATTATTCATAGTTTTGAGTTCCTACTATTGTGAAATGGTTTTATAAAACAATTTAAATTATAAATTGAGTACATTCAATAAATATACAATATATATATATATATATATATATATAATATATATTGATTTATTAAATTTGATCAATTATGCCAATATTGCTATAAATTTTTTTTGATATTTTTAAGTTATCTTTAATCAACAACCATACGCCTTTATGATTAAAAAAAAAAAAACAATCATTTAGGTTCTGTTCAAATAAATAATATAAAATAATATAAAAGATAAAGCATCTTAATTTAAGTTACAAGTTGTGAAGTGTAAAGATTAAAACCTTAATTTGTTTTCTTTTATTTTTTGAGATCATGGTTAAGATAGATAAGTGATCATTATAATTTTATGAATGTCAATTAATTTAAGTAATTGGTATATACAATTTGTCACTAATGATATTGTGTCTCTATTTAAACTAATTAAGTAATTGGTATATACAATTTACAGCAGGGTTTAATTGGAACCTTTTAAAAGTGTGAGATTTATATATTTGAAACTCCTCTAAATTATGAGATAGAGAGAGAGAGAGAGATTCCTCTTTTTAAAACTATAGGGTAAAAAATAGTCAAGGATCATATGGGTTAGTGACATTCCATCTTTTTATTTATTTTTTAATTTTTTTTCAGGAATTTTGGAGGTAAAATTTCGTCAACTTACACTTGGAGTTAAAAAAAAAAAAAAAGTAAATTAATTAACTCATTATTTCATTCATTACTCATTAGGGGTCTGTTTGGATACCGTTTATTGCTAAAAAAATAAAAATTTATTACTGAAAACACTGTAACAAAATAATTTTTAAATGTGTAAATAATGCATGGGATCCAGTTTTAAAGAAAAATTTTCTGAATTCCGTACTTACGTGTTCTGTGAACAGTGCATGAAACCCACTGTTTAAAATGCAAACGCAGATGTAGCCGTTTTCTGAGCAATCCCAACTAAGACTAGTTAGTTAACCATATATTGATTATTAGTGCGTGAGCAATTAAGACAATTGGCCAATGAGCATGTGCATCTGAGCTGTGAAATTATAGATTTTGAGTATGAAATTGGAAGCAAAGCTAAAAGGAGCACAACCACAACCACAACAACAAAAATCAATCATATGATTTTGATGCGGGGTCAAGTCAATGAAGCATCCAATATATGCATTCAAATATTAATATACTAATTATTTACTAGTCTCTTACTAAAAAAATCTGGCATTTAATAAGAAACGTATGCAATGGGTTTGCTAAACTTGCATTCTAAGCATTCGCAAACACATATTTTTTTTTTTTATTATCATTATGGCTTTGCTTCAGGGTTTAAAGCCACAATGATGCTGAAAGTTCATAGATAGAAGATGATGAAGAAGCCAAAGGTTTTGTAACTAAATTAGCAGATTTTTATGTATAAAGTGTTTGGGAGTTTGAGGGAGAAAGGGTTCGAACTGCGGAGTTAACACTTTAACAGCATGTTATAATTACTTCTCGAAAAAAAAAAAAAAAAAAAAAGATGAAGAAGAAGCAACTTCTAGTATGGATAATGCATGTGAAACTTATAGTTCTAGCCTCTACTCATAATTAAAAGTCATAATTCATGGGTATGATTTAGGACCAAAGAATTAATTATGTTCAATTAAGATGGTGATACATTTTATTTAAATAATGGGAAAAAAATAAGAATTAGTGATAAAGGCTAATTAAGGTGATCTATCTTGCTTGTCAATTCCCAACATCAACCTAGCTATAACCAGATACACCTTTTTTCTTTTTCCCTTAACTACACATGCATGTTCCTCTGAAGGAACCTAATATAAATCACTGCTGTATTGCTAATTAATAAAATTCTAATTTTCATTATAGAACAATATGGTAGTAGGCAATTAACTTTAAGATCTTGTAACTTAACTAACATTTACAGTGTTTTCAATAAAGACATTCAATGTTCAAATGTTACTCCCCCAAGTTATTAAAAAAATTAAATGACAATGCTGGCAAGGACTTATGCAAGATAGTTTTGTCCAAGTATTTGGTGAAAACGATTACAATCCAAAATTACTGTTTGATAGTAAATAGAACAAAGCTATTGATCGGTTGATTCAATAAGAAATTGGGAGTTGATTAGCACTTAAGTTAGATCACCTAACTACGATATATATATTTGGAGAAATTACTTATTGAAGTTAATTGATTTCTGATTCACTTTCATGAATAAGTGATTTGAAAAGTTCAACCAACCCATTTTCAAAGTCTGAAGCGGATTAATATAGGTATTGAAAACGTATTTTAATTTTGTCCATCAATATAGATATAGTACTGTTCATTTTATTTTGGATTGTATCATTGGCTCTTATCTCATATATTTCTTTGTTTTTATCTTCCAAACCTAACTATTTACTTCTCTTTTTTAAATCCAAATCATCCGATTCTAAAATAAAATAAAATAAAAAATCCAATAGGCTTTAATTTGCTATTATTGAGGAATCCTGATATTGAAAGTTTTGAAGAGCACCCTTGACTCACTGAGTAAGAGCAACTACCTGTGGCACTCTGCCATCTTAATCGATGATCATTTTTTGTCAATTCTACAATATAACGCATGTGACAATCTGCCTGTTACTTAAATTGTATGCCTAACCTATCACTATAATATATTTTACTATTTTCTATACTTATTTATACTTGTACGTCTTTACAAAAATGAAGCAAAAGAAAATTCTCGGCCAATGCCGGCCTTTTTCTGTCGACTAATTCATACACCACACAACAAGAACTTTCCATTCAACAATTTATAATTATGGGTTATTGTTTACTATTGGCTCAATCAATGGCAATCATTCTACGTTTTGAAGAAATTGATCCTACCAAACTCACTGTTATACTTACATCAAGAATATATGGAACAAAATTGATTTTTGCCCTTTTCAAAAAAAAAATCAGCATTTTGCCTCATTTCCCAAACTAATTAGGAAAATGCCCTTTTTTTTTAAACTCAATTTTCTCAAAATCGAGTTTTAAAAAAACAATTTCTGAAGCCCTATAGTGGCGTTTTTAAACTCGATCTTCATGAAATCGAGTTACATGCAGTTTTTTTTTTTTCCCTTTTTTTTTTTACCTATAACTCGATTTCATGAAAATAAGTTTAAAAAAGCCACTATAGGTTCTTAAAACGTCACTATAGGTCCTTAAAAAGTTACTATAGGCTTGTTAAAAACGTCATTATAGGGCTTAACTCGATTTTGAAAAAATCGAGTTTCAAAAAAAAAAAAAAAACATTTCCTTAATTAGTTTGGAAAATGGGAAAAAATGCTGGATTGTTTTTTCAAAAAGGGCAAAAGCCCATTTTGGCCAGAATATATATCACATATACATGTGATGCATATTTTGTATCCAAAGGCTATTTGTACTTTCTAGCTTTATAATATGCTTTTAGGGTAACCAAATTTACATCTCCTTTACGATTTCAGTTTACAAAATACTAAAAATGTTAAGGATTATTTGCAACTGTATTCTAAGTTTTTTTTTTAAAAAATTTCTTATCATAAGTAACAAGATTCGACCATGGGAACTAAACCCTATGGACAAGAGTAGATTTCATTAATTAGATTATAAGGCCACTCAAAGAGCATGGATGAGAAGTACCCTTTAAAATGTTATAAATATAGTGGCGATTTAGAAACGCCAACATAGGTCCAATTTTTTGTAGTGACAATATTTAAAATGGTAGATTATGATAAGTGCAACATTACTTTCATATATATATATATATGTGTGTGTGTGTGTGTGTGTGAGAGAGAGAGAGAGATTATCATTGACATTACTTTTAATATTACAGCAATCATAATTTACCATTTTAGAAAATAAGTGAAATATGTTGCTTCAATAATTAATGCATGGAAATTTTAGACATAGAGTACGAACGTTTGAGACGTAGATGAGGCATTTGTAGACATTAAGGATGTCAATTTTTCCCCGCCCCTCCTTATTTCGCCACGCGTGGTTTTCCCCACCCCACAAAGGTGGTAGAGTGAGGATGGGGCAAGATTTTAGCCCTGCACCACGGGGCAGGGCGGACATGGATTTAGACTTTTTAAACCCATCCCGTACTGCCCCGCGTTGCTAAGGATTATAATTGTAAATTTTTCATACCCTAAAACCCTACTATTTAAACAACTATATTAATATTAGCTTATTTTATTCTACCTAATGTGGTTCTCCGTCTTTATTTTGTTATGTGCGATATTATGAGATTTTTTTATTATTTTTTATTTTTTGTTTGTCTTGTTAAACACTTGGATATATTATTCAATTTTTTCTAAAACTTGATTTGATTTGATTTGATGGGATAAATTTAATTGTACTTTCAAGTATATTTTTATTAATGAAATAGGTTTTATAAAAAAAAGTGTACTAGTTATAAGGTAAATTAACAAAAACTAGAGTTTTACGAAGTGGGATGGGGTTTTGCGGGGCTTCAAAGGGTGAGAATGGGGTGTGAAAGTTTTCCCCATCATGCGAGGCGAGGCAGGGATGGGGCAAGACAAAGACCCCATCCTTCGGCCCCATCCTGCCCCACTGCCATTTGCCATCCCCAGTTAACACCCACCCAACAGTGAACGAACATTCGATTTCCATGGATCGTTACCCGTACATGTACAGCATAGGAAAAACTAATTAATAGCCAGAGCCCCATCACAACGCCATTTACATAAAATAAATATCTGACTGACTTGAAACAAACCAGTTAAATATAATTTTATATCTGACCGTTTCAACTTTGAGGACCTAGTCGTCCACTACCACGAGATAGAGACATAAAGAAAGAGAATGTGCGCGTAACTATGTTCTTCTTCATCGTTTATTTCTTCTTCAATGTCCTTTTCAATTTTCATTTTCAACAACTACCACTGTTAATGTATATAGTGTTGTGGGCTTTAAGCCCAATCTAGTTTTCTTGTATAGCACACATTCTTGCACTACACTCTTACTTGTACTGCACTCATATTTGCTTGTACTGCACTCATATGCCTCCTATATAAAGGCACTTATGTATATTCCTTCAGTGAGAAATACAATATAGTCATTCAGTATTTCTAACATGGTATCAGAGCCACTGCTCTGACCTTTCTATTCCCAACATCGCTTCCGCCGTCACAAAAACTTTTACAGTCTTCGCCGTTGAACCTCCGACGTCTCCAGACATCGTCCTTAGGTTCCGGACCTGTAGCAGCCGCCGTTGGGGAGCTCCGCCGCTGCGAATTTTGCTCCGATCAACATTCTGAAGGTACCACGAAGATTGAATTGCATCGATCTACACGCCTGTGGAAACCGTGAAGCCATCGGAGCTCACACGCGCCGCCACGTGCTGCTCAAAGTTTCGGTTACTGCAACCCACGCGCCTCACGCGCCACACGCGCCGTCAACGTTCCAGGCTGACGTCATCCGTGACGTCATCAGTGCCACGTCAGCCCTAGCTTACGTCAGCACCCAGTCATCTGCTGACGTCAGCGCCACGTCATCACCGTTGACCGTTGACCGACCGTTGACCATTGACCGACCGTTGACCGTTGACCGTTGACCATTGACCAGCCGTTGACCGTTGACTTTTCCAGGCCAGGTTTTTCTTGCTCAGTTTTTTGCGTAGATTTCATTTTTGCAGTCTATTTTTGCATATTGTGCTTCTAAATGAATAAAAAGGATGTTTTTCTTCCTTGCCCCATCAATACTGTATTGGAGGGGAATAAGAATTACTTATCTTGGTCTCAAGCTATGCGCAGTTTTCTTAAGGGTCGCATGCTCTGGCAATATTGTACTGGTGTAATTACTATTCCTATGAAGAAAGCAGATGAAGATGATACAGCATTCCTCAGTCGCATGATCGAATGGGATAGTCACAACCACATGATCCTTACATGGATTCGAAACACTTCCATTCCCTCCATCTCCAATCTGTTGGGCAGCTTTGAAGATGCCAAATCAGCGTGGGATATGTTGGCCAAAAGATACTCTACTACTCACGGATCCATGAAATATCAATTAGTGGTTGAATTACATCAACTCAGGCAAGAACCAGGGCAATCCATCAATGACTACTATGATCAGCTTCGCTTCATTTGGGACCAAATTGACCTTTCTGATCCAACCTGGGCATGCCCAAAAGATGCTCAACAATATGCTACTGTTAGAGATGAATTTCGTCTCTATGAGTTTCTGATGTCACTCCACAAGGACTTTGAGCCCATTCGAGTTCAGCTTCTTAATCGCAGTCCTCCTCCATCTCTTGATACTGCTGTAAGTGAATTAGTTAGAGAAGAAGCTCGCCTTGCAGCCCTTCAAGCTCAGAATAAGTTTAATGTTCTGGCTATTGCTCCTTCTGCTTCGACCATAGAGCAACCTCAGCAATCAGGTGATCCCTCTAGCTCTAGCAACCGTCGCAAGCAGACCAACAAAAGGTTTTGCAACTATTGCAAGCGTCCTGGCCACACTATTGAGACCTGTTACCGTCGCAACAAATCTACTGCTGTAGTTGCTAATACTGAGCCTACTCCATCAATGCCTCCCATTTCAGCTGAGCCCCCGTCTTCTGGATCCACTATCAACCTCTCACCCACTGAACTACAGGAGATTATAACTCAGGCTGTTCGTATGGCTGGTAATGCATCTCTTTCCACTGCTCTCTCAGTTTTACCCGGTAAGTCTCAAACTTGGCTCTTTGATTCTGCCTGTTGCAATCACATGACACCTCACTCATCCTTTTTCTCCAAACTTGACCCTGCACCGCATCCCCTAAATATTCATATAGCTAATGGTTCCACCATGCCTGGAAATAACCTAGGATTTGTGTCGACCTCCAACATCTCTGTTCCTGGAGTTTTCCATGTACCTGACCTATCTTATAATTTGTGCTCTGTGGGACAATTAGCTGAACTAGGATATCGCCTTATTTTTTACTATTCTGGATGTATTGTGCAGGATCCGAGGACGGGACAAGAGCTTGGGACCGGTCCTAGGGTTGGGCGCATGTTTCCCGTGGACAATCTTCATCTTCCACCTGTTGCTCCAGTGTCTGTTGCTGCTGCTGCTGCTGCTGCTGCGGTTTCTTCCTTACCTTTTCTCGCACTTTGGCATTCTCGTCTTGGTCATGCACCCTCTTCTCAGGTACAACAGTTAGCTTCTAAGGGTCTGTTCGGTTCTGTGTCCAAAGACAATTTTGAGTGTACTTCATGTCAATTAGGAAAACAACCAGCCTTGCCTTTTAATAATAGTGATTCTATTTCTAATGGCATTTTTGAGTTAATTCATTCTGATGTTTGGGGGCCTTCTCCTGTTGCTAGTATTGGTGGATCTCGATATTTTGTTGTTTTTATTGATGATTATTCTCGTTATAGTTGGATCTTTCCTATGAAATCTCGTTCTGAAATTTTGCCAATATATAGTAACTTTGCAAAAATGGTTGAAACACAATTCTCCAAACGTATTAAAACTTTTCGATCGGATAATGCTCTTGAATATACTCAATATGCCTTTCAAGCTCTGTTACACTCCTATGGCACAGTACATCATCTTACTTGTCCAGGTACCTCTCAACAAAATGGTCGAGCTGAACGAAAACTTCGTCACATTCTTGATACTGTTCGTGCTCTTCTTCTTTCTGCCAAAGTTCCTCCCCCATTTTGGGGTGAAGCTGCTCTTCATGCCGTTCATGCAATTAACCGCATTCCAAGCACTATCATCCATAATCAAACTCCGTATGAGCGCCTCTTTGGGTCACCACCTGACTACCATCACCTCTGCTCCTTCGGCTCAGCTTGTTTCGTTCTTCTTCAACCTCATGAGCACAACAAACTTGAGCCTCGGTCTAGACTTTGCTGTTTTCTTGGTTATGGCGAAACACAAAAGGGGTACCGGTGTTACGATCCTGTGTCTCATCGTCTTCGTGTTTCTCGTAATGTTGTCTTCTGGGAACACCGCTTGTTTGTTGAACTCTCTCACTTTCGTTCTTCCTTAACAACCTCATCTGTTTTAGAAGTTTTTCCAGACGAGTCTCATGTTCCTTCTCCAAACACTCCTGATTCTCATTTAGACTTCTCTATTCCTTCTCCAGATATTTTTGATACTTCTTCTGGACAGGTTGAAGATGAACAGGTTGATGACGAGCTACCCCAACTCGAGCATAGGTCCCCTGCTCCTGCTCTGCCTGAAGATCCTCCACAAGACATTCCACCCCGTCACTCAACCCGGGTAAGATCCATTCCTACACATTTGCTTGATTATCATTGTTATACTACCCTTGCTACACTCCACGAGCCTCAAACCTATCGTGAGGCCTCCACTGACCCTTTATGGCAGATTGCAATGAAAAAGGAACTTGATGCATTAACCAAAAACCATACGTGGGATCTGGTTACTCTCCCTCCTGGACAGTCTGTGGTTGGTTGTAAGTGGATTTACAAGATTAAGACTCGCTCTGATGGGTCCATTGAGCGCTATAAGGCTCGACTTGTTGCGAAAGGTTTTACACAGGAGTATGGGATTGATTATGAAGAGACCTTTGCTCCATTGCTCGTATCTCATCTGTTCGTGCCCTCTTGGCTGTTGCCGCTTCTAGAAAATGGGACCTTTTTTAGATGGATGTTAAAAATGCCTTCCTTAATGGGGATTTGAGTGAAGAAGTTTATATGCAGCCTCCTCCAGGTCTCTCTGTTGAAACTAACAATGTCTGTCGTCTTCGACGTGCATTGTATGGCCTTAAACAAGCTCCACGAGCTTGGTTTGCAAAATTCAGCTCTACCATCTTTCGCCTGGGTTACACTGCCAGTCCTTATGATGCTGCTTTATTCCTTCATCGCACTGACAAAGGTACCATTCTACTTCTTCTCTATGTGGATGATATGATCATCACTGGTGATGACCTCCGTGGCATACAAGAACTCAAGGATTTTCTCAGTCAGCAATTTGAGATGAAAGATCTTGGGCACCTTAGCCATTTCTTGGGTCTTGAAATCACTTATTCCACAGATGGTCTTTATGTTACTCAAGCCAAGTATGCTTCTGACCTTTTGTCTCGAGCTGGACTCACTGACAGCAAGACTGCTGACACTCCAGTTGAGCTTAATGCGCATCTGACTCCCACGGGGGGGAAACCATTGTCTAATCCTTCTCTTTATAGACGATTGGTTGGCAGCCTAGTTTATCTCACAGTTACTCGTCCAGACATTTCCTACGCTGTTCATCAGGTCAGCCAGTATCTGTCTGCTCCTCGATCGACTCACTATGCTGCTGTTCTGCGCATTCTTCGATACTTGAAGGGCACCCTCTTCCATGGCCTTTTCTACTCAGCTCAGTCTCCTCTTGTACTTCGTGCCTTCTCTGATGCTGATTGGGCAGGAGATCCTACTGATCGTAGGTCCACCACTGGCTACTGTTTTCTCCTTGGCTCTTCCTTGATTTCCTGGAGAAGTAAGAAGCAAACCTTTGTGGCCCGCTCCAGTACTGAAGCAGTATATCGTGCCCTTGCTGATACCACATCTGAGCTCCTTTGGCTACGATGGCTACTTACGGACTTAGGTGTGTCCACGTCCTCTGCTACTCCTCTTTATTGTGATAATCAGAGTGCCATTCATATTGCTCACAATGATGTCTTTCATGAACGGACTAAACATATCGAGATTGATTGTCACTTTATTCGTTATCATCTTGTTCATGGTGCTCTCAAGCTCTTCTCTGTCTCCTCCAAAGATCAACTTGCAGATATCTTCACCAAGTCGCACCCTAAAGGACGTCTTCATGATTCAGTCGACAACCTCAAGCTGGTCTCACATTTAAGCCCAATCTAGTTTTCTTGTATAGCACACATTCTTGCACTACACTCTTACTTGTACTGCACTCATATTTGCTTGTACTGCACTCATATGCCTCCTATATAAAGGCACTTATGTATATTCCTTCAGTGAGAAATACAATACAGTCATTCAGTATTTCTAACAACCACAACTAATAACGCGGCAGCCATAATAGGAAAAATAGCAGCTTTTTTTTTTTTTGTTTTTGTTTTTGTTTCTGTTTCAGTAACATATATTTTCATCACTAACCGAAAGCTATAATAATCATAACCACTACCACCACGCTTAATAGTACCATGGCCATCATCATCCATTACATATAGCCTTTCTTTTTCTTAAAGCTTCAAACTCAAGAAAAGAAGAACCCCACTTTTACTCATTACTCTCTCATCAAATTGTCGCCACTTCACCCAAATAAACATAATCATTTACTTTGTTTCTTGTTACTCTTCTGAACACACGTCCTTTTCTCTCATTCTTTTGTCAAACCATAAACTCTCACTCCAGCCTTTGTGAGATCAGTCCCTTGAGTTTCTGAGGGACAAGAAAAATACTTGAAATTGGTTGCGGGATTCTGAGTTCATGAACATGCAGTGTTTCTGGGTTGGCTTCCTTCTTTTCTGTGGCTTTTTCGTTGTTGGTTTTTGTGACCAAGATGGTACGTTTTGTTCCCATTGTGTGTATTTTTTTTAACAAATCTTTTTTTATTTTATTTTTTATAATGAATCTAAAAGTGTATTTAATGTCTCATAATTTAAAATTTAAAATATCATGATACTCTATATTCTCTCAGATAAAGGACATAAAATCTTAACCATGAAATTGACTATTTTTTTTTTTTTTTTTAACGGGTCAGAATATTTAATTTTACTCTTTGGAAGCAGATTTTTTTTTTTCCTGGGGGAAGGGGGGGGGGGGGGGGGGGGGGGAGTTAGTCTTTAGCAAGTTGTTTGTCTTGAATTTGTACTACAATGTCATGCATGCACTGCTCTCCCTTTGGTTAATGTGAAAATTGACAATTTAGTACAAATTTTGCATGTCATTTCGCTTAAGGCTTAGCTCAATGTGGCATTTTGTTTGATACAGATTTTTGAGATTTGAAAACCATAATTTATCTGGAAATTTGTTATTTATACAAATGGTACAGGTTTTTTGAGCATATCTTGCGGTGGAAATACTAGTTATATTGATTCATCAAAAATATCATGGGTCCCTGATGGTGAATATGTAAGCACAGGCAACATCACCACCGTTAAGTACATTGAGGGTACCTCCACATCCAATGTCCCAATCCGGTATTTTCCCAATACTCTAGGTCGCCAGTGTTACAGATTACCGGTAAATAATGTGTCATCCTTGGTTCTTGTAAGAGCCCGATTTCTGTACCAGTAAATAACACTAGCTGTTGGTCCTTCATGCATTCATCAATGGATTGGTCCTAACCCTACAATGTTGGGCCTTGGTCACATGGGCCGTTCTTGGTTACTCGGGCTTGAGCCCTTACAGTAAATGTGAGGGAAAAATGTCAAAGGAAGTGTAAGTGTAAGGTGAAAAATTAATAAGAAGAAAAATAGATAAAAGGGAGATATAGTGTCAGAAATAGGTGGATCATATGGTTACTGATGTGACTCAACAAAAAGGTAACAATAATAAATGATATACTTCAGCTTTTAGATATATATACTAAAATACATATAGATAGATATATAATTTATCAACTCAATCTTGCTGTGTTTATATACCAATAGTGTATAGATCATATGCTCATGTGAATAGAATCATTCTTCTTCACATAATCCACTCTTCATTTTTATCTTTGTTTTCTGCTTGTGTTGGTTATGTACCTTTTGCTTTTGTGATTCAAACCTCTGTACACTTTCAATAGGATCTGTGGTTTAAAAGCAAAGAAGCCCATATTTATGAGTCTCGATCATTTATATTTTAGATAAGAATTGGCTGGTCCAACCATTTCATTAAAGAAAATACAGAAAAGCTCATTAGTTTTAACACCCAAGAAGTAGCAACTACGAATAATTAATAGAATTTACTTCTAAAAACAAAAAGATGCAATCTAATCCCAAACGAACCCCTAAATACTAAAAAACCTTTCACATATAACTTCTTAGGCAAGCTACTTATGAATTTCCTATCTAGCTTCGAGCATAGTTATAGTAACTGCATTCTCTATGTTAAATTCTTCATTTCTTAATATTGCACCTGAATTGCTGGGACTTCTTTCTATGAAGAAACCAGGCTGTTTAGGCTGGGGCAGAATTGCTTCCTTTTTCATTAACATAGAATATACACAAGACATTATTGGCCTATCTTCAGGAAACTTTTGAACACATAGCAAACCAACTTGAATACATCTCAAGATTTGAGATCTTAAATGTGAATCCTCCAAACATGTATACGATAGTTCCAAGGCCCTGCCCTCCTTCCACAGCAACCATGCCTAGCGCAATTACAATACAGATACTCACATAACCCACCAAAAAGGAGAGAGAGAGAGAGGGAGAGAGAGTTTTCCACTTACATGTCCCAAAAGGTTATGATGATGATTTGGGTGGAAAAATTTTCTGATTTTCATGGCACTCACTATCTCTAACATAAGCACACCCATGCTAAACACATCAGATTTCACTGAAAATCTTCCGTCAACTGCATACTCAGGAGACATGTAGCCGCTGCATGAAACCATCAAATAAGCTTTATTATCATTATTGTTGTTACTGATAACTTAAATTTTAGTATGTCTTTAACATTTCACCTCACCCTTACACCATGTTATAAGGGAATGAGGGGTACTTTGAGTCAAAGCACATTGATTAAATATTTGCTACAAATTGAAAAACAAAAATCTAGTACCAATTTTATATTACTTACTATGTTCCAACAACTCTATCTGTCTTCACTTCACTTTCATCCCCTACAAAAGTTCGTGCTAAGCCAAAATCTGATATTTTTGGGATTAAGTTGATATCTAATAAAATATTGCTTGCTTTCAGATCCTATGGATGACTTGAAGTCTAGAGTCTTGGTGAAGATAGAGAAGTCCTCGCACAATCCCGATAATAATGTCAAAACACTTTGGCCATGCTAGCAGAGTATCATTTTGTTCTGCATACAATTTTTGCCCTTGTTATCATGATTGCATCTATGTCTATTTTTAGTTCTTTTTGTGAACTTCTTTTGAAAATCAATTGGAGGATTCTATTCAAATACATAATAGACAAGACACTCAGGCATGCAACATTTAAAAGATGGAAAGTTATTATAATACATAAAGGGTCAAGAGAATCATACCAAAAATGAAACAATCCAAGCTTTTGTTGGGCATGTACTCATAGATTAATATCCCTTCATCTCCTTGAACACAGTAGCCTAAAAGCTTGACAAGATTCTTATGTTGAAGTTTGGCAATGAGAAGAACTTCATTCTTGAACTCTTCAAGACCTTGTCTTGAATTCTTTGATAGCCTCTTCACTGCAATGTCTTGTCCGTTACATAGCCGTCCCTGCAAATCATCAATTAAAGATGAATCTTTCTGTCTAAATTTATATAGTGTCACCATAAATTTTTTGGCCTGTAATTAAATCAGAATCCTTTTTACCTTATAAACAGGACCAAATCCACCTGCCCCGATCACATTTGTAGGAGAGAATTTGTTCGTTGCTATAGCAACCGTTGTGAAATTAAATAATGGTACGTCTACATCTTCTTTCTTTCTTTCACCTATTGAACCCATATATAACCTTTTCAAGAACTGCTTTTAATTTTAGTCTTTGTACAGTTTATCATGCTCATTTAAAATCTAGCTTTAATATGAGCAAGGATGGAGTGTGTGTGTGTGTGTGTGTGTATATATATATATATATATATATAGGAAAAATGGATGGGTATACTTATGTCTTCTATTTGTTGTCTTCCAAGTGAAACGCCAAAGCAACACCAAAGTAAGCAATCTAGAAATGATTGATGCTGTTATGATGACCACCACCCTTTTCTTCTTGTTTAATTTGTGGATTGATCCTAGATCAGACAACAATTAAGTAACTGTTTCATTTTTTTTTTTTTTTTATGTTTTATGTTTCTTTCTAGTAGAAGTATTAGATCGTTGATTATAGTCCCTGGATGTACTATAAGTCAGTTGAGCATATGTGAGCTAATTCCATGACAAATTTACTTGTAATTTTTAAGTTTTGTACTTGTAATGTGATTGTGGCAATGAGGGCTAAAGGTTAACGGATCTTCTCATTGTGCAAGACTAGTCCCTGGATCTTCTCATTATAGTCCCTGGTTGATTCAGATAGAAACTCTCCATAGACACTTAGTTGATCGAGACCTCATTATGGAAATTCTGTTATTTTCTTTCAAGGCTGCTTTGGTAGCCACACTAAGCCTAAACCTGACTTGTATAAAAACCTTTTTCAACCCTAATCCTTTGAGAAGGAAGACAACCACAGTAAAACATAGAAGAGATAGCTAATATTTGTCTTCCAATCCTCTCCCAGTGAACATCCTTTAGAGGTTGACTCTTTTAGACACAAAGATCACCTTAACTGTGTTGGAGTTGCTACTAAAACCATAGAGACTACATCAAATCTTCAAGAAGCGTTGGAGTGAATAAGAGATTGGTTTTACAATAGATGGATTGACTTGTGGTACCAAGTGACTGAAGGACAAGGCATGATGAGTCTGAAGTTGATAGCAGGAGTGAAGAGATTGGATGCACTTCATGTGCTTGTACATATAAAGTCTAGTAAGTATAGTATATACTACAACAACCTTCATATTTGATTTGATTGGTTGGGCTCGGCCACAAAGTACGTTTATCTATTGGTTTTTCACTCCGTGAATAGATGCTCTTTCCTATGTATGTGCAAGGGCCTATTCAGGAATTTTAACTTGAGGGGACCAAATTGCAATATTGATAAAATAATCATAATTCATAAATCTATAAATACAAAATAATCAACTTAATAAATTGTCAAAAGAAAAAAGAGTGGGTTAATCCTACGTTGAAAAAATGAGTGTGAGTTTAAGAGTTATAAAGCCTATGTTATGTATCCAAGAGTTAGGCTCTTTTGGATATACATCACTGTAAATTTCTTTAAAAACCCTTCTTTCCTCTCTCCATGTGTGTGTGTTAAAAAGTACTTAGTATTCTAAAAAAAAAAAAAATTGTCATATACTTAAACATTATTGAAAATACAAAAAAGGGTCTAGTTCACTATATACACATACAGAATTTTGCAAACTATTATTTTAGGCACCACTAATCCAACATATATAACCGAAACTTTTAACTTTTTGTTGACTTCTCCAATACTTGCCATATCATCATTATTTTAAAAAAAAAAATTATTTTTTGAGTATTATTATTATATTTAATTACTTAGATAACTTGTACAAAACTTTTTTTTTCTAGAAAAATTGCACAGAATTTTACACGTGTTTGGTCAGCAATATATATTTTATGAGAAAGACTTAAACATAGTACTTAAGTGCTGTTCCTTAGGCTCCTCTTTTAAGATTTTGCCATGTGGATTTTTTCTCATAGAAAGGAAGTGTATTTTTTAGTTAAGTAACCACATAACTGAATCTTAAGAAGGGAATTTAAGGAATAGTACCTAAGGTATTGTACTTAAGTTTATATATATAAAACGAAACTTTTGATTTCTTGTTGACCTTTCCAAAGCTTGCCACATCATCATTATTTTTTTAAAACAATATTATTTTTATTGAGTATTAATATTATATATAATTACTTAGATGACTTGCACAAAACTTTCTTTTGACAAAAATTGAACGGAACTTTAAACATGTGTTTGGATGGCAATATATATTTTATGAATAAGACTTAGGTACAATACTTAGGTAATGTTCCTTAAGTTCTCCTTTTAAGATTCTACTATGTGGATTTTTTCTCATGGGAATGAAGTGTATTTTTTAAAAGGGAAACCTAAGGAACGGCACCTAAGGTACTGTAGATATCTAAGTTTTGTCCATATTTTATTATATCTACATTATCCATCTAAAATTTGAAAGAGATTTTGTGTTGAGAAAGTTACTGTGGGCTTCGGTTTATCGGATTAGATCAAGCTCACAAAACATCAACTATTCATTTAACAATGAATTGTATGAATTTTTTTTTATGTCCTTATTAATCAATATATTATCTATATATTATTATTATAATATAAAACCAAAGTTTTTTTTTTTTTACCTTTTAGTGACCTTTTAAAATTTTGACACATTAGCTTTGCAAGCTTCACAAATTTACACTTCATTATAATTAATTTTATTAATTAGACTTGTGTTATGACTCCTCTCTTCCCACCTCAAAACCCTAAATATAACTTGGTAAGGAAGTTGATTCTTCAACGAGAACAAATCCTGTTGTACAAGGCCACCTAATCGCTTTTAAATTTGAACTCAATTGTCTTATTAACAATAGAGTCTATGAATTGCAGTGTTGCACAGTCATTTACAAATAACATCCGTGAAAGAACTTGATATTCTTCGGCATAACCCTAAATCAATGTTGAAAAATTGTGTTTTACAACCATCTAATCTTGGTAACTAAATCCTGCGCCTATGATTGTTTATGATTATTTTTGTTCACGGTATATAGTTTAAACCCATTAAACTAATTGCCTGATGGTATTTCATGGTTTTTTTTCCCTATACTCTTTCTTTTAGGGTTGCTAGGAACACAACCCCACAGATGATTTTTTTTTTCATTGTTTAAAGTTTAGGCTCAATAAAATTTAAAACTTATTACTTGATGGGTTTATGTACTTTTTTCCTTTTCTTATTTTTATCTTTTGAATAGTCATATATTTTTGGCTTTTGGGGAGTTTTAACATCTGAATTTTTGTGTTAGTTTTTGCAATATTTGAACATGTTTAGCAAATTTCAACAACCATACCATGTATTATTCTTTTGAAGGTAATCAATTTTTCTTTTATATTTCTCTATTGTATAATCATATATATATATATATATATATATATATATATTGTTTCAATAATTTATAGGAAGTAAATTTTATGATTCTTTAATATTTTTTGGCTTTTCGAAATTTTTAACATCTAAATTTTTGAGTTATATTTTTGCAATATCTAAAACTATCTGGCAAATTTCAATGACTATAGCCATGAATTATTATTTTGAGTGTAATACATTTTTCTCTTATATTTCTCTGTTGTGTAGTCACACACGCACATATATATTTTCTATAATTTGTAGGCTCTTAATTTTTTTATTCTTCTCAATAGTTATAGGCTTATAGTCATGAATAATTCTTTTGAATGTAATCATCTCTCTCTTATATTTCTCTATTGTATAGTCATATATATTTTGTTTTGTTTCAATAATTTTTAAGCAATGACTCTTCTAATTCTTTAATATTTTTTGAAAGCCATTACACGTTCACACAATGACTTCTTCATCAAATTGTAACACAAATTGAAGTTGTACAAGAGCAATTCATGCAATGGTGTAGTTTCTTACTCAATTTAAGATTTTATAAAATCATTTTAGTTTACTACACAAACAAGTAGGTTCCCATGCATAGCACGGGTTAGTGACTAGTTATCCATAGCATTGAAATTTCCTTTTTTATTTTTAATGAATTATTCAGCACCAAATTTCAAATTAAAAAAAAAAATGAGGATATGGATAGAGATATAATATACTATCATATAGAAATACAAAAAATTGAACAACATATTCTTAATAAACGAAGCATATTCATAAATGCCCATGTGGTGTTAAAGAAACAAACAAACTTGAAATGTTGAGGTTCAATTACTTTCTTGAAGGCTAAAACCCCAAAAAAAAAAAAAATAGCAAGGAGAAGCTAGAACTCGAAGCAAATATGGTCATTTTTTTTTTCTAGATGAAACGAGTTTATTTGTTTCCGAGTTAAAGTGTTAGAGCAATAAACAATGAGAGGAAAGAAACATGGGGTTGGTATCTATTGAGAATCCCATAGGTGGCTTCTTGAGGTTGAGAAGGATGGGAAAAAAGTAAATTTTGTTTGAAAATGGGTGGTAAAAGATGCTATTTTGAGAATATGGGTTATGGAAAAAATTTAAGTGTTCTGGAAACAATGCTCCCTCCTCTCACATGAGGGGTGGACCCCACGTGTGGGTCCCACCATAGGGCCCACCCTTCATATGAGAGGAGGGAGCATTGCTCTAGAGCATGTAAGAATTACCTGTGGGTTATTGTCTATTGAATTGACAACAAATTATTTGAAAAATTGGGGGAGTTAGCTTGCATTTTATTTCGAGGACTTTGGGTTGTTATCTATTGGACTAAGTATTAAGTAGAGTTCCTTCAGCAGGGGGGGGGGGGGGAAGGTAGCAAGTAGAGTTCCCAGAAAGAAGTGGGGGGTCATATTTTTCTTGGGGACCCAAAACCTTTTACTTTTTCTGTTGCTATCAGACTCATAGTCTAACAGTAGAAGAAGATTAAAATTCTAGGGGGCCATGGACAACGTAGCCCTACAACTTTTAATGTGTGTTTGTGGTTCATATGCTTTAATGTATATCTATGCTTATTTTCATGCTTGAATATTGATGAATCAAGTACTTGACTTAATACAAAACAATTGGTTAAAAGTGGTAGTTAAGTTGTATTAGGGGTCAAAAGTAATTTTCATTTGGTATCAGAGCTTTGGTTCACTTGTGAAGGATTAATATCCTAATGTGTTCCTTAATCCCGTCTACCATGGATAAAAATATTTTAAATTCTAAAAACAAAAAATTGAAAGACAATTGAAAACAGTAATTGAAGATCATCTTTCACAAAATCAAACTCATACCCAGTTCTGAAGGGTGCATCCGAATGTATAGATCCTGTCCACCAGCCGGAAGCTGTTTAATATCTACTAGATCATCAAACCAGATGGTGCAGCCAGCACCTTCTATGATATCTGAATTTGTATAAGCCATACAAGAACAGTTATTCAAGCATTCTGCCCTGCATTCCTCGAGATTCATTTTTGTGTTCACCCATGAGTGTGTAGTATCTGGGAGTTTCAATCCAGAAAATTTAAGAAACGCATGCGTACTTTTCTCCTCGCAGCTCAATTGTTTATTGCGTACACATCCTTGGGACCAATCCAGTGAATCCCATCTTTGTTGTGACTTGGGTTTGAAACCGTTTAAACATTGGCAGACTGGAAAGTCGGTAACAAGACATCTTGCATAGGCTCCACAAAGGTTATAAGTATCACAGAAGTCCATAGACAGATATGCATGAAGCTTCCAACTTTGTTCTGTCCATGTGAAGCGTTGAATTATAGAGTTGGTTTGGTTGATAACTGATCTTGAGTGAAGTGACTGTTCCAGGGTAAACATGTAGTAGGCCTCATCTTGATTGAACACAAATTTGAAGGCAATCACCGGATTTGGCTCCACTCCAGGTAAACCACTGAAGCGATAGCCATTCCAAGGCCCAGAACGGAAGTGTATTGTTGAGCCTTGCCACAAATAAGCTTCTGGGTAGTTATGACGTGTCATCTCCAAGATAAAGTTCCCAGGAGATGGGTCATCCCAGTTCTTCCATGCAATGAAGCGCCTGTTGAGACCTCTCTTCCTATCCCAACCGTATTTCATCCCTGATAACATTGTATCAGATGGATAGTCAAAGCTTTGCCACAAATAATCTTCTGAATTGCCATCGGTTACCACAAGATTTCCAGTATCCAGGAGTTGTAACACTGGACTCTGAGCTTCTTTCAAAGTGCTTGCTGGCCAAACAACCGAATTATTCTGGATGACGTTAAGATTTCCAGTGCTGTTTATCATCAAAACCCCAGAAGTATCGTTGATTGGGCGAACTCTGTTTGCAACCCAAACAACTGTTTTAACTGGGATGCTCTTGTACCAAATTCCCAAGTAACGATTCTTGGAACTTCCAGGACTGAAGAAACCCAGTACAAAGTTTCCTTCTCTGGACACTATGGTGTCACCATCACTTAAACGTTGGGATGGAGTTATGCTGTGTACTCCATTGGAGATTTTAAACAAGAAAAAGAGCAAATTTGTAACGACAAGAATAGAAGAAAGAAGGTCCATTGTTTCCCAGCTCTTGACCTCTTTCGTTCCTATACACAAGTTCATAGTCCATCTAATAGTTAAAGCACATTAGAAAGGCATAAACCGTGACCGACATGGCAGTTGACTTGGCCGCATGCCTTTATAGCGTTCCTCAACTACCATAAATTACACAATAAAAACAATGGACCTTCTTTCTTCTACCATAAATTACACAATAAAAACAATGGACCTTCTTTATAGCGTTCCTCAACTACCATAAATTTGTATATTCACAATAACAACAATAAAAAAAACATGCAAATATATAAAGTTTACAACAGCCTTCTACATAGTTTTCTTACCAAATATCTGTCTATAATTTTAGCAAAAAAATAAACAATAAACTATAAGTTCATTTGAAATATTAATAAAATTATTAATTATTGTTCTTTAGTTGTTTCATTAATTTATAAAATTATTAATTGTTGTTTAGCCTAACATAATTTAATTTGTTTATTTTTTATAATATATTGGTTAACTAAATTATTAATTATTGTTTATTAGTTGCTTCCCCCAGTTAAAATTTTATTATTTATTTTTTTACTCACCAATATTAACCAGTAACAATCTGTTATTTAAAATTTATTGTGAAATATTATGAAAATATCATGGTAACATTTATCAATTGTGATTTTTTATTCTTTTTATTATTTGTCATTTCTTTCCTTGCATCCTTATTCCTTACGTTTTTTTTTTTTTTTTTTTTTTTTTTTTCTCTTGTTTTTTCTCCTCCACACACGTATCCTCATCCCTACTCCTCTCATCTTGTTTTTATTTTTCTAGAAGTCTTCCTCCGCACAACGTGTCCTCTCTGCTTTTTATTTTTCCTTCTTCATCTCTAGCTCTCTCTTTCTCATTCTCTCTCATACTCTCACCTTGTCACACACACAATACCGGCGAAGAACAAAGCTAGAATTTAAAGCTAGAATGTTGGAGATGGCAGTGGCAGAATTTAAAGCTTGCTTCGCCCAAGAGAAATGTGTACAGGAAAGCACTATAGCAATTCTAAAAAAAAAAAATAGAGATGGTAAAGCTGTTGGAGTGGGATTTTGGGGTGTTTTCTCTCTAAAATTGGCTTTAAAGAGGCCATTGGAGATGCTCTTAGGTTCGGTTGTAATCGCTTATATTGGGTTTTGGTTTTTTATTTTTATTTTTATTTTTATTTTTTTTTGAGAATCCATGGGTTTGCTACCATGTTGGGTTTGCTTTATATTGTTTTTTTTTTTCCTTGTGGGCTTGCTCTGTTACAATTTTTTCTTCTTCAAATTTTAGTTCAAAATTTTTTCTTGGGCTTTTTTTTTTTTTTTTTTCTTTGCTTGAAAGTAGAACAAATAATTTATTTATTTTTTCTATTTAAGGGTGTTCCTCATTTTGGTTGATGGTGTTCCTAATATTTTTTTAAGGGTAAACAAATAATTTTTTTAATTATTATATATAATTTTTTTTTTCAGCTCAGGGTGTCCTTGGGAACACCTTGAACTTAACGTGACGTCGCCACTACTGATAGGCAAGGAATGTATTGACCTCTTTGGTAAATTAATTAATTAATTAGTCAACTTAATTAATTAGTCAACTTAATTAATTAGATTCAATTACATGTAATAAGCATGATAGCACAAACAAATCACCAACTAAGTTCAATGCAGCGGAAAATAAATTTGATATAGATGATTTGTTTATGAATAGAGAAAACCACCAAGGCAAAATCCCACAGGGTGAATTTAAGATCACTACTCCCAAGAATCTACTATTATTAAAACAAGCAGTTAAAAGTAAAAGAAATCCCGGTACCTAATACTAACCGACAGTTGAACCCTTACTCCAATACCCAATTGGACTTGTGATATAGCGGTAATCTCTCCTTTCAATGCACGAATCCCAATACGTGACTAATCAATGATGTGCGAATCCTAGTACGTGACTAACACACCAACTTGAGGAAAATGTTGGTTGCAAAATTCTTCAATTCATCAACCTGAAGATCAAGAAGCTCTTTGGTTACAAAATCCTTGGCGCAAAGACGCAATAGCTTTTACAGAGAATATGATGAACTAGGACAAATTATGTCTCTGGTCACAATTTGCATGCACATTGACTTTTCATCAAGTTGCATTATCTTGCATCACATTTGACGGCCCCTAAAATAATTCTTATATATGTCTAGGGTTGTGAGAAAAGAAACCCTACACAAATACATATGGATATGCGTGAAATCTAATATAAAAATCCAAACTTCGTAATTCTCGACAAATACAGCTTCTGTCAAGCTACTGTCGAGCATCAGCATTAAACCTCAATAGATATGATCTATCGAGCTATTTGTTGAGCTTTGATGAACAACATTTCTTCACTTGTTTCTTGGATAGATTGGTATGGCTTCAATACTAAACTTAAACTCTTATTCCTTGAAGTACTAAACCTATCCTAGATCTATCCAATTACAAGTAAAGTGCGTTTTGTCAAAGGATTAGCTAATTTACATAACAACCGTCCGACGGAGGACTAAGTATCCCAACGGAGAGACGTCGAAACCCATGAGACCCTTGCATCATGTACAAGCGGACAGAGTATCCATGTCGACGAACGGATGACTATGTCGATGAATGTGCATGCTAGGTCCCATCGGTTTTTGCTTGTCCCTTGCTCATGAGTCTCTAAATAGAAATTACTTGCATACCACATTTAAGGACCCAACTATACGTTTGTATCTTCCCTATATGGGAAGATAAACCCTAAGATCTTGGGACCTTAAACCCAAGATCTTCTCTACAAGGAAAACTCCTTCATTCATGGGATCCTTGTGAACCCCTATACCACTATATAAGTGTGAAGCCTCTTCCTCTCCTAGGTATGCAGAAAATCCTTAGCTCTCTCACTATAGAGTTCTTGGAGATCTTTCATTCGCTGACTTAACTTTCGGAGAGTCTTTAGCCAGCATCTCACCAGTGCTCTCTGTTGGTTCTTGTTTTCTTGTTCTTCAGGTCCCATTGGAGTGCTCAAGAACAATTAGCTTACTAATGATTTTTGGGCATCATTAGTTGGCGTCGTTTGTAGGGAATGAGTGATTAGCCATATCATTGCTTCTAAGACAAAGAGTTGCATAGTCCAAACGTGATCGACAAGTACCATCAACGAGGAGACAAGGAACCCCCTCAACGCTTTGGAAAGACAAGTGCAAACATTCGCAGCAGTAGTTGAGTAGCTTACCCAGCGTAACTAGGAGTTGGAGCAGTAGTTAAACCAAAGGAACAAATGACGTCTTAAGGATCAGTACGACGAACGGGACAACGAAGAGTAGAATGGTAGTTACCTCCTAACAAAAGGCCGACAGGAAAGGGAAGATCAGGAAGAAAGCAACATCCTCAACAGGTGAGATCAACAGGAAGATACCGATTGCCCGTTGGAATTAGAGAGTAGTACAATACGCATGGCGTAGGACATGCAGATGATGAAGGAGAAGATGGACATGATGATGAACGCCATAAGGGGATGAGTATCCACCAACTTGGACGAGCTAGTTCAGTGGATTGACTCACCCTTCACAGCGCAGGTGACTTCCTTCCCTTTTCCAACCAAGTTCCAGATGCCAAAGGTGGAAGTGTATGATGGATCATGGGACCTGCCAAATCATCTGGAATCATTCAAGACCCTTACACACCTAGAAAGGGTCTTAGATGAGATCATGTGTAGGGCGTTCGCCATCATGCTTAAGGGACTGGCAAGAGTATGGTTCAGCAAGTTAGCCCCTAACACCGTCTCTACCTTCAAGGAATTGAGCGGACACTTTGTCACATACTTCATTGGAGCCTAAAGGTACAAGAGATCTATGGCAAGCTTGCTAAACATCAAGCAACGTGAGGATGAAAGCTTGAGATCATATGTAACTCGATTCAATAAGGAGTCCCCTTTGGTTGATGAGGCCAACGATAAGGTCTTGGTCACTGCATTCACCAATGGACTCCAATCAGGAGAATTCCTCTTTCCCATCTACAAGAATGACCCAAAAAAGATGGCTGACATGTTATACAAGGCCACTAAGTATATGAACGCTGAGGGCGCCATGATAGCTCAAGGGAGCAGACTGAGGAAAAGGGAAAGACAAGATGACCCGTGTCAAGACAAAGGAAGAAAGTTTGCCTAGACGAATGACCGAAGGGGCGATAGGAGACCAAGACCTTTGCCTGGGAAGACTGTCAACTTCACCCTGCTAAACATTCTAGGAAGTGTAATGCATTGAGCTCATGGAATGAGAGGCACAATATTATGAATTTTATCATCTAAAACTATAAGTAAAACAAAAATTTATGAATGTCATAACTTTTAAGTGTGTCAAAAAAAAAATGGAGACATTGATTTTCTTATCAGTCAACTTTTGTGCCTTGGAATTCTTTCTAGTGCTGGCCGTAACTTTCTTCAAAATATTGTCTCTTACTCAAAATTAATTTCTTCCCATTGAACCTAATGTTAAATACACTCAATAGTTTTTTTTTTTTTTATATGATTGAATGTTATGGAATTTACCATCCATGTCAAGTCAAAAAGAATGAGGCTCTAGCCTAGGGTTTGCTAATCAAAATGGTTTGAGTGAAGAATTCCAACATTCATTTGACAAAAGAGGAGGCATTGAAATTTCTTACCGAGTGTATACACTAGGTTAATAGAAAGTCATGTGCTTTACATGTGAAAAGGTGAAGTGATTATTATCTAAAATTGTGATTATTGAGAATGCCTTTTTTGTAAGTTTCATGAATGTGAACCAAACTTTTGACATTAAACAGTAATGATTTGTAGGAATTCATTGCAAAATGGGTAACTAGTGGTGGTTTATCCTAAATTTGACATTCTCACGCCTCATTTTATAAAAGTTGTTTTGCTTATTACCAAAATGATAAACATGATGATGGCATTGACTTAGATGGGGCTTATTAGGCAATATAATGAAAATAAATTATTATTTTTGGGTCATTTGTAATATATTATCACTTTTGAATCTAAGCAATTTAAATATGTATGCTATAAACATATGCTAGTTTTTTTTTTTTTTTGAGAGAGTTTCAACTTATGATGTCCGTTCTTAATAATAGCTCTTTATCATCAGACCAAGACACCAATCATTTTTTGGTGTAGACGGAAATTGAACCTCAGATCTCTTATACAACCATCAGAGATTTTACTAGTTGAGCTGGCTAGAACACACGCTAGTTTGATTTATTTAGTTAGCTTGTTAAATATTATTACATAAGTGATGAATAAATTAGTCATTAATTGACTATATTTAAAATTTATAATGAATATACCATTTATATGTGTATATCTATAATTTTTTATAAATTTTATTAAGTGTTTGTGTATCTTACAATATACGATACTGAAAAATCAAAAATCGATATATGATATGATTCACATTTTGACAACTATGTTGAATGGCCTAAAAAAATTATTGAGGGCCTATTTGGTTACTTATGGGTTTGTATTCATTTTCCTTTTTTCATTTTTTGTACTAATTTTCTCTTCTCAAGTCCTAAACTTATTTTTTTTGTTTAGCACCAATTTTGGACTGGGAGTGGCTTGTGTCCAATGGCAACTGCCATTGGACACAAGCCGCACCATTTTGGATTAGTTTTTGTTTTGCTCAAATCCCTATATTTTCTAACAAAACCATCTGTCACTATCATCCGCTAGAATCTGTAGCCACAACACTAGAAATAGACTAAAACCAAAACCCATCGAAACCAAAACCCAGATCTTCACCAAAAAGCCCATCAATACAAACAAATTTCATCAAATTCCAACACAAATAGAAAGTTGTGTCCTTTTTTTCAGTACAAAAAATACAATTTTCTTTGGTTCAATTCCAGGAAAACCAAAAACAAATTCGAACCCATTAAAGAGATGGGCAAGACTTGGGTTAATTTCAATTTGACATATTGGTTGGAACCAAAATGATTAAAAAGATTCTTGTTTCTTAGCAACCAAACAAAGAAATTGCTAAAACCCAAAAATGAAATCACAAAAGAAACCATCAAACAATAAACCCTAAGCAAATTAATTAAAAAAAAAAAACCCACAAATCAAAAGGCAAAGCTAACAATATTGAATTTTTGATACCTAGAGATCAAAAGAAACCAAAGCCCAACAAGTCTAGTAGTCAACTCACAAATTGTTCCACAAGAAAACGGTTCCTAACAACTTATTGTTAAAAAAAAGAGAGGAAAGTACAGAAAAAAAAATCGTAGAATTTTCAGTGGCAAGAATGTTGAAGGCGCACGAGAGAGAGAGAGAGAGAGAGAGAGAGAGAGAGAGAGAGAGAGAGAGAGAGAGACTAAAAAATAAGGAGAATGAAAAAGGTAGAAAAAGAGAGAGAAAGTGTGTAATTGAGTAGATATTTCACTACTAGTGGGACTCATACAGTTGGTTTTATTATGAAAATGCCATTGTATCCATTTTCGCAAAAAATGAAAACAGTAAAAAGGTGTTTTCATTTTTTTGTATTCAAATCCACTTTTTTAGGATATTGAAAATGAAAATTGAGTATAATTTTACAAATCAAACCAATTTTTTGTAGTGGAAGCCACAAAAAACTGAAAAAGAACATAGAAAATTGCACTTTTTTCCTCTAACTAAACAACCTCTAAGCTTATCAAAATTGCGCTAGTGATAGCTAGCATAATTGTCACTATTATTATAAGTGATAGAAATGAAGAGTTTTGAAGGATTTGCAAGGAAAGAGACACTCATAGAGTTCACCAATGTGTTGCTGGACAAAAATCCTCTGATGCTTAAGTCAAAACTTCACAATAATCCCAATGAACTATGAAAGTGTAAGAGATAGTGTTTTTCACTTGTACCTTGGAATGGGCAAGATTTAGTGTATATAAAGGTTTAGAGTTGACCACGTTTTCATGATTTTTGCCATTTTTCTCATAGGAGGTGTGATTGGAGTTATGGAGTTAATAATGGCGGAGAGATTCTCAGGGTTCATTCCTATTTTTGGAAAATGTAGGTTGGTGGAACAGTGCCAGCTCAATGGGTAAGCCAAATAGGCAACCGCCTAAGGCCCTCAATGAAAAAAAGGCCCCTAAATTTTTACCAATACAGATATTCTTGTAACAATAGAAGTATTAATTAAGCCCTAAATATTCACCAATAAATAAAAAGTACTTTTTTTATCAAAGAAAAACTAGTCAACAAAAAATATTTTCGTTGGATGAGTCAATCATTTGATCTTTCACACATAAATGTTATAAGAACTCGTTAATCTTATTCTAGTAAATAAATTTATACTCAAATTCTGTTTAGAAATATAAAAAATATAAGTTTATTAAACTTTTCAATCATAATTTTTTAGTATTTGGTTACTTCATTCAATAAATAGTGTTTATTTTAGTTGTATAGTCATCAAGTAATGTGATGAGATCGTTTTAATTTGTGATTTTTTTTTCTAAAAAAATAGATATTAAATGAAAAAAAGAAGAAGAAAATTTAAATAAATATTCTATTAATATTCAAAGTATAAGAATAGACCTCACTTAAACTTGTCACCTTAGGTCCCACAATACCTTGAGCCGACTCTAGGTGGAAGGATCTCCAGGTGTGGTGTGTAAGAGTTTCCACTTTTGAGCAAATGTAGGGAGAGTCACACGAACATTTGGATGGGTGTCCTATCGTCGATCGAGTCACCGTAGAGATAGACCACCATGTGAGGTGAGGCGTGGACGAGTGAAAGAGTCTTGGTGTAAATGGATGAGAGTCTTGGGCCTCTTTCAGCTCAATGAAAAATAGTTCGTTATCAATAGTTTGCATAATTTTGCATGAGAAAGAAGAGGAAGGTTGATATGCTCATCATAGTGATGATGGTGGGCCATTTTTTTTATTTGAACGAGGAGGGCATGTTCACTAAACATGAGATTTAGGGAGGGACAATTTTTTAAATGAGGTTTTTGTTTTGTGTTTTTTTATTGATATGGACAAAATGACATAGTTTTGGGAGATGAGGTGACACTTAATGACCGCTGCATGAATGTGGATTCTAGTTAGTTCAATTAGTAAAGTTTTTTATCGCTGAACAAGAGATTTGGGGTTCTAACCTTGCTTACACCAAAAAGACCAATTGATGTGTTGGGTGCAATGATAAAATACAATCATTGTCATAGGTTAAAACTCTATTGTATTTAAAATAATAATAAAAAAAGAAAAAAATAGACTTCATGGCTATGGACCGAAGGACTATTTTCTAAATGAAATTTAATGTTGGTAGAGTGAATCCAAAAAATAAAATTTTAGAAACATAATCTGAAAAATTACATTTTACCACCCTAAATTATGCCCTATATTATATTTTGCTCTCTAAATTATTTGAATGCAAGGTTTGCACCTAAACTATGACTCATATTACACTTTGCACTATGACATTAGTTTTATTGTTATGTTGAATGGCAATATGAAGCATGTGACTTGCATGTGTATATTGCTTAAGTGGTACAAATTTAAAAAACCAAACACCTTATTTTCTGAATCAATTAAAAACAAAACTTTTTTTTAAGCTCTCTCTTGTGTGCGTATCAGCCCCTCCTTAAAATCCTTGTAACCCTAAATTGCCAAATTGAAATCATCTTTGCCACCACCACTACTCCACCACTGCAACAAGTAGCTAGACAAGTTTGGTAAGTGGCATGATCTTTGTCGCCTTGACAATGTATGAAATTTGGCTTCTTTACTGGCCATCTCTTGATTGAAGTTGAAATGTCTACAATATAGCATAGGTGTTGCAGAATTATATAGGTTGTTTCAAAGAACACTAATCCATACTTTGACCAAATAGTAAAATTTTACTGTCCAAAAGTTAAGTGCTTTGTCTTCTGTTCCATATTAAATATATACCATGCTTCATGGAAACTACCTTGTAGAATATGCAATACCTTAGCTTTTGATGTTCATCATACCCTAAACCCTTAAGGGATTTAGGGTTTATTTTGAGCAGCAGTTTCAGGGTGGTGGTGGAACAATGGTTGTGTTGAAGATGATTTTGATTTAGGAATTTAGGGTTGCAGGAATTTTAATTTGGAGGGAGGAGCTAAAAAGAAAGAGAGAGCTAGATGCATTTTTTTTTAACTGATTAGAAAGAGGAGTTTTTGGTCTTTTGAGTTTGTGTTAGTTAAGTAATACACACATAAAAATCACATACTTTATATTTCCATCTAACTTAACAGTAAAATTAACAGTCAAAATGCAAAGTGTAGCAAAAGTCGTAGTTTAGGGCAAAAACCGTACATTCAAATAATTTAAGACACAAAGTATAATTTAAGGCATACTTTAGAGTGGTAGAGTATATTTTGATCCCAAAAAAAAATCAAAGTTTTAAGTGTGCAAATTACAATTTAATATTTTTTTAAAAAAAAAACTGTTGTGCAAAATGGGTGTTCAATGAAAAAAAAAAAAAAAAAAAAAAAAAAGAGGAAGAAGCCCAAAAAGTTGATTAGCGCAGCTCTAGATAGATTCAAAGAGAGGCTGCCGCTGGATTGGAATCGTTGAGAGAGAGAGAGAGAGAGAGGGCACAATGGTGGTGGTGGACGGAAGGCACCACATGCTGGGTCGACTCGCATCAATCGTAGCAAAAGAGGTGTTAAACGGTCAAAAAGTGGTAGTAGTTCGGTGCGAGGAACTGGGCATATCGGGAGGACCCGTGCGGCAGAAGATGAAGTACATGAGATTCCTCCGAAAGCGCATGAACACAAAGCCATCTCACGGTCCCATCCACTTCCGGGCACCGGCGAAGATACTGTGGCGCACAGTCTGCGGCATGATCCCTCATAAGACCAAGCGCGGTGCCGCTGCTCTCGCTTGCTTTAAGGCTTACGAGGGCATTCCTCCTCCTTATGATAAGACCAAGAGGATGGTTATTCCAGACGCTTTAAAGTCAGTCTGTCTATATTCACTCTTCACTCTCTTATTTTGAAATTGATTTTTAACGTTGTTGTTGTTGTTAGGGTGCTGAGGCTTCAGAAGGGACACTAGTACTGCTTGCTTGGTCGCCTTTCTTCCGAGGTTGGATGGAACCACTACGACACTATCAGGGTAATTAATATAATTTGGAAACTTATATTAACTATTCAAGAGAAAAATTCTATATTACCGATCAAAAAAAGAAATAAAAAAGACTCTTGGACAATAGCTCTCGGCTAGTACTTTTCATTGGATATGAGAAAAACTGATTCAATTACACTCAGGCCTGCCTATTTATAATTAGGCTTGGATGAATGCCATCATACACTCTCCTCTCCTCTGATATAAGGATTGAATATGCGCTGAAAATGAACCTGAAAGATAGTGTGTTATTTGGGCTGTGGTCAAGATAGTTGTTTCACTATACGCTTGATAGCAAGTTAGATTTTGGATTAACAGGCTATAAGATATCAAAAGTCCTTGTCCATGAGTTAGTTTATCAACATGCTTATGCTGGCTTTTTATTGTTAACATTAACCAAATCTAAAAGTAAAAGTCACACTTTGTGAGCAGAACTTGTATTCAAAGATTTCTAACCATTCTCTTGCCACAGGAGCTGGAGGAGAAGAGAAAAGAGAGAGCTCAGGTAACATATGAGAGGAAGAAGCAGCTGACCAAACTTAGAGTGAAGGCTGAGAAGGCTGCAGAGGAGAAACTTGGTCCTCAATCTGACATCCTTGCTATGGTTAAGTACTGAGGTTACATAGATTAGGCAGTTGCTTAAAATTTCGTTCAAGGATTTTGTCGTAATGAGTTTTGTTGTTTGTTTGAGATGGCTGCAGAGGAGAAAATTGGTCAGCAATCTGACATTCCTGCCGTGGTTGAGTACTGAGGTTACATAGATTAGGCAGCTGCTTACATTTTGTTTTGAGGATTTTGTCGTAATGCGTTTTTTTGTTTGTTTGAGATGGTGCACTATGTTTTGATAAATTATGAATGGATATTGGTTTCTCTTGATTTGGCTGTAGTATGTTTCTTT
Source organism: Castanopsis chinensis (assembly GCA_032878915.1). Lineage (NCBI taxonomy): Eukaryota > Viridiplantae > Streptophyta > Magnoliopsida > Fagales > Fagaceae > Castanopsis > Castanopsis chinensis. The sequence continues at coordinate 897,530 of JAVQMG010000064.1, forward strand.
TATTGTCTCAATGTACTATACTATTGGTGAATTTATTCGTTGCATTCTTCCGTCTTCCCACTTCCTATGCATTGGGTGTCTTCAATGTTTATGAGGTTCTATTTGGGCCCTTTGTTTCTCACCTGTGGTATTATGCTGTTGACCTGAGTAAAGAGCACAGCTTGTGATGTCTGCTTGCCACCGCTATGCTATTGATCAAATGAACTTTGAAATTTAAGATGTTATATCTGATCCCAGATTAGTCTTGTGCCCCATTGCTCCCAAGTTTACTTGTGGTCTTCATTGTTGAAGGAAGGGAGGGAGAGGAGAGGAGGTAAAGGTGGCTAGTGTAATAATTTTTGGTATGTTCGTCTTTTATGCGGATTTTGTCTGAACTTTTAATGAACATTCCGTACAATACTGACTGCCATCTTGTAAATATATTTCGAGGCCACCTTGTCCTCTTCTCTCCTTCCATTAAACTTGGTGAAAGGTTTTGTTTGATCTACTCGCAGGGTTTTCCCACTTTTCTTCTTCACCCGTACCACTTAATCGGATCTGACCCCTTGTAACCAGGAAACGAGGAAATATTCGGAGTCACATGCTGATGAAATTTTTTTTTTTTTTTAAGAACAAGAGGGTGAGACAAGTTAAATTATATACAATACATTCTCTTACCCTTCTTTTTTATTTTTGATGTGACACTGACAAATTAAATTAACTCCATTTAAATAATTTCCACTTATACTGATGAACTTGTATAAGTGGAAATTATTTATATTGGATATATATATATATATATATATATAGATATATATTTGTATTTATTTATGTATATTATATACAATACATTCTCTTACACTTGCCATTTTTTTTTTTTTTGAGAAATAATTGCAACATGCTGTTAACCCCGCAACTTGAACTTTTTTCCCCTTAGGCCTCCATGCACTTTGTACATGGAGAGGTGCCAATTCGACTACAAGACCTTTGGCCTTTTACAATTGCCATTGATTCCACTAAATAGATGCCTCAAAATTCATATCTTGTCTCTCATAATTTTTCTATCCCCTTATCTCCTCCATGCATCCAAAACCCTACCTCATTTTTCTCTGTCCAAGGTATGTCTCTCTTCATATTCGTGTAAGCTGTAAACTCCAAGGGCTTCTCTAGTTTAGTGACAACACAAGGCCAGAGATCAATGAGGTTTGAGAGAGAACATGCAGAGATCTCACGCATCTTTTTTATTTTTTTTTTAAACAACAATTTTCATCCTAAGTCAAAAAAACTTTTAAACAAATCACTATGCATCTCTGTGAACAAGGTGCCAGGAAATCTGGTCATTCCTCTAGCCAGATTTGTGAAGTAGAATTTACATTAGCAACAGAGGTCAATGTCGAAGCAGGTCCATTATATTTCTACGAATAAACTAATACCTTCCATTATATATATAGAACATCCAATAGTTAGCACTTGCTTACTTATACACTACATGCAATCATACAAGCACAATTCAAAATAAAATATGTACATACTCTTCTGTATATATCCGTTAAATCATTTAAATCTTGCTAATTGTATTCATGTTATGCATAGCGGTAACATGATCAAATAGAAATATAGAATACTAATTGGTGCGGGCCACCACATTTGCGGCTTCAAGAGTCATTTATTTCATGCAATGCGATTAAAAAACAAATGGTCAAAATTATAGTTTTACCCCAGAAATGTGAAATGGCAATTGTGATGAGGTGAGGTCAAATGTAAATTGCAACCAAAGAAAGGGAAAGCTAGTCCCAAATCAATGGTCAAGATGAAGAAGGTTGGATGCAAGAGCATCTACATGGACGCTTACACTTGCAGCCTTGACATAAAGCAACAACAGTCCTTAATCTCTAGCATGATGAAGCAACTTGATACAGCAACTAACGAGAATGAAGATCAGTGGAGCTATCAGATCACATGCGTATCTCTAACAGTTTCAATGTGCATCACCTGCTGCCCTGTCATGCACCAAATCATCTTACAACTAGCCACACTTGAGTACAAGTGTGTTCCTAAGAGGGACAGTCTTAATGCAGTTCACATTTAAAGCTAGTTGTTTACTAGTACTTATGTTGTATGATAAGTAGTTCCTTTTGCTTGTAGAAAGTTAGTTGATAGACTGTTAGTGAGAAGTGCAACAACCTATTAATTAGTTAGATATGTTTGGAAAAAAATTGTTTGCTCATGAAGGAAAAAATTGTTTGGACAGTGACTGCTAAATTTCAGGCAACCTCCTCTTTCTTTCAGGTAACAAAAGCAAAACATAAGCCCTTTTGTTTTTGTGTATAAATATACATATATACAGTAAAACTGAAACAGGGTTTTAGGTTGCATAAACAAAGAGCCTTCCAGTGAAAAAGGTAAGCTTTCAAAACATGAAAAAAGTTGCCACTTCCCAATAGCTGACACTATTTGAACTTTCAAAGCAACAGTGAAAATGATTCTTTTAGCACTCTATGCCATATACTGAATTGAATCTAAGCCAATCCTAAACTAGTAGAAGTAGTAACCAGTGTTGCACTGTTAATTAGACTGACCAAAATCATGTAGAACGTAGGTTAAAATCATAGCAGATTAAATAAAATAAATAAATAAAAATGTTGAGTATCAACCTCGGTTTCTGATAAGATGTTCATACAACAACAACAACAAAAAAGCCTTAATCCCAATTTTTTTAGGTTCACTATGGATCCTCAACAGATTAATTAGGGTCAGCCACATGTATCTTTTTCCTCCATTCTATTCCATCTAAAATCATACATTATGTTGTAGCTATTATTTCCATTAATTTCCTTGTTAAAGACCCTATATTCCCGATACCTATACAAATCTTATTCTACAGTAACATGCAGCAAAAAAACAAAAATTTGCTCAGACCACAAGTAGTAAGTTAGTGTTATTTCACATCCCTTTATCCCACTGATTTTTTCTTTTTTTTTTGGTTATCTTTTTTCTTTTTCTATCGGTAATCTACACACAACTAATGGTTTTGAATCTACTCTCCCTCCACCTTGTTGTCCAAGCAAAGGTGTCATTGAGTTAGAGCTAATTGCCCTTTGAGCTATTTAGAGTAAAAGCAAAAAATTCTTACTTTCCTCCTGTCAGTACCATAAAAACTGCACTGCTACCAACCACCACTTCTACATTACAAACTATCATCGCCTCTAAATATGTTAAGTAATTACCTCACACCATAAACAGAATCTCTACCACGTCCAAGGTGATCCTCATCTCCACTACTGCTACTGTCACTTCCAATTGTTGTTTAGCATGAAGGATAAAAGGTATAACTAGTTGGCAATCTAATGCAATCTCCTCTGTATGTATATAAGCAATGAATAAGGTCATCTAAGCAAAGCTGAAAGTGTCAGTGTGTACATTAAAAGAAAGTAGTTTTAGCGACAAAAGTATTAAGATTCAAACAGCTTCAAAGAAACAGAACAATGGCATTATAGCTGAAAAGTGCAAGCTTCTGCATATATCTTAAACCACTCATGACAATTATCTGGCTCATCAAGAATTGACGTAAAAACGGTCCATTGAATCATAAAGCAACAAATAAAAATAACCATACTACTTTGACCCTGGTAGGTGCAACCCTAGATCCACAATTCAAGGGTTGTAGGACAAGATAATCCTACAACAGATCGCAATTTTAACAACCACAAACCATGCAGCCATGTGATATCTACGACAATAGAAGATCAAAAGCAAGAATAATTCTTCTCAATAACTCCTCTATTTGAAATTTCAGACTCTTCTTTCAGTCAATTCCACAAAGGATAAACATTAAACTTGCACAGCGCACTGTTATTTAATACTATCATTGCTAATTTCATTTCTCATATTCATGCACAATACAAAACAACATGAAAGCTAGCAACAGAGTTTAACTCTCAATCTTGGTTTCTGATAAAAATTCTAGATAACAGCTCCACTTGGTAAGTCAATTTTGCTTCTCATTTCTTTTACTCCACTAGAATTATTTCAAGTGGGAAGAAAAAGAAACGCTTTGATCCTAATGCTACTTCTTACCCCAAAGTCACAAACAGCAGCTAACAATTCCATTACAGCTGCAATCACCTCCTCTAGAACTTATGTCACACCACTGCCTCAGCCTCTACAACCACCAAAAGAACCAGCTATGAGCTATGAAACCAGGTAATTTCTGACAGAGTATCATCATGCCCATGCATGCATTGTTTTAATCTAGAAAATCAATTTTTCTAATAGAACACAAGGCATAATTTTAATTACACCCCTCTGTAGAAATCGGATCAACTCAAAATTGGCACAAAAGCCATTGTTAGAAACAAGGATATAAGCACAATAATCTCATAAAAATGTAAAATATGTTCATTCAAATATTTACTATAAAAAAAGGTGTAGTTTATATACGGCTTTAAAAAAAAAAAAAAATTTAAAAGCAGCAAGCAGTACAATTTAAGCTACAGTGGTGTTAAGAAGGGATCATTCCACTATCATATCCATATTAGGTTCGATAGGATCTCACGTGCCAAGTATCAATAGAAACTGACTAAAAATCCTAGAGCAAAAAAATAAAGATTAAAATAACAATTCCCATTTGAAAACCCTTAAATGTACAGTTGTCGAGTTACGTCATTAACATGACCAACATCAAAAGCCAATAACAATGTAAATGTTGAACAATGATGACTAATATCATCTTAAAAAAAGAAAAGAAAATATAGCATCTAATTCCATCTATTCGCTTGACAGTCAGAACACCGGAAACTCTTTCATCCAATCTAATTCTAGAAACAACAACAATCTACTTCTAGGAGCAACAAATTCCAAGTCACACCACATCTACTGCTGAATATTAAGCATTGCCTTAGCCTCAGTCTGCTCCTCCAACAAACCATCACTCACATACTTGCTCAACAGCTCAATCTTCTTTTTCTCCAACACCATCCTCTCTATTTCCTTGTCATCCGGCAATGGCACATGAACCACAAACTCCCTCCTCCCCTCCCTTTCCATCTCCTCCTTCTCCAGCTTCTCCCTTTTCCTCTTCTCCTCCTCCTCCTCCTCCACTTCTTCCTCCATCCCCTCAAACAACACCTCCTTCACCACACTCACCACCTCCTTCTTCGCCTCCCTCCTCACCTCCTCCACTCCTCCAGTGCCTCTGCTCTCATCTTCTCCTCAGCGGGCCCCTCCACCCTCTCCAGCACCCCATCCTCATCATCCCTATACCCATAATAACTAGCATCAATCCTCTTATATATATCATATCGAGTCCTCCTTTTTCGTAATTCCGGAGGCTTCTCAAACAGCTCTCTCACTCCTGGCAACTTCTTTGCAGCACCAAAGTATCAGTATCCTAGCCCACGCCCACTAGGGTTAGGAACATCCACTATGTTTCCTTCTAGGTCCGTCATTTTAGGGGCATGTTTGGCATAATTGGGCCCACCAAGCTCAACAATGCGCCGTTCCCAATGGGATTTTTCCCGGATGAGTTTATTGATCTCGTCATTGAGGTCACGGAGGCGGTGCTCTCCAAGCCCTTCATTTTGGATTTCAGCAACTTTGCGGCCAATCTCGCGCATGATTTGCTAGCGCCACTTATCAGCCTCGGCAAGGTCACGACATTCAGAGGCAAGGAAGGGACGACGCTCTTTTGGTTTCTTTTTCTCTTCAGCTTTGAGCGCAATGAATCTGTTTAGCATTGACTGTGCTTTCTCCTCATTGCGAGCCATCTTATGGTCTTGTTTCTAGGAATGTAACGTTACAAAAATCTGAAAATGGTCAAATTGTGAATCCCATAAGCCTTAAAACTCAAACCAAGCATCTACACCATGTACATTACAGTAGCTTGACACCACCCCATTCTTTTTTTTTTCTTTTTTTTTTTAAGTAAAAGAAATTTTATTCAAGAACTTAATAAGGAAATTTTTTCTTTTTTTTTTTTAATAGGTAACGAAAGTTTTAATAGAAATTTCAAGGAGAGAAAATATTGAAAAAAAGAAAATATTATTGATGGAATTTTTGGGATGAAAAACTGCCCATTCCTGAAGTAAAATTTGAGGAAAATCCAGCATTTTTCTAAAATCCTATAAATATAAAAGAAGACATGGGCATCCCTTTCACTTATGAACCAGCAAGGAAACAACAAAAAGGATGATTTTCATAGCCATTTAGTTGGCACAATAACAAAGCCTTAATCCCAAAATTTTTGAGTCGGCTATGGATCGTCAACAAATTAATTAGGTTCGTCCATATGTGTTCTTTTCTGCCAATTTACTCTATCTAAAGTCAAACTTTTTGTTACTCCCTTAATTGACATGTCCTTTTTTTATTGCTTCTACTAATGTGACCTTTGGTCTTCCTCTACCTTTTTTTTCATTCCCTTAACTTGGATCAACTAATCTATACAAATCACTATGAATTACTAACCTTTACACTTAGAAACCACATCCATAATTAAATAATCTAATCAATCCAACTTTAGGTATGCTGGGCATCTAAATATCCTCAAGGGAAGTTAGAATCAATTACCAGATGAATGTTGAAACCCAGAAACCATTATGACTAAAGAAGGTATATTTGAGCAGAATCAAAACCAACACTTTCTTAAAAAAGTTACAAAAACAAAGCACATGTTTATTCTAAATTCATTCGGTATTAACAAAATTCATACAGCAGCAACAACGTATATAAATAAAATTCCACTAAAATCATCCAGCAGAAACAATGTATAAAATAAATTAATTCAGGATTAAACATTTTTATCATCATCCCAATTCCTAAAAAAAAAAAAAAAAACCCTAAAAAAATATATATTTAAATCGAGATTTCCTCAACATTACAAACTAAACAATTGCAAACCCTCAAAACCAGAAAAACACTCACTTTGAGAGTCAAGATTAGGGTTTGTTTCTCTAAGACAGAAAGACAGACAGACAGAGAGAAGTGACTCACAGTCGACAGCGAGATGAAGAAGGAGTGAGTCGGTGATGATGTCGTCTCCGGTGTCGGTGTCGGTGTCGGCAAGACCACAGTCGCCGGTGTCTTTCTCTTGTCCACAATGAATGATGTTATTTACCACTTACCATACGGGCTGTCGTATTTCAATATTAACTTTCACAAAGTGTCGTAAGGTTAGCTAAAATTTAAAAAAAAAAAAAAAAAAAAAAAAAAAAAAAAAATGTAAACCGAAATAGCATTGAAATCATATATGTTCATGTGTGGATTTGTTCATTTTTTGGTAGCTAACCTTATGACATTTTTGGTCATATTAGTGGTTCTAAATGTGCAATTTTTTTGTGCAATAAACCGCACAAATCAAAAATTAAAATGAACAAAATGATTATGCATCGCACCACAAGTAATTTTGCACCGCACCGCATTGCAGTGCGGTTTGGTTTTATAAAAAAAAAAACTGCACAAACCGCACCGCACCGCAAGTATATTAATATTTTTAATATTAAATTATTTTAATAGTTTAATAACCCTATTTTAAAAAAAAATTTGATAATCCTAAAATATTGATTTTGAAAGCTCAATAGTTAAAAACTTAGACTAAAAAAAAAAAAATTAAAAAAAAAAAGCCTAAATTTTAAAAATATACCAACTTCAAATTTTCAAGTGCATCTTGTACATCGCACGCATATGTGATGATGCAGTTATGGTTTTGGCTAAACTTTAAACCACACCCCACCGCACCACACCACACATGTAACCGCAAAGATAAGGTGCAGTGCAGTTATGGTTTTAGTTAAACCGCACCGCAAAGTGTAGTGCTAAAAATGGCTCAAAACTGCACCGCACTACACCGCGAACACCCCTAGTTCTAAATGTACAATTTTTTTATTGAATAGACTTGTATATCACAAATTAAGGTATTTTGAATGAAATTATGACAATAAAAAAAAAAAAAAAAAAAAAAAAAAAAAAACCAACCCTCATTGCACGCGTGAAGCACGTGTTTCACGCATGTGATGAGCATAGTATTTGTTTAAAGTAATGTTAGGTAAGTAACATTACTTTAAACTTCTTAATTATGGCATATGTTCTCAATTACAATCAAAATTCAATAATTATTAATTTTTTAATAAATAGGCCTAATTTTAAGACATAATTTGTAAATTTGTAGTGATTAGTGGATTTAGCAATCATAACAGATTGTTTATCAAAAAAAAAAAAAAAAAAAAAAAAAGCAATCATAACAGCTTCATATAAAAAAAAAAAAAAAAAAAAATCCATAAACAAAACCATAGTACATTAACGCTCTGTTTGTTTCAGCATAAACGTTTTTTGAAAAATGGTTCATTTTCCAAAAAGCATTTTCTAGAAAACTGTATCATTTTTCAGTGTTTGGTAACGACCTTAAAAATGAGCTTGAGAATGTTTTCTGATGTTTTGTATGCAAATTTTTATTTTTATTTTTTTTATATTTCTTATATAATTTAAAACATGTGTATTATGTAAACCAACTAATGTAATCAATATCAATAAAATAAATAAAAAACCAAGGATGAATTTGGTTTTCATACTAAAATTTTGACAATAGATACAATCAAAAATAGTTATCAAATTTTCATCATCTCTACCACTTATCTTGCTCATATATATGGACAGTATCTTTCATACATATATACATACATACATCCATATATATATATATATATATATATATCAACCATTTTTCTATATACATAAAATTGACATGGGAATACGTCTTTAATAAGTACAAATAACAATAACGTTTAATTTTCTATTTTTTTTTGTTGGTACACTAATTATCTATTATAGTCAACCACAAGTCTTTAATATTACTCAAAATTATGTATTTATATAATGTATCTACATAGTATATTATTACTACATAGTATTTGCATAATTTATCTACCAACAAATATATTTTTCCTAAACAATTATCATTCATTATATAACAATATTATTAATTTACTGTAAAGATTATCCTATGTAAAAGCAATTTAGAGCCGGCACTATGTTTAAAATTTTCGTCTTTTACTTCATTCATTCTTTCTTCTTCTTCTTTTTTTTTTTTTTATTATATTTTTTTAGCACTTTTATGTGCAAAAAAGAACTACCTAGAATCCATCAAACCAAAAATTTCTTAGAGAAAAAAATAAAATCAAGTTTGAAATTCAAAATAAAAAATTGGGATTTTGGTAGAGAGAAATGAAACAATTACCACTGCAAATATGTTCTCCTTTGCAAGTTGGTAGAAATGAATGAAATAATTACTGAGCAATGAGAGGAAAAAAAAATCTAATCAGAGAATTGCATTATAAAGGGGAAGAGAAACATGGAGAGAGAGAGAGAGAGAGAGAGAGAGAGATCTATAGAAGAGGGGAGACCATTGTTAATGACAGTGAGGGTGTGAGGAAAGAAAAAGAAAAAGAAAGAGAAAAAGTAAGAGAGCATACTAGAGAGAGATTGTTTTCCAATTTTTTTTTTTGAAAAACAACCTATAGAAAACAAGTCTTATTTTTATTAGGATTTTCCATTAACTAACGATAGTTTTACGTTGACCAATTTTTTTTGTGCTACTAAACATAGAAAAATGTGGAAAACTATCTTTATAAAATGTTTTCCAACGAAACAAACATAGCCTAAAGGTAGAATGAAGTTTCTATCTGTCTTGGACATGGTCGGAAGTTATAGAGAGATTTATCGGATAGTTTTTTTTTTTTTTTTTTTTTATTGAATTACAATCTTAACCTCAATTTTTTATTTTTAAGGAATAAGGACTATTTAATTCCCCCTCAAAAAAAAAAAGGACTATTTAATTACATTAAAGGTATTTTTGATAGTTTATGAAGTGATACTTTGTGAATCTTCTTTATATATATGGATAAATATTTAAATTATAGATGTCTTTCTTAGAAATATCAAGTTTGGCCAACCATATAAGACTTTTTGGCTTTTACGTTTTGTGTGATTGTTATTTGTCATTTTGTACTCCACTGTACTCCAATTTCAGTTAATATGCTCCAAGTTTCTCTTTAAAAAAAAAAAAAAAAGTAAGTGATTAAGAACTAACGAATCCATATAAATTAAAAAAATGATAATAAAAGGAATAATTCAAAAAAGATTAAAATAAATAAAGCAGTACATAAGTTCCTATAAACAAAAAAAGAAAGAGAAAAAATGAGCAGTACATAAGTGTTACGTTGATGGCTTGATGCTATTCATAGTGTCTCCTTATAAAGCTACTGTGGGGTACAAAATGACAAATTTATAAAGCTATCCCTAAAATCAAGGGTGGGAATTTGGGTAACTAAATTGGTACTTCCTCCTCATATGCAAAGTGCTAGAGTCCTCGGGGTATGATGGAGAAAAGATTCGACTGCGGAGTTCACTCCATGGGTGGTGATTTTTTTTTTTTTTTTTTTTTTTTCTTTCAGATGGGTTTTGGGTGTTTTGTTGGTTGTAGTTTTGGTGCTTTAAAGCCATTTTGATGGGTGATGTGTTAAAATAAGAGATATGATATATGGTGTATTATAAAGTTGGGTGATAAAGTAACTTAATAATGTAACATAGAAGAAATTTGGATTTGGTTGGAGGTAAACTAGTTCAATCATAGCTGCTAGGAAACTAACAGAATTTGCAATAATTTTTAGACTTGATGAAATGAAACAAATAAAGAAAATTATGATATCATACTTGTATATATATCATAATTCGGAACAAAGAGTACGTTTGTATGAATAAATTGCAAAATGGCGATGCTTGAGCTTGAGATTGAGTTGGATTTGATTAGAGAAAGAATAGAGATAGATATATCGGTTTGGTTTGTTAACTAGGAAACTAACAAAATTGCAACAATTTGTTGGATTGATTATTACGGCAGAACTAACCTAGAAAATATAAAAGTGAAAATTGCATTTTTTTTTTTTTAAAGAAAATATAAAAGTAAAAAGAGAATTGCATTAATTTTTAAACAAAAAGACCGTCGACAGCAGGGTTCGAACCTGCGCGGGCGAAGCCCAACAGATTTCAAGTCTGTCTCCTTAACCACTCGGACATATCGACTGGTTGATAAAGCAATTGCTCTATATTTTTAAAAACACAAACACAGTCATAGTCTCTAATATCCTACTACATATTTACAGTTTTTCAATAGAATAGAAAATGAGATTGATGATCCAACTTTTATTTTAAAATATAAAATATTAAAAAATATAAATTATACAATAAAATAAAAGTAATAAATATAGAGAGAAAAGTAATTTACATAGAAAGAGAGAGAAGAGAGAGAGAATAAAATATACAAAAAAAATTATAGAAGCTTCTTATAGTACCATCATATATTTAGGATGGTACTTTAGTACAATTGTAAAATTTTTTACAATTGGAAGATCAGGTAATGGGCTTTTTGGTGCTTTGATGCTAAAATATACCAACATATAGCATTTAAGAAACTGGATACTGATGCTCTAAGTCATGAAGATTTTGAAGGATTGTTACTTTTCAAATTTTAATATAATAGAATATTTTGAATAATGACTTTTAAAAAAGCATATGAACTAAGCAAACTTTCTAATAATTGTGTGGGTAGATAATCATAAAATGCATGTGCATACACAATGGAATGGAAAAACTAAAAACTAAAATCAAAATTCCATGAGACTTAGACTTTGTAAGAGAATCATACTGAGAACTTTCAATTATTATTATTATTATTATTATTATTATTATTATTATTATTATTATTGTAAGAACACGAATTTAGGCAATCCAGGCCCACCAAGAATAATGAAGTTAGAGTTCTTAAACCTGACCCAAAACAATAAAGATTTGTATAGAGGTTGAGACGCACAAGTGTGGGCTTCGTCCGAGGACAAAACTAGGGAAAGAAAGACTAAATGCTCAATGATTGAATATATGAAGGGTTCTTTACAACATTGCCTGAGGGCAATTGTTCTTGAGGGTTTATAGATACTGTTCACTCTTTCTCTTAGCTCCGATTCTCTATGTGATTTCTTCTTAATTATTGTTGGTCCCCCTATTTGAGAATTTCTTTCCTTTATATATTTCATGGCCTCTTGCATCCGAACCCTCCATTTGTAATATTCCCGAATCTCCTTAAGACACCTGTCCCTTTAGACTTCTGGTGAAGGTGGTGGAAGGAGCTGCTGAGTTGCAAATCCACTATTCAGGTCACTTCCTCATTAATGCAGCTAATAAAGCTGTTACCCACCCTTTAATGCTGAGAATCAGGTGAGACCTTTAGAAGAAACTTCCTACAGAAAACCCCACTCAACCCATGAAACACCCTGATCCATCCCTTATATCTCCTAAGGATGCCCCATCATTTCCCATTCCATCTTTGGAACACGTCACTCCTCGGACCACGGACACTCCTTCCGAATGAACAATTGAAAGCTACAACTACGCTTCTCATCTTCGGTCCTCGGGTCCCCACAATAATAATAATAATAATAATAATAATAATAATAATAATAATAATAATAATAATAATAATAATAATAATATTATTAATATTATTATTATTATTATTATTATTATTATTATTATTATTATTATTATTATTATTATTATTATTATTATTATTATTATTCTAGTTTAAATTCAAATGAATCCTACATATTCTTCCTTCTTATTTTTTGATGAGTAGATAGTACTGGGGTTCGAACCATCAACTGAAGATGTCATAACATATTCCCTTCTTTTTCAGCGTCTTGTCTAAAGCAAATTTACCATACATTCAAAAAGTTTTGGGTACGTTTGGTAAACTGTAATAGACATTGTAATATAAGAACTATTCCTATGGGTTAGCTATTCAATAGTTTGATTATGTTTTTATTACAAGGAATAATCATTCCTTATGAATAACTAATATTTAAAATAACTATTCATCTCTAAAAGGGTTGTAATAGTTATTCCTTAGTATGTGTATTAATTTCTAAAATTAATACATTTCATAGTTACAACCTAAAAAATAACACAAACAAGATAAAAACGAGCAATTATCACAACATTTTATACAACTTTTATCAAACTTGTTGTGAGAGGCCTTGAAAGTGCCTCTCAAAAAATAGAGAGATTTTTGGAGTGCTTTTTAGGCTACCTCTCTTTTTGGGTAAGTGGTGTGGAGTTGCCACTTATTTTTTATACGAAAAAATAAAAAAAAAATAAAAAAATACAAAATACATGATTGAATTGTTCCTCTATCATTGATTGAATAAAAAAAGTACATGTTTGATAAATTGAAAATTACATGACTTTGGGTCCTAGTTACAAACTACCAAATAATTACATGGCTTTTTGTCCTAGTTACAATCTAGGCAAAACAAAAATAAATACAAGGCATAGATCTATCTATCCAAAAGAACTAGATTTGGAGGCTAAGTTATGGAATGAGAAGGTGTTAGACACCATTCCACCAAGATAGAATTTGGTCTTCTAGACTCTTGTGGCCAATGTACCATTTTGATGCATGACACGAATGATATGTTGTGCACATGAAAAAAAAATCACATAAGTCTATTTATGAATATGCCCTCTTCTTTGTTAAAAAAAATTTGATAAAAAAAAATTGAATTTGTTTTAAAGATCTGTTTTTGTATGTTAAAAAAAAAAACAAAATAGATATGTGTTTTTGATTTTTGATTTAAAAAGATCAAATTTGTTTTTTGAGATCTAAAAAAATTTGTTTGCATTAAAAAGAATAAGATCTGTTTTTTTATATGAAAGAAAATAAGACAGAGATTTTTAGAAGAGGCCTAATTCATAATATAAACCTATGCTATATGCATCAAACAAACCCAACAAGACTACTCATGACCCTTTTTTTTTTTTTTTTTCTTAATTTCAAAATCTGGTTTGTTAAAAAAAATAATAATCAAATCTACAATTAAAGAAAATATAGATTTTTTTTTTTTTGTATTTTAAAAAATTCAGATTTATATCTAAGGAAGATACAAATTAGTTTTTGTTAAAAAAAATTCAAATCTGCATCTAATGAAGACGCAAATCCAGTTTTTGATTGAGAAAAATTGTAATGATGAGTAGATTTTTGAAACTAAAAAAATCATGATACCAAAGACCTCAAGAACATGTTTCAACAAAAATATATTAACAATATATGATATGAATATTTAAAGATTAAACTGGAAGAATATTTAAACATGCATCATAAAAATAAGAGAAACTGAATAAAAAAAAAAGGTAAAGAAGAAACAATCTTTTGCATGGATGCACTCTTCTTCTTGAGGGGATATTTTAGGATTCAAAGAAATTTATGCAATTATATTTGAAACCTAAAAATCCTTACTTACAAAAAACAAATTCTTAAAGACTAAAGCGTCCATAATGTCTTTAATGTAAGTGGGAAAATAATAGAGAGGAGAGTCAGACAGAAAGAGGGGAAATCTGAGAGCGTGAAAAGTGTGCTGAATTTTAAGATGCATCCTCTATTTATAGAGCCTGGGATGCTTAAAAAATAAGCAAAAAACGTAAGGGGGAAAATCCTAAAAAAAAAGGAGATTTGGATAAAAGAAAACTAATTTTTCAGATCATAACAAGCTTCGGTATTTTGATCATATCTCTTTACTCAAAATTTGGATTAAGCTGAAATATTTATTAACCTAAGGGAAATTCGATTCTCTACAACTTTGCTAGAAATAGCCCAATTCGTATTTTGAGTTCTACTATGGAAAAAGTACCTTGGAACATGAATTTGAAATCTGCTACTTGATTAACATTTTTTTGAAGTGTTTTCCAACTCTAAAACTGTATTTGGACAAATTTCAGAGTTATTTTCATGATAAAACTCATTCCAAAGTGATAATTATGACTTTTAAAATAATTATTTTGAATATAACTGTCCCAAAATCCTAATTATCTACAGTCTTTAAATATTATCAGCTTATTTGTTTTAATCCCATGCAACAAATCTCACTTTAAGAAAAATACTCCACCAATCACATATGTTAGGACATATGTAGTTCAAGTGGTTGTTGACATATGTCGCTATTTTATGTAATCGGCTTATCCTTAGACAAAATGCACTTTACTTGTAATTGAGTAGATTTAGGATGTGTTTAACACTTCAAGAAACAGTGTTTCAAGAAATGTGAAATCAAGTCTGTCCAAGAAACAAGCTGCAAGCTACTTCGACATTCGACACATGCATCTATTTTGAAGTTGTTTTAAGCTTCTAAAACTGACATCTCTATCTTGAATTAAAGAAAACAAATTTTAAGTCCAATCTTGAATTGTCTTTGAATAAAGACATATATTGTTTTAATCATGATGCAAGTTGCACAAGTATTGAGCAATCCTTGTTCATGCAATTTGTGATCAAAGACAAAGTTCGTGCCCTAGTTCAAATAGGGTTTTGTGACCGAGCATCTTCTTGATTTTCATCGTGTAGATGATCTGAAGAACTTTGCAGCCAACAACTCTCTCTCTAGTTGGTGAATTGAAGTCGTGTACTAGGATCCGTGCATCTGGTTAGTCACGTACTTGGGAGCCGTGCATTGAAAGGAGAAACTGTCACTACAGAGCAAGTCCAATTGAGTATTGAGGTAAGGGTTCAACTGTAGGTTGGTAAGGTACTTGGGATTCCTTACTTGTAAACGCTTGTTGTGATAATAGTGGAGTTTCGGGAGTGGTGACCTTAAATCACCCGGTGAGATTTTTGCCGTCAGGTTTTCCCCATTTGTAAACAAATCACCGTGTCTTTTATTTTTTGCTGCATACTTTAGTTTTGGTGATTTGTTTATGCTGTCACGTGATTTTGCATGTTAATTTGATTAATTAATAACTTGGCTAATTAATCATTTTAATTTATTACAAGGGGTCAACGCATTTATGGCCTATCAACATAAATTCATTTAAATAATTTTAATCATTAACCAATCAAAATTAATTTCAATTAATCATATGTGATCGGCTTCACCCCATACAATGCATGTAGACCGAGAAAACTTGATCTTGTGATATCTTTCAATCTAACGGTCTGATTTGAAAACCGGACACACCGTCACGACTGTTAGAACCTCAAGATCATTTTTATGATATGCAATGAATGAATTAATGCATGTAATTCAATCATGAATTTTGGGTACATGAATGGCCATTCTAATCGTATTCCTTGATTAAATCATGGGTGCAAAATCGAGTATCTACACTTGTCATGTGGTGAGACATGAGCAGTGAAGAAAAAATTGTAGATCCATGTGGGTGTACATCTTTACTACTCACAACTCACCATATAGTAAAAGTTGTGTAAAATGCTGTATTACCAACATTGCACCATAAGAAATGGATCTTAAAACTATGGTTGTGTTTGGATATCGCTTATTTGCTAAAAACAGAAAACTTATTGCTAAAAATACTGTAAAAGAATATTTTTTTAAACAACCAAAATACTATTCACGCGCTTTGTGCAACTTGGCTAGTTTATGAACAGTGCCATGGGACCAGCAAAATGCAAACACAAATGCAAACGTTGAAGAAGCAACAAGCAAAAGCACACTATATGTTCAAATCCAAAGGCTAGGATAAAGGTTATCGGGTTTGAAGCCTAATCATTTTGCCTATGTTATCGGTAATGGTGTACAAAAACTGACAAAAAATTTAGCCTTCTTATTAAATTTTGGATTAATTTCAGCACTCTTGATGTAATGGTAATGGATGATTGAGATTAAAAATTGAAAAAAAAAAAACAACTTTCAATCTCATCCATTAAATAAATAAAAAAAGTAAAAAAATGATAAAGGTACAAATTAATGTAGAGTGAGTGGGGGTAATTTTTATCTTACCGCAAAATCATTGGCACCAATTGGGAGCTTATATGAATCGAAAACACAATCAGTAACATTTTCACCATTATGTGACGTATGGATAGATGGCTTAGGTAAAATCCATGATCTTTTTGAAATGTACGTGGAATGTCAAAGGCCACGAATGCTGTCGCTAAGCACAGGTAATAGGTATAGGAAGTCAGTAGCCGTGTCAATAAAAGCTGCATGCCAATACCATACAAACACACATTTTGCCATAATTGTCCACGTAATAGACTGTAATTGTTCGAATGTCATTGTTACATAGACTCGCAATTTTATTTCTACAATTCAAAGTTTGCTATGTAAGATAATGGTAGTAAAGTGTGTTTTTGTGTGTGGTACATACTAACAGGGTTGGTGCAGGATAGGAGCATGTCTTTGGTATTGATCACATTTTTTTACATATTTAGCCACTTCTCGTTGCATATTCAGCTACCAGAATCCTTAGGTCATTGCTCGGTGGGCTAGTGATCTTCCACTCGGATGCCCTTCACATACTCCTTCGTGAAGCTCGACTAACAGCTCTGTGGTCTAGCTTGGGTGCAAACATAACAAGTATGGCCCTCCAAACGAACATCGATACAACTTCTTATCTTCGGATAACCAAAAATGGGATGACGTTCTCCACACCTTCTTTGCCTCTTTCCCATCTGTCGATAAAGACCCATCAAAGAAGAACGCAACATAAGGATTGAATCAACTCGGCGTTTTTGCCAAAGCAACCCCTACCATTGTCTATTGCTTAATGCTCAATTACTCTAATAGCTCCATAAAAATCATCTGGGGGATACGCTTTTCTGAAGATGAAGCCAATGTGGCTAATGAATCAGTGTGGCTATTCTAACTCCTCGGCACTCTAACTACACTAACTTTTTGGAAACTCAACCGGAGGGATTGGAACAACTTCAAATACTATAACATGCAGTAATCCTTTGCCTCAAAGCTTCCTTCTATCTTACTAACCACCAATCTCGAGTCTGAGAATACTTCTACCTCTTCGCCATTAAGCTTCTGCACTGCCTGTAATCCAGCAATAAGGGCTTCATATTCGGCCTCATTGTTTGAAGTGTGAAAGCCCAATCTGAGTGACTTTTCCATTCTCAACCCTTCGGGAGACACCACAATAATTCCGACCCCTGACCCCCTTGCATTAGATGCACCGTCCACATACACTTGCCAACATTTAACCCTGACTTAAGATATTCCAACAGAAGCTCCCTGAGAAGGTGTAAATTCAGCTAGCAAGTTTGCCAACACCTGACCCTTATTTGAATTCCTCGGCTTATGCCAAATGTTAAATGTACCCAGTCTTGTCCCCCATTTTGCTATGCTCCCATGAAATACAACCTCCTCAAAAGTGATTGCAAAGGGTATACAGTCAACACCCACACTGTATGAGCTTGGAAGTAATGTGGTAGTTTCCTTATAGCATGCACCAGTGCCAATGCCATCTTTTCTAGTGGCAGATACCAAGTTTCCACATCCACTAACGTTTTATTGAGGTAAAATACCAGTCTCTAGACCCCCTCCTGTTGCCTAAGTAACATTGAACTAATGGCATGGTCGGATACTGCAAAATACATGTATAAGTCCTTTTTGGGCTCAAGTTAGGATAAAATGGGTGGGTTAGCTAGGTAAGACTTTAAATCTTTAGACGCCATGTCACATTCCTCAGTCCACTGAAAACCCTTCCATTTCTTCAACAGTTGATAGAATGGTCAGTATTTATCCGTCGATCTTGATATGATCCTATTCAAGGCGGAAATCATTATGGTAAGTCTTTGCACTTCTTTAGCATTGTTGGGAGGGCACAACTATTGAATAGCTATAATCTGGTCGGGGTTCAGCTTTATGCCTCATGTGGTTATCATATAACCCAAAAACTTGCCTGATCCTACTCCAAAGGCACATTTTTCAGTAGTAAGGCGCAAATTGTGCTACCTCAATATATCAAAGACCTCAACCAAGTCACGCGCATGCCCTTTACACTTCTTCGTCTTTACTACCATGTCATTGATGTAAACCTCCATTGTTTTACTGATCAAATCCTTGAACATATGGGTGACCATCCGTTAATAAGTAGCCCTCGCATTCTTGAGCCCAAAGGCATCACTGTGTAATGGTAATTTCCCTCGGGTGTAGTAAAAGATGTTTTCTCCTAATCCTTGGGAGCCAAAGCGATTTGATGGTACCTTTGGAAGGCATCCGTACAGCTCATTCTTTGGTGTCCAACCGTGACATTCACGAATTGGTCTATCTTCGATACCAGGAAAGGATCCTTTGGGCATGCTCAGTTAAGGTCGGTGAAATCAATGCAAACTCCCCACTTGCCGTTCTTCTTTTTTACCACTACCGTGTTGGCTAACCATTTGGGAAAAAGCACTTCTTTAATAGCCCATGATCGCTTTAGCTTCTCCACTTCCTCTTTCACCGCCTCCACATGAGGTTTTGCGGACCTCCTCAGTCTTTGCTTCTTTGGTGGGACTATAGGGTCTATGTTTAACTTGTGCACAATAAAAGCCCGGTCGACCTCGGGTACTTCATACGGACTCCATGCGAACACGACCAAATTCTGCACCAATGACAACAAAATTCCCACTCGGTCCTCTACTGACATGCTCTTCCCTATCCGGAAATACATGTCGGAATATGGCATAATTCATACTTGGACCAACTCATTCACATTGTCTATGCCTGCTAGACCCTTGGTTATCGGTAATTGTTATAATTGCTCCTGATTAACTTGGTCTTTTTTCTTAATCTCATGATTTATTGCTGCCGTTAAGCACTATCTTGCTACCTTTTGATCAACCTAAACTATTGCAATTCCATCTTCCATAGGCAATTTCATCTTCTGGTGTAGTGTTAAGGGTACCGCCCCTATGGCATGGATCCAAGGATGCCCTAAAATCACCGTGTATGGTGAGTAGGCATTAACCACAATAAAGTTTACTTCCATCTCTTTTCCATTGGTTACCATCGGGAGCTTTATTTGCCCCTCGGGTGATATGATTTTCCCATTGAACCCTACAAGTAGGGTGTCATATGTACTCAAATCCTCATGCTTCAGTCCCAGCCCTTTATAGAGGCTAGGGTACAAGATTTTAGCTCCACTCCCTTGATCTACCATGACCCTCTTTACTAGGAATCCATCAATTTGAGAAGTCACCACCAAAGCACATCATGTGGCTGAAAGGTTCCTTCTAAATCCGTTTCACTAAAAGTGATGGCAACTGAGATCATCCTAGGCCTCTTCTCAGGTTTGTTTGTGACATCTACTTTAGGAGTAAATACTACACTCAATATTCCCCTCTGACTATTCAAGCTCACGCCGCAAGACTTTTCATGGATAACCTTAATAACCCCCAAGGGAGGGAGAAGGGTATGGTCATTTCAGCTTTCCGATCCCTAGACTATGTTTACTCTTTCTTTGTTGACCAAAAAATCCTTGAGATGCCTTACCTTCACTAGCTGCTCTAAATGATCTTTCAATACATGACAATACTCGGTGGTGTGACCTTTTTCTCTGGGATAAGTACAATATAAGTTTTGATTCCTCCTCGCCGAGTCCCCACCCATCTTACTCGACCATTGAAAATAAGGTTCATTCTTAATGTGTTCAAGGATCTTATAGACGAGCTCTTTGAACATCACATTAACTCCCCCGGCATGCTATGCTGAGCCCTTCTTGGGGTCCCTTGGCTTTCTCCTAGTTCTCTGCTGGAACTTCTCGGGATGATACTCTTTACGATATTGTGAAGAAAACGAGGCTTTATCTTTGCCCTGCAATTGATCATCTTCTAGTCTCTTATACTCTACAATCCTTCCCATCAGCTGATGCATGCCTTCGGGAGGCCGCATGGTCAAAGAATCTCTTAACTCTGACTCCTCGGGGAGACCCAGTCAAAAGGTGCTGGTAGCTACCCATTCATTTCCCCCACTTGTCTTATTGTATAGCTTCCAATACCTATTCGCATAAGATCGGAGGGTTTTCCCACTTCTCATGCTCATGGACAATAAAGTATCTATTGACTGAGGAACTTTACTACACGTTATAATTTGAGGCTCCAAACGCTTGCATCAACTCCCTAAAATTTTGGATAGACCCTTTCCTTAAACCATTGAACCACCTCATAGCTGTCAGCCCAAGATTAGACGGAAATACCTTACACATCAACCCATCAGTATAAGCATAGAGCGACATCATATGTATATGGTGACTTACATGCTCCATTAGATCGGTTTTTCCATCATAGATAGTGAATGGAGGTTGTGTGAATTGTCTTGGCATTTCTGTACACTCAATCTCATTGGAGAATGGTGATTGGGTAGTTCTCCTCAATGCCCGGCTCATTACATCCATAGCGGCATTATGGTGTCCGTATCTTTTGCGATGGGGAGATTCGCAATAATGCCCCATAGTTTCACAGGATTTATCTCTCAACCAACACGAACCACTACCTCGAGATAACTTTCCAGCAATGTAGTTGGGATCATCAGATGAATCCTCCCGGTCTCTTCTACGGCGTCGGCCTCTCAGCTCAATTTCTAAATCATTAACCTGCTTCAATAGATTCTCTAATTCCTGCACTCGATCGCTGCAATTAGACCGCTCAGGGATATAAGACACAGTTCGTTCCCCCTATGAAGATCTTTTGTCAGGGTCTACCTTTGTCTCGTGACCATCTTGTATGTGCTACTGCTCCCTTCTACGCTCCCTTTCTAATCACCTGCAAACCCTTGAGGAGGCCCTTGAGTGATTTCCCCCAACAGAACCCTCTCCAACATACGGACCCTCCATAATCTGAAAGTATTAACCTAGTTTAGAGCCTCAAGATGAGTAGGATTCCCATCGACTGCGCCAATTATGGTGACCTAAACCTACAAACGTTACTATGTAAGACAGTGGATTTGGGTTCCCAATTTATTTGTTGGTAGGTTTCCTCACAGTCCTATAGATTGTGCTTCAAACATAGCCTTGACAGCCCAACAATCAAGCATCCCTATGGTTTTCAGCCCAATACCCTATTCCCCTTAGACATTACTTCTTGCTTTCTATGCTCTCTTTGTTTTATCCTTCCTTCATGTTTACTCCTTTTCCTATTTCTTTTCTCCCCCTCTCCCTAACTTCCTTGGAAAACCGACCCCTCATTTGTCTGCCCTCATTTTCTTATATAACCCCACCTCAGTGGGGTTCAATTCATTACTTTTCACTAGTTCCCACGCAATCCCACTTTCACCCACAATCCCTAGAAAAATTATGTCTTCTGAAGATTCTCTTGAAACTTGTTCCAAACGCCGAATTGTGTTCGTTAGCGGATTTCCCAAAGGCACTAACTGTGCTAGTTTACCAACCTAAACTTGTCCACTCCCTAGTCATACCCCCTTGGTTTATTAGTCAGTATTGGTCCCTACTGGCCCCGAGCACAATAGGTTTCCCTCGAACGCTAGCTGTTGGTCCTTCATGCATTCATCAATGGATTGGTCCTAACCCTACAATGTTGGGCCTTGGTCACGTGGGCCGTTCTTGGTTACTCGTGCTTGAGCCCTTACAATAAATGTGAGGGAAGAATGTCAAAGGAAGTGTAAGTGTGAGGTGAAAAATTAATAAGAAGAAAAATAGATAAAAGGGAGATATAGTGTCGAAAATAGGTGGATCATATGGTTACTGATGTGACTCAACAAAAAGGTAACAATAATAAATGATATACTTCAGTTTTTAGATATATATACTAATATACATATAGATAGTTACATAATTTATCAACTCAATCTTGCCGTGTTTATATACCAATAGTGTATAGATCATATGCTCATGTGAATAGAATCATTCTTCTTCACATAATCCACTTTTCATTTTTATCTTTGTTTTCTGCTTCTGTTGGTTATGCACCTTTTGCTTTTGTGATTCAAACCTTTGTACACTTTCAATAGGATATGTGGTTTAAAAGCAGAGCAGCCCATATTTAGGAGTCTCGATCATTTATATTTTATATAAGAATTGACTGGTCCAACCATTTCATTAAAGAAAATAGAGAAAAGCTCATTAGTTTTACACACCCAAGAAGTAGCAACTACGAATAATTAATAGAATTTACTTCTAAAAACGAAAAGATGCAATCTAATCCCAAACAAACCCCTAAATACTAAAAAACTTTCACATATAACTTCTTAGGCAAGCTACTTATGAATTTCCTATCTAGCTTCCAGCATAGTTATAGTAATTGCATTCTCTATGTTAAATTCTTCATTTCTTAATATTGCACCTGAATTGTTGGGACTTCTTTCTATGAAGAAACCAGGCTGTTTAGGCTGGGGCAGAATTGCTTCCTCATTCGTTAACATAGAATATACACAAGACATTATTGGCCTATCTTCAGGAAACTTTTGAACACATAGCAAACCAACTTGAATACATCTCAAGATTTGAGATCTTAAATGTGAATCCTCCAAACATGTATACGATAGTTCCAAGGCCCTGCCCTCCTTCCACAGCAACCATGCCTAGCGCAATTACAATACAGATACTCACATAACCCACCAAAAAGGAGAGAGAGAGAGAGAGAGAGAGAGAGAGAGAGAGAGAGAGAGAGAGAGAGAGAGAGAGAGAGAGAGTTTTCCACTTACATGTCCCAAAAGGTTATGATGGTGATTTGGGTGAAAAAATTTTCTGATTTTCATGGCACTCACTATCTCTAACATAAGCACACCCATGCTAAACACATCAGATTTCACTGAAAATCTTCCATCAACTGCATACTCAGGAGACATGTAGCCGCTGCATGAAACCATCAAATAAGCTTTATTATCATTATTGTTGTTACTGATAACTTAAATTTCAGTATGTCTTTAACATATCACCTCACCCTTACACCATGTTATAAGGGAATGAGGGGTACTTTGAGTCAAAGCACATTGATTAAATATTTGCTACAAATTGAAAAACAAAAATCTAGTACCAATTTTATATTACTTACTATGTTCCAACAACTCTATCTGTCTTCACTTCACTTTCATCCCCTACAAAAGTTCGTGCTAAGCCAAAATCTGATATTTTTGGGTTTAAGTTGATATCTAATAAAATATTGCTTGCTTTCAGATCCCTGTGGATGACTTGAAGTCTAGAGTCCTGGTGAAGATAGAGAAGTCCTCGCACAATCCCGATAATAATGTCAAAACGCTTTGGCCATGCTAGCAGAGTATCATTTTGTTCTGCATACAATTTTTGCCCTTGTTATCATGATTGCATCTATGTCTATTTTTAGTTCTTTTTGTGAACTTCTTTTGAAAATCAATTGGAGGATTCTATTCAAATACATAATAGACAAGACACTTAGGCACGCAACATTTAAAAGATGGAAAGTTATTATAATACATAAAGGGTCAAGAGAATCATACCAAAAATGAAACAATCCAAGCTTTTGTTGGGCATGTACTCATAGATTAATATCCTTTCATCTCCTTGAACACAGTAGCCTAAAAGCTTGACAAGATTCTTATGTTGAAGTTTGGCAATGAGAAGAACTTCATTCTTGAACTCTTCAAGACCTTGTCTTGAATTCTTTGATAGCCTCTTCACTGCAATGTCTTGTCCATTACATAGACGTCCCTGCAAATCATTAGTTAAAGATGAATCTTTCTGTCTAAATTTGTATAGTATCACCATAAATTTTTTGACCTGTAATTAAATCAGAATCCTTTTTACCTTATAAACAGGACCAAATCCACCTGCCCCGATCACATTTGCAGGAGAGAATTTGTTTGTTGCTGTAGCAACCGTTGTGAAATTAAATAATGGTACGTCTACATCTTCTTTCTTTCTTTCACCTATTGAACCCATATATAACCTTTTTAGGAACTGCTTTTAATTTTAGTCTTTGTACAGTTTATCATGCTCATTTAAAATCTAGCTTTAATATGAGCAAGGATGGAGTGTGTGTGTGTGTGTGTGTGTGTGTGTGTGTGTGTATATATACATATATAGGAAAAATGGATGGGCATACTTACGTCTTCTATTTGTTGTCTTCCAAGTGAAATGCCAAAGCAACCCCAAAGTAAGCAATCCAAAAATGATTGATGCTGTTATGATGACCACCACCCTTTTCTTCTTGTTTAATTTGTGGATTGATCCTAGATCAGGCAGCAATTAAGCAATTGTTTAATTTTTTTTTTAATTTTTAATTTTTATGTTTTATGTTTCTTTTTGGTAGAGGTATTAGATCGTTGATTATAGTCTTGAGATGTACTATAAGTCAGTTGAGCATATGTGAGCTAATTCCATGAAAAATTTACTTGTAATTTTTAAGTTTTGTACTTTTAATGTGATTGTGGCAATGAGGGCTAAAGGTTAATAGATCTTCTCATTATGCAAGACTAGTCCCTGGATCTTCTCATTATAGTCCTGGTTGATTCAGACAGAAACTCTCCATAGACACTCAGTTGATCGAGACCTCATTATGGAAATTCTATTATTTTCTTTCAAGGCTGCTTTGGTAGCCACACTAAGCCTAAACCCGACCTGTATAAAAACCTTTTTCAACCCTAATCCTTTGAGAAGGAAGACAACCACAGTAAAACATAGAAGAGATAGCTAATATTTGTCTTCCAATTCTCTCCCAGTGAACATTCTTTAGAGGTTGACTCTTTTAGACACAAAGATCACCTTAACTGTGTTGGAGTTGCTACTAAAACCATAGAGACTACATCAAATCTTCAAGAAGCTTTGGAGTGAATAAGAGATCGGTTTTACAGTAGATGGATTGAGTTGTGGTACCAAGTGACTGAAGGACAAGGCATGATGAGTCTGAAGTTGATAGCAGGAGTGAGGAGATTGGGTGCACTTCATGTGCTTGTACATATAAAGTCTAGTAAGTATAGTATATACTGCAACAACCTTCATATTTGATTTGATTAGTTGGGCTTGGCCACAAAGTACGTTTACCTATTGGTTTTTCACTTCGTGAATAGATGCTCTTTCCTATGTATGTGCAAGGGCCTATTCAGGAATTTTAACTTAAGGGGACCAAATTGCAATATTGATAAAATAATCATAATTCATAAATCTATAAATACAAAATTATTGACTTAATAAATTGTCAAAAGAAAAAAGAGTGGGTTAATCCTATGTTGAAAAAATGAGTGTGAGTTTAAGAGTTATAAAGCCTGTGCTATGTATCCAAGAGTTAGGCTCTTTTAGATATACATCACTATAAATTTCTTTAAAAACCCTTCTTTCCTCTCTCCATGTGTGTGTTAAAAAGTGCTTATTATTCTAAAAAAAAAAAATTGTCATATACTTAAACATTATTGAAAATACAAAAAAGGGTCTAGTTCACTATATACACATACAGAATTTTGCGAACTATTATTTTAGGCACCACCAATCCAACATATATAACCGAAACTTTTGACTTTTTGTTGACTTCTCCAGAACTTGCCATATCATCATTATTTTTTTTTTTAAATTATTTTTTGAGTATTATTATTATATTTAATTACTTGGATAACTTGTACAAAACTTTTTTTTTTCTAGAAAAATTGCATAGAACTTTACACGTGTTTGGTCAGCAATATATATATTTTATGAGCAATATTTAGATATAGTACTTAAGTGCTGTTCCTTAAGTTCCCCTTTTAAGATTTTGCCATGTGGATTTTTTTCTTATAGAAAGGAAGTGTAATTTTTAGTTAAATAACCACATAACTGAATCTTAAGAGGAGAATTTAAAGAATAGTACCTAAGGTACTGTACTTAAGTTTATATATATAAAACGAAACTTTTGATTTCTTGTTGACCTTTCCAAAGCTTGCCACATCATCATTATTTTTTTAATACAAAATTATTTTTATTGAGTATTATTATTATATATAATTACTTAGATGACTTGCACAAAACTTTCTTTTGAGAAAAATTGCACGGAACTTTAAACATGTGTTTGGTTGGCAATATATATTTTATGAACAAGACTTAGGTACAATACTTAGGTGCTATTCCTTAAGTTCTCCTTTTAAGATTCTACTATGTGGATTTTTTCTCATGGGAATGAAGTGTATTTTTTAAAAGGGAAACCTAAGGAATGACACCTAAGGTACTGTAGGTATCTAAGTTTTATCCATATTTTATTATATCTACATTATCCATCTAAAATTTGAAAGAGATTTTGTGTTGAGAAAGTTATTGTGGGGTTGGATTTATCGGATTAGATCAAGCTCACAAAACATCAACTATTCATTTAACAATGAATTGTATGAATTTTTTTTTATGTCCTTATTAATCTGTATATTATCTATATATTATTATTATAACATAAAACCAAAGTTTTTTTTTTACCTTTTAGACTCATAGTCTAACAGTAGAAGAAGATTAAAATTCTAGGGGGCCATGGACAACGTAGCTCCGCAACTTTTAATGTGTGTTTGTGGTTCCTGCTCCGCAAATTCTAGGGGGCCATGGACAACGTAGCTCCGCAAATTCTATGCTTATTTTCATGCTTGAATATTGATGAATCAAGAACTTGACTTAATACAGAATAATTTGTTAAAATTGGTAGTTAAGTTGTATTAGGGGTCAAAAGTAATTTTGATTTGGTATCAGAGCTTTGGTTCACTTGTGAAGGATTAATATCCTAATGTGTTCCTTAATCCTGTCTACCATGGATAAAAATATTTTAAATTCTAAAAACAAAAGATTGAAAGACAATTGAAAACAGTAATTGAAGATCATCTTTCACAAAATCAAACTCATACCCAGTTCTGAAGGGTGCATCCGAATGTATAGATCCTGTCCACCGGCCGGAATCTGTTTAATATCTACTAAATCATCAAACCAGATGGCGCAGCCAGCACCTTCTCTGATATCTGAATTTGTATAAGCCATACAAGAACAATTATTCAAGCATTCTGTCCTGCATTCCTCAAGATTCATTTTTGTGTTCACCCATGAGTGTGTAGTATCTGGGAGTTTCAATCCAGGAAATTTAAGAAACGCATGTGTACTTTTCTCCTCGCAACTCAATTGTTTATTGCGTACACATCCTTGGGACCAATCCAGTGAATCCCATCTTTGTTGTGACTTGGGTTTGAATCCGTTTAAACATTGGCAGACTGGAAAGTCGGTAACAAGACATCTTGCATAGGCTCCACAAAGGTTATAAGTATCACAGAAGTCCATAGACAGAGATGTATGAAGCTTCCAACTTTGTTCTGTCCATGTGAAGCGTTGAATTATAGACTTGGTTTGGTTGATAACTGATCTTGAGTGAAGTGACTGTTCCAGGGTAAACATGTAGTAGGCCTCATCTTGATTGAACACAAATTTGAAGGCAAACACCGGATTTGGATTTAGTGAAGGTGAACCACTGAAGCCATAGCCATTCCAAGGCCCAGAACGGAAGTATATTGTTGAGCCTTGCCACAAATAAGCTTCTGGGTAGTTATGACGTGTCATCTCCAAGATAAAGTTCCCAGGAGATGGGTCATCCCAATTCTTCCATGCAATGAAGCGCCTGTTGAGACCTCTCTTCAAATCCCAACCGTGTTTCATTCCTGGCAACATTGTATCAGATGGATAGTCAAAGCTTTGCTACAAATAGTCTTCTGAATTGCCATCTGTTACCACAAGATTCCCAGTATCCAGGAGTTGTAACAATGGACTCTGAGCTTCTTTCAAAGTGCTTGCTGACCAAACAACGGAATTATTCTGGATGACGATAAGATTTCCAGTGCTGTTTATCATCAAAATCCTAGAAGTATCGTCGATTGGGCAAACTCTGTTAGCAACCCAAACAACAGTTTGAACTGGTATGCTTTTGTACCAAATTCCCAAGTAACGATTCTTGGAACTTCCAGGACTGAAGAAACCCAGTACAAAGTTTCCTTCTCTGGACACTATGGTGTCACCATCACTTAAACGTTGGGATGGAGTAATGCTGTGTACTCCATTGGAGATTTTAAACAAGAAAAAAAGTAAATTTGAAACGACAAGAATAGAAGAAAGAAGGTCCATTGATTCCCAGCTCTTGACCTCTTTCGTTCCTATACACAAGTTCAAGACAGGCCATCTAATAGTTAAAGGACATTAGAAAGGCATAAACCGTGAACGACACGGCAGTTGACTTGGACACATGCCTTCCCAGTGTTCCTCAATAAGCATAAATTACACAATTTGATAAAAATAAAAATTTGTATATTGATAACAACAACAATAAAAAAAACATACAAATATATAAAGTTTACAATAGCCTTCTATGTAGTTTTCTTATCAAATATTTGTCCATAATTTTAGCAAAAGAATAAACAATAAACTATAAGTTCATTTGAAATATTAATAAAATTATTAATTATTGTTGTTTAGTTGTTTCATTAATTTGTTTGTTTTTTATATATTATAATTTGTTATATTGTTGTTTCATTAATTATAAAATTATTAATTGTTGTTTAGCCTAACATAATTTAATTTTTTTATTTTTTATAATATATTGGTTAATTAAATTACTAATTATTGTTTATTAATTGCTTCCCCCAGTTAAAATTTTATTATTTATTTTTTTACTCACCAATATTAACTAGTAAAAATCTGTTACTTAAAATTTATTGTGAAATATTATGAAAATATTGTGGTAACATTTATCAATTGTGATTTTTTATTCTTTTTATTATTTGTCATTTCTTTCCTTGCATCCTTATTCCTTACGTTTCTTTTTTTTTTTTTCTTTTGTTTTTTCTCCTCCACACACGTATCCCCATTCCCACTCCTCTCATCTTGTTTTTATTTTTGTAGAACTCTTTCTCCACACAACGTGTCCTCTTTGCTTTTTATTTTTCCTTCTTTATCTCTAGCTCTCTCTTTCTCATTCTCTCTCATACTCTCACCCTGTCACACACACAATACCGGCGGAGAACAAAGCTAGAATTTGAAGCTATGATGTTGGAGATGGCAGTGGCAGAATTTAAAGCTTGCTTTGCCCAAGAGAAATGTGAATAGGAAAGCACTGTAGCAATTCTAAAAAAAAAAAAAAATGGAGATGGAGAAGCTATTAGAGTGGGATTTTGGGGTGTTTACTCTCTAAAATTGGCTTTAAAGAGGCCATTGGAGATGCTTTAAAGCACCGTTGATTGGGTGAACTCTATTTACCCCCCAAACAACAGTCTGAACTGGGATGCTCTTGTACCAAATTCCCAAGTAACGATTCTTGGAACTTCCAGGACTGAAGAAACCCAGTACAAAGTTTCCTTCTCTGGACACTATGGTGTCACCATCACTTAAACGTTGGGATGGAGTTATGTTGTCTAGTACTCCATAGGAGATTTCAAACAAGAAAAAGAGTAAATTTGTAACGACAAGAATAGAAGAAAGAAGGTCCACTGATTCCCAGCTCTTAACCTCTTTCGTCCCTATACACCAAGTTCAAGATCATCTAATAGTTAAGGGCCATTAGAAAGGCATAAACCATGAACGACACGATAGTTGACTTGGACGCATGCCTTCTGAAAAAGAAGACTGATAGGCCAATAATGTATTAACCCATTTGGTAAATTAATCAATTAATTAACCAAGTTAATTAATTAGATTCAATTACATGCAATAAGTATGGTAGCATAAACAAATCACCAACTAAGTTAAATGCAGCAGAAAATAAATTTAACACTGGTGATTTGTTTATGAATGGGGAAAACCACAGAGACAAAACCCTGCCGAGTGAATTTACGGTCACTACTCTTTAGAATTCACTATTATCAAAACTAGTAGTTACAAGTAAAAGGAATCTCAGTATCTGATACCAACCTACAGTTGAATCCTTACCCCAATACCCAATTGGACTTGTGATGTAGCGGCAATCTCTCCTTTCAATGCACAAATCACAATACGTGACTAACCAATGATGCGTGAATCCCAGTATATGACTAATTCACTAACTCGAGAAAGATGTTGGCTGCAAAGTTTTTCAATTCATCAACATGAAGATCAAGAAACTCTTTGGTTACAAAACCCTTGGCACAAAGACACAATAGCTTCTACAGTATGATGAACTAGGGAAAATTTTGTTTCTAGTCACAATTTGCATGCACAATGACTTTTCATCAAGTTGCATCACCTTTAACGGCCTTTAAAATAATCCTTATAAAAATCTAGGGTTGTGAGAAAAAAAAAAAAAAAACCCTACACAAATACACATGGATATGCGTGAAATCTAATCTGGAAATCCAAACTTTGTAATTCTCGATAGATACAGCTTCTGTCGAGTTGCTGTCGAGCATCAACATTAAACCTCGATAGATAAGATTTGTCGAGTTTTAATGAACAACACTTCTTCACTTATTTCTTAGACAGATTTGCATGGCTTCAATACTAAACTTGAACTCTTGTTCCTTAAAGTACTAAACTCATTCTAGATCTACCCAATTACAAGTAAAGTACATTTTGTCAAAGGATTAGCCAATTCACATAACATATGTTTCTAACAAGTTCCACATATGTCCTAACAAAGACAACTCTTCTTGTGTTACAAAATGAAGGAATCTTCTTTAAAGTGACTCACGAGTTGAAATTTTCTTATTTCAAGCAAAGAACAAGGATTATATAAATATATAAATATATATATATATATATATATATATATATATATAAACACCATACTTTATTATGATTAGTATGTAATATAAGAAGTACAAAGTTTCCTTCTCTGGACACTATTGTCTCACCATCACTTAAAGGTTGGGATGGAGTAATGCTGTCTACACCACACCATGGGAGATTTTAAACAAGAAAAAGAGTAAATTTGCAACGACAATAGTAGAAAAAAGAAGGCCCATTGATTCCTAGTTCTTGACCTCTTTGGTTCTAATAAACAAGTTGAACATAGGCCCCTAATTGATAAAGGCATTTTCATCCAGTAAGAAAACAGACCTTCCTCATCCGTTGGGACGAACAAAATTTGCTCATGGCACTTTAACTAGCAACCGTCCGCCTCCTAAGTTTTCCATCGGACATCATCCAGTTAAACCGACGGTTGGCCCATATGTAAAAACCATCCGAAGGAGGACTAAGTATGCCAATAGAGAGACATTGAAACCTACGAGACCTTTGCATCATGTACCAACAGACGGAGTATCCATGTCGACGGGCGGATGACCATGTTGACAGATGTGCATGGTAGGTCCCACCAGTTTTTGCTTGTCCCTTGCTCATGAGTCTCTACATAGAAATAACTTGCACGCCACGTTTAAGGACCTAACTATACGTTTGTATCTTCCCTATATGGGAAGATAAACCTTAAGACCTCGGGACCTTAAACCCAAGATCTTCTTTACAAGGAAAACTCCTTCATTCATGGGATCCTTGTGAACCCCTATACCACAATATAAATGCCAAGCCTCTTCCTTTCCTAGGTACGCAGAAAATCCCTAGCTCTCTCACTATAAAGTTCTTGGAAATCTTTCATTCGCTGACTTAACTTTTGGAGGGTCTTTAGCCCGCACCTCACCAGTGCAATTTGTTGGTTCTTTTTTTCTTGTTCTTCAAGTACCCATTGGAGCGTTCAAGAACAATCAACTTACTGACGAATTTCAAGAATCATTAGTTGGCATCGTTTGTAAGGAATGAGTGATTAGCCATATCACAGCTTTTAAGACAAAGAGTTACATGGTCCAAATGTGATGGACAATTACCATCAACCAGGAGATAGGAAACCCCCCCCCCCCCCCCAACCCTTGGAAAGACAAGTGCAAACCCTAGCAGCAACAGTTGAGTAGCTTACCTAGCACAACTAGGAGTTGGAGTAGCAGTTAAACTAAAGGAACGAATGACGTCCTAAGGATCAGTACGACGAACGAGACAACGAAGAGTAGAATGGTAGTCACCTTCTGACGGAAGGCCGATGGGAAAGGGAAGATCAAGAAGAAAGCAATATCCCCAGCAGGTGGGATATGCAAGAAGATACCGACCACCCTTTAGAACTAGAGAGCAATGCAATATGCATGGTGCAGGACATGCAGATGATGAAATACAAGATGGACATGATGATGAACACTATAAAGGGATGAGTATCCACCAACCTAAACGAGCTAGTTCAGTGGATTGACTCACCCTTCACAGGGCAGGTGACTTCCTTCCCCCTTCCAACCAAGTTTTAGATGCCATAAGTGGAAGAGTATGATGGATCATAGGACCCGCCAAATCATCTGGAATCATTCAAGACCCTTACGCACCTAGAAGGTGTCTTAGATAAGATCATGTGTAGGGCATTCGCCACTACGCTTAAAGGACTGTCTAGAGTATGGTTCAGCAAGTTAGCCCTAAACACCGTCTCTACCTTAAAGGAATTAAGCGGACACTTTGTCACCCACTTCATTGGAGGCTAGAGGTACAAGAGATCTTCAGCAAGCTTGCCAAACATCAAGCAATGTGAGGATGAAAGCTTGAGATCATTTGTGACTCGATTCAATAAGGAGTCCCTTTTGATTGACAAGGCTGACGATAAGGTCTTGGTCACTACATTCACCAATGGACTCCAATAAAAAGAATTCCTCTTTTCCATCTACAAGAATGACCCAAAGAAGATGACTGACATGTTATACAAGGCCACTAAGTATATGAATGCTAAGGATGCAATGATAGCTCAAGGGAGTAGACTGACGAAAAGGGAAAGACAAGATGACCCGTGTCAGGACAGAGGAAGAAAGTTTGCCTGGACGAATGACTGAAGGGACAATAGGAGACCAAGACCTCTGTCTAGGAGGACTATCAACTTCACCCTACTAAACACTCTAGGAAGCGTAATGAATTAAGCTCATGGAATGAGAGGCACAATATTATGAATTTTATCATCCAAAACTACAAGTAAAACAAAAATTTATGAATGTCATAACTTTTAAGTGTGTCAAAAAAACAAAAGGAGACATTGATTTTTTTATCAGTCAGTGTTTGTGCCTTGGAATTCTTTCTAGTGCTGGCCATAACTTTCTTCAAAATATTGTCTCTTACTTGAAATTAATTTCTTCCCATTGAACCTAACGTTAAATACACTCAATAGTTTTTTTTTTTTCTTTATATGATTGTATGTTGTGGAAAATACCATCCATGTCAAGTCAAAAAGAGTGAGGCTCTGGCCCAGGATTTGCTAATCAAAATGGTTTGAGTGGCTTCTTGATAGAAGGGGTTTTTGCATTCTTCTTCCTCATAGTGCCTGAAGGTTTGGCTTTTGGAAGGAGTTTCAAAGTCAAATCACCTTGAAAAATAGGTGGGACATCCACTCACTGTGCACCACTTTCCCCAAAATTCCTAACACATTCCCTAATATCAAACCACCATGACTTGAACCTAGGTGAAGGTAGTCCAGTTCTAGCGGAGAAAGTAAAGGGAATTTCGAGGCTTGTTACCAATATCTTAATGAGATTATCTCTTTTAAAGGCTAAGGAGGCCATTACAAGGGGTAAAGCTAAAGTAGAGAAGTGTCCTAGTATGCCTTGGTCAAAACCAAATTAGTGGGCAAACCTATGGGGATTATAAGTTTGAGTCTCATACTCATCTTAAAAGCATGCCTGAAGATGAGAAGGAAAGCCACAAGCAACAAAAGAAAGTTCTTCTTTAGACCAAGGGGTGTCTCTGTAGCGAGAAACAAAAGTACTTTCTAAAGAAGTGAACAATGGGGGGAGTCCATCCTTTAAGGTAGAGTAAGGTCTGGTTGTCCAGTCAGTGGGGTCATCTAATACTTTGCTAAGAAAACTGATTGAAGACACTACCATTTTGTTCCAATGCCAAGAGCATGGTAGTCCTTCGGATGGTGGCAGACTGGTCTTATAAGAGCTTAACACCTTCGAGACAGGGGCATAATTCTTAAAGTGTTCCCACAACCATTTGCAAAAAGGCAACGGGTACAAAGGTTTCTACTTGAAATCTACCTCATGAACGTTGCAAGTTAAGAGTAAAATGATCTAAGAGAGAATATAAAGTTCCTAGAAAATAAGGAGTAAGCGAAAAGGATTGTCCTTTGACTAGTTTAACAACTAAAGGGAAATGTCTACTTAGAATCTTCTCATGAGGATATCCCTCAAACAAATGGTGAGAGTCTTCATCGGCTTCTTCATGTATGCCATCAGCATATTCCCTCCAGAAGTATCTGATTCATCCCTTGAAGTTGGCCTTGGAACCTTTGTCTCCACCAACATCAATATCTTTTGGTACTTCCTTGATGGGGGCTTTCCCTTTTCTTGCTGCCTTTAGGACTGGTTTCTTTAAGGTTTTCTTCACTGCATGCTTGAAGAATTTCACAGTTTTAGACTCATCAGGAAATAAAGAAATGTTAACTACCTCACCATCTCCAAATAGGGGAAGTCTCTATAAAGTTGAATTTTTGCAACTATATGTTGGCTTCATTCTATGCCAAATTTGCTTGTAATTTAGCATTTAGAAACCCTATATTTAGGTGGAAATAATATAAGGGTTGTGTGTGAGAGAGTGTGAAGAATTGATCAAGTGTGTGCAATCAAGAGGCAACTCGTGACTGACTC
The DNA here is from genome assembly GCA_032878915.1 of Castanopsis chinensis. Lineage (NCBI taxonomy): Eukaryota > Viridiplantae > Streptophyta > Magnoliopsida > Fagales > Fagaceae > Castanopsis > Castanopsis chinensis. Next base: position 932,869 of record JAVQMG010000064.1, read on the forward strand.
GTGACTGGTGACTCGCCAAAATGCATCACACGTGTGGAGCGTGCAGGAAGTTAAAGGGTTAGGACAAATGGATCATGACAGGACAAAAAGTACAGTATGACCATTCTGTTATCTGGAGACTGGAACTCGCAAGGACTTATGCAAGATAGTTCTGTCCAAGTATTTGGTGAAAACGACCACCGCATACCCTTGGTGCGATGGTCACTTCACAAGTATAAATGCTTGTGGGGTGTGGGGGGCAAGGGCCGGGGTTCAAGTCTCCAGGAGGGAGCTTCACACACATATACACTTAGATTAGGCTAGAGTAGAATTCTATCTTGTATTCAAAAAAAGTATTTGGTGAAAACGATTACAATCCAAAATTACTGTTTGATAGTAAATAGAACAAAGCTATTGATCGGTTGATTCAATAAGAAATTGGGAGTTAATTAGCACTTAAGTTAGATCACCTAACTACTATATATATATTTGGAGAAATTACTTATTGAAGTTAATTGATTTCTGATTCACTTTCATGAATAAGTGATCTGAAAAGTTCAACCAACCCATTTTCAAAGTCTGAAGCGGATTAATATAGGTATTGAAAACGTATTTTAATTCTGTCCATCAATATAGATATAATACTGTTCATTTTATTTTGGATTGTATCATTGGCCCTTATCTCATATATTTCTTTGTTTTTATCTTCCAAACCTAACTATTTACTTCTCTTTTTTAAGTCCAAATCATCCGATTCTAAAATAAAAAATAAAATCCAATAGGCTTTAATTTGCTATTATTGAGGAATCCTGATATTGAAAGTTTTGAAGCACCCTTGAGTCAAAGAGCAAGAGCAACTACCTGTGGCACTCTGCCATCTTAATCGATGATCATTTTTTGTCAATTCTACAATATAACGTATGTGACAATCTGCCTGTTACTTAAATTGTATGCCTAACCTATCACTATAATATATGTTACTATTTTCTATACTTATTTATACTTGTACGTCTTTACAAAAATGAAGCAAAAGAAAATTCTCGGCCAATGCCGGCCTGTTTCTGTTGACTAATTCATACACCACACAACAAGAACTTTCCATTCAAGAATTTATAACTATGGGTTATTGTTTACTATTGGCTCAATCAATGGCAATCATTCTACATTTTGAAGAAATTGATCCTACCAAACTTACTGTTATACTTACATCAAGAATATATAGAACAAAATTGGTTTTTGCTCTTTTCAAAAAAACAATCCAGTATTTTGCCCCATTTCTCAAACTAATTAGGAAAATGCCCATTTTTTTAAACTCAATTTTCTCAAAATCGAGTTTTAAAAAATAAAATTTCTAAAGCCCTATAGTGGCGTTTTTAAACTTGATCTTCATGAAATTGAGTTACATGTAGGTTTTTTTTTTTTTTTTTTTTTACCTATAACTCGATTTCATGAAGATAAGTTTAAAAACGCCACTATAAGTCCTTAAAACGTCACTATAGGCTCCTTAAAAACATCATTATAGGGCTTAATTCGATTTTGAGAAAACGAGTTTTAAAAGAGAAACATTTCCCTAATTAGTTTGGGAAATGAGGCAAAATGCTGGATTGTTTTTTTAAAATGGGCAAAAGCCCATTTTGGCCAAAATATATATCATATATACATGTGATGCATATTTTGTATCCAGGGGCTATTTGTACTTTGTAGCTTTATAATATGCTTTTAGGGTAACCAAATTTACATCTCCTTTACAATTTCAGTTTACAAAATACTAAAAATGTTAAGGATTATTTGCAACTGTATTCTAAGTTTTTTTTTTTTTAATTTTTTTTTCTTATCATAAGTAACAAGATTCGACCCTGGGAACTAAACCCTATAAAAAAGAGTAGATTTCATTAATTAGATTATAAGGCCACTCAAAGAGCATGGATGAGAAGTACCCTTTATAATGTTATAAATATAGTGGCGCTTTAGAAACGCCAACATAGGTCTAATTTTTTGTGGTGACAATATTTAAAATGGTAGATTATGATAAGTGCAACGTTACTTTCATATATATATATATATGTGTGTGTGTGTGTGTGTGTATGTGTGTGAGAGAGAGAGAGAGATTATCATTGACATTACTTTTAATATTACAGTAATTATAATTTACCATTTCAGAAAATAAGTGAAATCTCTTGCTTCAATAATTAATGCATGGAAATTTCAGACATAGAGTAAGAACATTTGAGACATAGATGAGGCATTTGTAGACAATGTTAACATTAAGGATGTCAATTTTTCTCCACCCGTTCCTATTTCGCCCCGCGTGGTTTTCCCCACCCCACAAAGGTGGTAGAGTGGGGATGAGGCAAGATTTCAGCCGTGCCTCACGGGGCAGGACAGACATGAATATTGACTTTTTAAACCCATCCTGCCCTGCCCCGCGTTGCTAAGGATTATAATTGTAAATTTTTCATACCCTAAAACCCTACTATTTAAACAACCATATTAATATTAGCTTATTTTATTCTACCCAATGTGGTTCTCCGTCTTTATTTTGTTATGTGTGATATTATGAGATTTTTTTATTATTATTTTTTTTTTATGTTTGTCTTGTTAAACACTTGGATATATTATTCAATTTTTTCTAAAAATTGATTTGATTTGATAGGATAAATTTAGTTGTAATTTCAAGTATATTTTTATTAATGAAATAGGTTTTATTAAAAAAATTGTACTAGTTATAAGGTAAATTAACAAAAAGTAGAGTTTTATGAAGTGGGGCGGAGTTTTGCGGGACTCCAAGAGGCAAGAATGGAGTGTGAAAGTTTTCTCTGTCATGCGGAGCTAGGCAAAAATGGGGCAAGACAAAGACCCCATCCTTTGGCCCCCTCCTGCCCCACTGCCATTTGCCATCCCCAGTTAACACCCACCCAACAGTGAACGAACATTCGACTTCCATGGATAGTTATCCGTACATGTACAGCATAGGAAAACCCAATTAATAGCCAGAGCCCCATCACAACGTCATTTATATAAAATAAATATCTGACTTACTTGAAACAAACCAGCTACATATAATTTTATATCTGACAGTTTCAACTTTGAGGACCTAGTCGTCCACTACCACTAGATAGAGACATAAAGAAAGAGAATGTGCGCGTAACTACGTTCCTCTTCATCGTTTATTTCTTCTTCAATATCCTTTTCAATTTTCATTTTCACCAACTACCACAACTAATAATGCGGCAGCCATAATAGGAAAAACAAATAAATATCCTCTTCTCCCTTTGGTTAATGTGAAAATTGACAATTTAGTACAAATTTTGCATGTCATTTCGCTTAAGGCTTAGCTCAATGTGGCATTTTGTTTGATACAGATTTTTGAGATTTAAAAACCATAATTTATCTGGAAATTTGCTTAATTATACAAATGGTACAGGTTTTTTGAGCATATCTTGCGGTGGAAATACTAGTTATATTGATTCATCAAAAATATCATGGGTCCCTGATGGTGAATATGTAAGCACAGGCAACATCACCACCGTTAAGTACATTGAGGGTACCTCCACATCCAATGTCCCAATCATTTTATGTACCAGTAAATAATGTGTCATAATATTTTCCCAATACTCAAGGTCGCCAGTGTTACAGATTACCGGTAAATAATGTGTCATCCTTGGTTCTTGTAAGAGCCCGATTTCTGTACCAGTAAATAACGCTAGCTGTTGGTCCTTCATGCATTCATCAATGGATTGGTCCTAACCCTACAATGTTGGGCCTTGGTCATGTGGGCCGTTCTTGGTTACTCGGGCTTGAGCCCTTACAGTAAATGTGAGGGAAAAATGTCAAAGGAAGTGTAAGTGTAAGGTGAAAAATTAATAAGAAGAAAAATAGATAAAAGGGAGATATAGTGTCGGAAATAGGTGGATCATATGGTTACTGATGTGACTCAACAAAAAGGTAACAATAATAAATGATATACTTCAGCTTTTAGATATATATACTAATATACATATAGATAGATATATAATTTATCAACTCAATCTTGCCGTGCTTATATACCAATAGTGTATAGATCATATGCTCATGTGAATAGAATCATTCTTCTTCACATAATCCACTCTTCATTTTTATCTTTGTTTTCTGCTTCTGTTGGTTATGGACCTTTTGCTTTTGTGATTCAAACCTCTGTACACTTTCAATAGGATCTGTGGTTTAAAAGCAGAGAAGCCCATATTTAGGAGTCTCGATCATTTATATTTTAGATAAGAATTGGCTGGTCCAACCATTTCATTAAAGAATATACAAAAAAGCTCATTAGTTTTACACACCCAAGAAGTAGCAACTACGAATAATTAATAGAATTTACTTCTAAAAACTAAAAGATGCAATCTAATCCCAAACGAACCCCTAAAGACTAAAAAACTTTCACATATAACTTCTTAGGCAAGCTACTTATGAATTTCCTATCTAGCTTCCAACATAGTTATAGTAACTGCATTCTCTATGTTAGATTCTTCATTTCTTAATATTGCACCTGAATTGTTGGGACTTCTTTCTATGAAGAAACCAGGCTGTTTAGGCTGGGGCAGAATTGCTTCCTCATTCGTTAACATAGAATATACACAAGACATTATTGGCCTATCTTCAGGAAACTTTTGAACACATAGCAAACCAACTTGAATACATCTCAAGATTTGAGATCTTAAATGTGAATCCCCCAAACATGTATACGATAGTTCCAAGGCCCTGCCCTCCTTCCACAGCAACCATGCCTAGCGCAATTACAATACAAATACTCACATAACCCACCAAAAAGGAGAGGGAGAGAGAGAGAGAGAGAGAGAGAGAGAGAGAGTTTTCCACTTACATGTCCCAAAAGGTTATGATGATGATTTGGGTGAAAAAAATTTCTGATTTTCATGGCACTCACTATCTCTAACATAAGCACACCCATGCTAAATACATCAGATTTCACTGAAAATCTTCCATGAACTGCATACTCAGGAGACATGTAGCCGCTGCATGAAACCATTAAATAAGCTTTATTATCATTATTGTTGTTACTGATAACTTAAATTTCAGTATGTCTTTAACATATCACCTCACCCTTACACCATGTTAGAAGGGAATGAGGGCTACTTTGAGTCAAAGCACATTGATTAAATATTTGCTACAAATTGAAAAACAAAAATCTAGTACCAATTTTATATTACTTACTATGTTCCAACAACTCTATCTGTCTTCACTTCACTTTCATCCCCTACAAAAGTTCGTGCTAAGCCAAAATCTGATATTTTTGGGATTAAGTTGATATCTAATAAAATATTGCTTGCTTTCAAATCCCTGTGGATGACTTGAAGTCTAGAGTCCTGGTGAAGATAGAGAAGTCCTCGCACAATCCCGATAATAATGTCAAAACGCTTTGGCCATGCTAGCAGACTATCATTTTGTTCTGCAAACAATTTTTGCCCTTGTTATCATGATTGCATCTATGTCTATTTTTAGTTCTTTTTGTGAACTTCTTTTGAAAATCAATTGGAGGATTCTATTCAAATACATAATAGACAAGACACTCAGGCATGCAACATTTAAAAGATGGAAAGTTATTATAATACATAAAGGGTCAAGAGAATCATACCAAAAATGAAACAATCCAAGCTTTTGTTGGGCATGTACTCATAGATTAATATCCTTTCATCTCCTTGAACACAGTAGCCTAAAAGCTTGACAAGATTCTTATGTTGAAGTTTGGCAATGAGAAGAACTTCATTCTTGAACTCTTCAAGACCTTGTCTTGAATTCTTTGATAGCCTCTTCATTGCAATGTCTTGTCCGTTAGATAGACGTCCCTACAAATCATCAATTAAAGATGAATCTTTCTGTCTAAATTTGTATAGTATCACCATAAATTTTTTGGCCTGTAATTAAATCAGAATCCTTTTTACCTTATAAACAGGGCCAAATCCACCTACCCCAATCACATTTGTAGGAGAGAATTTGTTTGTTGCTGTAGCAACCGTTGTGAAATTAAATAATGGTACGTCTACATCTTCTTTCTTTCTTTCACCTATTGAACCCATATATAACCTTTTCAGGAACTGCTTTTAATTTTAGTCTTTGTACATTTTATCATGCTCATTTAAAATATAGCTTTAATATGAGCAAGGATGGAGTGTGTGTGTGTGTGTGTGTGTGTGTGTATATATAGGAAAAATGGATGGGTATACTTACGTCTTCTATTTGTTGTCTTCCAAGTGAAATGCCAAAGCAACCCCAAAGTAAGCAATCCAGAAATGATTGATGCTGTTATGATGACCACCACCCTTTTCTTCTTGTTTAATTTGTGGATTGATCCTAGATCAGACAACAACTAAGTAACTGTTTCATTTTTTTTTTTTTTATGTTTCATGTTTCTTTCTGGTAGAAGTATTAGATCGTTGATTATAGTCCCTGGATGTACTATAAGTCAGTTGAGCATATGTGAGCTAATTCCATGACAAATTTACTTGTAATTTTTAAGTTTTGTACTTGTAATGTGATTGTGGCAATGAGGGCTAAAGGTTAACGGATCTTCTCATTGTGCAAGACTAGTCACTGGATTTTCTCATTATAGTCCCTGGTTGATTCAGACAGAAACTCTCCATAGACACTCAGTTGATCGAGACCTCATTATGGAAATTCTATTATTTTCTTTCAAGGCTGCTTTGGTAGCCACACTAAGCCTAAACCCGACTTGTATAAAAACCTTTTTCAACCCTAATCCTTTAAGAAGGAAGACAACCACAGTAAAACATAGAAGAGATAGCTAATATTTGTCTTCCAATCCTCTCCCAGTGAACATCCTTTAGAGGTTGACTCTTTTAGACACAAAGATCACCTTAACTGTGTTGGAGTTGCTACTAAAACCATAGAGACTACATCAAATATTCAAGAAGCTTTGGAGTGAATAAGAGATCGGTTTTACAGTAGATGGATTGACTTGTGGTACCAAGTGACTGAAGGACAAGGCATGATGAGTCTAAAGTTGATAGCAGGAGTGAGGAGATTGGGTGCACTTCATGTGCTTGTACATATAAAGTCTAGTAAGTATAGTATATACTGCAACAACCTTCATATTTGATTTGATTAGTTGGGCTCAGCCACAAAGTACATTTTCCTATTGGTTTTTCACTCCGTGAACAGATGCTCTTTCCTATGTATGTGCAAGGGCCTATTCAAGAATTTTAACTTGAGGGGACCAAATTGCAATATTGATAAAATAATCATAATTCATAAATCTATAAATACAAAATAATCAACTTAATAAATTGTCAAAAGAAAAAAGAGTGGGTTAATCCTACGTTGAAAAAATGAGTGTGAGTTTAAGAGTTATAAAGCCTATGTTATGTATCCAAGAGTTAGGCTCTTTTGGATATACATCACTGTAAATTTCTTTAAAAACCCTTCTTTCCTCTCTCCATGTGTGTGTGTTAAAAAGTACTTAGTATTCTAAAAAAGAAAAAAAATTTGTCATATACTTAAACATTATTGAAAATACAAAAAAGGGTCTAGTTCACTATATACACATACAGAATTTTGCAAACTATTATTTTAGGCGCCACTAATCCAACATATATAACCGAAACTTTTAACTTTTTGTTGACTTCTCCAATACTTGCCATATCATCATTATTTTTTTTTTTAAATTATCTTTTGAGTATTATTATTATATTTAATTACTTAGATAACTTGTACAAAACTTTTTTTTCTAGAAAAATTGCACAGAACTTTACACATGTTTGGTCAGCAATATATATTTTATGAGAAAGACTTAAACATAGCACTTAAGTACTGTTCCTTAGGCTCCCCTTTTAAGATTTTGTCATGTGGATTTTTTCTCATAGAAAGGAAGTGTATTTTTTAGTTAAGTAACCACATAACTGAATCTTAAGAAGGGAATTTAAGGAATAGTACTTAAGGGGCTGTACTTAAGTTTATATTTATAAAACGAAACTTTTGATTTCTTGTTGACCTTTCCAAAGCTTGCCACATCATCATTATTTTTTTAAAACAAGATTATTTTTATTGAGTATTAATATTATATATAATTACTTAGATGACTTGCACAAAACTTTCTTTTGAGAAAAATTGCACGGAACTTTAAATATGTGTTTGGTTGGCAATATATATTTTATGAACAAGACTTAGGTACAATACTTAGGTGCTGTTTCTTAAGTTCTCTTTTTAAGATTCTACTATGTGGATTTTTTCTCATGGGAATGAAATGTATTTTTTAAAAGGGAAACCTAAGGAATGACACCTAAGGTACTGTAGGTATCTAAGTTTTGTCCATATTTTATTATATCTACATTATCCATCTAAAATTTGAAAGAGATTTTGTGTTGAGAAAGTTACTGTGGGGTTCGGTTTATCGGATTAGATCAAGCTCACAAAACATCAACTATTCATTTAACAATGAATTGTATGAATTTTTTTTATGTCCTTATTAATCTATATATTATTATTATAATATAAAACCAAAGTTTTTTTTTTTTTTTTTTACCTTTTAGTGACCTTTTAAAATTTTGACAAATAGCTTTGCAAGCTTCACAAATTTACACTTCATTATAATTAATTTTATTAATTAGACTTGTGTTATGACTCCTCTCTTCCCACCTCAAAACCCTAAATATAACTTGGTAAGGAAGTTGATTCTTCAACGAGAACAAATCTTGTTGTACAAGGCCACCTAATCGCTTTTAAATTTGAACTCAATTGTCTTATTAACAATAGAGTCTATGAATTGAAATGTTGCACAGTCATTTACAAATAACATCCGTGAAAGAACTTGATATTCTTCGGCATAACCCTAAATCAATGTTGAAAGGTTGTGTTTTACAACCATCTAATCTTGGTAACTAAATCCTGCACCTATGATTGTTTATGATTATTTTTGTTCACGGTATATTTTTTAAACCCATTAAACTAATTGCCTGATGGTATTTCATGGTTTTTTTTCCCTATACTCTTTCTTTCAGGGTTGCTAGGAACACAACCCCACAGATGATTTTTTTTTTTCATTGTTTAAAGTTTAGGCTCAATAAAATTTAAAACTTATTACTAGATGGGTTTATGTACTTTTTTCCTTTTCTTATTTTTATCTTTTGAATAGTCATATATTTTTGGCTTTTGGGGAGTTTTAACATCTGAATTTTTGTGTTAGTTTTTGCAATATTTGAACATGTTTAGCAAATTTCAACAACCATACCATGTATTATTCTTTTGAAGGTAATCAATTTTTCTTTTATATTTCTCTATTGTATAATCATATATATATATATATATATATATTGTTTCAATAATTTATAGGAAGTAAATTTTATGATTCTTTAATATTTTTTGGTTTTTCGAAATTTTTAACATCTAAATTTTTGAGTTATATTTTTGCAATATCTAAAACTATCTGGAAAATTTCAATGACTATAGCCATGAATTATTATTTTGAGTGTAATACATTTTTCTCTTATATTTCTCTGTTGTGTAGTCACACACACACACATATATTTTCTATAATTTGTAGGCTCTTAATTATTTTTATTCTTCTCAATAGTTATAGGCTTATAGTCATGAATAATTCTTTTGAATGTAATCATCTCTCTCTTATATTTCTCTATTGTATAGTCATATATATTTTGTTTTGTTTCAATAATTTTTAAGTAATGACTCTTCTAATTCTTTAATATTTTTTGAAAGCCATTACACGTTCACACAATGACTTCTTCATCAAATTGTAACACAAATTGAAGTTGTACAAGAGCAATTCATGCAATGGTGTAGTTTCTTACTCAATTTAAGATTTTATAAAATCATTTTAGTTTACTACACAAACAAGTAGGTTCCCATGCATAGCATGGGTTAGTGACTAGTTATCCATAGCATTGAAATTTCCTTTTTTTTTTTTTTTTAATGAATTATTCAGCACCAAATTTCAAATAAAAAAAAAAAAAATGAGGACATGGAGAGAGATATAATATATTATCATATAGAAATACAGAAAATTGAACAACATATTCTTAATAAACAAAGCATTTTCATAAATGCCCATGTGGTGTTAAAGAAACAAACAAACTTGAAATGTTGAGGTTCAATTACTTTCTTGAAGGCTAAAACCCAAAAAAAAAAATAGCAAGGAGAAGCTAGAACTCGAAGCAAATATGGTCATATTTTTTTTTCTAGATGAAACGAGTTTATTTGTTTCCGAGTTAAAGTGTTAGAGCAATAAACAATGAGAGGAAAGAAACATGGGGTTGGTATCTATTGAGAATCCCATAGGTGGCTTCTTGAGGTTGAGAAGGATGGGAAAAAAGTAAATTTTGTTTGAAAATGGGTGGTAAAAGATGCTATTTTGAGAATATGGGTTATGGGAAAAACTTAAGTGTTCTGGAAACAATGCTCCCTCCTCTCACATGAGGGGTGGACCCCACATGTGGGTCCTACCATAGGGCCCACCCTTCATATGAGAGGAGGGAGCATTGCTCTAGAGCATGTAAGAATTACTTGTGGGTTAATGTCTATTGAATTGACAACAAATTATTTGAAAAATTGGGGGAGTTAGCTTGCATTTTATTTCGAGGACTTTGGGTTGTTATCTATTGGACTAAGTATTAAGTAGAGTTCCTTCAGCAGGGGGGGAAAAAAAGGTAGCAAGTAGAGTTCCCAGAAAGAAGTGGGGGGTCATATTTTTCTTGGGGACCCAAAACCTTTTACTTTTTCTATTGCTATCAGACTCATAGGTAGCGTTTGGATCCAGCAACCACGTTTTCCGTTTTGGGTTTCCGCGTTTTCTCTTTTTTTTTTTTTTTTTTTTCAACGTGCATGAACAGTAACCGGCACTGTTCATGCACGTTTTTTCACTGTAGCGGTACTGTGCGGGAGACAAAAATCACTGTTTGGCACTGTTTATGTACATTTTTTTAGCAATTTTTTATAAAAAATGGGTCCCGCAATACTATTCACCCATTAAAAAATTATTTTCCTACAGTGATTTCAGTTTTAGTTTTCAGTTCAGCAAAAATAAGCTCTATCCAAACGGACCCATAGTCTAACAGTAGAAGAAGATTAAAATTCTAGGGGGCCATGGACAACGTAGCTCCGCAACTTTTAATGTGTGTTTGTGGTTCATATGCTTTAATGTATATCTATGCTTATTTTCATGCTTGAATATTGATGAATCAAGTACTTGACTTAATACAAAACAATTGGTTAAAAGTGGTAGTTAAGTTGTATTAGGGGTCAAAAGTAATTTTGATTTGGTATCAGAGCTTTGGTTCACTTGTGAAGGATTAATATCCTAATGTGTTCCTTAATCCCGTCTACCATGGATAAAAATATCTTAAATTCTAAAAACAAAAAATTGAAAGACAATTGAAAACAGTAATTGAAGATCATCTTTCACAAAATCAAACTCATACCCAGTTCTGAAGGGTGCATCCGAATGTATAGATCCTGTCCACCAGCCGGAAACTGTTTAATATCTACTAGATCATCAAACCAGATGGCGCAGCCAGCACCTTCTCTGATATCTGAATTTGTATAAGCCATACAAGAACAGTTATTCAAGCATTCTGCCCTGCATTCCTCGAGATTCATTTTTGTGTTCACCCATGAGTGTGTAGTATCTGGGAGTTTCAATCCAAAAAATTTAAGAAACGCATGCGTACTTTTCTCCTTGCAGCTCAATTGTTTATTGCGTACACATCCTTGGGACCAATCCAGTGAATCCCATCTTTGTTGTGACTTGGGTTTGAATCCGTTTAAACATTGGCAGACAGGATAGTCGGTAACAAGACATCTTGCATAGGCTCTACAAAGGTTATAAGTATCACAGAAGTCCATAGACAGAGATGCATGAAGCTTCCAACTGTGTTCTGTCCATGTGAAGCGTTGAATTAAAGAGTTGGTTTGGTTGATAACTGATCTTGAGTGAAGTGACTGTTCCACGGTAAACATGTAGTAGGCCTCATCTTGATTGAACACAAATTTGAAGGTAATCATCGGATTTGGCTCTACTCCAGGTAAACCACTGAAGCGATAGCCATTCCAAGGCCTAAAATGGAAGTATATTGTTGAGCCTTGCCACAAATAAGCTTCTGGGTAGTTATGACGTGTTATCTCCAAGATAAAGTTCCCAGGAGATGGGTCATCCCAGTTCTTCCATGCAATGAAGCGCCTGTTGAGACCTCTCTTCCTATCCCAACCGTATTTCATCCCTGATAACATTGTATCAGATGGATAGTCAAAGCTTTGCCACAAATAATCTTCTGAATTGCCATCGGTTACCACAAGATTTCCAGTATCCAGGAGTTGTAACACTGGACTCTGAGCTTCATTCAAAGTGCTTGCTGACCAAACAACCGAATTATTCTGGATGACGTTAAGATTTCCAGTGCTGTTTATCATCAAAACCCCAGAAGTATCGTTGATTGGGCGAACTCTGTTTGCAACCCAAACAACAGTTTGAACTGGGATGCACTTGTACCAAATTCCCAAGTAACGATTCTTGGAACTTCCAGGACTGAAGAAACCCAGTACAAAGTTTCCTTCTCTGGACACTATGGTGTCACCATCACTTAAACGTTGGGATGGAGTTATGCTGTGTACTCCATTGGAGATTATAAACAAGAAAAAGAGTAAATTTGTAACGACAAGAACAGAAGAAAGAAGGTCCATTGTTTCCCAGCTCCTGACCTCTTTCGTTCCTATACACTAGTTCATAGGCCATCTAATAGTTAAAGGACATTAGAAAGGCATAAACCGTGACCGACACGGCAGTTGACTTGGCCGCATGCCTTTATAGCATTCCTCAACAAGCATAAATTACACAATTTAATAAAAAGAAAATTTTGTATATTAACAATAACAACAGTAAAAAAAAAATATGCAAATATACAAAGTTTACAATAGCCTTCTACGTAGTTTTCTTATCAAATATTTGTCCATAATTTTAGCAAAAAAATAAACAATAAACTATAAGTTCATTTGAAATATTAATAAAATTATTAATTATTGTTATTTAGTTGTTTCATTAATTTATAAAATTATTAATTGTTTTTTAGCCTAACATAATTTAATTTGTTTATTTTTTATAATATATTGGTTAACTAAATTATTAATTATTGTTTATTAGTTGCTTCCCCCAGTTAAAATTTTATTATTTATTTTTTTACTCACCAATATTAACTAGTGTGGGGGGCAAAGGTGTCAAAAATGCCATATGGGCCTTAGGCCTAGTCCGAGGACATGGACTCCGCCAAAGGTGTTAAATTTTTTTTTTTTTCGTTTTCCTTGTGGGCTTACTCTGTTACAATTTTGTATCAGATGGATAGTCAAAGCTTTGCCACAAATAATCTTCCAAATTGCCATCTATTACCACAAGATTCCCAGTATCCAGGAGTTGTAACAATGGACTCTGAGCTTCTTTCAAAGTGCTTGCTGACCAAACAACGGAATTATTCTGGATGACGTTAAGATTTCCAGTGCTGTTTATCATCAAAATCCCAGAAGTATCGTTGATTGGGTGAACTCTGTTTGCAACCCAAACGACCGTTTGAATTGGGATGCTCTTGTACCAAATTCCCAAGTAACGATTCTTGGAACTTCCAGGACTGAAGAAACCCAGTACAAAGTTTCCTTCTCTGGACACTATGGTGTCACCATGACTTAAACGTTGGGATGGAGTTATGCTGTGTACTCCATTGGAGATTTTAAACAAGAAAAAAAGTAAATTTGAAACGACAAGAATAGAAGAAAGAAGGTCCATTGATTCCCAGCTCTTGACCTCTTTCATTCCAATACACAAGTTCAAGATGGGCCATCTAATAGTTAAAGGACATTAGAAAGGCATAAACCGTGAACAACACAGCAATTGACTTGGACGCATGCCTTCCTAGTGTTCCTCAACAAGCATAAATTACACAATTTAATATAAAAAAAAAATTCGTATATTGACAACAACAATAAAAAAAATATGCAAATATATAAAGTTTACAATAGCCTTCTACGTATTTTTCTTATCAAATATTTGTCCATAATTTTAGCAAAAGAATAAACAATAAACTATAAGTTCATTTGAAATATTAATAAAATTATTAATTATTGTTGTTTAATTGTTTCATTAATTTGTTTGTCTTTTATAAACTATAATTTTTTATGTTGTTGTTTCATTAATTATAAAATTATTAATTGTTGTTTAGCCTAACATAATTTAATTTGTTTATTTTTTATAATATATTGGTTAACTAAATTATTAATTATTGCTTATTAGTTGCTTCCCCCAGTTAAAATTTTATTATTTATTTTTTTACTCACCAATATTAACTAATGTGGGGGGCAAAAGTGTCAAAAATGCCATATGGGCCTTAGGCCTAGTCCGAGGACTTGGACTCCGCTAAATGGCCGTAAGTCGAGAATAGGGCCTCCTAAAACGAGGGCCCAAAAGCCCGCCGATTAGAACGCTAGCCAGTTGGGAGAGAGTCTGAGGAGAAGGTCTTCTCGGACAATAGAATCGAGAACCGAAGAGATCAGCATGACGCTTAAAGAGGGGCTCTTAAAGCTTAGTGAGTCATGCTGAGCTTCAACGGGATGCCGAGGTGGGGGACAAGTGGGACGTGCACTGCATAAAGCTTCTGCCACCGCATTAAAGGCCTCTCACCTACCCTCCTAGCCGCATTAATGGGGAAATGACCTCTGAGGGGACGGCGATCAGCTTTAAAGCCATTGGGGAGCATTTTCAGGGAAAGGATGGATGGGAAAGGGATCTGCATTGATGGCTCTATGAATGGGTACCAGGTATGGGGAATATAAATAGAGAAGAAGAGACCCCTGGGAGGGGATCCGGATTTGGCCTGAAAAAGAAGACTCTCTCTCTCCTCCTAAGCAATAGCAGGGAAACAAGAACAAAGACTCCTCGGCCCACGTCCGAGGAGAGCTAAGGTCATTCCGTCAGCCTGTTGCACACATACAGCGGACCTAGCACAACGCTATTGCTTTCTATCATCCCAAGAAGTCTAGGCTTCAAGCCCACTCTCTACAAATTCTATTGTATAGGCTGTTTGGGCCGGCCCTGTCAAGTACCTAGGCTCCGGGCTTGATTTGTGTCCTAACAACTATTAACAATCTGTTACTTAAAATTTATTGTGAAATATTATGAAAATATTATGGTAACATTTATCAATTGTGATTTTTTATTATTATTTGTCATTTCTTTCCTTGCATCCTTATTCCTTACGTTTCTTTTTTTTTTTTCTTTTTTTTCTCTCTTGTTTTCTCTCCTCCACACACGTATCCCCATCCCCACTCCTCTCATCTTGTTTTTATTTTTCTAGAACTCTTCCTCCACACAACGTGTCCTCTCTGCTTTTTATTTTTCCTTCTTTATCTCTAGCTCTCTCTTTCTCATTCTCTCTCATACTCTCACCCTGTCACACACAGGGCCAGCCTTCCCTTAGGCGAGTTAAGCAGTTGTCTAAGGCTCCCAAGGGAAAGGAAGACCCCAAAATTTTAGAAAATAAGAGGGAGTAGGGAAAAAAAATAGTTTCAGGGAGGCAGAAAAATCTGACACAGTAGGGGGAAAAAATTTAGTTTAAATAGCACAAAATTTTGGCATATCCTTTTAACCAAAAAATAAAAATTTTGGTAAATCAAACAAACCAAAAATCATCTGGATAAATTACAAATCCGGTCTAACACATTAACCGCCAAACAATCACAAATCACAACAAATAAAATAACTCAAAATCCTAAAAATTTTACCTTTTCTATCTAATCTCTGCTCTCCGCTTTTAGGACATATGTAGTTCAAGTGGTTGTTGACATATGTCGCTATTTTATGTAATTGGCTTATCCTTAGACAAAACGCACTTTACTTGTAATTGGGTAGATTTAGGATGTGTTTAACACTTCAAGAAACTGTGTTTCAAGATTCAGTGTTGAAGTCATCAAGTCTGTCCAAGAAACAAGCTGGAAAAGTGCAAGTTACTAAAGCTCGACACCTATCTCGACACCTATCTCGACACATGCATCTATCGAGCTATAAAAAGCTATTTTAGCCTGAGCCTCGACAGCTTCTTGACAGATTTTCGACACCTCTATCTGTCGAGAATTAAAGAAAACAGATTTTCAGTTCTGTTTTAAGTCCAATCCGTGAATGTGTCTTTGAGACTTCTTTTCTTCTAACCCTAGACATATATATAAGGATTGTTTTAAGGGCCGTCAAACAGATGCAAGTTGCACAAGCATTGAGAAATTCTTGTTCATGCAATTTATGATCTAAAAGACAAAGTACATGCCCTAGTTCATCCTTTGTGAAGAAGATTGCTGTGTAATGTGCACCGTAGGGTTTTGTAACCAAGCATCTTCCTGATATTCATCATGTGGATGATTTGAAGAACTTTGCAGCCAACAACTCTCTCTCTCTAGTTGGTGTTTGAAGTCGGGTACTGGGATCCGTGCATCTGATCAGTCACGTACTTGGGAGCCGTGCATTGAATGGAGAAACTGTCACTACAGAGCAAGTCCAATTGGGTATTGGGGTAAGGGTTCAACTGTAGGTTGATAAGGTACTTGAGATTCCTTGCTTGTAATCGGTTGCTGTGATAATAGTGGAGTTTCGAGAGTGGTGACCTTAAATCACCCGGTGGGGTTTTTGCCGTCAGGTTTTCCCCATTCGTAAACAAATCACCGTGTCTTTTATTTTTTGCTGCATACTTTAGTTTTGGTGATTTGTTTGTACTGCCACGTGATATTGCATGTTAATTTAATTAATTAATAACTAGGCTAATTAATCAATCTAATTTAACACAAAGGGTCAACGCGTTTATGGCCTGTCAAGTGGTATCAGAGCAAGCACACTCTGATTAGGATTTAATCTTTGTGTGTGATCCATTGACCCCTGCTGTCATGGATGGAGGTCAATCTCTTATTATACCTCCATTATTTGATGGCACTAACTATGCATACTGGAAAGTACGTATGAGAGCTTTCTTATAGTCTTTAGATGAGAAAGTGTGGCAAGCTATGGAGATAGGCTAGACTAAGCCTACAGAAGCGCCGGCCGACTGGGATGATGCCAAGATCAAGGCAGCAAACTTCAACAGCAGAGCATTGAATGCCCTATTCAGTGTAGTCACCAATGAGGAGTTCAAGAAAATTTCCTCAACAGAAATTGCTAAGGAAGCATGGACCATTCTCCAGACAACCTATGAGGGAACCAAGGCTGTCAAGGATTCAAAGCTACAGAGGCTCACCACAAGCTTTGAAGAAATTAAGATAGAGGAGGATGAGTCATTTGATGAGTTCTATGCCAAGCTCAAAGACATAGTGAACTCAGCTTTCAATTTTGGAGAAACCATTCCTGAACCCAAGAAAGTAAGGAAAGTGCTCAGATCGCTGCTTGAGAGATTCCATGCTAAGATCACAGCGATAGAGGAATCAAAGGATATTGACAAAATTCCTCTAACTGAGCTGGTCGGAAACTTGCAAACCTACGAGTTAGGACTGACTAAAATTGGGAAGTTAAGTAAGGGCAAGAGCATGGCTCTAAAGGCCAAGAGCAGTGATACAGATGATTCTTCAGATGATGAAGATTCAAAGATGAAGTCCTATATTACAAGGCAATTCAAGAAATTCATGAAGAATGCCAATAGAAAGGGCTTCAACAAAGACCGAAGGCAATCCAGTTCTTCTCAATTCAGGAATTCAGATAAAGGGAAGAAGGATGTCAAGGATGGCGGTCAGTACACTGTTCTCGCTGGACCAAAATGCTTTGGGTGTCAAGGCTTTGGACACATGAAACAAGAGTGTCCAACGTACCTTAAGAGCATAGGGAAAAGCAAGGCACTTGCTGTTACCTTAAGCGACACAGAGCTCGAGAATGATTCCAAAAATGAAGATGACGGAATCTTGAATGCCTTCACTGCCACTATTAATCCTACTGATCGGGTTACTGAAGAAGTGAATGAAGAAAAGGAATTGGTGGATACCAAGTGTGAGACTATGGATGATCAAGATGATATCCATACCATCTATGAGAAACTTTACAAGATTTCTGAGATGCATGAGAAACTCTATAGGCTGGCCACCAAGAAGCTCAGTGATGTGGAACTTAACCGTAAGAAGCTTTCCACTAAGGTTGATGTAGCAAATTAGACAATTGGAGCACTGAGGTTCGAAACAATTTCTTGGCTGAAGCGGAGAAGCGGAGCTGTTTCAAGTCAGAGCACAATTGGAGAGGACATCGAGTGCAAAACTGGATGAGATGCTAAGTGTTCAGAAATCTTCTTCAGATCGTACTGGATTGGGGTATAAATTCTCTCTCTCTAATACTCCCTCTGCTAGTACTACTGTTTTTGTTTCACCTGCTAATAACATTAAAACTGAGGATAAGAATGTTAAAACTGAATTAGCTAGTGAGAACTTAGACAAGGGCAAGTCCATCCTAGGAGCACCCCCTAAAATTGAGAAAAGGGAAACTAGAAACCCTAGGACTAAGAAGACTATCTCTCAAAAGCCCAAACAGAAGAAGCTGAATCTCTGTTATCATTGTGGTGTTGCCGGTCATACTCGACCAAATTGCTACAAATGGCTAGCCACTCAACAAAGCAATGGCATGATAGCATTTGGGAACCAGAATCAGCTTCAAACCTCTCTCGCTCCTCTTGAAGACATTCTTAAAGCCCTCATGTTCTTTTCGAACTTGAACGGTTTAAACTCTTTCCCCTCATCACCGGTTCAAGGGTTGGCTAAAAGGAAAGGTTCTTCCAAGGTGTGGAAGGCAAAGGGATCTAAGTGATTCTAGCCACTTCTTCTTCTCTCTCTCTGTTTTCCTATGTTGCATTACTTGTGTGTTTCTTTACTGTTTTTAGTCAGTCTAGTTTTATGCATTGTTTTGCTTTCTTTAACTTGTTTTTGTTTGTGTGTTTTCAGTTTTGTGTTTTATTTTTGCTTTTCTGATAAAAATTAAAAAAAATTGAAAAATTAAAAAATACAAAAACAGTGTGTGGTTGTGTGCATTGGTTCATGTGAACTTTTGAAATGGCCATTGAAACAGAGTTTTCTAAACTTTGTATCACCTGTAGCTTAGATGAGCATTCTTCTGCACAACTAAGCAAGTGAGCTTTGTAGCTCTCTGTTTGTGATGAGTAAGATTAAGTGATCTCTTCTACTTAACACTCGTATCACTCTTTTTTACGGATAGGACTAAAAAATCCTAAGAGAAAGGCATAAATAACCATCTCACCACTATTACTCGCCAATCATGATATGACAGCTGTATGCTTCGACATAGCAAAAGTGCAATGTCAAAAGCTTAACATAATTGGGTATTTCTTTTCTTTCTCTGGTATGCCTATGCATGATATGCTTAATAAAAGAAAATATGCAAAGAAATAAAAAGCAAAAAGATCAAAATGCTTTAAAATATAGTTGCAAACGTGTTTTCTAGGAGATGTGGGAGTTATAGGATGTACCTCGAAGGTGATAGTCCCCATCAAATAGTTATGATTGTGTGTGAGTTAAAGTGATTTTTTCATATCTCAAATCGTCATAACCTTGAGACACTTATGCAATCTTGCGATGTTTTCACACACAACACGCAATATTCTTTACTATTCTTGATACAAGCGCAGGTACAATGTGATTTGGCCATCACAAGGTTTACATGCGTTAATGTATGCTCACTAAACTGTCTTGACTCATTTTTGAAATATAAAATTGGTTAGACTTGTTTAGTATGTGTTTACATGTTTTGGGATACATGTGCTTAATTTTTCTTGTTGAGAGATGATTTTGAGAGCTAAATGTGTTGTTTGGATCTTTGATTGAGTTGCATGCATTATTGCATTCATGTCTGTGTTTTTCCTCTTTTGAAAAAAAGTTTTTAAAGGCATCTCGACACCTCCTCGACACCTCTCGACCCCTAGCTGTCTGTCGAGCTTCTTAGATGTTTTCTAAACATAGTCTCGACACATCCTCGACACCTGGTGGATCGATCGATAAACTTTCTGTCTATTCAATAGCTTCTCAACAGCTTCTGGATCGATCGAGGTTCTTTCATGCTTGATCCTTCCTTCTCAATACATGACCTCGATAGCTACATCTGTCGAAGTGCTTTTACTCAACACCAATCTCGATAGCTGTCTCGACACCTCTCGACACCTGCATCAGTCGAGAATTACTGAAGGTCTATAAAAGGATTCTGTCACGATTTTCTCTCATTTCGCTCGATCTCTCTCACTCGATAGAACGTGTTTTCCCTCCCAAAACCTTTCTCACTCTCTCCAAACCTCTTCCTAAGGCTTACTCAAGTATTTTTCTTGATCTTCCTCACTTGGTAAGCATCTTTTCACTCACTATTCATGCATTTCATGTTTTAAAACCCTAGGTTTTGAGATTTTTGAAAAATTTTTGGGGTTTTTCAAAATTGTAGAGATTTTCATGAAATTTTTAGGTTGGTTTTATAGATTTGATCTTTAAAACTACATGCATTGCATCACATTAGCATTCTAATTTTATTTTCATGCATTTAAATGTGTGTGAACTTGTTGTGTGATGTTAGGTTTGGATTGGGCTGAGCTCATGATGTTTTTATGTTGCATGTCACATGTTCATACATTTCTCATGCATACGTTCTTTCTTTTCAATATTTGCTTCCAATATTGAACTGCTTGGGATTTTTCTGTTTGTCTTTTCTTCTTCTTCCCCCTTCCTATGTTTGCGTTAGTAATGTCCATGGCACCTAAACGTAAGTCTATTCCATCCTAGAACCTTCTGTGTTCTAAGGGATCTTCCTCTTCAGATTCTACTCCAATATCTGTCCGATTCCGTGATGAGAAAGCCCATAAGGACTTCTCGGAGAACTTCTCTAAACGAGATGTTCATTCGGAACGCCACGTTGTCCTGGCAGACTTTGTCGATACTGACCTACCCGATGTCATTCACAGTCGGGCTTGGGAGTCACTGTGTGACGTCCTGGTCACATGTCCACTCGTGTTGATACAGGAGTTCTACTCCAATATCCACGGGATCGATTCTTCAGTACCTCTCTTCTACTCTAGCGTTCGAGGTACGCACTACGCTATCACTCCGGAGTTAGTCACCGAGGTGCTTCATGTCCCTAGGGTGGATCATCCTGATTACCCTAGTTGTGAGCATCTATGGACTGTGTCCAAAGACGAGATGATCTCGGCGTTCTGTGAGCGTCCTTCCTCTTGGGAAGATCATCAGTATACACCATGTCGGCCTTTTGCTAAAGGTCCTCGTTTCCTTAACATGGTGATGACTTTTGTTTTGCACCCACTATCTCACTATAACTTTATCACAGAGCCTCGTGCTCGGTTTTTGTTGTCCCTCCTAGAGGACCTCTCTATAGACTTCCCTTCACACTTTATTTTCTCCATCATAGATGTCTACAGAGATATGGCCACCCGTGATAAGCTCATTTTTCATTCTGCTATCACGAGGATTCTTCGCCGTTTTTCCATCGTATTCCCTTCGTCCGATCCTTACCATGTCATGTCTGCCATAGACGCCGCTACCGTAAAATGTAGCGAGGCACAGTTTAGATCGAGACAGTCAAATGGTGCTACTCCTTCCTCCCGTCCGACTACCTCCAGATCTCCTCGAGCGACATCTGCTCCTTCTTCTTTGAGCAACGTCACTCTTGGAGACATCATGGCGCAGCTACAGCGCATGGATGCTCACCTCGATACACTCTTCATAGAGTTGTATCAGGTGAACGTTTGTGTTGGTCGCATCGCCAGGCAACAGGCGACCTTGGGCGGCTTTGCTCCAGAGGCTTCTCCTCCGCCACCTTATGTTTCCTCTGAGACTGAGGCTGACGATGACGATAATGACGATGATGCTTCCGATGATGATGATGATGGAGATGCGAGCTCTTCTGACGAGATGTCTACTTGACACTCTACCCTTTGTCACTCGTGACAAAAAGGGGGGAGTAATTTTGGTATGAGAGTAGTCATGCTTAGGAGGAGAGCTAGTATAAGACATTTTTTATAAGGGGAGTGTGGATTAAGGGATGTAGTGCGGATCATATGTATTTTTTTCTTTTCTATCTTTTTAGAGATACATTGATCAAGTATTGACATATATTGTACTTATTTCTTGATATATATGATGATGTATGTTTCTTTCATCTACCTTTCTATGTGTTGTTTCTTTTTCGTCTCTATACACATGTTTCTTTTACTTGTACGCAATATATTATTTCTGCTTCACACAAAGATGCCTTAATGTGTTTTGTTTATAAGTATTTCAAAAATACAGGTTGTCAAAGTCTACTTGCCATAAACTCTCTTCTTGCAAAGTTTTTAAAGAGTTTGTGTTATGATAGATTTTATTGTATGTAACAAGTGAATATGAGTTAAAGTGTTTTATGACTTCTCTCATATCTTCATTTTTTTTGTTGTGGTTTTGTCACGGATTGCCAAAGGGGGAGATTGTTAGGACATATGTAGTTCAAGTGGTTGTTGACATATGTCGCTATTTTATGTAATTGGCTTATCCTTAGACAAAACGCACTTTACTTGTAATTGGGTAGATTTAGGATGTGTTTAACACTTCAAGAAACAGTGTTTCAAGATTCAGTGTTGAAGTCATCAAGTCTGTCCAAGAAACAAGTTGGAAAATTGCAAGTTACTAAAGCTCGACACCTATCTCGACACATGCATCTATCGAGCTTTAAGAAGCTGTTTTAGCCCGAGCCTCGACAGCTTCTCGACAGATCCTCGACACCTCTATCTGTCGAGAATTAAAGAAAACAGATTTTTAGTTCTGTTTTAAGTCCAATCCGTGAATGTGTCTTTGGGACTTCTTTTCTCCTAACCCTAGACATATATAAGGATTGTTTTAAGGGCCGTCAAATAGCACAAACATTGAGAAATTCTTATTCATGCAATTTTTGATCTAAAAGACAAAATTCATGCCCTAGTTCATCATTTGTGAAGAAGATTGCTGTGTAATGTGCGTCATAGGGTTTTGTAACCAAGCATTTTCTTGATATTCATCGTGTGGATGATTTGAAGAACTTTGCAGCCAACAACTCTCTCTCTCTAGTTGGTGTTTGAAGTCGTGTACTAGGATCTGCGCATCTGGTTAGTCACGTACTTAGGAGCCGTGCATTGAAAGGAGAATCTGTCACTACAGAGCAAGTCCAATTGGGTATTGGGGTAAGGGTTCAATTGTAGATTGGTAAGGTACTTGGGATTCCTTGCCTGTAATCGCTTGCTGTGATAATAGTGGAGTTTTGGGAGTGGTGACCTTAAATCACCCGGTGGGGTTTTTGCCGTCAAGTTTTCCCTATTCGTAAACAAATTACCGTGTCTTTTATTTTCCGCTGCATACTTTAGTTTTGGTGATTTGTTTATACTGCCACGTGATATTGCATGTTAATTTGATTAATTAATAACTAGGTTAATTAATCAATCTAATTTAACACAAGGGGTCAACGCGTTTGTGGCCTGTCATCTGCCTCTCTCTGTCTCTCATTCTCATTCTCTTTGATTCTATTTCTCTCCCCTGTTCTCACTGATCTCATATTCTCATCTGCTCTCTGGCCCTGGCAGCAAGCTTCCTCAATTCCTCCAGCCTTTCTCTTCCTCTTCCTCTTCCTCAGTTCCGATCAGCAGCTGTTCAGCAAGTTTCCTTCAAGGTTTTTTTTTTTTTTTTTTAAATAAAGCTTTACTGCTGGCCTGCTCCCTGCGTTTTCTTCTTTTTTTTATTTGGGTAATTGGTTAGATAGATGGGATAAGGGATTTTGTCTTTTTGTCTATTGCCTACCTGTGCTTGTGCGTTTTTGACATTTTGTCTTTTTATTTTAATATAGCTTGCTGCTGCCTTAGGCCCTCAGCCTACCTGTGCGTTTTTTTGTTTTTTGTGTTTGGGTATTGGGCTTTACTGTTTTAGATAAGTATGAATCCTCTGATAAGTGATAAGATTAGATAGATTAATTTGTTTTGTGTTTTTTTTTTTTTTTTTTTGGTCTTATTAATAAGTCTTGTTGTGTTATAGTTGTGCTTTTTTTTTTTTTTTTTTTTTTAATCTTGTGTTTTCAGTTTATATATATATATATATATATATATATAAATATATATTTTAGTTAGTGGCCATATACTGAATAAGTCTTTATTTATGCAGGTTGAAATTGCTAAAAATTTGTTATTGTTCAGTGAAACTACAACAATACTTTATATATAAATTAGGTTCTATTTCTCATTTGTTCTACACTTGAAAGTTATTTTTTATTTTAGTCTTTATAAATATATTTTTTGATTAGAAATGTCTACTAGGAAATATGCATTTGGATATGAAAAACTAAAAAAAAAAAAAAATTTAATTGAGTCTCAAAAAGGTTCAATAGATAAATTTGTTATTAGTAATAAACAAAATATAACAAAAATTTAGATGAAAATATCACAAATGAGTAAGAAATTCACCAAAAAGAGTTAAAAGATAATGAAATTATACAATTGCAAGATAAGAATGGTGTTCAATTTTGCAATACAACAAATCTTGATAATGAACTTCAAAATAATTTAGAAGAAAATGAAAGTAATGGTGAAAATGTCACAAATGAACAAGTTCACCATAATGATATTCAACTAGAAGAAAATGAAAATAATAATGACATGTTGAATTATATTCCTTCAAATATTTATGATCCAGGTAATTGGAAAAATATTGACATAAAAGGAGATGTTAGAAAAACTTGAATACAAAAATTTAATTAGTCAATTTGCATCTCAAAAGGTAAGAAAAATAGATTTTAAATGAAATATATTATAATATAAAAATATTAAATAAATATTTATTTAATTAATTCATAAGTATAAAAAAGGCCCCATTTTTAATTCTCGCCTTAGGCTCCAAAATGCCTAGGGCCGGCCCTGGTCACACACACAATACTGGCAGAGAACAAAGCTAGAATTTAAAGCTATGATGTTGGAGATGGCAGTGGCAGAATTTAAAGCTTGCTGCGCCCAAGAGAAATGTGAACAGGAAAGCACTGTAGCAATTCTAAAAAAAAAAAATGGAGATGGAGAAGTTGTTGGAGTGGGATTTTGGGGTGTTTTCTCTCTAAAATTGGCTTTAAGGAGGCCATTGGATATGCTCTTATGTTCGGCTGTAATCGCTTATATTGGGTTTTGGTTTTTTATTTATTTTTTTAAATTTTTTTTATTTTTTTTGAGAATCCATGGGTTTACTACCATCTTGGGTTTGCTTTACCTTGTTTTTTTCTTTTTTTTCTTTTTCTTTAGATTGGGTTTGTAATCTATTGTTTAGGATTGATGTTGGACTTTCTTTTCCCTTGTGGGCTTGCTCTGTTACAATTTTTTCTTCTTCAGATTTTAGTTCAAAATTTTTTCTTCGGTTTTTTTTTTTTTTGCTTGAAAGTAGAACAAATAAATTCTTTTTTTTCTATTTGAGGGTGTTCCTCATTTTGGTTGAGGGTGTTCCTAATTTTTTTTTATGGGTAAACAAATCATTTTTTTTTTAATTATTGTATATAATTTTTTTTCAGCTCAGGGTGTTTTTGGGAACACCTTGAACTTAGTGTGGCTCTGCCACTACTGATAGGCTAAGAATGTATTGACCTCTTTGGTAAATTAATCAATTAATTAGTCAAGTTAATTAATTAGATTCAATTACATGCAATAAGCATGGTAGTACAAACAAATCACCAACTAAGTTAAATGCAGCGGAAAATAAATTTGATATAGGTGATTTGTTTACGAATAGAGAAAACCACCGTGACAAAACCCCACAGGGTGAATTTAAGGTCACCACTCCCAAGAATCTACTATTATCAAAATAAGTGGTTAAAAGTAAAAGGAATCCCAGTACCTAATACAAACCGACAGTTGAACCCTTATCTCAATACCCAATTAGACTTATGATGTAGCAACAATCTCTCATTTCAATGCACGAATCCCAATACGTGACTAATCAATGATGTGCGAATTTCAGTACGTGACTAACACACCAACTTAAGGAAGATGTTGGCTACAAAATTCTTCAGTTCATCAACAAGTAGATCAAGAAGCTCTTTGGTTTCAAAATTCTTTGCGCAAAGACGCAGTAGCTTTTACAGAGAATATGATGAACTAGGGCAAATTCTGTCTTCAGTCACAATTTGCATGCACAACGACTTTTCATCAAGTTGTGTTACCTTGCATTACATTTGACGGCCCTTAAAATAATCCTTATATATGTCTAGGGTTGTGAGAAAAGAAACTCTACACAAATACACATGAATATGCGTGAAATCTAATTTGGAAATCCAAACTTCGTAATTCTCGACAAATATAGCTTCTGTCAAGCTACTGTCGAGCATCAGCATTAAACCTCGATAGATATGATCTGTCGAGCTATCTGTTGAGCTTTAATGAACAACATTTCTTCACTTGTTTCTTGGACAGATTTGTATGGCTTCAATATTAAACTTGAACCCTTATTCCTTAAAGTACTGAACCCATCCTAGATCTATCCAATTACAAGTAAAGTGCGTTTTGTCAAAGGATTAGCCAATTTACATAACAACCGTTCGACGGAGGACTAAGTATGCCAACGAAGAGACGTCGGAACCTATGAGATCCTTGCATCATGTACAAGCGGACAAAGTATCCATGTCGACGGACAGATGACCATGTCAACGAATGTGCATGGTGGGTCCCACCAGTTTTTGCTTGTCCCTTGCT
The DNA here is from genome assembly GCA_032878915.1 of Castanopsis chinensis. Lineage (NCBI taxonomy): Eukaryota > Viridiplantae > Streptophyta > Magnoliopsida > Fagales > Fagaceae > Castanopsis > Castanopsis chinensis. The sequence goes on from JAVQMG010000064.1 coordinate 959,583, forward strand.
CATGAGTCTCTACATAGAAAGTACTTGCACACCACGTTTAAGGACCCAACTATACGTTTGTATCTTCCTTATATGGGAAGATAAACCCTAAGATCTTGGGACCTTAAACCCAAGATCTTCTCTACAAGGAAAACTCCTTCATTCATGGGATCCTTGTGAACCCCTATACCACTATATAAGTGCAAAGCCTCTTCCTCTCCTAGGTATGCAGAAAATCCTTAGCTCTCTCACTATAGAGTTCTTGGAGATCATTCATTCGCTGACTTAACTTTTAGAGGGTCTTTAGCCAGCACCTCACTAGTGCTCTATGTTGGTTCTTATTTTCTTGTTCTTCAAGTCCCATTGGAGTGTTCCAGAACAATTAGCTTACTAATAATTTTTGGGCATCATTAGTTAGCGTTGTTTGTAACGAATGAGTGGTTAGCCATATCATTGCTTCTAAGACAAAGAGTTGCATAGTCCAAATGTGATCGACAAGTACCCTCAACCAGGAGACAAGGAACTTCCTTAATGCGTTGGAAAGACAAGTACAAACCCTGACAGCAATAGTTGAGTAGCTTACCCAGCGCAACTAGGAGTTGGAGCAGTAGTTAAACCAATGGAGCGAATGACGTCCTAAGGATTAGTACAACAAACGGGACAACGAAGAGTAGAATGGTAGTCACCTCCTGACAGAAGGCCGATGGGAAAGGGAAGATCAAGAAGAAAGCAACATCCTCAGCAGGTGGGATCAGCAGGAAGATACTGACCGCCGTTGGAACTAGAGAGTAGTGCAATACGTATGGTGCAAGACATGCAAATGATGAAGGAGAAGATGGACATGATGATGAAAGCCATAAGGGGATGAGTATCCACCAACCTGGACAAGCTAGTTCAGTGGATTAACTCACCCTTCACAGCGCAAGTGACTTCTTTCTCCCTTTCCACCAAGTTCCAGATGCCAAAGGTGGAAGTGTACAATGGATCATGGGACCCACCAAATCATCTGGAATCATTCAAGACCCTTACGCACCTAAAAGAGGTCTTAGATGAGATCATGTGTAGGGCATTCGCCATCACTCTTAAGGGACTGGCAAGAGTATGGTTCAGCAAGTTAGCCCCTAACATCGTCTCTACCTTTAAGGAATTGAGCAGACACTTTGTCACATACTTCATTGGAGCCTAAAGGTACAGGAGATCTACGGCAAGCTTGCTAAAAATCAAGCAACGTGAGGATGAAAGCTTGAGATCATATGTGACTTGATTTAATAAGGAGTCCCTTTTGGTTGACGAGGCCAACGATAAGGTCTTGGTCACTGCATTCACTAATGGACTCCAATCAAGAGAATTCCTCTTTTCCATCTACAAGAATGACCCAAAGAATATGGTTGACATGTTATACAAGGCCACTAAGTATATGAACGTTAAGGGCGCCATGATAGCTCAAGGAAGCAGACTGAGGAAAACATAAAGACAAGATGACCCGTGTCAAGACAAAGGAAGAAAGTTTGCCTGGACGAATGACCGAAGGGGCTATAGGAGACCAAGACCTCTGCCTGGGACTATTAACTTCACCCTGCTAAACATTCTAGGAAGCGTAATGCATTGAGCTCATGGAATGAGAGGCACAATATTATGAATTTTATCATCTAAAACTATAAGTAAAACAAAAATTTGTGAATGTCGTAACTTTTAAGTGTGTCAAAAAAAAAAAAAAATAGAGTCATTGATTTTCTTATTAGTCAGCTTTTGTGCATTGGAATTCTTTCTAATGCTGGCCATAACTTTCTTCAAAATATTGTCTCTTACTCGAAATTAATTTCTTCCCATTGAACCTAATGTTAAATACACTCAATAAAATTTTTTTTTTTTTTTATATGATTGTATGTTATGGAAATTACCATCTATGTCAAGTCAAAAAGAGTAAGGCTCTAGCCTAGGATTTGCTAAACCAGTCAAGTCAAAAAGAGTAAGGCTCTAGCCTAGGATTTGCTAATCAAAATGGTTTGAGTGAAGAATTCCAACATTCATTTGACAAAATAGGAGGCATTGGAATTTCTTACCGAGTGTATACACTAGGTTGTGCTTTACATGTGAAAAGGTGAAGCGATTATTATCTAAAATTGTGATTATTAAGAATGCCTTTTTTGTAAGTTTCATGAATGTGAACCAAACTTTTGACATTAAACAGTAATGATTTGTAGGAATTCATTGCAAAATGGGTAACTAGTGGTGGTTTATCCTAAATTTGACATTCTCATGCCTCATTTTATGAAAGTTGTTTTGCTTATTAGTTAGTTTTTTTTTTTTTTTTTTTTTTTTTTTGGCATAAATTGAAGGAGACCTTTCGCATTTTGTCCAAAGAACTAATAATTTTAAAGGATTGATTTTAGGGTCCGTTTGGTTGGGGGGTGGAAAAGTGAGGGAATAGAAAATGGTGGGAGGACGGAAAAATGGGAGGATAGAAAAGATTTTAATTTCCCTTTTTTTTGTTTGGTTGAGAGTAAAAAAGTGGAGGAATGAAAAAAGTGAGTTTGTATGAATTTACTCATGTACCCTTGTTAAAAAATGATGCACAATTAAAACAAAAAAGTGACAAAAAAAAATACAATCACCCAAATTTATTGAAAAATAAAATCATGTCTAGAAAAAAAAAATCATGTCTTAAAAAAAAAAACACACACACACACACACACACAACTCAACTCAACACGTAGTGATGCCCATGTGCAACTTACACATGAGCATTTTTATCCTTCACTTATCAAATTTTCCCCCACCAAGTTTTCTCCCCATTTTGGGGGAGAAAAACTTTTTGGTGGGCCCCACCATCATTTTCCCCTCCCCCCTCTCAACTAAACACCCTCCAAAAAGTTTTCCTTCATCATTTTCTCACCTTTTTTTTTTCTCCATCCTCCCTAAAATCCACTCTACCAAACACACCCTAAAATTTAAAGTAAAATTCTTATTAGGACAAAATAGTTAACAAACTAGTGTCATGTGTTGAAATGTGTTGTGGTGCGAATGGGTGAATATTTTTTATTTAGACTCTGTTAGTTGGATAGATGGTAGAGTTAGAGATTGGAGAATGTTAATATTTAGTGTTCCAATATCATTGTGTTTAAAGCTCTAGCCACATTAGCACTATACTCCAAAAATACTAGTTTAGTCACAATTACGCCCCTTCTAGTTGCTAAGAAAGCACTAATCAACTCAGTACATGTCAGATATAAGACATAGCAATGTAGCATACACTCATACAATACACAAACATTCATTATCCAATTAATTTATGACATTGATGCAAAGTTTGAACCGTGCCTACACCAAAACCAATTGGTGTCTTGGTCTGGTAATTAAAGGCAATCATTATAGTGCAAACACCAAAAATTTGAAATCAATAGTATCTATATTTGAAATTCTACAGAAGCAACTTTTGCCACAATTTGTTGAAGTGGTTGTTTTTGAATAGTGGGAGGTGGGGGAAGGAAGTAGTGCCTCCATGAAAAAGTTATTGTTCATTATTTAACACTTCACCGAATTGTGACAAAAGTTGTACAAATATTAAATTGTCCTTAGACTTATTGAACACTAAAAGGCATTGCCTACTCTTTTGTTATCTTTCTAACGAATAATGATAAGCACAGAACATTAATATATTTTTTTCGCTAATATGTGAGGAGATAACACCGTAGGGCGATTCCAATTAAGGTTTTAATATTATTTTTCAAGTTTATATATTCATTCAACAATCTGAACTTATTATTAAATAAATGATCACGGTTTACAAGCATAACATTTAAATTTAATTGTATAAATATCAAATTAAATTAAAAATATTAAACAAAATCCCAAAACTCAAAATAAATCAAACTAACAAATTTATAACACAAATATTTGTTGAACTATTAATAGCAAATAGGTCCACTCTATTTAATTTGTTAAAAAAAATTGTTATAACTACTTTGTGATCTGTAGAGAGAAAAAAAGGAGAATGGATGGTTATTTTCATCTCATCATGGCAGTTTTCAAATTTCAAAACTTTTTCCTCTTCTTTTTTCTTGTTTTTCTCCAAACGCAGAAATCATAGGTATTTGATATCAAAACTCGATCGATAGTTAGAAAGTCAGAATCTTGATCAGTGGAGCGAAAATCAAGTAGAAACTTTCGTTATCTCTGGAGATTCAAGCTACGCAAAATACAAAGATCACCGTTCGTGTTGTTATGGAGTGAGATACTAAAACCACAGACACTACTGCAAATCTTGAATTTCAAATCTTCATTATAAGTTGTAGAAAATATTGGAAAAGAAAAATAAACTAATATACCAATAAATCTAAAACTTTTCGTCATTTATTATTACTACATATAAATTTAATTAAATTAAAATCTGAAAAGTTTATTTGAACTTCAATATACATTTCTGAACTCAAGAAAAGCTAAAAACCTTAAAATTCTTGTGCGTCCAATATATATATATATATATTTTTTAATTTCTGAAGAAAATATAAAATATTTATCATTTGAAAAAATACCAAGCAGGCTAATATACTCCTTAGATTAAACACGAACAATGCACATAGCAAAAGAATTTCAATCAAAGCCTAAATTTTATGGGGAAAAAAAATTGAGAAAGAAAGAAGGTTTAGAATTGAATAAAAAAATTCAAAAAATATGCTAAACAGGAGGGATTTTAACCCGTTTTTGAAGAGGGTTGCATGCACATTGTCCTTCCAACATTACTAGTGGTGTCTATGGGAGGTCCATCATCTGAATTTGAATCTATGCTTAATTTCATGAAACCTGTTGATCCACAAGAATGCACTAACAATTCAAAAATGGATTTCAAACCAAGGGAATCAATTTCATACTAGAGGTCGTATCGGTTTGGCTAGGGGAACGAAATATTTCGATACCGGTCAATACTAGTGTACCATTTCGAAATTACCGCTATATATATTTTAAAAATTATAATAAGTTACTAAAACAAATATTAATATTTTTTTTACTCATATCTCTTCTATCTTGTCAATATCTTTTTTTAAATCCTCGTTTATTCTCCTTAACTCACTGCTATATATTAAAAGCTCATAAATATTTAAAGACTAACAATAGATTTACGTTAACCAATAATTTTATATTTTTTATTCTATTCTTTTCATTCTTTTTTCACCTCTACACGTTTTGCTTATCGTTGTAACCCATTAGTCTTTCATCATAAGTTTTTTTTTTTTTTTTTTCATTCTTTCTTTCACCTCCACACGGTTTGCTTTGAAGTAAAGTCAAAAGAAACAATGAAAAAGACTAAAAAAGTGAAGTGAAATGGTTGAATGTGTTCTAGACGTGTTATATTTATAGTTCCAACATAGAGATCATTACGAGCTTCATAAACAAACGGTCTTTGTAGATTTTGCAAAGCGGCTATTGGTGTTTAGCAAAGGTTAATGACAAAGAAACTAGTTGCAGAATTAAGCATCAGACCAATGTAGTCGATATCGTACCGGTACCAGCCGGTATGTACCGTACTGGTACGTATACCGATATTGAAACACCAACGATTCGTACCGGTTTAAGTATTAGCCGATTTCAGGCAATACCAGTCGGTACCGGGCGTACCAGCTAGTACAGAAAAAATCCTTTTTTTTTTTTTTAGTTTTGTAATTTTTGAATTTTTGTAAAAGTAGAATGATAACTTATTTGCATTAACTTATTAGTGTTATTTGTTTTCTTAATATGCAATGAACAATTAAGCTTTCTATTTTTTATATTGTGTTTTTTTTCTTTAATTGATGCTAAAGTCTAAAATCATGAATAATTTGTTCTTAATTGAGGTAATGTTTTATGGTAAACTTTTATATTTATTATAATACACACACACACACACAAATATACATACATACATATATATATATATATATATATATATATAAATATAAAAAATAACGATAAACTCGAAATATTACACCAGTATTGATCGATACCGAAATATATCATTTCACTGGTCAAACTAGTACAGTCTCCGGTACGAGATTAACTCCCTTGCATCAGACTATCAATTCTTGTAGCATTTATAATGTACAATTTCTGCTTACCAAAAAGAATATGCCATGAAATAGGCTATAAATTTAAAGGAGTATGAATCAAATTCATTTTGGCTAGGCACGTTTGTGTTTTGGATACAATAAAATTGAACATGATTTGTTTACAAGTTATCTGCTTTAGGTTTAAGGACGTTAAGTGATTATTGAATCAAAAGTGAGATCGCTAAAAATGACTTAAAAATATAAAATATAATTTCATGTAAGCTCACATGAAGTAGTGTCTAATAAGTTGTTATGCTTGTTAGTAATTTTAGATTTGGTTATTCAAAAAATAGTTAAAACAGTTGACGCTAATTTTTTTTTTTTTTTTTTTGGGTAAGACTCATCTCACCAATATGTACAACCGATGAAACTTTCGATGCCACTCATTTTAAAGTTGCAATTGGATATAGTATTAGCATAATCAACCAATTTCAATTGGTCAACTACAAAGAAAATATCAAACAAAATACCAAAGGCCTCTTGGAGCCTAGGCGTTTGCCATTTGTGCCTAGGCTTCAAGAGGCCTTTGTGCTTAAGTGTGACCCTTGCTTTTACCAACACTAGAATAGACTATTTATATCATTAATAAACTACAAATAATAATTTTATATCATATGAACATTGATAGACTTATACAATCTAGTTTCAAATCTATATAAAAATATTTTTAGACAAATATATATATATATATATATATATATATAATATTATATATAGTTAAATCGAACCCTCATGTTCACGAACATATTATTTTGGAGGGAATTTGCAGACTAGCACAGTGGCGAGATAGAATATCATAACTTAACATGCGGTTGAAAGAAAATTGCAAACTAGCATCTCGAGTTTTATAGACTCGATTTCAGTTTAAAACTTGAGGGTTAAAGACTCGATTCCCACTTGGTAAGTTGGAAATATGATGCTAGATAGATCTCGAGTCTTACAGACTCAAGTTCTAAAAAACAAAACCAAATCTCCAAGACTTGATTTTGGTATACAACAAACCAAAAGAACAAAGGAAGAATGATCTGACGAAGAGAAGAACAAATCTGAAGAGGCACGATCTGGAGCTCTGAAGAACAGAGGAAGAACGAAGAGACAATCTGGTCGATTGGACGATTGAATGCTGGATGAGCCTATCTGGTTGGTTAGACGATTGATCTGGGTGGGCGAAGAACAAAGAAGAAGAAGGAAAAAAATAAAATGCGAGGAAGAAGAATGCGCAGAAGAAGGAGGAAAAAATAAACGGTGAAATTCGAGTTTTAAAAACTTGAGATGCATGTGGATATTTTTCCACATCAAATGCCACCACTTACAAATTGAGACTTAGAAATTCGAGTTTTATCTTGGAACTCGAGTTTTAAACACTTGAGATGCTAGTTTCCCACATTGTTTTGAAACGTAACAACTAACGAAATTGTTTGATATTTAAGGTTATTTGAAAAAAAAATTCTATTATTTTGTTTGAGTTTGGCTTGTTATATATATGTTTATTAATAAAAGGCTATTGCTATTGTATTCATCCTTATAAGAATTTAAGCATAGATTAAATTTTCATTATTTTTGACAATTCATTTGTCTTTAATTCCTATATAATTTCTTGTTTTGTGTTGGTTTAAAATTTAAATGGATTTTTTGATTTTTTTCTCAAGCTTTAGAGCATGGACTTTAGCTAAGATGTTCAACTCTTAAACGTCAAGCATTGACTATAAGTCTTGCACATGGAACAAATCGAGATAAGAAATTAAGAATATAGTCCATTTTGGTTGGCTTTGTAGCTTGATTTGTCTAGATATCAATTTTCTTCCCTACCAAAAGTCCGACTTGTTTTAGATGAAAATTTCATTGATTGTTACTTGTATAAAAAATTCAAGGATCATTGAATTGGAATAGGCCCCTCACTAACCCAACAAAGTGGCTAGGTATTAAACTATTAATGTATTACAAGGGAATTGCAATCTTAGCAAGGTTTAAAAAAGTTTTAATGTCTTTAATTATAATTTCTTAGGTGTTGGACTTTTTTTTTTTTTTAATTTTTTTTAACTAATGAAATATTAGGTTAAATTCAATTAGGTAAGACTATATAGCTTTTCCTGCATTGCTTGAATTCAATTACGGAACTAAGATACTCTACCTAAGTTTTTGACATATATATATATATATATATATATATATATTATTTTTGAAATATAAGGAGAAACGCATGTCATTCAACTAATGTATTGACAAGTCCTCACTAACTTGAAGAAATTCCCTACAGAATCTGTTAAGGACAAGATCAACAACAAATCCAAAATACAAATCCAAGCTAGTTGTGATAAAGAGGAGTCTTTGAATTCCAAAATTCAAAAGAGTTGTGCAGATAACAATCAAGCTAGTGATAAGAACGGCTGTCAAAGATAGACTTGTTTTGTATTTGTCTACATATCAATTTTCTTCCCTACCAAAAGTCCAACTTGTTTTAGATGAAAATTTCATTGATTGTTACTTGTATACAAAATTCAAGGATCATTAAATTGGAATAGGTCCCTCACTGACCCAACAAAGTGGTTAGGTATTAAACTATTAATGTATTACAAGGGAATTGCAATCTTAGCAAGGTTTAAAAAAGTTTTAATGTCTTTAATTATAATTTCTTACATGTTGGACTTTTTTTTTTTTTTTAAACCAATGAAATATCAGGTTAAATTCAATTAGGTTAGACTATATAGCTTTTCCTGCATTGCTTGAATTCAATTACGGAACTAAGATACTCTACCTAAGTTTTTGACATATATATATATATATACTATTTTGGAAATATAAGGAGAAACGCATGTCATTCAACTAATGTATTGACAAGTCCTCACTAATTTGAAGAAATTCCCTACAGAATCTGTTAAGGATAAGATCAACAACAAATCCAAAATACAAATCCAAGCTAGTTGTGATAAAGAGGAGTCTTTGAATTCCAAAATTCAAAAGAGTTGTGTAGATAACAATCAAGCTAGTGATAAGAACAGCTATCAAAGATAGACTTCTTTTGTATTTGAAGATAGACTTTATTTTAAACTCCTTCTATCTGTAACTTTATCTTCTTGTAATTTGTAACTCAAACACGTATTATATATATGCAGCACAACCAACACTGTTTCAATAAGGCTGGAAAATTCAATTTTTGTCTTGCACTTGCCTGCTTTTACAGAATCCAATTGAGCTTCTGCAATTCTTCACTACCAAATTGGCCATTCTCAATCTTTCACATTTCTTCACCGAAATCCTCAACATTTTTCACAAAATTCCCACACCCCGAAGGCCCAAAAAGATAAAGAAAAAGAAAAAGAATTGACCAAAGAAATTTGGTTGGGCCCATATGCAAAAAATGGAAGTGCAAAACATGTTTGTTGTGGTTGCGGGTATGGGCCATATCCAACATATGTCAGCTTTGGGTTGTGCTGCATTGTCAAGAAGAGTGAGGAGTTTAGGACTCTTTGGGTGAAATTGCTTTGGAAATAGAGGTGGTGGTGAATACTTAATCAATGGGCTGGGATGAGATTCGGAGTCATATAGACACGTAGCACCAGAATTGAGGCCTGGGTTTCTTCTTCAACTCGGAAAAAGATTGTTTTTCTGCTGGGTTCACATTTCTAAATGGGCTTTTTTAATAGTAGCAATTTTGTTGACTAAGTTATGCCGAAGGATTTTCCTCAAGCAGTTAATTGAGCCCAGGCCCATGATTTTCAGATTTTGTACCTGATCTGTTTCAAACTTTCAATAAAGTATTTGTGATAATTGTATTACAAACCTCATTATTGGGAGTTTTAAAAAAGTTTTTGGGTAAATCATATTTTAAATCCATAGTTTATAATAATTGTCTCGTTGATTAAATATGTGTATTGGTTCATCCTCTCTCATAATGTGTGCACCTTACAAATATGTGAGACTCACATATTATGAGAATAATAATATTAGAACCTCAATTTGTTTTCTTTTTATTTTTTGAGATAATTGTTAAGATCAATAAGTGATCATTATAATTTTATGAATGTCAATTAATTTAAGTAATTGACATATACAATTTGTCACTAATGATATTGTGACTCTATTTAAACTAATTAAGTAATAGGTATATACAATTTACAGCAGGGTTAAATTGGAACCTTTTCAAAGTGTGAGATTTATAAATTTGAAAACACCTCTAAATTATGAGAGAGAGAGAAAGAGAGAGAGCAGGGTTAAATTGGAACCTTTTAAAAGTGTGAGATTTATAAATTTGAAAGCACCTCTAAATTGAGAGAGAGAGAGAGAGAGAGAGAGAGGGAGAGAGAGAGGGAGAGAGAGAGAGATTCCTCCTTTCAAAACTATTGGGGAAAAAATGGCCTAGGATCATATGGGTTAGTGACATTCCATATATATTTTTTTTTTAATTTTTTTTTCGGAGTTTTGGAGGTAAAATTTCCTCAACTTACACTTGGAGTTAAAAAAGAAAAAGAAAAGTAAATTAATTAACTCTGTGGGGGCAGAAAGGTCAAAACGCCAACATTGGGCCTTGGGCCTGGTCCGAGGACACGGGCCCGCCCGAGATGTCACGATTAGTCCTAGTCCACTAAAGCGTAAGGGCCCAGAGGCCCGCCAGACAGGTCATGGCTCGTGTGAGAGAGTCCGAGGAGAACACGACCTCGGACAACGGAAGCAAGGGCCAAGGGACGAGACTCAGTACCAACGGGGGAGCTTCCGGAGCCCAATAAATCCTCCGAGGCCTCAATAGTACGCCGAGGAGGGGGACAAGAGCGGGATGTGCCCTGCACAAGGTTACTGCCTCCGCATTAAAGGCTTCCACCTACCTGCCTGGCCGCATTAATGAGGAGATGACTTCTGAAGGGACGGCGGTCAACTTTATAGTCTTGGGGAGCGTTTTCAGAGACAAGACGGGTGGTAACCAGAGAAAGGGAGTATAAATAGAACAGGGGATGCCACAAGGAAGTGAGGGGGACTTTAGGGCTAAAGAGGAAGAAGAAGGTTCTCTCTTTCTCTCTCTCTCCCTTGAAGAACAGAACGCCATTCAGCACAGAAGCTCCTCGGCCCATGTCCGAGAAGGGAGTTGGGTTACTCCATCAGCCAGCCGCCTCACCGAAGTGGACTTGGACCTCACACCACATCCTTCCAAAGCACCAGGAGGTCTAGGCTTTAAGCCCATTCTCTACAAATTCTATTGTAAAGGCCACTTGGGCCGGCCTAGTCACCCATTTGGGCCCAAGGCAACTTTGTGTCCCTACAATTGGCGCCGTCTGTGGGGAGCCTTGACCAGAGGGACTGGAAGTGCCATGGAAGGCTCAGGTTCACGTCATGCGGAGTCCAGGGGGTCCCAGCGCGAGGATCAATTTGCGCGGTTGGAGAGAGAGGGCGAAGCCAGTGTCCACACGAAATGTACTCGCGGGAGGAGCCATGCACGCGGTGGTAGTAGGGCCTCCCGCGAGAAAAGTGTTGAGACCCTGCAAAGGGAGGTTGACCATCTAAGAAGGAAGTTGCGCCAGGAAAAACGGAGGCGCACGCCCTCCCCTTCAGACCGGTCTTCAGCGGATGTCAGCAGTGGCTCCGACAGTTCCAGGTCGAGGACTCCCCTTGGCGAGTCCTCTTCCTAGGAGGACGAGCACCGTTGCCAACCTAAGGACAAGCGGACGTCCTCCAAAGGCCTGGCCAACAATGCACTGAGCAAGGCGCTCCACCAGATTTCCAAGTCACCCTTCACCCGGAGGATTGAGAAGGGAAAGCTCCCAAGAAGGTTCACCCAGCCAACCTTCACGATTTATAATGGGAGGACGGACCCAGTGGAACATGTGAGCCACTTCAGCTAGAGGATGGCGGTGCACTCGAAGAATGAGACCCTGATGTGCAAGGTCTTCCCTTCCAGCTTGGGACCCGTCACGATGAGGTGGTTCAACGGCCTAAAGGCGAGCTCTGTCGATTCCTTCACGGAGCTTACCAGGGCATTCGGCGCACGGTTCATCACATGCAGCAGGGTCCCTCGACCCCTAGATTCGCTGTTGTCGATGGCCATGAGAGAGGGAGAGACCCTCAGGGCATATACTGACAGGTATTGGGAGATGTACAACGAGATCGATGGCGACTTCGATGAAGTAGCCATAAGTACCTTCAAGGTCGGCTTGCCAAACGAACATGACCTGAGGAAGTCGCTAACCAGAAGGCCTGTCAAGAGTGTGCATCGTCTCATGGACCGCATTGATGAATACACGCGGGTGGAGGAGGATCAGCTGCAAGTGAAGGCCAAGATGAAGGTTATCCCTCAAAAGAAGAGGGATTTCAGGTCGGACGGATGCAGCAATGGTAGGCCGAGGAGAGAGTTCGTTGGGCAACCACGCCGGATACCAACGCAAGTACTCGGCATCGCATTTCGCGAACCCATACAACGGGTGTTTGAGAAAATCCGCCACGAGCCCTATTTCCGGTGGCCCAACAAAATGATAGGCGATCCCACGAAGCGTAACCAGAACCTCCACTGCCAATACCATCAAGAGCACGGCCATACGACCGAGAGCTGCAAGAGCCTACGGTTCTATCTGGAACAGCTGGCCAAGGAGGGAAAGTTGAGACAGTTCGTGCACCAGCGAGAGGGGGCAGGTAGAACAAATTGGGCCGGCGCACCAAGGCCATCACGCCCCTAGGCCCCCGCTGGGAACCATCAATACCATCCTGGCCGCCCCTAGGAGGACCGGTTCACGCCCTTCCAGGATAATGTCCGTAGCCCGGACCTCCACCGAGGACTCTGCCTCCGAGCCAAAGAGGATTAAGGGCAATGGGCCGCCCACTATGGCCTTCTCGGATGCTGACAAGGAAGGGACCATCCAACCCCACGATGACGCATTAGTCATAACGCTGAGAATCGGAGGATACGACGTGAAGAGGGTGATGGTGGACCAAGGGAGTGGCGCGGACATCATGTACCCTGACCTGTTTAAGGGGCTGAACTTGAGGGAAGAGGACCTTTCGGCCTACGACTCGCCTCTGATAAGCTTCGAGGGGAGGACAGTGGTGCCGAAGGGACAGATCAGACTGCCTGTACAATCGGGCCCGGCAGTGGTGGAGGTGGACTTCATCGTGGTGGACGCCTACTCTCCTTACACGGCCATTGTGGGGAGGCCTTGGCTGCACGCCCTAGGGGCTGTCCCCTCCACTCTCCATGTCAAGGTGAAATTTCCTTTTTGCGGCCAAGTCGAGGAAATCCTTGGAAGTCAGTCCGCGGCGAGACAGTGCCTGACAGCCGCGGTTCTGCGCAGACCGGAACCCGAGCCCTCGGCTTCCGCTGCTCCGGTCCCGTAGCAATTAGCCTCTTCTGCCACGACTAGAGGAGCAGTGGCAGAAGGGCCCGGATGCGAGGGGTTGGACAGAGTTCTTGTCGACGACGACCCAGAGAGGTTCTTCCAGATTGATGCTCGGATGCCGACCGAAGAAAGGGAAGAGTTGGTCGCGCTCTTGAGAAGAAACCTCGATGTGTTTGCACGGGACGAGCATGAGATGCCTGGGATCGACCCAAACTTCATCTGCCACCACCTGAACGTTAACCCAGCAGCAGTGCCAAAGAAACAACCTCCTCGGCGCTCTCCCGCAGAACACTCTGAGGCCGTAAAGGAGGAGGTCATCAAACTCAAGAGGGCAGGAGCTATCAAGGAGGTGTTCTATCCTGAATGGTTGGCGCACACAGACGTGGTGAAAAAGAAGAACGGGAAATGGAGAGTGTGTGTGGACTTCACAGACCTCAACAAGGCCTGTCCCAAGGACCCATTCCCGATGCCACGCATAGATCAACTTGTAGATGCGACGGTCGGCCACCCTCGCATGAGTTTCCTGGATGCCTTTCAGGGGTACCACCAGATACCTCTGGCCTTAGAAGACCAGGAGAAGACCGCCTTCGTGACCCCCACCGGCAACTACCATTACAAGGTGATGCCCTTTGGTCTGAAAAACGCAGGGGCCACCTATCAGAGGGTGATAACCCGGATGTTCGAGGCTCAGTTGGGGAAAACTATCGAGGTATACGTGGACGACATGGTTGTGAAGAGCAGGGCCGTATCGGACCATGTGGCTGACCTCGATAGCACGTTCCGGACTCTGCGGGAACATAAGTTACGACTGAACGCCTCCAAATGTTCCTTCGGCGTGGGATCGGGTAAATTCCTGGGCTACATGCTTACTCACAGGGGTATCGAGGCCAACCCCGAACAAATCTCCGCGAACTATAACCTGCAACCACCTTGGAACCCGAAGGAGGTCCAAAAGCTGGCCGGAATGACAGCTGCCCTTAGCAGGTTCATCTCTCGATCGGCGGACAGATGCCGGCCGTTCTTTCAGCTGCTGAAAAAATGGAAGGGATTCGAATGGACCGAGGAGTGCTCCTTGGCGTTCCAGCAACTGAAGGAATACCTATCTTGGCCACCGATTATGTCTCATCCCGATCCAGACGAGGTGCTGTTCGCGTACCTGGCCGTGGCTGCTCACGCGGTTAGCCTGGTTTCGATACGGGACGACGACGGCATACAACGGCCGGTCTACTACATCAGCAAGTCTCTGCAGGAGGCCGAGATCCGGTACTTACCATTGGAAAAGGCGGTTCTGGCCATAGTGCACGCGACACGCCGGCTCCCACATTACTTCCAATCTCATACGGTCGTCGTATTAACCCAACTCCCACTCCAATCTGTGCTGCGGAGTGCTGACTACTCTAGTAGAGTCGCCAAATGGGGAACCTTCTTAGGGGCCTTCGACATCAAGTACTTACCTCGTTCATCTGTAAAGGGGCAAGTCCTGGCCGACTTGGTGGCGGAGTTCACTGAACCTTCCCCGGAAGAAAACTTGGGGGGATGGGGCGCCGGCGGAAAGCCTGTCGGTGCAATCTCAAGCGAAACGCCGCCGGTGTGGAAGCTCTACGTGGACGGAACGGCGAACCAGAGGGGTTCAGACACGGGGATAGTGTTGACGTCCCCTAAGGGGATCATCGTGGAAAAACCCTTGAGGTTGGCGTTCTCGACCACCAACAACGAAGCCTAGTACGAGGCCTTACTGGCAGGAATGGACATGGCACAAAAAATGGGGGCAAAAGCGGTGCTAGTATTCTCAGACTCACAGCTGGTGGTTGGCCAGATGGAAGGGAAATTGGAGGTTAGGGAGCTAAGGATGCGGAACTATCTAGCCCGCGCGAAGCACTTGCAGGCCAAGTTCAAGTCCTTCGGGTTGTCGCATGTTTCCAGGAGCGGAAATACCCACGCTGACTCGCTCGCCACTCTCGCTACCACCTCGGCCCAGGGGCTCCCTCGGGTCATTCTCGTTGAAGACATGCTCAAGCCAACTGGGCAAGAAAGTCACACCTCTCGGATCCAGCAAGTCAAAGTTGGGCGTAGTTGGATGGACCCCATTGCGTCCTTCCTTAAGCATGACATACTACCGGAGGACAAGTCTGAAGCCAACAAGATCCGCTGGAAGGCTCTGCGATTTTGGCTGTCCAAGGACCAAAAGCTTTATAAACGCTCCTTCTCGGGGCCCTACCTGTTGTGTGTACATCCAGAAGAGACGGAGCAGCTCTTGGAAGAACTACACGAGGGAATTTGCGGTAGCCACAAGGGCGGAAGGTCGTTGGCTCACAGGGCCCTCATACAGGGGTATTGGTGGCCGAACATGCAAAGAGAGGCGCAAAAGTACGCGAGGAAGTGTGACCAATGTCAAAGGTACGCTCCCAACATCCACTAACCTGGTGGCGTTCTTAATCCATTGGTCAGCCCATGGCCGTTCGCACAGTGGGGCTTGGACATAGTGGGACCGTTTCCAAGAGCGGTAGGCAACAAGCGATGGCTGCTTGTCGGAATAGACTACTTCACTAAGTGGGTAGAAGCCGAACCCCTCTCGAACATCCGGGACGTGGATGCGAAGAGATTTGTTTGGAAGAACATCGTTACCAGGTTCGGGATCCCGCGCACTCTAATCTCGGATAATGGACTGCAGTTCGACAGTAAGGCGTTCAGAAAATACTGTGGGGACCTTGGCATCACGAACAGGTACTCCACTCCGGCCTACCCGCAGGGGAACGGCCAGGCTGAGGCGACCAACAAGTCGATAGTCAACGGACTCAAGAAAAGATTAGATGATGCGAAGGGCAGATGGGTGGATGAAGTACCCCATGTGCTGTGGACTTACCGAACCACGCCACGGAGGTCCACAGGAGAGACTCCCTTTGCGATGACGTACGGCGCCAAGGCCGTAATACACGTAGAGATGGGGTTCCCGACGATGAGGGCGCAGTCATTCGCCCCAGACGCTAATGATAGCATGCTACTGAAGGAGCTGGACTTGGTGGAAGAAAGAAGAGAAAACGCCATGGTCCGATTGGCTTGCTATCAACAGAAGCTCAAACAAGGATATGACTCTCACGTACGGTCTAGACCTCTCGCTCCAGGAGACCTTGTCCTGAAAAAGGTCGTGGGGACAGCAAAGGACCCATCATGGGGGAAGTTGGGGCCGAATTGGGAGGGACCCTACCGGATAACCTCAGTAGCCGGTGTGGGGGCATATCATCTAGCCGACCTGGATGACAAACTTGTAAAATGACCTTTTAATGTAAATAATCTTCGAAGGTATTACTACTGATGAAAGGCGTGTCCGCCATGTTTTCAGATATCATTGCCTTGTGCCAATTGTCAAGTACTATCATCTCTATCGGTACAATTTATCATGTTAATGTCAATCTTGGCTAAGCCAGGTCCTCGGACCTTCTGCCTCGAGAAAATTTAACATGCAATTCATTCTTTTTTAAGTGTTAACGTCAACTTCGGTTAAGCCAGGTCCCCGGACCTTCTACCTTGGGAAAATTTAACACGGTTCAATTTTAATTAAGTGTTAAATGTCAACTGGGGCTAAGCTAAGTCCTTAGACCTTCTGCCTTAGGAAAATTTTAACACACTTACAAATTACATGTTAATGTCAACCTCGGCTAAGCCAGGTCCTCGGACCTTCTGCCTTAGGAAAATTTAACATACAATTTGTCTCATTTTAAGTGTTAAATGTCAACTGGGGCTAAGCCAGGTCCTTAGACCTCCTGCCTTAGGAAAATTTTAACACACTTACAAATTACATGTTAATGTCAACCTCGGCTAAGCCAGGTCCTCAGACCTTCTGCCTTGGGAAAATTTAACATACAATTTGTCTCATTTTAAGTGTTAAATGTCAACTGGGGCTAAGCCAGGTCCTTAGACCTCCTGCCTTAGGAAAATTTTAACACACTTACAAATTACATGTTAATGTCAACCTCGGCTAAGCCAGGTCCACGGACCTTCTGCCTTGGGAAAATTTAACATACAATTTGTCTCATTTTAAGTGTTAAATGTCAACTGGGGCTAAGCCAGGTCCTTAGACCTCCTGCCTTAGGAAAATTTTAACACACATACAATTTATTGCCTAAATTACATGTTAATGTCAACCTCGGCTAAGCCAGGTCCTCGGACCTTCTGCCTTGGAAAAATTTAACATACAATTTGTCTCATTTTAAGTGTTAAATGTCAACTGGGGCTAAGCTAGGTCCTTAGACCTCCTGCCTTAGGAAAATTTTAACACACATACAATTTATTGCCTAAATTACATGTTAATGTCAACCTCGGCTAAGCCAGGTCCTCGGACCTTCTGCCTTGGGAAAATTTAACATACAATTTGTCTCATTTTAAGTGTTAAATGTCAACTGGGGCTAAGCCAGGTCCTTAGACCTCCTGCCTTAGGAAAATTTTAACACACATACAATTTATTGCCTAAATTACATGTTAATGTCAACCTCGGCTAAGCCAGGCCCTCGGACCTTCTGCCTTGGGAAAATTTAACATACAATTTGTCTCATTTTAAGTGTTAAATGTCAACTGAGGCTAAGCCAGGTCCTTAGACCTTCTGCCTTAGGGAAATTTTAACACACATACGATTTATTACCTAATTTGCCTGTAAATGTCAATCTCGGCTAAGTCAGGTCCTCGGACTTTCTGCCTTGAGAAAATTTAACGTACAACTTATTCTCTTTAAGTGTTAAGTCACATGTTAATGCCCACCTTGGCAGAGCAGGGTTCTCGGACCCTCTGCCTCGGGAAAGTTTGACACGGATCAATTTTCGTTGAGTGCCAATGTTAATTTTATTCGCTAAGTGTTGGTGCCAATTTTATCCAGCTTTGGTCAAGCCACAACGAGGGTCAATTCTTATTTAAGCGCTAGTATCGTGTTTGTTCTCTTTAAGAGTGAATGCTTCCCTAGGCCACGCCGAAGTCTCAATCAATGTTACTTTTAACTAAGTCTTAAGCGCTTGGGTCAAGCCCTTCGTACGTTATGAAGCAGGAGAAAACGTAACGCAATTCTCACATATGAAACGACTATCAACAAAGGAGCCATAAGTAAAAGATAGTACGCGTTCGTAGCACAATTATCACACGTGAAATACTAAAGTCTTTGCATTAAAATTCTAAATAAGGAATGTACTACAAGGCTTGGCAAAAATAAACGAAAAACAGAAACAAGAGCTCCTACTGAAACACAAAAGGGGCCTAGCAACTCAAGTCTTGGTCGCCGGAGGGAAATCATCCTTGGGCACTCTGCTATCCAGTACAATTTGGTCCTCTGCTCCTTTGGCGTCCGGTGGAGGGTTGCTCTGGCCGCCATGCCTGCCTTGGCTCTCGCTGGCTTGCTCTCCCGTAGGGATGGCCTAGACCAGATCCAAGGAGGCAGAAGGAAGTGCAGGGACCACAAAGGAGGTGGGTGTGGCCGTGGCGGGAGGAGCATCGAGTTCGCGGATATCTGGTGGATACCACACGTTCTCGACCCTTCTCAGCTCGGAGGAAGAAATGGCGCCCGTCGCATCAAGGGCCTCCGACCAGACCTGGAGGCAGTACTCCCTGCACAGGTCCGCCAGCTCCTCGACCAGGCGGGCCTCCGTCTCTTCGACCCCCTTTTGGAAGGAGGCCGCCACGGCTGCGTCAGCAGCATCCTTGGCAGCCCGGCCCTCTTCCTTAGCCGTCACCAGCTCCTTCTTCAGAGCTGCGTTCTCCACGTTTGCCTTAGCAAGGTTCTCCTTGCAGCCCCACAGCTCTATGCGTTGAGCCTCAGCTTGATCAGTGGCGTTCTTCAAGCCGGCCTCGGCACTCCTCTTTGCCTACTCTTCTGCCTTCAGGGCCTTGCCCAACTTTACGTTCTCGGCCTCGGCCAGGCAGAGGGCCTTCTCCGTCTCTACTCGGATATTAAGTTCAGCAGAGGCCTTCTTCCGAGCGTCCTCAACCTACTTCTCAGCTACGGCGACCTCTTGGATGGCCTGCATGCACACAAAAGGCATAAGTAGGGCAAACCCGCGTTCGAGACTAGCACAAGTAAAGTAAGAGTTGATCGGAACTTACCAAACCCAAGTCCCTCTTCAGGGAGAGGAATAGCTGCAGCTGCGGCAACAGCTCAAGGGCCTCCATGTCCTTGGGGAGCAGCAGGGGTCTCTCTAGGGCCTCGGCAATGTGCATAGAGTGCCCCTTCTAATACTCCCTTATGCTGGCCCGATCTAGGATGGGGGCCCCATCTACCTCCAACGGCGGGGACCAAAGGGCCTGGCCTCAGCGCACCTCGGCCAGCGGTTGGCTCTCCCCACTCTCCACTGAGTGGGCCCGCGACCTACCCTTGGCGGCCCTTTGGTGCTGTTGTTGCTGTTGTTGTTGCTGGTGCTGGTGCTGTTGCTGCTGCTTGAGTTTCTTTTGACGAGCCTCCTCGGCCTCGTCATCTTCCTTCTTCCTCTTCTTCTTAAGGTCAGCGGCGTGAACCTTGGGATCGGCCGGAGGAGGAGGAGGAGGGGGAAGTTTGGGGGGAATATCAGACCCGGTGGCGCCTTTCTTGGCCACCTGCGCTCCTCGAGCACCTATGAGTGACCGCAGGCTATTCATATCTTCCTCCTCGGTGCTGCTGTCGACTTTGGAGACTATCAAGCCTTTGATGCCCGAGCACTGGATGGCCTCGTCGTCCGAGACCTCAACGACGCCGCCTTCCTCCTCGGCAGAAACTTTTGGCGGTCGAACTGAGACCGGAACTGCGCGCGCGGGCGGAACGTACAAAATCACCGCGGGATCGTCGGGGATGTCACGTGGGGCGAGAAAACCGGGCTTTGTGACGTCTATTCGTCTCCGCCTTTTGTCGCAGGCAAGGATTGCGTCCTCAACCTCCCCGAAGGCGGTGGACAGCGGCTCATACCCCAAGATCAAATGTGCGGCCCTCACTTGTAGGTCCTCGTGCACAAACACCTCGGACCTCAGCACCCTATTTAGGTCTCGGACGGTGACGTCGGCGAGGCTGGGGGAAACGTGCTGCTTGTCTGCGAAAAAGACATCCAAAAGAAGAGTTACAATTATGTTCGACAACAAAAATAGGCAGTAAGGACAACGGACGACAAATTCCCAAAGGCGAAGGTAAAAGAACTAAAGCATAAACGAAAGCCCAAAACCTAAGGCAATCACACCTGGTTTCCCCTCTTGAACGGGGCAATGGATCACGTCGTACCATCTCCCGGATGCGACGACGTAGTCATCCTTCATCCCTTTGTTGGACTTAGGGAGACACGATATGAGCCTAACGACGCTCGACCGGGACTTGAGGTAGTACCCTTTGGACGTGAGCCGGTGGCACTCGTACATATAAACCACGTCCCGCCACGTAAGGTTCAAACCCATCTGCTCATTTAGAGCGTCTACACTCCCTAGGACCCTAAACATATTGGGCGTGCATTGATTGGGACACAGTCGGTGATTGCGAAGGTATTCCCTGGTGACAGGACCCATGGGGAGGGTCATGCCGCCCTCCAGGAAGGCGATGATAGGAATGACCACTTGCCCGTTCCCCCTCAGGTGGGCAATATTTAAGTTCCACTTCCAGGGGGATGTGGAACTTGGCTCGGAATCCTTCCATATCGGATTCGGAGTCGACCAGACACTTAAATCTACCCATGATGGCCCAGACTAAGGAGTGAACCTAGAAGGTGAAAGGGAAATTTGACAGCCGAGGAGAGAAAGGCTAAGGAAATGAGAACTTACGAAGAGAGAAGGACGCGACTTTGAGAATGCTTCAAAAGATGAAATGAAAATGTGCGTTTCCAGAAGCGCAATTGCCTTTTGGGAGGTAAAAGTTGGGTGCGCGACTTCCCAGACACTTAGGGATCCTTGAGAAGCAAACATTTATGAGGCCTACCTCGCGCGAACTTTCAGAAAGGACCAGAGCCGTACGATCCGCATCTCACTGTCCAACATGGGTGACAGGGAGTTACTCAGCGCATTAATTGCTGGCACTGTGCGTTACGAGGCGTCACAAGCCATCTGAGAAGGCGTGGGAAAAAGCTCTGCACGCGTCGCATTTGAAGGGTCACGTGAGAGGAACGCTCGTGAGTCAAAAACCCTTTTCCCCTCTCGGATCAAGGTCAAAAGAATTTTTGAGGGGCTAATGTGGGGGCAGAAAGGTCAAAACGCCAACATTGGGCCTTGGGCCTGGTCCGAGGACACGGGCCCGCCCGAGATGTCACGATTAGTCCTGGGTCCACTAAAGCGTAAGGGCCCAAAGGCCCGCCAGACAGGTCATGGCTCGTGTGAGAGAGTCCGAGGAGAACACGACCTCGGACAATGGAAGCAAAGGCCAAGGGACGAGACTCAGTGCCAACGGGGGAGCTTCTGGAGCCCAATAAATCCTCTGGGGCCTCAATAGTACGCCGAGGAGGGGGACAAGCGGGACGTGCCCTGCACAAGATTACTGCCTCCGCATTAAAGGCTTTCACCTACCCGCCTGGCCACATTAATGAAGAGATGACTTCTGAAGGGACGGCGGTCAGCTTTATAGTCTTGGGGAGCATTTTCAGGGACAAGACTGGTGGTAACCAGAGAAAGGGAGTATAAATAGAACAGGGGATGCCATAAGGAAGTGAAGGGGACTTTAGGGCTAAAGAGGAAGAAGAAGGTTCTCTCTTTCTCTCTCTCTCCCTTAAAGAACAGAACGCCATTCAGCACAGAAGTTCCTCGGCCCACGTCCGAGAAGGGAGTTGGGTTACTCCATCAGCCAGCCGCCTCACCGAAGTGGACTTGGATTTCACACCACATCCTTCCAAAGCACCAGGAGGTCTAGGCTTTAAGCCCATTCTCTACAAATTCTATTGTAAAGGCCACTTGGGCCGGCCCAGTCTCCCATTTGGGCCCAAGGCAATTTTGTGTCCCTACAAACTCATTATTTCATTAATTACTCATTAGTTAGTTAACCATATATTGATTATTAGTGCGTGAGCAATTAAGACAATTGGTCAATGAGCATGTGCATCTGGGCTGTGAAATTATAGATTTTGAGTATGAAATTGGAAGCAAAGCTAAAAGGAGCACCACCACAACCACAACAACAACAACAACAATCAATCATTTGATTTTGATGCGGGGTCAAGCCAATGAAGCATCCAACATATGCATTCAAATATTAATATACTAATTGTTTACTATTTCTCTTACTAAAAAAAGCTGGCATTTAATAACAAACGTATGCGATGGGTTTGCTAAACTTGCATTCTAAGCATTCGCAAACACATTTTTTTTTTTATTTTTTTATTATTATAGCTTTGCTTCAGGGTTTAAAGCCACAATGATGCCGAAAGTTCATAGCTAGAAGAAGAAGAAACTTCTGGTATGGATAATGCATGTGAAACTTATAGTTCTAGCCACTACTCATAATTAAAAGTCATATTTCATGGGTATGATTTAGAACCAAAGAACTAATTATGTTCAATTAAGATGGTGATACATTTTATTTAAACTAGCTTGTAACTTCATACATATGCATGAATACACTTAAAAATATACAATAAGATGCATAATATAATTCCTATATATATAATTTAAATACTATTAAAAGTCATTTTTATATTTTATCAACTCTTTATAAAATTTTGCAAGGATATTATTAGGTAAAAAATGTAAATTATCTATATTTTTTTTAATTATTATGAAGCATTTTTTTTTACTATTCATTTATTCTAAACTTTTTGGTTTTTGTACTTAATAACTCATTTTGATGAATATTTAAGATGTGGTCTCACATTTGATTCTAAAATTAAAAAATAAAACTATTTAAAAATAAATAATTTAGAACACATGACATAAAATTAAAACTCTAATTTGGATTTTTAATTTAAGTTTCTCTCAGCTTCATCTATTATTATATGTATAGATAATGGGGAAAAAAAAAAAAAGAATTAGTGATAAAGGCTAATTAAGGTGATCTCTCTTGCTTGACAATCCAACATCAACCTAGCTATAACCAGATACACCTTTTTTTTCCTTTTCCCTTAACCACACATGTTCCTCTGAAGGAACCTAATATAAATCGCTGCTGTATTGCTAAATAAAATTCTAATTTTCATTATAGAACAATATGGTAGTAGGCTACTAGTTTTAAGGTCTTGTAGCTTAACTAATATTTACAGTGTTATCGATTAGGACATTCAATGTTGATATGTTACTCCCCCAATCATCAAGTTAATAAAAAAATTAAATGACAATGCTGGCAAGGACTTGTGCTAGATAGTTTTGTCCGAGTATTTGGTGAAAACGATTACAATCCAAAATTACTGTTTGATAGTAAATAGAACAAAGCTATTGATCGGTTGATTCAATAAGAAATTGGGAGTTAATTAGCTCTCAAGTTAGATCACCTAACTACGATATATATATTTGGAGAAATTACTTATTGAAGTTAATTGTTTTCTGATTCACTTTCACGAATAAGTGATTTGAAAAGTTCAACCAACCCATTTTCAAAGTCTGAAGCGGATTAATATAGGTATTGAAAACGTATTTTAATTCTGTCCATCAATATAGATATAATACTGTTCATTTTATTTTGGATTCTATCATTGGCTCTTATCTCATATATTTCTTTGTTTTTATCTTCCAAACCTAACTGTGAGGACCCGAGAACCCGAGGATGACAAGACCCGAGGATCAGTGGACAACTTCAAGAAAAAAACCTACTCGAGTTGGGGGCCGAGGACCCGAGGATCTGTGAATAGTCAGCGTAAGCCCTCACAAATATCTGGAAGCATTGAATGCAGGAGATAGAACTTCCTGACCGTAATAAATGAGGAAATGACAGCTTTACTCTCAACATTAATAAGGAAGTGACATGAACAGTAAAGGGGATCTCTAGATATTTTACCACCATCATTCTCTACAAAAGGGACTACAAGTGTCACCAAAGGAAGGGGGAAGAGAAATGAGATGGAGGGTCGAGATGATAAGAACTAAATGTATAAATAGGAGGAGGGGAGATACAGGAAGGGGAGGTCGGCAAGAATAGAGAAAAAGAAGAAAACAGCTAAAAAGAGAAGAGAGAATAGAGTACGAGTTGTAGGGAACTAGAATTTAGGAATCCTCCGGGCCAACATGTTTCTCTGTTGTGTGGTTCCCCCTCTACAAAAATTTCATTGTTTTGGGCCAAGATTCATAGTGGGCTTTAGCCATCTATAATTGTAGTGTGGACTTTGGACCATTTTGAAAATTTGGACCTTACAATTGATGCCGTCTGTGGGGATAACAAGGTAGAGCGTGCTATCTGTAGGGCAAATGGCGAGTGGAAACCAAAATAGGGAGGAGTCATTAGGTTCGCAGAACGAAAATCATCGGAGGAATGGCGCTCCTAGTGTGGTAGTGGAGTCACATCCCGATGGTCAATCGCGGAGAAGCCTTTCATCTACTAGAGACAGAACCTCTCGTGACGACGAAATGCGAAGGATGCAATTAGAAATAGAGCACCTACGAAGAAAGTTAAAACGGAATCGAAAGGCAGAACAGAGTTCCTCCTCCTCATCCAGTGATAGTTCGGAGTTTGACGGGAAGAAAAATGATGGCTAGGAATCTGAATCCCCCATTGACAAATCTTGCCCAAGTTCAAGTGACCCTTCCCAGACTAAAAGGAGTGGGAATAAGCGTGGCGGGGGGTGGTCATATCTAGGCACGGGAAATGATGCCATGAGTAAAGCACTGAGACAAATCTCCAATTCTCCATTCGCGAAGTGGATAAACAGGGCGAAACTACCCTGAGGTTTTCTCAGCCCACATTTGCCATTTATAATGGAAGGACTGGCCTTGTGGAGCATGTAAGCCACTTTAATCAGAAGATGGCAGTTCATTCACACAATGAGGCGTTGGTGTGTAAGGTCTTCCCGTCTAGCTTAGGACCAGTGGCCATGAGATGGTTTGATGCTTTGAAGGAGGGCTCAGTGGAATCATTTGAGGAATTAACGAAGGCTTTCGGCGCGCGATTTGTGACATGTAGCCGGGTGCCGAGACCTTTAGATGCACTGTTATCAATGGCCATGAGGGACGACGAGACTCTTAAAACGTATTCTGACAGGTATTGGGAGACATACAACGAGATTGATGGTGATGTGGAAGAGGTTGCAGTGAGAACATTCAAGGTGGGACTCCCGATTAAACATGGTCTGAGAAAGTCTTTGGTAATGAAAACCGCGGTAAATATGCGTCAACTGATGGACCGCATTGACAAGTATAAACAGGTAGAGGAAGATCAGACGCGAGGCAAGGGTAAAGCAAGAGTATTTCCCGAGAGGAAGGACTCAAAGGGTGGGGGATACCAGGGCAATCAATCCAGGAGAGACTTCTTGGGTCACTCGCCTTTACCCAGGATACCCACGGTTAATGCCTTATTTAAAGAGTTGGTGCATCAAATATTAGAGAAAATACAGAACGAACCTTATTTCTGGTGGCCGAATAGGATGAATGGAGACTCGTCCCAAAGAAATCAGAACCTTCATTGTCATTATCACCAAGATAAAGGGCATACCACAGAGCAATGCAGGACGTTGCGTGACCATTTGAACCAACTGGCTAGGGCAGGAAAAATCAACCACTTTTTGTTACAACCGGAAGGATCATTACAGCGCAATGGTGGGGCCCGACCTGGTAATGCTGCTCGGCCAGCATTGGGGACTATTAATGTAATTCTAGCCAAGCCAAGGGGAGATTGCCTGACCCCTTCTAGGGTCATGTCTGTGCGGAATGGCTTGGAGGGTAAGGGAGAATGCTCGGATAACCAGATCAACAAAAAGATAAGGTTGACCTTAATTCCTACTTTGGGATTCTCCGAGGAGGATAAAGAGGGAACACTTCAACCGCATGATGACGCTTTGGTAGTCACTGTTAGAATTGGAGGGTTTGATGTAAAGCGAGTCTTCGTGGATAAAGGAAGTGGGGCTGAGATCATGTACCCCAACCTGTTCAAAGGCTTGGGATTGAAAGCTGAGGATCTGAAGACATACGATTCACCACTAGTTGGCTTTGATGGGAAGACGGTAGTCCCCCAAGGAATGATAAGTTTGCCCGTTCAGGTAGGGGACGAAGAGGTACAGGTTAATTTTATAGTAATTAAGGCCTACTCACCCTATACGGCAATATTGGCTAAACCATGGCTTCATGCCATGGGCGCAGTATCATCAACCTTGCATGCAAAAGTCAAGTACCCCACCGGCGGATAGGTAGGGGTATTGTTGGGCAGTCAGATGGTGGCGAGGCGGTGCCTGGTGACGGCAATCACTAAGACGGCGGGGAATGAGGAAGCAGAGACATGTCAGAAGACCTTATAGCAATCAAAGAACCTCGTCGGGGTAGAAAACCCTTTAGGGGTTAAGGATTCTACCGAGGACCTCCAAGAAATCTTAATAGGAGAGGAAGGGAAGTATTTTCGCGTGGGATCTCAGTTACCCGACACCGAGAAAGCCAAACTAATGGAGTTCTTGAAGACCCATATTGACGACTTCGCTTGGACAACTTACGAGGTACCAGGAATTGATCCAGACTTTATTTGCCATCGCTTAAACGTTGACCCCAAGGCCACCCCCCGTAAGCAACCTCCTCAGCGGATGTCCTGTGAGCATGCTGAGGCTGTGAGGGAAGAGGTAAACCAACTGAAATTGGCTGGAGCCATTAAAGAAATTTTTTACCCGGAGTGGCTCGCTAACACTGTGGTGGTAAAAAAGAAAAACGGCAAGTGGCGAGTTTGTGTGGATTTTACCGACCTGAACAAGGTATGTCCAAAGGACCCTTTCCCATCCCCAGGATTGATCAGTTAGTCGATGCCACCGTAGGGCATCCTTGGATGAGTTTCTTGGATGCGTTCCAGGGTTATCATCAGATTCCTATGTCACTGTCCGACCAAGAAAAGACAGCTTTTTGGGCTCCTAGTGGTAACTATCATTATCGGGTAATGCCTTTTGGTCTCAAGAACGCAGGATCTACTTACCAAAGGATGGTGACCCGAATGTTTGAAGGATAGTTGGGACGAAATATGGAAGCTTATATCGATGACATGGTAATAAAGAGTAAAAGGGTAGAGGACCACTTGGATGATTTGAAAGAGACTTTTTCAGTGTTGAGAAAGCATCAACTACGCCTGAATGCTTCCAAATGTTCTTTTGGTGTTAGCTCGGGAAAGTTCCTCGGGTATATGATCACGCACTGTGGGATTGAAGTTAATCCCGACCAGATTAAGGCCATTATGAGCTTGCATCCACCCCAGAATCCCAAAGAGGTGCAGAAGTTGACCGGGATGGCAGTAGCCCTAAATAGGTTCATTTCTCGGTCCGCAGATTGATGCAGGCCATTTTATCAACTCTTGCACAAATGGAAAGATTTTCAGTGGACAGATGACTGCGTCCGTGCCTTTGCCGATTTGAAGCAATATCTTGCTAGCCCGCCAATATTATCTCGACCCGAGAAGGGGGAGGTGTTATATGCCTACTTGGCAGTCACGGAATATGCTATCAGCTTAGTCTTGGTGCGCAATGCGGACGGAGCTCAAAAACCTGTGTATTATATCAGTAAGTCCTTGCAAGCAGTGGAAATGCATTACTTGCCCCTGGAGAAAGCGATTCTGGCTGTTGTACATGCTACGAGAAAACTCCCCCATTATTTTCAAGCTCATACCGTGATTGTGCTCACTCAACTGCCGCTGCAAGCTCTTATGAGAAAGTCAGACTACACAGGTCGAGTCGCTAAGTGGGGGACAATATTGGGGGTGTACGACGTCAAATATATGCCTCGCACCGCTATCAAAGGACAGGTCCTTGCTGACTTTGTGGCCGAATTTACGAATGCTGGCCTACAGCAAAAGAGAATGGTCCTAGTAGTTACGATGGCGAAACCCAATCCAACTCCCCTGTGGGAAGTTTATACTGATGGAACATCCAACCGAAAAGGTGCAGGCGTGGGTATTGTGATGGTCACCCCTGAAAAATTGGTTATGGAAAGATCATTGAGGTTAGGGTTCATAGCCACTAATAATGAAGCCGAGTACGAGGCCGTCCTAGCTGGGGCTCAGTTAGCCAAACACTTGGGAGCAAAGGCGGTGAAGTTTTTTTGTGATTCTCGGCTGATCGTCGGGCACATCAATGGAGATTTTAAGGCTCGGGATGAAAGAATGCAAAAATACCTTAATAAGGTAAAGGCTGTGTTGTGCTTGTTTAAAACTGTTACGGTCGAGCAAATCCCCCAAGGGCAAAATGCCCATGCCGACTCGTTGGCCATGTTAGCCACATTTTTGGGGTCCAAGCTTCCTCGGGTAGTCTTGGTAGAAGACATGATGACCTCCAGCCTCGCTAGTACCCCGATTATGGGAGTTCATCATGCTCACGCGGGACCAAGCTGGATGGATCCCATTGTGACTTATTTGAGGCAAGGAGTATTGCCCGAAGACAAAGTAGAGGCGGAAAAGGTACGACGAGCTACCCCCCGATACTGGCTGTCCGAGGAGCAGAAGTTATACAAACGCTCATACTCGGGACCGTATCTTCTATGTGTGCACCCCGAGGCCATTGAGCCCATCTTGGAAGAATTGCACGAGGACATGTGTGGAAGCCATACTGGTGGGAGATCCTTAGCTCACTGGGCTTTGACACAGGGATACTGGTGGCCGAATATGCAAAAAACCTTCCAAGACTATGTTAAAAAATGTGACCAATGCCAGCGGTATGCCCCGAATATGCACCAACCAGGCGGGGTTCTGAACCTACTTTCTAGTCCATGGCCTTTTACTCAGTGGGGTTTGGATATCGTTGGACCCTTTCCTCAGGCTACCGGGAATCGAAGATGGCTCCTCATTGGTACGGATTATTTTACTAAGTGGGTAGAGGCAGAACCACTGGCTAACATTAGAGATGTGGATGCAAAAAAGTTTGTATGGAAGAACATAGTGACTAGGTTTGGAATTCCACATACGTTAATATCGGATAATGGACTTCAGTTCGACAACAAAGCCTTCCGAAGGTACTGCGGGACTATGGGCATAAGGAACAGGTATTCAATGCCGGCATACCCACAAAGGAATGGTCAGGCCGAGGCCACTAACAAGGTCATCCTGGCTGGGTTAAAGAAAAGGCTGGATGATGCTAAAGGCAAATGGGTGGACGAATTGCCTCATATGCTGTGGACTTATCGCACTACACCCCGAAGGTCAATGGGAGAGACCCCCATTTCAATGACATATGGGATGAAAGCAGTGATACCCCTAGAATCTGTTTTGCCAACATTAAGGTCTGAGCAGTACGGAGAGGAAGCAAATGACAGCATGCTGCGTGATAGCCTTGACACCATTCAAGAAAGGAGGGAAATAGCTAGTGTAAGATTAGCCAATTACCAGCAGAAGCTTAAACAAACGTATGACAAGGGAGTGAAGCCAAGACCATTAGTACCAGGGGATCTATTGTTGAAAAAGGTAGTAGGAACCGCGAGAAACCCGGCATGGGGAAAGCTAGGGCCAAACTAGGAAGGACCCTATAGGATTACATCGGTTGCCGGCATCGGGGCTTATCACCTGGAAGACCTGAATGAAAAAGTAATACTTCGCCCGTGGAATGTAAACAATTTACGGCGTTATTATTACTAGAAATGAAAAAATGGCCGCTTTTGTTGTAAAGGATGCATGTCGGCTACCCCTTATTGTACTTGTGGAATGGATAGGAAAATTCCTTAAGTGTTAAACTGAACCTAGGTTTTACATGGCTCCTCGGGTCACAAATCTTGGGAAAATTAACATCGCGGCAAAATCCTTTGAGTGTTAAACTGAACCTAGGACTTGCCTGGCTCCTCGGGTCACAAGCTTAGGGAAAATTAACATCACAGCAAAATTCCTTGAGTGTTAAACTGAACCTAGGACTTGCCTGGCTCCTCGGGTCACAAGTCTAGGGAAAATTAACATCACAGCAAAATTCCTTGAGTGTTAAACTGAACCTAGGTTTTGCATGGCTCCTCAGGTCACAAACCTTGGGAAAATTAACATCATGGCAAAATCCCTTGAGTGTTAAACTGAACCTAGGACTTGCTTGGCTCCTCGAGTCACAAGCCTAGGAAAAATTAACATCACAACAAAATTCCTTGAGTGTTAAACTAAACCTAGGTTTTGCATGGCTCTTTGGGTCACAAACCTTGGGAAAATTAACATCGTGGTAAAATCCCTTGAGTGTTAAACTGAACCTAGGACTTGCCTGGCTCCTCGGGTCACAAGCCTAAGGAAAATTAACATCACAACAAAATTCTTTAAGTGTTAAAGTTGAACCTAGGACTTGCCTAGCTCCTCGGGTCACAAGCCTAGAAAAAATTAACATCGTGGTAAAATTCTCCGAGTGCTAAACTTAACCTAAGTTTTTCCCTGGCTCCTCGGGCCACAAGTTTAGGGGAAATTAGTGTGACCATGGAATTGTCTAAGTAATATACTAAATTTAGCACAAGCGCGATCTAAGTTCCATAGTAATGATAGAATCAAATTTTAGAGGACGATGCGAGTCATCAACGTAGTGAGCATCAACATTACAAGTTATATGGACAATGACTTGAACATAGAAAGAAATTCACACGAATGAGATCAGGACAGTAAGAAAGGGAAAGCTAGTGATATTAAAGAGCAGTTATAAGAACATGAAATGAACGATAACTACAAGTAATCAAGAATACTATTAAGGCTAATTAACCAATTTCGTTGAGTACAACTGATGCCAATCTAGGGCTTTCTCTTCAAAACAAAGTTAAAAACAAAACGGCTGTCTTACTACAAAATATTACTAAAGCCTAAGGCAAGCCCTTCAAATAATGGACTGTCTGTCTTCGTGCTCCCTCGCTTCTTTCTCCTTCAACTTATCTTTTTTCCTCCTCTTTGTTAGCGCAACCTCAGCCTCCTCTTCCTCATCCTCCACAGCAATCACGACGAACTGGGACGGTGGGGCTTGATCTTTACTTTGGCCTTTTGGAGATTTGGGCTGAGGATCTTGATCTGAAGGCAAGGCTGGAAGGCAACGAACAGGACTAGGGTCCACAGGAGGCACGGGGGAAGGAGGTGCCAGTTGCAGCGCAGGGGGATAAAGTATGCTGTTCGGGTCACGAAGCTCCGAATCAACGGGAACTCCTACCGCGTCTGAGGCATACCCCCAAACCTCCGAGCAGAAAGTGCGGGCTACCCCCCAGAGTTGGGCTGTGAGGCTCTCTGCTGCTTTATTCATCCTGGCGTCATAAGCAGCCTGCTCTGCTTCGGCTTTCTCTTGTTCCTTGGCCTCCAGCAGTTTGTGCACTTGTTTTAGCTTAACAATCGTCAGCGCGAGGCGGTTTTGGGCATTCTTCTGCGCTTCTAAGGCATCGGCAGCTTGTTTCTCAAAGCTCTCAAGGGCAGATTCAGCATTTTTGTGTGCTTTTTCTGCCTCGGAAAGCTTGCCCATAACGTCCTTCAGTTTCTGCTCGGCCTCGGACTGAGCCTTAACAGCAACCTCTGTATTATGTTCAGCTTTCCGAGTCAGGTCCATATAGTGATCCACCCATTCCTCGGCCATGAAGGACGCTTGGACGGCCTATAAAGGGCACGAGTTAAAACTGAGTGGGCAAGTAAAAGTTACATAACAAGTGAATGTTTAGTTGGGGTGTAAGGACGTAATACCTTTGCCAAGTCTTGCTTCAACGATAAAAAGACCTCCCTCTTCCAGAGAGATCGCAACTCTGCCATATCCTTAGGAAGGCACAAAGCCTTCTCCAGACACTCGGCTACCAACCTTGAGCTCCCTTTCTGCGGGTCTCTTAGGTTGGCGTCGTCAAGAACAGGGCTACCTGAGCTTAGCATGAAAGTGGGATGCCAAACAGAAGCCCTTTTGGTTTGATCAGCTCCTATCTCCTTAGAAGTCCCTATGTGGGTTGACTTTTTAGAGTGGCTTTTACCCGGTCAAGCCTCCTTGGTGAGAGGTTCGGTCACTTCCCCCTCCTCGGGCTCGGTAGAGTGTTTACTACCCTATCCCTTTTTCCTTTTTCTCTCAGCACCATCAGCATGCGCCGATTGAGATATTGCAGGCGTGATGGGGCGAGAAGGAACAGTGATAGCTGGAGTAGAAACCCCAACGTGGGAATGTAACAGAGCAAGCAGGTCCGGCTCTTTCTCTTGAAATCCCATTATGCTAGAAGAATGCGGCGCTGAAGTACTGGGAGCGTCTGGACGGTAAAAAACCTCAAAGTCCTTGTCGCGTACCTCGACCTGCTGAGGTTCAGGGGACTCCTCTCTAACCTTCTCTTCAGCAACAATAGTGGATGCCCGAGGATAGACGAGTTGAGCTATCAGGTATGCCGAGAGCTGGGCGTCTTGAACACCACGGGGAGGGGGTGTGTCCAGCAAAAATCCGGGCACGGCAATGTCTATCTTAGCCAGACGAAGATCCTTAGCTCTAATAACGTTCTTCGGACTCTGGAAACACTTAGTGGATGGCTTGTAGCTGAGGATCATGTGAGCCGCTCTCAACTGTCCGTCCGTGTGGAGAAAAATCTCTAACCTGAGAATGCGATTCAGGTCCTCAAAGTTCACTAAGTGTTTGGCGGGTGCAGTGTGATATTCGTCTGTCATGAAGAACAAGCATTGTCAGTAAGAAAACCAGTGTGGGTATGTATAAAAAAAAAAAAGAAGAAGAGGAAAAACCTAACGGTTTAGTTTTTGTACTGTCGGGAGTACTACCTGGTTCCCCCTCTTTAGTAGGGCAATGCAACCCGTCGTGCCAATTCCCGGACACGATGAGAAAGTCTTCATCCATGCCCTTACTCGAATCGGGTAAACAGGAAATTAACCTAACGGAGGGGACCCTACATTTCATGTAAAATTTGGTCTTTTCCCCCTTTTGGCATCTATATATCCAATTGACATCATGCCATGTCAAGTTGGTCCCCATTTTCTGATTTAAAGCATCTACACACCCTAAAATCCTAAGGACATTACTGGAACACTGGTACGGAGTCAATCTAAAGTTTAAGAGGAAGTCTCAAGTCACTCTACCCATGGGAATTTCCATCCCACCCTCAATGAAAGCAATCATCGGGATTATTACAGACTCTGGGGGTTGGGATGACAATAGCCATTCCCCCTCCTCACAATGTTTAATGATGACATCGTCGGGGATCCTATATTGGGCTTTAAATTTGGCTTTGGCCTCGTCAGTATCGACTAACTTAGCGTATCTACCCATTGAATCGTATGAAAAATGAAAAAATAGCAATAAAATGAGTGACGAGGGGAAACTGGCAAGAAAGCTAAACACACCTCTTATAAAACGCTTAGTTTGCTCCTCGAGAGTTCTTTTCTTCAGAATGTAAAAATGAACCTCAGCTAGCCTAAAGCCTTATATATATATAGTGGTAAAAAAGGGCGCGCGCATTTTCCTGCTCAGTAAAAGTAAATTAGTACAGTACAATTTTTATTACACCGTAGAACGTGGGCAAACATGGAGCCGCCTAACGCCATAAATGACCAGTTGCAGATACCGAAGCACCAAGGACGTGCGTTGGCACACGAAAAGACACCCTCACGTGGGAAATTAACTAGTACATGGTTGGCAGTTTAAATGAGTTAAAACTTATCCTCCGATCCAGAATCAATAGCATAAGTTTTAAGGGGCTATTGTGAGGACCCGAGGACCCGAGGATGACAAGACCCGAGGATCAGTGGACAACTTCAAGAAAAAAACCTACTCAGGTTGGGGGCCGAGGACCCGAGGATCTGTGAACAGTCAGCGTAAGCCCTCACAAATATCTGGAAGCATTGAATGTGGGAGATAGAACTTCCTGACCGTAATAAATGAGGAAACAACAGCTTTACTCTCAACATTAATAAGGAAGTGACCTGAACAGTGAAGGGAATCTCTAGATATTTTACCACCATCATTCTCTACAAAAGGGACTACAAGTGTCACCAAAGGAAGGGGGAAGAGAAATGAGATGGAGGGCCAAGATGATAAGAACTAAATGTATAAATAGGAGGAGGGGAGATACAGGAAGGGGAGGTCGGCAAGAATAGAGAAAAAGAAGAAAACAACTGAAGAGAGAAGAGAGAATAGAGTACGAGTTGTAGGGAACTAGAATCTAGGAATCCTCGGGGCCAGCATGTTTCTCTGTTGTGTGGTTCCCCCTCTACAAAAATTTCATTGTTTTGGGCCAAGATTCATAGTGGGCTTTAGCCATCTATAATTGTAGTGTGGACTTTGGACCATTTTGAAAACTTGGACCTTACACTAACTATTTACTTCTCTTTTTTAAATCCAAATCATCCGATTCTAAAATAAAAAATAAAAAATTCCAATAGGCATTAATTTGCTATTATTGAGGAATCCTGATATTGAAAGTTTTGAAGCACCCTTGAGTCACTGAGTAAGAGCAACTACCTGTGGAACTCTGCCACCTTAATCGATGATCATTTTTTGTCAATTCTACAATATAACGTATGTGACAATCTGCCTGTTACTTAAATTGTATGCCTAACCTATCACTATAATATATGTTACTATTTTCTATACTTATTTATACTTGTACGTCTTTACAAAAAGGAAGCAAAAGAAAATTCTCGGCCAATGCCGGCCTTTTTCTGTCGACTAATTCATACACCACACAACAAGAACTTTCCATTCAACAATTTATAATTATGGGTTATTGTTTACTATTGGCTCAATCAATGGCAGTCATTCTACGTTTTGAAGAAATTGATCCTACCAAACTTACTGTTATACTTACATCAAGAATATATAGAACAAAATTGGTTTTTGCCCTTTTCAAAAAAACAATCCAGCATTTTGTCTCATTTCTCAAATTAATTAAGGAAATGCCCCTTTTTTGAAATTCAATTTTCTCAAAATTGAGTTAAAAAAAAAAAAAAAATTTATGACGTCCTATAGTGGTGTTTTTAGGAGCCTATAGTGACGTTTTAAAGATCTATAATGGCATTTTTAAACTCGATCTTCATGAAATTGAGTTACATGCATTTTTTTTTTTTTTTTACCTATAACTCGATTTCATGAAGATAAGTTTAAAAACATCAATATAGGTCTTTAAAACGTCACTAGCTATAGGCTCCTTAAAAACGTCATTATAGGGCTTAACTCGATTTTGAAAAAATCGAGTTTCAAAAGAGAGACATTTCCCTAATTAGTTTGAGAAATGGGGCAAAATGCTAGATTGTTTTTTTAAAAAGGGCAAAAGCCCATTTTGGCTAGAATATATATCATATATACATGTGATGCATATTTTGTATCTAGGGGCTATTTGTACTTTGTAGCTTTATAATATGCTTTTAGGGTAACCAAATTTACATCTTATCATAAGTAACAAGATTCGACCTTGGGAACTAAACCCTATGGATAAGAGTAGATTTCATTAATTAGATTATAAGGCCACTCAAAGAGCATGGATGAGAAGTACCCTTTAAAATGTTATAAACATAGTGGCGCTTTAGAAGCACCAACATAGGTCTAATTTTTTGTAGTGACAATATTTAAAATGGTAGATTATGATAAGTGCAACATT
Source organism: Castanopsis chinensis (assembly GCA_032878915.1). Classification (NCBI taxonomy): domain Eukaryota; kingdom Viridiplantae; phylum Streptophyta; class Magnoliopsida; order Fagales; family Fagaceae; genus Castanopsis; species Castanopsis chinensis. The sequence continues at coordinate 995,521 of JAVQMG010000064.1, forward strand.
ACTTTCATATATGTGTGTGTGTGTGTGAGAGAGATTATCATTGACATTACTTTTAATATTACAGCAATCATAATTTACCATTTTAGAAAATAAGTGAAATCTGTTGCTTCAATAATTAATGCATGGAAATTTCAGACATAGAGTAACAACGTTTGAGACGTAGATGAGGCATTTGTAGACAATGTTAACATTAAGGATGTCAATTTTTTCCCGCCCCTCCCTACTTCGCCCCGCGTGGTTTTCCCCACCCCACAAAGGTGGTAGAGTGGGGATGGGGCAAGATTTTAGCCTTGCACTACGGGGCAAGGCGAACATGGATTTAGACTTTTTAAACCCATCCCACCCTGCCCCTCCTCATCCCCGCCCTGCCTCGCGTTGCTAAGGGTTATAATTGAAAATTTTTCATACTCTAAAACCCTACTATTTAAACAACCATATTAATATGAGCTTATTTTATTCTACCCAATGTGGTTCTTCGTCTTTATTTTGTTATGTGTGATATTTTGAGATTTTTTTTATTATTATTTTTTATGTTTGTCTTGTTAAAAACTTGGATATATTATTCAATTTTTTCTAAAAATTGATTTGATTTGATTTGATTTGATGAATTAAATTTAGTTGTAATTTCAAGTATATTTTTATTAATGAAATAGGTTTTATTAAAAAAATTGTACTAGTTATAAGGTAAATTAACAAAAAGTAAAGTTTTACGAAGTGAGGCGGGGTTTTGTGGGGGTTCAAAGAGGCGAGAATGAGGTGTGAAAGTTTTTTCCGTCATGCGGGGTGAGGCAAGGATGGAACAAGACAAAGACTCCATCCTTTGGCCCCATCCCGGCCCACTGCCATTTGCCATCCCCAGTTAACACCCACCCAACAGTGAACGAACATTCGATTTCCACGGATCGTTATCCGTACATGTACAGCATAGGAAAAACTAATTAATAGCCAGAGCCCCATCACAACGCCATTTACATAAAATAAATATCTGACTGACTTGAAACAAATTACCAGCTACATATAATTTTATATCTGACAGTTTCAACTTTGAGGACCTAGTCGTCCACTACCACTAGATAGAGACATAAAGAAAGAGAATGTGCGCGTAACTATGTTCTTCTTCATCGTTTATTTCTTCTTCAATATCCTTTTCAATTTTCATTTTCAACAACTACCACAACTAATAATGCGGCAGCCATAATAGGAAAAATAGCAGCTTTTTTTTTTGCTTTTGATTATGTCTCTGTTTCAGTAACATATATTTTCATCACTAACCGAAAGCTATAATAATCATAACCACTACCACCACGCTTAATAGTACCATGGCCATCATCATCCATTACATATAGCCTTTCTTTTCTTCAAACTCAAGAAAAGAAGAACCCCACTTTTACTCATTACTCTCTCATCAAATTGTCACCACCCCACCCAAATAAACATAATCATTTACTTTATTTCTTGTTACTCTTCTGAACACACGTCCTTCTCTCTTCTTCTTTTGTTAAACCATAAACTTTCACTCCAGCCTTGGTGAGATCAGTCTCTTGAGTTTCTGAGGGACAAGAAAAATACTTGAAATTGGTTGCGGGGTTCTGAGTTCATGAACATGCAGTGTTTCTGGGTTGGCTTCCTTCTTTTCTGTGGCTTTTTCGTTGTTGGTTTTTGTGACCAAGATGGTACGTTTTGTTCCCCTTGTGTGTATTTTTTTTAACAAATCTTTTTTTATTTATTTTTTATAACGAATCTAAAAGTGTATTTAATGTCTCATAATTTAAAATTTAAAATATCATGATACTCTATATTCTCTCAGATCAAGGACATAAAATCTTAACCATGAAATTGACTATATTTTTTTTTTTTTTTACGGGTCAGAATATTTAATTTTACTCTTTGGAAGCAGATTTTGTTTTTTTTTTTTTTTCTGGGGGAGGGGGTGGGGGGGGGGGGGGGGAGTTAGTCTTTAGCAAGTTGTTTGTCTTGAATTTGTACTACAATGTCATGCATGCACTGCTCTCCCTTTGGTTAATGTGAAAATTGACAATTTAGTACAAATTTTGCATGTCATTTCGCTTAAGGCTTAGCTCAATGTGGCATTTTGTTTGATACAGATTTTTGAGATTTGAAAACCATAATTTATCTGGAAATTTGCTTATTTATACAAATGGTACAGGTTTTTTGAGCATATCTTGCGGTGGAAATACTAGTTATATTGATTCATCAAAAATATCATGGGTCCCTGATGGTGAATATGTAAGCACAGGCAACATCACCGCCGTTAAGTACATTGAGGGTACCTCCACATCCAATGTCCCAATCCGGTATTTTCCCAATACTCAAGGTCGCCAGTGTTACAGATTACCGGTAAATAATGTGTCATCCTTGGTTCTGTAAGAGCCCAATTTCTGTACCGGTAAATAACTCTAGCTGTTGGTTATTCATGCATTCATCAATGGATTGGTCCTAACCCTACAATGTTGGGCCTTGGTCACGTGGGCCGTTCTTGGTTGCTCGGGCTTGAGCCCTTACAGTAAATGTGAGGGAAAAATGTCAAAGGAAGTGTAAGTCTAAGGTGAAAAATTAATAAGAAGAAAAATAGATCATATGGTTACTGATGTGACTCAACAGAAAGATAACAATAATAAATAATATACTTCAGCTTTTAGATATATATACTAATATACATATAGATAGATATATAATTGATCAACTCAATCTTGCTGTGTTTATATACCAATAGTGTATAGATCATATGCTAATGTGAATAGAATCATTCTTCTTCACATAATCCACTCTTCATTTTTATCTTTGTTTTCTGCTTCTGTTGGTTATGCACCTTTTGCTTTTGTGATTCAAACCTCTGTACACTTTCAATAGGATCTGTGGTTTAAAAGCAGAGAAGCCCATATTTAGGAGTCTCGATCATTTATATTTTAGATAAGAATTGGCTGGTCCAACCATTTCATTAAAGAAAATACAGAAAAGCTCATTAGTTTTACACACCCAAGAAGTAGCAACTACAAATAATTAATAGAATTTACTTCTAAAAACAAAAAGATGCAATCTAATCCCAAACGAACCCCTAAATACTAAAAAACTTTCACATATTACTTCTTAGGCAAGCTACTTATGAATTTCCTATCTAGCTTCCGGCATAGTTATAGTAACTGCATTCTCTATGTTAAATTCTTCATTTCTTAATATTGCACCTGAATTGCTGGGACTTCTTTCTATGAAGAAACCGGGCTGTTTAGGTTGGGGCAGAATTGCTTCCTTATTCGTTAACATAGAATACACATAAGACATTATTGGCCTATCTTCAGGAAACTTTTGAACACATAGCAAACCAACTTGAATACATCTCAAGATTTGAGATCTTAAATGTGAATCCTCCAAACATGTATACGATAGTTCCAAGGCCCTGCCCTCCTTCCACAGCAACCATGCCTAGCACAATTACAATACAGATACTCACATAACCCACCAAAAAGGAGAGAGAGAGAGAGGGAGAGAGAGAGAGAGGGAGAGAGAGTTTTCCACTTACATGTCCCAAAAGGTTATGATGATGATTTGGGTGGAAAAATTTTCTGATTTTCATGGCACTCACTATCTCTAACATAAGCACACCCATGCTAAACACATCAGATTTCACTGAAAATCTTCCATCAACTGCATACTCAGGAGACATGTAGCCGCTGCATGAAACCATCAAATAAGCTTTATTATCATTATTGTTGTTACTGATAACTTAAATTTCAGTATGTCTTTAACATATCACCTCACCCTTACACCATGTTATAAGGGAATGAGGGGTACTTTGAGTCAAAGCACATTGATTAAATATTTGATACAAATTGAAAAACAAAAATCTAGTACCAATTTTATATTACTTACTATGTTCCAACAACTCTATCTGTTTTCACTTCACTTTCATCCCCTACAAAAGTTCGTGCTAAGCCAAAATCTGATATTTTTGGGTTTAAGTTGATATCTAATAAAATATTGCTTGCTTTGAGATCCCTGTGGATGACTTGAAGTCTAGAGTCCTGGTGAAGATAGAGAAGTCCTCGCACAATCCCGATAATAATGTCAAAACGCTTTGGCCATGCTAGCAAAGTATCATTTTGTTCTGCATACAATTTTTGCCCTTGTTATCATGATTGCATCTATGTCTATTTTTAGTTCTTTTTGTGAACTTCTTTTGAAAATCAATTGGAGGATTCTATTCAAATACATAATAGACAAGACACTCAGGCACGCAACATTTAAAAGATGGAAAGTTATTATAATAAATAAAGGGTCAAGAGAATCATACCAAAAATGAAACAATCCAAGCTTTTGTTGGGCATGTACTCATAGATTAATATCCTTTCATCTCCTTGAACACAGTAGCCTACAAGCTTGACAAGATTCTTATGTTGAAGTTTGGCAATGAGAAGAACTTCATTCTTGAACTCTTCAAGACCTTGTCTTGAATTCTTTGATAGCCTCTTCACTGCAATGTCTTGTCCGTTACATAGACGTCCCTGCAAATCATCAGTTAAAGATGAATCTTTCTGTCTAAATTTGTATAGTATCACCATAAATTTTTTGGCCTGTAATTAAATCAAAATCCTTTTTACCTTATAAACAGGACCAAATCCTCCTGCCCCAATCACATTTGTAGGAGAGAATTTGTTTGTTGCTGTAGCAACCGTTGTGAAATTAAATAATGGTACGTCTACATCTTCTTTCTTTCTTTCACCTATTGAACCCATATATAACCTTTTCAGGAACTGCTTTTAATTTTAGTCTTTGTACAGTTTATCATGCTCATTTAAAATCTAGCTTTAATATGAGCAAGGATGGAGTGTGTGTTTGTGTGTGTGTGTGTGTGTGTGTGTGTAGGAAAAATGGATGGGTATACTTACGTCTTCTATTTTTTGTCTTCCAAGTGAAATGCCAAAGCAACCCCAAAGTAAGCAATCCAGAAATGATTGATGCTGTTATGATGACCACCACCCTTTTCTTCTTGTTTAATTTGTGGATTGATCCTAGATCAGACAACAATTAAGTAATTGTTTCATTTTTTTTTTTTTAATGTTTTATGTTTCTTTCTAGTAGAAGTATTAGATCGTTGATTATAGTCCCTAGATGTACTATAAGTCAGTTGAGCATATGTGAGCTAATTCCATGACAAATTTACTTGTAATTTTTAAGTTTTGTACTTGTAATGTGATTGTGGCAATGAGGGCTAAAGGTTAACGGATCTTCTCATTGTGCAAGACTAGTCCCTGGATCTTCTCATTATAGTCCCTGGTTGATTCAGACAGAAACTCTCCATAGACACTCAGTTGATCGAGACCTCATTATGGAAATTTTGTTATTTTCTTTCAAGGCTGCTTTGGTAGCCACACTAAGTCTAAACCCGACTTGTATAAAAACCTTTTTCAACCCTAATCCTTTGAGAAGGAAGACAACCTCAGTAAAACATAGAAGAGATGGCTAATATTTGTCTTCCAATGCTCTCCCAGTGAACATCCTTTAGAGCTTGACTCTTTTAGACACAAAGATCACCTTAACTGTGTTGGAGTTGCTACTAAAACCATAGAGACTACATCAAATCTTCAAGGAGCTTTGGAGTGAATAAGAGATCGGTTTTACAGTAGATGGATTGACTTGTGGTACCAAGTGACTGAAGGACAAGGCATGATGAGTCTGAAGTTGATAGCAGGAGTGAGGAGATTGGGTGCACTTCATGTGCTTGTACATATAAAGTCTAGTAAGTATAGTATATACTGCAACAACCTTCATATTTGATTTGATTAGTTGGGCTCGGCCACAAAGTACGTTTACCTATTGGTTTTTCACTTTGTGAACAGATGAACTTTCCTATGTATGTGCAAGGGCATATTCAGGAATTTTAACATGAGGGGCCAAATTGCAATATTGATAAAATAATCATAATTCATAAATCTATAAATATAAAATTATCGACTTAATAAATTGTCAAAAGAAAAAAGAGTGGGTTAATCCTACGTCGAAAAAATGAGTGTGAGTTTAAGAGTTATAAAGCTTGTGTTATGTATCCAAGAGTTCAAGAGTTAGGCTCTTTTGGATATACATCACTGTAAATTTCTTTAAAACCCCTTCTTTCCTCTCTCCATGTATGTATGTTAAAAAGTACTTAGTATTCTACAAAAAAAATTGTCATATACTTAAACATCATTGAAAATACAAAAAAGGGTCTAGTTCACTATATACACATACAGAATTTTGCAAACTATTATTTTAGGCACCACCAATCCAACATATATAACCGAAACTTTTAACTTTTTGTTGACTTCTCCAGAACTTGCCATATCATCATTATTTTAAAAAAAAATTATTTTTTGAGTATTATTATTATATTTAATTACTTAGATAACTTGTACAAAACTTTTTTTTTTTTAGAAAAATTGCACAGAACTTTACACGTGTTTGGTCAGCAATATATATTTTATGAGCAAAACTTAGACATGGTACTTAAGTACTGTTTCTTAGGTTCCCCTTTTAAGATTTTGTCATGTGGATTTTTTCTCATAGAAAGGAAGTGTATTTTTTAATTAAGTAACCACATAACTGAATCTTAAGAAGGGAATTTAAGGAATAGTACCTAAGGAACTGTACTTAAGTTTATATATATATAACGAAACTTTTGATTTCTTGTTGACCTTTCCAAAGCTTGCCACATCATCATTATTTTTTTAAAACAAAATTATTTTTATTGAGTATTATTATTATATATAATTACTTAGATGACTTGCACAAAACTTTCTTTTGAGAAAAATTGCACGAAACTTTAAACATGTGTTTGGTTGGCAATATATATTTTATGAACAAGACTTAGGTATAATATTTAGGTGTTGTTCCTTAAGTTCTCCTTTTAAGATTCTACTATGTGGACTTTTTCTCATGGGAACGAATTGTATTTTTTAAAAGGGAAACCTAAGAAACGGCACCTAAGGTACTGTAGGTATCTAAGTTTTGTCCATATTTTATTATATCTAAATTATCCATCTAAAATTTGAAAGAGATTTTGTGTTGAGAAAGTTACTGTGGGGTTGGGTTTATCGGATTAGATCAAGCTCACAAAACATCAACTATTCACTTAACAATGAATTGTATGAATTTTTTTTATGTCCTTATTAATCCATATATTATTATTATAATATAAAACCAAAGTTTTTTTTTTTTTTTTTTTACCTTTTAGTGACCTTTTAAAATTTTGACACATTAGCTTTGCAAGCTTCACAAATTTACGCTTCATTATAATTAATTTTATTAATTAGACTCGTGTTATGACTCCTCTCTTCCCACCTCAAAACCCTAAATATAACTTAATAAGGAAGTTGATTCTTCAACGAGAACAAATCCTATTGTACAAGGCCACCTAATCACTTTTAAATTTGAACTCAATTGTCTTATTAACAATAGAGTCTATGAATTGCAGTGTTGCACAGTCATCCACAAATAACATCTATGCAAGAACTTGATATTCCTCAGCATAACCCTAAATCAATGTTGAAAGGTTGTGTTTTACAACCATCTAATCTTGGTAACTAAATCCTGCACCTATGATTGTTTATGATTATTTTTGTTCACGGTCTATAGTTTAAACCCATTAAACTAATTGCCTGATGGTATTTCATGGTTTTTTTTCCCTATACTCTTTCTTTCAGGGTTTCTAGGAACACAACCCCACAGATGATTTTTTTTTCATTGTTTAAAGTTTAGGCTCAATAAAATTTAAAACTTATTACTTGATGGGTTTATGTACTTTTTTCCTTTTCTTATTTTTATCTTTTGAATAGTCATATATTTTTGGCTGTTGGGGAGTTTTAACATCTGAATTTTTGTGTTAGTTTTTGCAATATTTGAACATGTTTAGCAAATTTCAACAACTATAACATGTATTATTCTTTTGAAGGTAATCAATTTTTCTTTTATATTTCTCTATTGTATAATCATATATATATATATATATATATATATATATATATATATTTGTTTCAATAATTTATAGGAAGTAAATTTTATGATTCTTTAATATTTTTTGGCTTTTCAAAATTTTTAACATCTAAATTTTTGAGTTATATTTTTGCAATATCTAAAACTATCTGGCAAATTTCAATGACTATAGCCATGAATTATTATTTTGAGTGTAATACATTTTTCTCTTATATTTCTCTGTTGTGTAGTCACACACGCACATATATATTTTCTATAATTTGTAGGCTCTTAATTTTTTTATTCTTCTCAATAGTTATAGGCTTATAGTCATGAATTATTCTTTTGAATGTAATCGTCTCTCTCCTATATTTCTCTATTGTGTAGTCATATATATTTTGTTTTGTTTCAATAAATTTTAAGCAATGAATCTTCTAATTCTTTAATATTTTTTGAAAGCCATTGCACGTTCACACAATGACTTCTTCATCAAATTGTAACATAAATTGAAGTTGTACAAGAGCAATTCATGCAATGGTGTAGTTTCTTACTCAATTTAAGATTTTATAAAATCATTTTAGTTTACTACACAAACAAGTAGATTCCCATGCATAGCATGGGTTAGCGACTAGTTATCCATAGCCTTGAAATTTCCTTATTTTTTTTAATGAATTATTCAGCACCAAATTTCAAATTAAAAAAAAAAAATGATGATATGGAGAGAGATATAATATATTATCATATAGAAATACAAAAATTGAACAACATACTCTTAATAAACAAAGCATATTCATAAATGCCCATGTGGTGTTAAAGAAACAAACAAACTTGAAATGTTGAGGTTCAATTACTTTCTTGAAGGCTAAAACCGAAAAAAAAAAAAAAAAAAAAAAAAAAAAAAAAAAAAGAAAATAGCAAGGAGAAGCTAGAACTCGAAGCAAATATGCTCATATTTTTTTTTTTTCTAGATGAAACGAGTTTATTTGTTTCCGAGTTAAAGTGTTAGAGCAATAAACAATGAGAGGAAAGAAACATGGGGTTGGTATCTATTGAGAATCCCATAGGTGGCTTCTTGAGGTTGAGAAGGATGGGAAAAAAGTAAATTTTGTTTGAAAATGGGTGATAAAAGATACTATTTTGAGAATATGGGTTATGGAAAAAACTTAAGTGTACTGGAAACAATGCTCCCTCCTCTCACATGAGGGGTGGACCCCACGTGTGGGTCTCACCATAGGGCCCACCCTTCATGTGAGAGGAGGGAGCATTGCTCTAGAGCATGTAAGAATTACTTGTGGGTTATGGTCTATTTAATTGACAACAAATTATTTGAAAAATTGGGGGAGTTAGCTTGCATTTTATTTCGAGGACTTTGGGTTGTTATCTATTGCACTAAGTATTAAGCAGAGTTCCCAGAAAGAAGTCGGGGGTCATATTTTTCTTGGGGACCCAAAACCTTTTACTTTTTCTGTTGCTATCAGACTCATAGTCTAACAGTAGAAGAAGATTAAAATTCTAGGGGGCCATGGACAACGTAGCTCTGCAACTTTTAATGTGTGTTTGTGGTTCATATGCTTTAATGTATATCTATGCTTATTCTCATGCTTGAATATTGATGAATCAATTACTTGACTTAATACAGAATAATTGGTTAAAATTGGTAGTTAAGTTGTATTAGGGGTCAAAAGTAATTTTGATTTGGTATCAGAGCTTTGGTTCACTTGTGAAGGATTAATATCCTAATGTGTTCCTTAATCCCGTCTACCATGGATAAAAATATTTTAAATTCTAAAAACAAAAAATTGAAAGACAATTGAAAACAGTAATTGAAGATCATCTTTCACAAAATCAAACTCATACCCAGTTCTGAAGGGTGCATCCGAATGTATAGATCCTGTCCACCAGCCGGAAACTGTTTAATATCTACTAGATCACCAAACCAGATGGCGCAGCCAGCACCTTCTCTGATATCTGAGTTTGTATAAGCCATACAAGAACAGTTATTCAAGCATTCTGCCCTGCATTCCTCGAGATTCATTTTTGTGTTCACCCATGAGTGTGTAGTATCTGGGAGTTTCAATCTAGAAAATTTAAGAAACGCATGCGTACTTTTCTCCTCGCAGCTCAATTGTTTATTGCGTACACATCCTTGGGACCAATCCAGTGAATCCCATCTTTGTTGTGACTTGGGTTTGAATCCGTTTAAACATTGGCAGACTGGAAAGTCGGTAACAAGACATCTTGCATAGGCTCCACAAAGGTTATAAGTATCACAGAAATCCATAGACAGAGATGCTTGAAGCTTCCAACTTTGTTCTGTCCATGTGAAGCGTTGAAATACAGAGTTGCTTTGGTTGATAACTGATCTTGAGTGAAGTGACTTTTCCAGGGTAAACATGTAGTAGGCCTCATCTTGATTGAACACAAATTTGAAGGCAAACACCGGATTTGGCTCTACTCCAGGTAAACCACTGAAGCGATAGCCATTCCAAGGCCCAGAACGGAAGTATATTGTTGAGCCTTTCCACAAATAAGCTTCTGGGTAGTTATGACGTGTCATCTCCCAGTTAAAGTTCCCAGGAGATGGGTCATCCCAGTTCTTCCATGCAATAAAGCGCCTGTTGAGACCTCTCTTCCTATCCCAACCGAATTTCATCCCTGATAACATTGTATCAGATGGATAGTCAAAGCTTTGCCACAAATAGTCTTCTGAATTGCCATCTGTTACCACAAGATTTCCAGTATCCAGGAGTTGTAACACTGGACTCTGAGCTTCTTTCAAAGTGCTTGCTGACCAAGCAACCGAATTATTCTGGATGACGTTAAGATTTCCAGTGCTGTTTATCATTAAAATCCCAGACGTATCGTTGATTGGGCGAACTCTGTTTGCAACCCAAACAACAGTTTGAACTGGGATGCTCTTGTACCAAATTCCCAAGTAACGATTCTTGGAACTTCCAGGACTGAAGAAACCCAGTACGAAGTTTCCTTCTCTGGACACTATGGTGTCACCATCACTTAAACGTTGGGATGGAGTTATGCTGTGTACTCCATTGGAGATTTTAAACAAGGAAAAAAGTAAATTTGAAACGACAAGAATAGAAGAAAGAAGGTCCATTGATTCCCAGCTCTTGACCTCTTTTGTTCCTATACACAAGTTCAAGATAGGCCATCTAATAGTTAAAGGACGTTAGAAAGGCATCAACCGTGAACGACACGGCAGTTGACTTGGCCGCATGCCTTCCAAGTGTTTTTCAACAAGTATAAATTACAAAATTTAATAAAAAAGAAAAATTTGTATATTGATAACAACAACAATAAAAAAAACATACAAATATATAAAGTTTACAATAGCCTTCTACTTAGTTTTCTTATCAAATATTTGTCTATAATTTTAGCAAAAGAATAAACAATAAACTATAAGTTCATTTGAAATATTAATAAAATTATTAATTATTGTTGTTTAGTTGTTTAATTAATTTGTTTGTTTTTTATAAACTATAATTTGTTATATTGTTGTTTCATTAATTATAAAATTATTAATTGTTGTTTAGCCTAACATAATTTAATTTGTTTATTTTTTATAATATATTGGTTAATTAAATTATTAATTATTGTTTATCAGTTGCTTCCCCCAGTTAAAATTTTATTATTTATTTTTTTACTCACCAATATTAACTAGTAAAAATCTATTACTTAAAATTTATTGTGAAATATTATGAAAATATTGTGGTAACATTTATCAATTGTGATTTTTTATTCTTTTTGTTATTTGTCATTCCTTTCCTTGCATCCTTATTCCTTACATTTTTTTTTTTTTTTTCCTCTTGTTTTTTCTCCTCCACACATGTATCCCCATCCCCATCCCCACTCCTCTCATCTTGTTTTTATTTTTCTAGAACTCTTCCTCCACACAACGTGTCCTATTTGCTTTTTATTTTTCCTTCTTTATCTCTAGCTCTCTCTTTCTCATTCTCTCTCATACTCTCACCCTGTCACACACACAATACCGACGGAGAACAAAGCTAGAATTTGAAGCTATGATGTTGAAGATGGCAGTGGCAAAATTTAAAGCTTGCTTCGCCCAAGAGAAATGTGAATAGGAAAGCACTGTAGCAATTCTAAAAATAAAATGGAGATGGAGAACTTGTTGGAGTGGGATTTTGGGGTGTTTTCTCTCTAAAATTGGCTTTAAAGAGGCCATTGGAGATGCTTTAAAGCACCGTTGATTGGGTGAACTCTGTTTGCAACCCAAACAACAGTCTAAACTGGGATGCTCTTGTACCAAATTCCCAAGTAACGATTCTTGGAACTTCCAAGACTGAAGAAACCCAGTATAAAGTTTCCTTCTCTGGACACTATGGTGTCACCATCACTTAAACATTGGGATGGAGTTATGCTGTCTAATACTCCATAGGAGATTTTAAACAAGAAAAAGAGTAAATTTGTAACGACAAGAATAGAAGAAAGAAGGTCCATTGATTCCCAGCTCTTGACCTCTTTTGTTTCTATACACCAAGTTCAAGATAGGCCATCTAATAGTTAAGGCCATTAGAAAGGCATAAACCCTGAACGACACGGCAGTTGACTTGGACGCATGCCTTCCAAAAAAGAAGACTGATAGGCCAATAATGTATTAACTCATTTGGTAAATTAATCAATTAATTAGCCAAGTTAATTAATTAGATTCAATTACATGCAATAAGTATGGTAGCACAAACAAATCACCAACTAAGTTAAATGCAGCGAAAAATAAATTTGACACTAGTGATTTGTTTATGAATGGGGAAAACATAGAGGCAAAACCCTGCCGAATGAATTTAAGACCACTACTCTCTAGAATTTACTATTATCAAAACAAGTGGTTACAAGTAAAAGGAATTTTAGTATCTAATACCAACCTACAGTTGAATCCTTACCCCAATACCTAATTGGACTTGTGATGTAGCGGCAATCTCTCCTTTCAATGCATGAATCACAATACGTGACTAACCAATGATGTACGAATCTCAGTACATGACTAATTCACCAACTCGAGAAACATGTTGCTACAAAGTTTTTCAGTTCATCAACATGAAGATCAAGAAGCTCTTTGGTTACAAAACCCTTGGCGCAAAGATGCAGTAGCTTCTACAGTATGATGAACTAGGGCAAATTTTGTTTCTAGTCACAATCTGCATGCACAATGACTTTTCATCAAGTTGCATTACCTTTGATGACCTTTAAAATAATCCTTATATAAGTATAGGGTTGTGAGAAAAAAAAAAAAAAACCCTACACAAATACACATGGATATGCGTGAAATCTAATCTGGAAATCCAAACTTTGTAATTCTCAATAGATACAGCTTTTGTCAAGCTGCTGTCGAGCTTTAACATTAAACCTTGATAGATATGATTTGTCGAGTTATCTGTCGAGTTTTAATGAACAACACTTCTTCACTTATTTCTTAGACAGATTTGCATGGTTTCAATACTAAATTTGAACTCTTGTTCCTTAAAGTACTAAACTCATCCTAGATCTACCCAATTACAAGTAAAGTGCATTTTGTCAAAAGATTAGCCAATTTACATAACATATGTTTCTAACAAGTTCCACATATGTCCTAACAAAGACAACTCTTCTTGTGTTACAAAATGAAGGAATCTACTTTAAAGTGACTCACGAGTTGAAATTTTCTTATTTCAAGCAACGAATAGGGATTATATATATATATATATATATATATATATATATAAACACCATAATTTATTATGATTAGTATGTAATATAAGAAGTACAAAGTTTCCTTCTCTGGACACTATTGTCTCACCATCACTTAAAGGTTGGGATGGAGTAATGCTGTCTACACCACACCATGGGAGATTTTAAACAAGAAAAAGAGTAAATTTGCAACGACAATAGTAGAAAAAAAAGGTCCATTGATTCGTAGTTCTTGACCTCTTTGGTTCTAATAAACAAGTTGAACATAGGCCTCTAATTGATAAGGGCATTTTCGTCCAATAAGAAAACAGACCTTCCTCATCCGTTAGGACGAACAAACTTTGCTCATGGCTCTTTAACCAGCAACTGTCCACCTCCTAAGTTGTCCATCAGATATCATCCAGTTAAATCGACGGTTGGCCCATACGTAACAACCATCCGAAGTAGGACTAAGTATGCCAACAGATAGATGTCGGAACCTACGAGACCCTTGCATCATGTACCAGCAAACGGAGTATCCATGTCGACGGACCGATGACCATGTCAACAGATGTGCATGGTGGGTCCCACTGGCTTTTGCTTGTCCCTTGCTCATGAGTCTCTACATAGAAATAACTTGCATGCCACGTTTAAGGACCCAACTATACGTTTGTATCTTCCTTATATGGGAAGATAAACCTTAAGACCTCGGGACCTTAAACCCAAGATCTTCTTTACAAGGAAAACTCCTTCATTCATGGGATCCTTGTGAACCCCTATACCACAATATAAACGCCAAGCCTCTTCCTCTCCTAGGTACGCAGAAAATCCCTAGCTCTCTCACTATAAAGTTCTTGGAAATCTTTCATTCACTGACTTAACTTTTGGAGGGTCTTTAGCCAGCACCTCACTAGTGCAATCTGTTGGTTTTTGTTTTCTTGTTCTTCAAGTACCCATTGGAGTGTTCAAGAACAATCAGCTTATTGACGAATTTTAAGCAGCATTAGTTGGCGTCGTTTGTAAGGAATGAGTAATTAGCCATATCACAGCTTTAAGACAAAGAGTTACATGGTCCAAATGTGATGGACAATTACCATCAACCAGGAGATAGGAAACCCCCCCAACCCTTGGAAAGACAAGTGCAAACCCTGGCAGCGGCAGTTGAGCAGCTTACCTAGCGCAACTAGGAGTTGGAGTAGCAGTTAAACCAAAGGAACGAATGACGTCCTATGGATCAGTACGATGAACGAGACAACAAAGAGTAGAATGGTAGTCACCTCCTGACGGAAGGCCGACGGGAAAGGGAAGATCAAGAAGAAAGCAACATCCCCAGTAGGCGGGATCTGCAAGAAGAAACCGACCACCCTTTAGAACTAGAGAGCAGTGCAATATGCATGGCGTAGGACATGTAGATGATGATACAGAAGATGGACATGATGATGAACGCCATAAGGGGATGAGTATCCACCAACCTAGACGAGCTAGTTCAGTGGATTGACTCACCCTTCACAGGGCAGGTGACTTCCTTCCCCCTTCCAACCAAGTTCTAGATGCCATAAGTGGAAGCGTACGATGGCTCATAGGACCCACCAAATCATCTGGCATCATTCAAGACCCTTACACATCTAGAAGGGGTCTTAGATAAGATCATGTGTAGGGCGTTCACCACCACGCTTAAGGGATTGGCTAGATTATGGTTCAACAAGTTATCCCTAAACATCGTCTCTACCTTAAAGGAATTGAGTGAACACTTTGTCACCCACTTCATTGGAGGCTAGAGGTACAAGAGATCTTCGGCAAGCTTGCCAAACATCAAGCAATGTGAGTATGAAAGCTCGAGATCATTTGTGACTCGATTCAATAAGGAGTCCCTTTTGATTGACGAGGCTAACGATAAGGTCTTGGTCACTGCATTCACCAATGGACTCCAATAAGGAGAATTCCTCTTTTCCATCTACAAGAATGACCCAAAGAAGATGACTAACATGTTATACAAGGCCACTAAGTATATGAACGCTAAGGTCGCCATGATAGCTCAAGGGAGTAGACTGAAGAAAAGGGAAAGACAAGATGACTCGTGTCAGGACAGAGGAAGAAAGTTTTCCTGGACGAATGACCGAAGGGACGATAGGAGACCAAAACCTCTGTCTAGGAGGACTGTCAACTTCACCCTACTAAACACTCTGGGAAGCATAATGAATTAAGCTCATGGAATGAAAGGCACAATATTATGAATTTTATCATCTAAAACTACAAGTAAAACAAAAATTTATGAATGTCATAACTTTTAAGTGTGTCAAAAAAAAAAAAAAAAAAAAAGGAGACATTGATTTTTTTATCAGTTAGTGTTTGTGCCTTGGAATTCTTTTTAGTGCTGGCCATAACTTTCTTCAAAATATTGTCTCTTACTTGATATTAATTTCTTGCCATTGAACCTAACATTAAATACACTCAATAGTTTTTTTTCTTTATATGATTGTATGTTGTGGAAAATACCATCCATTTCAAGTCAAAAAGAGTGAGGCTCTGGCCCAGGATTTGCTAATCAAAATGGTTTGAGTGGCTTCTTGATAGAAGGGGTTTTTGCATTCTTCTTCCTCTTAGTGCCTGAAGGTTTGGCTTTTGGAAGGAGTTTAAATGTCAAATCACCCTAAAAAATAGGTGGGACATCCACTCACTGTGCACCACTTTCCCCAAAATTCCTAACACATTCCCTAATATCAAACCACCATGAGTTGAACCTAGGTGAAGGTAGTCCAGTTCTAGCGGAGGAAGTAAAGGGAATTTCGAGGCTTGTTACCAATATCTTAATGAGATTATCTCTTTTAAAGGCTAAGGAGGCCATTATAAGGGGTAAAGCTAAAGTAGAGAATTGTCCTAGTATGCCTTGGTCAAAACTAAATTGGTGGGCAAACCTATGGGGATTGTAAGTTTGAGTCTCATACTCATCTTGAAAGCATGCTTGAAGATGAGAAGGAAAAGCAGAAGCAACAAAAGAAAGTTCTTCTTTAGACCAAGGGGTGTCTCTGTAGCGAGAAACATAAGTACTTTCTAAAGAAGTGAACAAGGGGGGGAGTCCATCCTCTAAGGCAGAGTAAGGTCTGGCTGTCCAGTCAGTGGGGTCATCTAATACTTTGCTAAGAAAACTGATTGAAGACACTACCATTTTGTTCCAATGCCAAGAGCATGGTAGTCCTTTGGGTGGTGGCAAACTGGTCTTATAAGTGCTTAACACCTTCGAGACAGGGGCATAATTCTTAAAGTGTTCCCACAACCATTTGCAAAAGGCAACGGGTACAAAGGTTTCTACTTGAAATCTACCCTATGAGTGTTGCAAGTTAAGAGTAAAATGATCTAATAGAGAATATAAAGTTCCTAGAAAATAAGGAGTAAGGGGAAAGGATTGTCCTTTGGCTAGTTTAACAACTAAAGAGAAATGTCTACTTAGAATCTTCTCGTGAGGATATCTCTCAAATAGATGGTGAGAGTCTTCATCGGCTTCCTTACGTATGCCATCAGCATATTCCCTCCAGAAGTATCTGATTCATCCCTCGAAGTTGGCCTTGGAACCTTTGTCTCTGCTAACACTAATATCTTTTGGTACTTCCTTGCTGGGGGCTTTCACTTTTCTTGCTGCCTTTAGGACTGGTTTCTTTAAGGTTTTGTTCACTGAATGCTCGAAGAATTTCTTGGTTTTAGACTCATCATGAAATAAAAAAATGTTAACTACCTCACCATCTCCGAATAGGGGAAGTCTCTGTAAAGTTGAATTTTGGCAACTATATGTTAGTTTCATTCTGTGCCAAATTTGCTTGTAATTTAGCATTTAGAAACCCTGTATTTAAGTGGAATAATGTAAGAGTTGTGTGTGAGAGAGTGTGAAGAATTGATCAAGTGTGTGCAATCAAGAGGCAACTCGTGACTGACTCGCGACTGGTGCCTCGCCAAAACGTATCACACGTGTGGAGCATGCAGGAAGTTGAAGGGTTAGGACAAATGGATCATGGCAAGACAAAAAGTACAGTATGACCATTCTATTATCTGGCAACTGGAACTCGCAACTCATCCTAGTCGCGAGTAACTCGCCAGTGCACTATGTTTTGCTGAAAAATTAATTTTCACATTCCTTCTTATACCCTACTATGAATACCTTTATACCCTACTATGAATACCTTTATACCCACGAAATGTAGAGAGTTTCCAGAGGGAATTTATAGAGATAAACCCTAGAGAACAACAAGATTGATTCATCCATAATCTTAGATTCTCCAAATTCATCTTCTTTCACCCTCTCCATTATCATACCCTTGAGAGGATCTTAAGCCAAAATCCTTATCCCATCATATTCATAGCAGTGAGAAGGTTCTTAGTGTTTGGGAAGCAGTTCAAGAGAGAACCAATTCATTTTGGTTAATGCAATGGGCTAATTGCAGGATTTGGTAAGTTAGAGAAGACAAGGTTAAGTGTAACCCTATTGGAGCAAAAAGCTTGGAGGCCTTAGGTGCATCAAGTAGATTAGGCTTGGAGGGTCTATTACTATTCATGTATCCCAACTAATTTTCTAGGGAATCATTTTACCACTTGGAAGGCAGTAGAGAGGTTTTTCGCCGAATTCTTTGGTTTCCTCTTCGATAACACATGCCGGTATTATCTTGTGTTTGCTTCTCTCTATCCCTTACTCTTTGCTGTTAATTACTGCTGTGTTGTGATTAAATTATGGCTTAGAGTAGTTTTCATATTTGGGTATAGCTTATATTTATCATTCCGAACATATATTATCTGAGTATAAGTTTGCTTTTGGTAATTTTGAATTTGGGGTCTAAACATTCACAAGTGTTTTACACACTTAGTAAGCTTTCAGTCTTAATATCTTGTAGACATCTTCTAGAGAGGGAGAGATTTCTTGACACTCTGTGAAGAAGGTATGAGTAGTGGCATTCCATCGAATACAGAAGGGAGAGAAGACTTTTACTGTCCTTGCTGATCTCCAGACTAGAAAACTTTCCAGATGTCAATAACAATTATGAAAATAAAAAATCATAAAAAGAATAACTAATCTCTCTTTCATATTTACGAAATACCACGCACCTTTGACGTAGTGGTCACTCTACAAGTATAAATACTTGTAGGGTGTTAAGGGGGAGAGGGGGCAAGGGCTGAGGTTTAAGTTTCTAGGAGGAAACTTCACACACATATGCACTTAGATTAAGCTAGAGTAGACTTTCTATCTTGTATAAAAAAATTATTTCTTTGGAAAAATAATTATATGAGTAAGATATTTCCTAAAACATGTCTTAAGTTTGATTAAAAATGGTTTCATTCAATTGTCTTCAGGGTTTTATTATTGTATTGTCATCAAACGAATGAATAGCAATAAGTATTACATTACAACATTTTGTATCCCTTGTAATAAGTATTCTTATTCTTATATGTGGCATGCCTTATGTTAAAACCCTTTTTTCTCTCCCTTGTATGTATGTGCATGTTTGTTTCTCAAAAAAAAAAAAGTTTTCTTATTCCTATGTAATTACCATTATAGTTTACTAAACATGCCCTTAGTTGAGAGAAGCTATTACTAAGTGATAAAAATTAATAGATTGATATTTAATATTATGAGCAATCTTCGTTAAGAGAGCAATTAGGTGTTAGTATTCCATTGACTTAATAATGATAGTCCCTTTGCTCATTGTTAGTGGTCGATTGGAAATTTGCTTTTGAGAATCAAATAAAAATATGATTAAATTTTCTTTATGTATATACTATATTCCATTTTTCATAGTTTTTAGTTCCTACTATTGTGAAATGGTTTTATAAAACAATTTAAAATATAAATTGAGTACATTCAATAAATGTACAATAAATAAATATATATATATATATATATATATTGATTTATTAAATTTGATCAATTATGCCAATATTGCTATAATTATTTTTTTTTGATATTTTTAACTTATCTTTAATCAACAACCATATGCCTTTATGATTAAAAAAAAAAACAATCATTTAGGTTCTGTTAAAATAAATAATATAAAATAATATAAAAGATAAAGCATCTTAATTTAAGTTACAAGTTGTGAAGTGTAAAGATTAAAACCTTAATTTGTTTTCTTTTATTTTTTGAGATCATTGTTAAGATAGATAAGTGATCATTATAATTTTATGAATGTCAATTAGTTTAAGTAATTGGTATATACAATTTGTCACTAATGATATTGTGACTCTATTTAAACTAATTAAGTAATTGGTATATACAATTTACAGCAGGGTTTAATTGGAACCTTTTAAAAGTGTGAGATTTATAAATTTGAAACTCCTCTAAATTATGTGAGAGAGAGAGAGAGAGAGAGAGAGAGAGAGAGAGAGAGAGAGAGAGAGAGAGAGAGAGAGAGAGAGAGATTCCTCCTTTTAAAACTATTGGGTAAAAAATTTTCAGGAATTTTGGAGGTAAAATTTCGTCAACTTACACTTGGAGTTAAAAAAAAGAAAAGTAAATTAATTAACTCATTATTTCATTCATTACTCATTAGGGGTCTGTTTAGATACCGCTTATTGTTGAAAAATAAAAACTTATTACTGAAAACACTGTAGTAAAATAATTTTTAAATGTGTAAATAGTGTATGAGATCCAGTTTTAAAGAAAAATTTGCTGAATTCCGTACTTACGGGTTTTGTAAACAGTGCATGAAACCCATTGTTTAAAATGCAAACACAGATGTAGCCATTTTCTGAGCAATCCAAACTAAGACTAGTTAGTTAACCATATATTGATTATTAGTGCGTGAGCAATTAAGACAATTGGTCAATGAGCATGTGCATCTGAGCTGTGAAATTATAGATTTTGAGTATGAAATTGGAAGCAAAGCTAAAAGGAGCACAACCACAACCACAACAACAAAAATCAATCATATGATTTTGATGCGGGGTCAAGTCAATGAAGTATCCAATATATGCATTCAAATATTAATATACTAATTATTTACTATTCTCTTACTAAAAAAATCTGGCATTTAATAAGAAACGTATGTAATGGGTTTGCTAAACTTGCATTCTAAGCATTCGCAAACACATTTTTTTTTATTTTTTTATTATGGCTTTGCTTCAGGGTTTAAAGCCACAATGATGCCGAAAGTTCATAGATAGAAGATGACGAAGAAGCTAAAGGTTTTGTAGCTAAATTAGCACCTTTTCATGTACAAAGTGTTTGGAAGTTTAAGGGAAAAAGGGTTCGAACTGTGGGGTTAACAACATGTTATAAGTACTTCTCAAAAAAAAAAAAAAAAAAAAAGAAGAAGAAGAAGATGATGAAGAAGAAGCAACTTCTAGTATGGATAATGCATGTGAAACTTATAGTTCTAGCCTCTCATAACTAAAAGTCGTAATTCATGGGTATGATTTAGGACCAAAGAACTAATTATGTTCAATTAAGATGGTGATTTATTTTATTTAAATAATGGGAAAAAAATAAGAATTAGTGATAAAGGCTAATTAAGGTGATCTATCTTGCTTGTCAATTCCCAACATCAACCCAGCTATAACCAGATACACCTTTTTTCTTTTTCCCTTAACCACACATGCATGTCCCTCTGAAGGAAACTAATATAAATCACTGCTGTATTGCTAATTAATAAAATTCTAATTTTCATTATAGAACAATATGGTAGTAGGCCATTAACTTTAAGGTCTTGTAACTTAACTAACATTTATAGTGTTTTCAATAAAGACATTCAATGTTCAAATGTTACTCCCCCAAGTTATTAAAAAAATTAAATGACAATGCTGGCAAGGACTTATGCAAGATAGTTTTGTCCAAGTATTTAGTGAAAACGATTACAATCCAAAATTTCTGTTTGATAGTAAATAGAACAAAGCTATTGATCGGTTGATTCAATAAGAAATTGGGAGTTAATTATCACTTAAGTTAGATCACCTAACTACGATATATATATTTGGAGAAATTACTTATTGAAGTTAATTGATTTCTGATTCACTTTCATGAATAAGTGATTTGAAAAGTTCAACCAACCCATTTTCAAAGTCTGAAGCGGATTAATATAGGTATTGAAAAAGTATTTTAGTTTTGTCCATCAATATAGATATAATACTGTTCATTTTATTTTGGATTCTATCATTGGCTCTTATCTCATATATTTCTTTGTTTTTATCTTCCAAACCTAACTATTTACTTCTCTTTTTTAAATCCAAATCATCCGATTCTAAAATAAAAAATAAAAAAATCCAATAGGCTTTAATTTGCTATTATTGAGGAATCCTGATATTGAAAGTTTTGAAGCACCCTTGAGTCACTGAGTAAGAGCAACTACCTGTGGCACTCTGCCATCTTAATCGATGATCATTTTTTGTCAATTCTACAATATAACGTATGTGACAATCTGCCTGTTACTTAAATTGTATGCCTAACCTATCACTATAATATATGTTACTATTTTCTATACTTATTTATACTTGTACGTCTTTACAAAAAATGAAGCAAAAGAAAATTCTCGGCCAATGCCGGCCTTTTTCTGTCGACTAATTCATAGACCACACAACAAGAACTTTCCATTCAACAATTTATAATTATGGGTTATTGTTTACTATTGGCTCAATCAATGGCAATCATTCTACGTTTTGAAGAAATTGATCCTACCAAACTTATTGTTATACTTACATCAAGAATATATAGAACAAAATTGGTTTTTGCCCTTTTCAAAAAAACAATCCAGCATTTTGCCCCCTTTCCCAAACTAATTAGGAAAATACCATTTTTTTTAACTCAATTTTCTCGAAATCGAGTTAAAAAAAAAAAAAAAAAATTCTGAAGCCTTATAGTGGCGTTTTTAAACTCGATCTTCATGAAATCGAGTTACATGCAGTTTTTTTTTTTCTTTTTTTTTTACCTATAACTCGATTTCATGAAGATAAGTTTAAAAACGCCACTATAGGTCCTTAAATAGGCTCCTTAAAAACGTCATTATAGGGTTTAACTCAATTTTGAGAAAATCGAGTTTCAAAAGAGAAATATTTCCCTAATTAGTTTGGGAAATGGGGCAAAATGCTAGATTATTTTTTTAAAAAGGGCAAAAGCCCATTTTGGCCAGAATATATATCATATATACATGTGATGCATATTTTGTATCCAGAGGCTATTTGT
The DNA here is from genome assembly GCA_032878915.1 of Castanopsis chinensis. Classification (NCBI taxonomy): domain Eukaryota; kingdom Viridiplantae; phylum Streptophyta; class Magnoliopsida; order Fagales; family Fagaceae; genus Castanopsis; species Castanopsis chinensis. The sequence continues at coordinate 1,018,316 of JAVQMG010000064.1, forward strand.
ACTTTGTAGCTTTATAATATGCTTTTAGGGTAACCAAATTTACATCTCCTTTACGATTTCAATTTACAAAATACTAAAAATGTTAAGGATTATTTGCAACTGTATTCTAAGTTTTTTTTTTTTTTTTTTTTTTTTTTTTTTTTCTTATCATAAGTAACAAGATTCGACCCTAGGAACTAAACCCTATGGACAAGAGTAGATTTCATTAATTAGATTATAAGGCCACTCAAAGAGCATGGATGAGAAGTACCCTTTAAAATGTTATAAATATAGTGGCGCTTTAGAAACGCCAACATAGGTCTAATTTTTTGTAGTGACAATATTTAAAATGGTAGATTATGATAAGTGCAACATTACTTTCGTATATATATATATGTGTGTGTGTGTGTGTGTGTGTGTGTGTGTGTGTGAGATAGAGAGAAAGAGATTATCATTGACATTACTTTTAATATTACAACAATCATAATTTACCATTTCAGAAAATAAGTGAAATCTGTTGCTTCATTAATTAATGCATGGAAATTTTAGACATAGAGTAAAAACATTTGAGACGTAGATGAGGCATTTGTAGACAATGTTAACATTAAGGATGTCAATTTTTCCCCGCCCCTCCTTGCTTCGCCATACGTGGTTTTTCCCACCCCACAAAGGTGGTAGAGTGGGGATGAGACAAGATTTTAGCCCTGCACCACAGGGCAGGGCAGACATAGATTTAGACCTTTTAAACCCATCCCGCCCGGCCCCGCGTTGCTAAGGGTTATAATTGTAAATTTTTCATACCCTAAAACTCTACTATTTAAACAACCATATTAATATTAGCTTATTTTATTCTACCCAATGTGGTTCTTCATCTTTATTTTGTTATGTGTGATATTATGATATCTTTTATTATTATTAATTTTTATGTTTGTCTTGTTAAACACTTGGATATATTATTCAATTTTTCCTAAAAATTGATTTGATTTGATTTGATGGGATAAATTTAGTTATAATTTTAAGTATATTTTTATTAATGAAATAGGTTTTATTAAAAAAATTGTACTAGTTATAAGGTAAATTAACAAAAAGTAAAGTTTTACAGAAGCGGGGTTTTGCGGGGCTCTAAGGGGCGAGAATGAGGTGTGAAAGTTTTCTCCACCATGCGGGGCAAGATAAGGATGGGGCAAGACGAAGACCCCATCCTTCGGCCCCATCCCGCCCCACTGCCATTTGCCATCCCCAGTTAACAGCCACCCAACAGTGAACAAACATTCGATTTCCATGGATCGTTATCCGTACATGTACAGCATCGGAAAAACTAATTAATAGCCAGAGCCCCATCACAACGCCATTTACATAAAATAAATATCTGACTGACTTGAAACAAATTACCAGCTACATATAATTTTATATCTGACAGTTTCAACTTTGAGGACCTAGTCGTCCACTACCACTAGATAGAGACATAAAGAAAGAGAATGCGCGCGTAACTATGTTCCTCTTCGTCGTTTATTTCTTCTTCAATATCCTTTTCAATTTTCATTTTCAACAACTACCACAACTAATAAAGCGGCAGCCATAATAGGAAAAATAGCAGCTTTTTTTTTGTTTTTGTTTTTGTTTTTGTTTCTGTTTCAGTAACATATATTTTCATCACTAACCGAAAGATATGATAATCATAACCACTACCACCACGCTTAATAGTACCATGGCCATCATCATCCATTACATATAGCCTTTCTTTTTCCTAAAGCTTCAAACTCAAGAAAAGAAGAACCCCACTTTTACTCATTACTCTCTCATCAAATTGTCACCACCCCACCCAAATAAACATAATCATTTACTTTATTTCTTGTTACTCTTCTGAACACACGTCCTTTTCTCTTATTCTTTTGTTAAACCATAAACTTTCACTCCAGCTTTTGTGAGATCAGTCTCTTGAGTTTCTGAGGGACAAGAAAAATACTTGAAATTGGTTGCGGGATTCTGAGTTCATGAACATGCAGTGTTTCTGGGTTGGCTTGCATCTTTTCTGTGGCTTTTTCGTTGTTGGTTTTTGTGACCAAGATGGTACGTTTTGTTCCCCTTGTGTGTATTTTTTTTAACAAATCTTTTTTTATTTTATTTTTTATAACGAATCTAAAAATGTATTTAATGTCTCATAATTTATAATTTAAAATATCATGATACTCTATATTCTCTCAGATCAAGGACATAAAATCTTAACCATGAAATTGACTTTATTTCTTTTTTTTAACGGGTCAGAATATTTAATTTTACTCTTTGGAAGCAGATTTTTTTTTTCCTAGGGGAGGGGGGCGGAGTTAGTCTTTAGCAAGTTGTTTGTCTTGAATTTGTACTACAATGTCATGCATGCACTGCTCTCCCTTTGGTTAATGTGAAAATTGACAATTTAGTACAAATTTTGCATGTCATTTCGCTTAAGGCTTAGGTCAATGTGGCATTTGTTTGATACAGATTTTTGAGATTTGAAAACCATAATTTATCTGGAAATTTGCTTATTTATACAAATGGTACAGGTTTTTTGAGCATATCTTGCGGTGGAAATACTAGTTATATTGATTCATCAAAAATATCATGGGTCCCTGATGGTGAATATGTAAGCACAGGCAACATCACCACCGTTGTGTACATTGAGGGTACCTCCACATCCAATGTTCCAATCCGGTATTTTCCCAATACTCAAGATCGCCAGTGTTACAGATTACCGGTAAATAATGTGTCATCCTTGGTTCTTGTAAGAGCTCGATTTCTGTACCAGTAAATAACGCTAGCTGTTGGTCCTTCATGCATTCATCAATGGATTGGTCCTAACCCTACATTGTTGGGCCTTGGTCACGTGGGCCATTCTCGGTTACTCGGGCTTGAGCCCTTACAGTAAATGTGTGGGAAAAATGTCAAAGGAAGTGTAAGTGTAAGGTGAAAAATTAATAAGAAGAAAAATAGATACAAGGGAGATATAGTGTCGGAAATAGGTGGATCATATGGTTACTGATGTGACACAATAAAAAGGTAACAATAATAAATTATATACTTCAGCTTTTAGATATATATACTAATATACATATAGATAGATATATAATTTATCAACTCAATCTTGCCGTGTTTATATACCAATAGTGTATAGATCATATGCTCATGTGAATAGAATCATTCTTCTTCACATAATCCACTCTTCATTTTTATCTTTGTTTTCTGCTTCTGTTGGTTATGTACCTTTTGCTTTTGTGATTCAAACCTCTGTACACTTTCAATAGGATCTGTGGTTTAAAAGCAGAGAAGCCCATATTTAGGAGTCTCGATCATTTATATTTTAGACAAGAATTGGCTAGTCCAACCATTTCATTAAAGAAAATACAGAAAAGCTCAGTAGTTTTACACACCCAAGAAGTAGCAACTACGAATAATTAATAGAATTTACTTCTAAAAACAAAAGGATGCAATCTAATCCCAAACGAACACCTAAATACTAAAAAACTTTCACATATAACTTCTTAGGTAAGCTACTTATGAATTTCCTATCTAGCTTCCAGCATAGTTATAGTAACTGCATTCTCTATGTTAAATTCTTCATTTCTTAATATTGCACCTGAATTGCTGGGACTTCTTTCTATGAAGAAACCAGGCTGTTTAGGCTGGGGCAAAATTGCTTCCTTATTCGTTAACATAGAATATACACAAGACATTATTGGCCTATCTTCAGGAAACTTTTGAACACATAGCAAACCAACTTGAATACATCTCAAGATTTGAGATCTTAAATGTGAATCCTCCAAACATGTATACGATAGTTCCAAGGCCCTGCCCTCCTTCCACAGCAACCATGCCTAGCGCAATTACAATACGAATACTCACATAACCCACAAAAAAGGAGAGAGAGAGAGAGAGAGAGAGAGAGAGAGAGAGAGAGAGAGAGAGAGAGAGAGAGAGAGAGAGAGAGAGAGAGAGAGAGTTTTCCACTTACATGTCCCAAAAGGTTGTGATGATGATTTGGGTGAAAAAATTTTCTGATTTTCATGGCACTCACTATCTCTAACATAAGCACACCCATGCTAAACACATCAGATTTCACTGAAAATCTTCCATCAACTGCATACTCAGGAGACATGTAGCCACTGCATGAAACCATCAAATAAGCTTTATTATCATTATTGTTGTTACTGATAACTTAAATTTTAGTATGTCTTTAACATATCACCTCACCCTTACACCATGTTATAAGGGAATGAGGGGTACTTTGAGTCAAAGCACATTGATTAAATATTTGCTACAAATTGAAAAACACAAATCTAGTACCAATTTTATATTACTTACTATGTTCCAACAACTCTATCTGTCTTCACTTCACTTTCATCCCCTACAAAAGTTCGTGCTAAGCCAAAATCTGATATTTTTGGGATTAAGTTGATATCTAATAAAATATTGCTTGCTTTCAGATCCCTGTGGATGACTTGAAGTCTAGAATCCTGGTGAAGATAGAGAAGTCCTCGCACAATCCCGACAATAATGTCAAAACGCTTTGGCCATGCTAGCAGAGTACCATTTTGTTCTACATACAATTTTTGCCCTTGTTATCATGATTGTATCTATGTCTATTTTTAGTTCTTTTTGTGAACTTCTTTTGAAAATCAATTGGAGGATTCTATTCAAATACATAATAGACAAGACACTCAAGCATGCAACATTTAAAAGATGGAAAGTTATTATAATACATAAAGGGTCAAGAGAATCATACCAAAAATGAAACAATCCAAGCTTTTGTTGGGCATGTACTCATAGATTAATATCCTTTCATCTCCTTGAACACAATAGCCTAAAAGCTTGACAAGATTCTTATGTTGAAGTTTGGCAATGAGAAGAACTTCATTCTTGAACTCTTCAAGACCTTGTCTTGAATTCTTTGATAGCCTCTTCACTGCAATGTCTTGTCCGTTACATAGACGTCCCTGCAAATCATCAATTAAAGATGAATCTTTCTATCTAAATTTGTATAGTATCACCATAAATTTTTTGGCCTGTAATTAAATCAGAATCCTTTTTACCTTATAAACAGGACCAAATCCACCTGCCCCGATCACATTTGTAGGAGAGAATTTGTTTGTTGCTGTAGCAACTGTTGTGAAATTAAATAATGGTACGTCTACATCTTCTTTCTTTCTTTCACCTATTGAACCCATATATAACCTTTTCAGGAACTGCTTTTAATTTTAGTCTTTGTACAGTTTATCATGCTCATTTAAAATCTAGCTTTAATATGAGCAAGGATGGAGTGTGTGTGTGTGTGTGTGTGTGTGTGTGTGTATATAGGAAAAATGGATGGGTATACTTACATCTTCTATTTGTTGTCTTCCAAGTGAAACGCCAAAGCAACCCCAAAGTAAGCAATCCAGAAATGATTGATGCTGTTATGATGACCACCACCCTTTTCTTCTTGTTTAATTTGTGGATTGATCCTAGATCAGACAACAATTAAGTAACTGTTTCATTTTTGTTTAATGTTTTATGTTTCTTTCTAGTAGAAGTATTAGATCGTTGATTATAGTCCCTGGATGTACTATAAGTCAGTTGAGCATATGTGAGCTAATTCCATGACAAATTTACTTGTAATTTTTAAGTTTTGTACTTGTAATGTGATTGTGGCAATGAGGGCTAAAGGTTAACGGATCTTCTCATTGTGCAAGACTAGTCCCTGGATCTTCTCATTATAGTCCCTGGTTGATTCAGACAGAAACTCTCCATAGACACTCAGCTGATCGAGACCTCATTATGGATATTCTGTTATTTTCTTTCAAGGCTGCTTTGGTAGCCACACTAAGCGAAAACCTGACTTGTATAAAAAACTTTGTCAATCCTAATCATTTGAGAAGGAAGACAACCACAGTAAAACATAGAAGAGATAGCTAATATTTGTCTTCCAATCCTCACCCAGTGAACATCCTTTAGAGGTTGACTCTTTTAGACACAAAGATCACCTTAACTATGTTGGAGTTGCTACTAAAACCATAGAGACTACATCAAATCTTCAAGAAGCTTTAGTATGAATAAGAGATCAGTTTTACAGTAGATGGATTGACTTGTGGTACCAAGTGACTAAAGGACAAGGCGTGATGAGTCTGAAGTTGATGGCAGGAGTGAGGAGATTGGGTGCACTTCATGTGCTTGTACATATAAAGTCTAGTAAGTATAGTATATACTGCAACAACCTTCATATTTAATTTGATTAGTTGGGCTCAACCACAAAGTACGTTTACCTATTGGTTTTTCACTCTGTGAACAGATGCTCTTTCCTATGTATGTGCAAGGGCCTATTCAAGAATTTTAACTTGAGGGGACCAAATTGCAATATTGATAAAATAATCATAATTCATAAATCTATAAATACAAAATAATCAACTTAATAAATTGTCAAAAGAAAAAAGAGTGGGTTAATCCTACGTTGAAAAAATGAGTGTGAGTTTAAGAGTTATAAAGCTTGTGTTATGTATCCAAGAGTTAGGCTCTTTTGGATATACATCACTGTAAATTTCTTTAAAAACTCTTCTTTCCTCTCTCCATGTGTGTGTGTTAAAAAGTACTTAGTATTCTAAAAAAAGAAAAATTGTCATATACTTAAACATTATTGAAAATAAAAAAAGGGTCTAGATCACTATATACACATACAGAATTTTGCAAACTATTATTTTAGGCACCACTAATCCAACATATATAACCGAAACTTTTAACTTTTTGTTGACTTCTCCATTACTTGCCATATCATCATTATTTTTTTTTTTTAAATTATTTTTTGAGTATTATTATTATATTTAATTACTTAGATAACTTGTACAAAACTTTTTTTTTCTAGAAAAATTGCACAGAACTTTACACGTGTTTGGTCAGCAATATATATTTTATGAGAAAGACTTAAACATAGACTTAAGTACTGTTCCTTAGGCTCCCCTTTAAAGATTTTTCCATGTGGATTTTTTTTCATAGAAAGGAAGTGTATTTTTTAGTTAAGTAACCACATAACTGAATCTTAAGAAGGGAATTTAAGGAATAGTACCTAAGGTATTGTACTTAAGTTTATATATATATAATGAAACTTTTAATTTCTTGTTGACCTTTCCAAAGCTTGCCACATCATCATTATTTTTTTAAAACAAGATTATTTTTATTGAGTATTAATATTATATATAATTACTTAGATGACTTGCACAAAACTTTCTTTTGAGAAAAATTGCACGGAACTTTAAACATGTGTTTGGTTGGCAATATATATTTTATGAACAAGACTTAGGTACAATACTTAGGTGCTGTTCCTTAAGTTCTCCTTTTAAGATTTTACTATGTGGATTTTTTCTCATGGGAATGAAATGTATTTTTTAAAAGGGAAACATAAGGAACGGCACCTAAGGTACTGTAGGGATCTAAGTTTTGTCCATATTCTATTATATCTACATTATCCATCTAAATTTGAAAGAGATTTTGTGTTGAGAAAGTTACTATGGGGTTCGGTTTATCGAATTAGATCAAGCTCACAAAACATCAACTATTCATTTAACAATGAATTGTATGAATTTTTTTTTTTATGTCCTTATTAATCTATATATTATCTATATATTATTATTATAATATAAAACCAAAGTTTTTTTTTTTTTTTTTTTTTTTACCTTTTAGTGACCTTTTAAAATTTTGACACAATAGCTTTGCAAGATTCACAAATTTACACTTCATTATAATTAATTTTATTAATTAGACTTGTGTTATGACTCCTCTCTTCCCACCTCAAAATCCTAAATATAACTTGGTAAGGAAGTTGATTCTTCAACAAGAACAAATCCTGTTGTACAAGGCCACCTAATCGCTTTTAAATTTGAACTCAATTGTCTTATTAACAATAGAGTCTATGAATTGCAGTGTTGCACAGTCATTTACAAATAACATCCGTGAAAGAACTTGATATTCTTCGGCATAACCCTAAATCAATGTTGAAAGGTTGTGTTTTACAACCATCTAATCTTGGTAACTAAATCCTGCACCTATGAATGTTTATGATTATTTTTGTTCACGGTATATAGTTTAAACCCATTAAACTAATTGCCTGATGGTATTTCATGGTTTTTTTCCCTATACTCTTTCTTTTAGGGTTGCTAGGAACACAACCCCACAGATGATTTTTTTTTTCATTGTTTAAAGTTTAGGCTCAATAAAATTTAAAACTTATTACTTGATGGGTTTATGTACTTTTTTCCTTTTCTTATTTTTATCTTTTGAATAGTCATATATTTTTGGCTTTTGGGGAGTTTTAACATCTGAATTTTTGGGTTAGTTTTTGCAATATTTGAACATGTTTAGCAAATTTCAACAACCATACCATGTATTATTCTTTTGAAGGTAATCAATTTTTCTTTTATATTTCTCTATTGTATAATCATATATATATATATATATATATATATATATTGTTTCAATAATTTATAGGAAGTAAATTTTATGATTCTTTAATATTTTTTGGCTTTTCGAAATTTTTAACATCTAAATTTTTGAGTTATATTTTTGCAATATCTAAAACTATCTGGCAAATTTCAATGACTATAGCCATGAATTATTATTTTGAGTGTAATACATTTTTCTCTTATATTTCTCTGTTGTGTAGTCACACACGCACATATATATTTTCTATAATTTGTAGGCTCCTAATTTTTTTATTCTTCTCAATAGTTATAGGCTTATAGTCATGAATAATTCTTTTGAATGTAATCATCTCTCTCTTATATTTCTCTATTGTATAGTCATATATATTTTGTTTTGTTTTAATAATTTTTAAGCAATGACTCTTCTAATTCTTTAATATTTTTTGAAAGCCATTACACATTCACACAATGACTTCTTCATCAAATTGTAACACAAATTGAAGTTGTAAAAGAGCAATTCATGCAATGGTGTAGTTTCTTACTCAATTTAAGATTTTATAAAATCATTTTAGTTTACTACACAAACAAGTAGGTTCCCATGCATAGCATGGGTTAGTGACTAGTTATCCATAGCATTGAAATTTCCTTTTTTTTTTTTTTAATGAATTATTCGGCACCAAATTTCAAATTAAAAAAAATTGAGGATATGGAGAGAGATATAATATATTATCATATAGAAATACAAAAAATTGAACAACATATTCTTAATAAACAAAGCATATTCATAAATGCCCATGTGGTGTTAAACAAACAAACAAACTTGAAATGTTGAGGTTCAATTACTTTCTTGAAGGCTAAAACCCAAAAAAAAAAAAAAATAGCAAGGAGAAGCTAGAACTCAAAGCAAATATGGTCATATTTTTTTTTCTAGATGAAACGAGTTTATTTGTTTCCGAGTTAAAGTGTTAGAACAATAAACAATGACAAGAAAGAAACATGGGGTTGGTATCTATTGAGAATCCCATAGGTGGCTTCTTGAGGTTGAGAAGGATGGGAAAAAAGTAAATTTTGTTTGAAAATGGGTGGTAAAAGATGCTATTTTGAGAATATGGGTTATGGAAAAAACTTAAGTGTTCTAGAAACAATGCTCCCTCCTCTCACATGAGGGGTGGACCCCACGTGTGGGTCCCACCATAGGGCCCACCCTTCATATGAGAGGAGGGAGCATTGCTCTAGAGCATGTAAGAATTACCTGTGGGTTATTGTCTATTGAATTGACAACAAATTATTTGAAAAATTGGGGGAGTTAGCTTGCATTTTATTTCGAGGACTTTGGGTTGTTATCTATTGGACTAAGTATTAAGTAGAGTTCCTTCAGCAGAGGGGGAGGGGGGGGAAGGTAGCAAGTAGAGTTCCCAGAAAGAAGTGGGGGGTCATATTTTTCTTGGGGACCCAAAACCTTTTACTTTTTCTGTTGCTATCAGACTCATAGTCTAACAGTAGAAGAACATTAAAATTCTAGGGGGCCATGGACAACGTAGCTCCGCAACTTTTAATGTGTGTTTGTGGTTCATATGCTTTAATGTATATCTATGCTTATTTTCATGCTTGAATATTGATGAATCAAGTACTTGACTTAATACAAAACAATTGGTTAAAAGTGGTAGTTAAGTTGTATTAGGGGTCAAAAGTAATTTTGATTTGATATCAGAGCTTTGGTTCACTTGTGAAGGATTAATATCCTAATGTGTTCCTTAATCCCGTCTACCATGGATAAAAATATTTTAAATTCTAAAAACAAAAAATTGAAAGACAATTGAAAACAGTAATTGAAGATCATCTTTCACAAAATCAAACTCATACCCAGTTCTGAAGGGTGCATCCGAATGTATAGATCCTGTCCACCAGCCAGAAACTGTTTAATATCTACTAGATCATCAAACCAGATGGCACAGCCAGCACCTTCTCTGATATCTGAATTTGTATAAGCCATACAAGAACAGTTATTCAAGCATTCTGCCCTGCATTCCTCGAGATTCATTTTTGTGTTCACCCATGAGTGTGTAGTATCTGGGAGTTTCAATCCAGAAAATTTTTGAAACGCATGCGTACTTTTCTCCTCGCAGCTCAATTGTTTATTGCGTACACATCCTTGGGACCAATCCAGTGAATCCCATCTTTGTTGTGACTTGGGTTTGAATCCGTTTAAACATTGGCAGACTGGATAGTCGGTAACAAGACATCTTGCATAGGCTCCACAAAGGTTATAAGTATCACAGAAGTCCATAGACAGAGATGCTTGAAGCTTCCAACTGTGTTCTGTCCATGTGAAGCGTTGAATTAAAGAGTTGGTTTGGTTGATAACTGATCTTGAGTGAAGTGACTGTTCCAGGGTATACATGTAGTAGGCCTCATCTTGATTGAACACAAATTTGAAGGTAATCATCGGATTTGGCTCTACTGCAGGTAAACCACTGAAGCGATAGCCATTCCAAGGCCCAGAACGGAAGTATATTGTTGAGCCTTGCCACAAATAAGCTTCTGGGTAGTTGTGACGTGTAATCTCCAAGATAAAGTTCCCAGGAGATGGGTCATCCCAGTTCTTCCATGCAATGAAGCGCCTGTTCAGACCTCTCTTCCTATCCCAACCGTATTTCATCCCTGCTAACATTGTATCAGATGGATAGTCAAAGCTTTCCCACAAATAATCTTCTGAATTGCCATCGGTTACGACAAGATTTCCAGTATCCAGGAGTTGTAACACTGGACTCTGAGCTTCTTTCAAAGTGCTTGCTGACCAAACAACCGAATTATTCTGGATGACGTTAAGATTTCCAGTGCTGTTTATCATCAAAACCCCAGAAGTATCGTTGATTGGGCGAACTCTGTTTGCAACCCAAACAACAGTTTGAACTGGGATGCACTTGTACCAAATCCCCAAGTAACGATTCTTGGAACTTCCAGGACTGAAGAAACCCAGTACAAAGTTTCCTTCTCTGGACACTATGGTGTCACCATCACTTAAACGTTGGGATGGAGTTATGCTGTGTACTCCATTGGAGATTTTAAACAAGAAAAAAAGTAAATTTGAAACGACAAGAATAGAAGAAAGAAGGTCCATTGATTCCCAGCTCTTGACCTCATTCGTTCCAATACACAAGTTCAAGATGGGCCATCTAATAGTTATAGGACATTAGAAAGGCATAAACCGTGAACAACAGGACAGTTGACTTGGACGCATGCCTTCCTAATGTTACTCAATAAGTATAAATTACATAATTTAATAAAAAAAAATTTGTATATTGACAACAACAATAAAAAAAATATGCAAATATATAAAGTTTACAATAGCCTTCTACATTTTTTTTTTATCAAATATTTGTCCATAATTTTAGCAAAAGAATAAACAATAAACTATAAGTTCATTTAAAATATTAATAAAATTATTAATTATTGTTGTTTAATTGTTTCATTAATTTGTTTGTCTTTTATAAACTATAATTTTTTATGTTGTTGTTTCACTAATTATAAAATTATTAATTGTTGTTTAGCCTAACATAATTTAATTTGTTTATTTTTTATAATATATTGGTTAACTAAATTATTAATTATTGTTTATTAGTTGCTTACCCTAGTTAAAATTTTATTATATCTTTTTACTCTCCAATATTAACTAGTGTGGGGGGCAAAAGTGTCAAAAACGCCATATGGGCCTTAGGCCTGGTCCGAGGACATGGACTCCGCCAAAGGGCTGTAAGTCGAGAATATGGTCTCCTAAAACGAGGGCCCAAAAGCTCGCCGATCAGGACACTGGCCAGTTGGGAGAGAGTCCGAGGAGAAGGTTTTCTCGAACAACAGAATCGGGAATCGAAGAGAGCAGCATGACACTCAAGGAGGGGCTCTTAAAGCTCAGTAAGTCATGCTGAGCTTCAACGGGACGCCGAGGAGGGGGACAAGTGGGACGTGCACTGCATAAAGCTTCTGCCACCGCATTAAAGGCTTCTCACCTACCCGCCTGGCCGCATTAATGGGGAAATGACCTCTGAGGGGACGGCGATCAGCTTTAAAGCCATTGGGGAGCGTTTTTAAGGAAAGGATGGATGGGAAAGGGATCTGCATTGATGGCTCTATGAATGGGAACCAGGTATGGGGAATATAAATAGAGAAGGGGAGACCCCTGGGAGGGGATCCGAATTTGGCTTGAAAATGAAGACTTTCTCTCTCCTCCTAAGCAGTAGCAGGGAAACAAGAACAAAGACTCCTCGGCCCACGTCCGAGGAGAGCTAAGGTCATTCCGTCAACCTGTTGCACACATACAGCGGACCTAGCGCAATGCCATTGCTTTCTATCATTCTAAAAAGTCTAGACTTCAAGCCCACTCTCTACAAATTCTATTGTATAGGCCGTTTGGGCCAGCCCTGTCAAGTACATGGGCTCCGGGCTTGATTTGTGTCCTTACAACTATTAACAATCTGTTACTTAAAATTTATTATGAAATATTATGAAAATATTGTGGTAACATTTATCAATTGTGATTTTTTATTTTTTTTATTATTTGTCGTTTCTTTCCTTGCATCCTTATTCCTTACGTTTCTTTTTCTTTTTTCTTTTTTTTTTCTCTTGTTTTTTCTCCTCCACACACGTATCCCCATCCCCACTCCTCTCATCTTGTTTTTATTTTTCTAGAACTCTTCCTCCACACAACATGTCCTCTCTGTTTTTATTTTTCCTTCTTTATCTCTAGCTCTCTCTTTCTCATTCTCTCTCATACTCTCACCCTGTCACACACAGGGCCGGCCCTTCCCTTAGGCGAGTTAAGTGGTCGCCTAAGGCCCCCAAGGGAAAGGGAGGCCCCAAAATTTTAGAAAATAAGAGGGAGTAGGGAAAAAAAAAATTTAGTTTCAGGGAGGCAGAAAAATCTGACACAGTAGGGGGAAAAATTTAGATTAAATAGTACAAAATTCTGGCATATCCTTTTAACCAAAAAATAAAAATTTTGGTAAATCAAACAAACCAAAAATCATCCGGATAAATTACAAATCCGGTCTAACACATTAACCACCAAACAATCACAAATCACAACAAATAAAATAACTCAAAACCCTAAAAATTTTACCTTTTCTATCTAATCTCTGCTCTCCGCCTCTCTCTGTCTCTCATTCTCATTCTCTTTGATTCTCTTTCTCTCCCTTGTTCTCACTAATCTCATATTCTCATCTGCTCTCCGGCCCTGGCAACAGGCTTCCTCAGTTCCTCCAGCCTTTCTCTTCCTCTTCCTCTTCCTCAATTCTGATCAGCAGCCGTTCAGCAAGCATCCTTCAAGTTTTTTTTTTTTTTTTTTTTTTAAATAAAGCTTTGCTGCTGGCCTGCTCCCTGCGTTTTCTTCTTTTTTTGATTTGGGTAATGGGTTAGATTGATGGGATAAGGGATTTTGTCTTTTTGTCTATTGCCTACCTGTGCTTGTGCGTTTTTGACATTTTGTCTTTTTATTTTAATATAGCTTGCTGCTGCCTCAGGCCCTCAGCCTGCCTGTGCCTTTTTTTTGTTTTTTGTTTTTGGGTATTGGGCTTTACTGTTTTAGATAAGTATGAATCCTCTGATAAGTGATAAGATTAGATAGATTAATTTGTTTTGTGTTTTTTTTTTTTTTTTTTTTGTCTTATTAATAAGTCTTGTTGTGTTATAGTTGTGCTTTTTTTTTTTTTTTAATTTTAATCTTGTGTTTTCAGTTTATATATATATATATTTTAGTTAGTGGCCATATATTGAATAAGTCTTTATTTATGCAGGTTGAAATTGCTAAAAATTTGTTATTGTTCGGTGAAACTACAACAATACTTTTTATATAAATCAGGTTCTATTTCTCATTTGTTCTACACTTGAAAGTTATTTTTTATTTTAGTCTTTATAAATATATTGTTTGATTATAAATGTCTACTAGGAAATATGCATTTGGATATGAAAAACTTAAAAAAAAAAAAAAAAAAAAAAAAAAAAAAAAAATGAGTCTCAAAAAGGTTCAATAGATAAATTTGTTATTAGTAATAAACAAAATATAACACAAAATTTAGATGAAAATATCACAAATGAGTAAGAAATTCACCAAAAAGAGTTAAAAGATAATGAAATGATATAATTGCAAGATAACAATGATGTTCAATTTTGCAATACAACAAATCTTGATAATGAACTTCAAAATAATTTAGAAGAAAATGAAAGTAATGATGAAAATGTCACAAATGAACAAGTTCACCATAATGATATTCAACTAGAAGAAAATGAAAATAATAATTACATGTTGAATTATATTCCTTCAAATATTGACATAAAAGGAGACGTTAGAAAAACTTGAATACAAAAATTTAATTAGTCAATTTGCATCTCAAAAGGCAAGAAAAATAGATTTTAAATGAAATATATTATAATATAAAAATATTAAATAAATGTTAATTTAATTAATATATAAGTATAAAAAATGCCCCATTTTTAACTCTTGCCTTAGGCTCCAAAATGCCTAGGGCCGGCCCTGGTCACACACACAATACTGGCGGAGAACAAAGCTAGAATTTAAAGCTATGATGTTGGAGATGGCAGTGGCAGAATTTAAAGCTTGCTTCGCCCAAGAGAAATGTGAACAGGAAAGCACGGTAGCAATTCTAAAAAAAAAAAATGGAGATGGAGAAGTTGTTGGAGTGGGATTTTGGGGTGTTTTCTCTCTAAAATTGGCTTTAAGGAGGCCATTGGAGATGCTCTTAGGTTCGGCTGTAATCGCTTATATTGGGTTTTGGTTTTTTATTTTTTATTTTTTATTTTTTGAGAATCCATGGGTTTACTACCATGTTGGGTTTGCTTTACCTTGTTTTTTTTTTTTTTTTTTTCTTTTTCTTTAGATAGGGTTTGTAATCTATTATTTAGGATTGATGTTGGACTTTTTTTTCCCTTGTGGGCTTGCTCTATTACAATTTTTTCTTCTTCAGATTTTAATTCAAAATTTTTTCTTGGGCTTTTTTTTTTTTTTTTTTTTGCTTGAAAGTAGAACAAATAATTTTTTTTTTTTTCTATTTGAGGGTGTTCCTCATTTTGGTTGAGGGTGTTCCTAATATTTTTTAAGGATAAACAAATAATTTTTTTTTAATTATTATATATAAATTTTTTTTTTCAGCTCTGGGTATTCTTGGGAACACCTTGAACTTAATGTGGTGCCGCCACTACTGATAGACAAGGAATGTATTGACCCCTTTGGTAAATTAATCAATAAATTAGTCATATTAATTAATTAGATTTAATTACATGCAATAAGCATGGTAGCACAAACAAATCATCAACTAAGTTAAATTCAGTAGAAAATAAATTTGATATAGGTGATTTGTTTATGAATAGAGAAAACCACCGAGGCAAAACCCCACCGGGTGAATTTAAGGTCACCACTCCCAAAAATCTACTATTATTAAAACAAGCGGTTAAAAGTAAAAGGAATCCCAGCACCTAATACTAACCGACAGTTGAACCCTTACTCAATACCCAATTGGACTTGTGATGTAGCAACAATCTCTCATTTCAATGCACAAATCCCAATACGTGACTAACCAATGATGTGGGAATTTCAGTACGTGACTAACACATCAACTTAAGGAAGATGTTGGCTACAAAATTCTTCAGTTCATCAACATGTAGATTAAGAAGCTCTTTGGTTACAAAATTCTTGGCGCAAAGATGCAGTAGCTTTTACAGAGAATATGATGAACTAGGGCAAATTCTGTCTTCGGTCACAATTTGCATGCACAATGACTTTTCATCAAGTTGCATTACCTTGCATTACATTTGACGGCCCTTAAAATAATTCTTATATATGTCTAGGGTTGTGAGAAAAGAAACCCTACACAAATACACATAGATATGCGTGAAATCTAATTTGGAAATCCAAACTTCGTAATTCTCGACAAATATAGCTTCTGTCAAGCTACTGTCGAGCATTAACATTAAACCTCGATAGATATGATCTGTCGAGCTATCTGTTGAGCTTTAATGAACAACATTTCTTCACTTGTTTCTTGGACAGATTTGTATGGCTTCAATACTAAACTTGAACTCTTATTCCTTGAAGTACTAAACCCATCCTAGATCTATCTAATTACAAGTAAAGTGTGTTTTGTTAAAGGATTAGCCAATTTACATAACAACCGTCCGATGAAGGACTAAGTATGCCAACGAAGAGACGTCGGAACCTATAAGATCCTTGCATCATGTACAAGCGAACGGAGTATCCAGGTCGACAGACGGATGACCATGTCGACGAATGTGCATGGTGGGTCCCACCGGTTTTTGCTTGTCCCTTGCTCATGAGTCTCTACCTAGAAATTACTTGCACACCACGTTTAAGGACCCAACTATATGTTTGTATCTTCCTTATATGGGAAGATAAACCCTAAGATCTTGGGACCTTAAACCCAAGATCTTCTCTACAAGGAAAACTCCTTCATTCATGGGATCCTTGTGAACCCTTATACCACTATATAGGTGCAAAGCCTCTTCCTCTCCTAGGTATGCAGAAAATCCTTAGCTTTCTCACTATAGAGTTCTTGGAGATCTTTCATTCGCTGACTTAACTTTTAGAGGGTCTTTAGCCAGCACCTCACCAGTGCTCTATGTTGGTTCTTGTTTTCTTGTTCTTCAAGTCCCATTGGAGTGTTCCAGAACAATTAGCTTACTAATGATTTTTGGGCATCATTAGTTGGCGTCGTTTGTAGGGAATGAGTGATTAGCCATATCACTGCTTCTAAGACAAAGAGTTGCATAGTCCAAACGTGATCGACAAGTACCCTCAACCAGGAGACAAGGAACCCCCTCAACGCCTTGGAAAGACAAGTGCAAACCCTGACAGCGGTAGTTGAGTAGCTTACCCAGCGCAACTAGGAGTTGGAGCAGTAGTTAAACCAAAGGAGCGAATGACGTCCTAAGGATTAGTGCAACAAACGGGACAACGAAGAGTAGAATGGTAGTCACCTCTTGACAGGAGGCCAACGGGAAAGGGAAGATCAGGAAGAAAGCAACATCCTCAGCAGGTGGGATCAGCAGGAAGATACTGACCGCCGTTGGAACTAGAGAGTAGTGCAATACGTATGGCGCAAGACATGCAGATGATGAAGGAGAAGATGTACATGATGATGAAAGCCATAAGGGGATGAGTATCCACCAACCTGGACAAGCTAGTTCAGTGGATTGACTC
This sequence comes from Castanopsis chinensis, assembly GCA_032878915.1. Classification (NCBI taxonomy): domain Eukaryota; kingdom Viridiplantae; phylum Streptophyta; class Magnoliopsida; order Fagales; family Fagaceae; genus Castanopsis; species Castanopsis chinensis. The sequence goes on from JAVQMG010000064.1 coordinate 1,035,938, forward strand.
ACCCTTCACAGCGCAGGTGACTTCTTTCTCCCTTCCCACCAAGTTCTAGATGCCAAAGGTGGAAATGTACAATGGATCATGGGACCCGCCAAATCATCTAGAATCATTCAAGACCCTTACGCACCTAAAAGAGGTCTTAGATTAGATCATGTGTAGGGCATTCGCCATCACTCTTAAGGGACTGACAAGAGTATGGTTCAGCAAGTTAGCCCCTAACATCGTCTCTACCTTCAAGGAATTGAGCGGACACTTTGTCACATACTTCATTGGAGCCTAAAGGTACAGGAGATCTACGGCAAGCTTGCTAAACATCAAGCAATGTGAGGATGAAAGCTTGAGATCATATGTGACTTGATTTCATAAGGAGTCTCTTTTGGTTGATGAGGCCAACGATAAGGTCTTGGTCACTGCATTCACTAATGGACTCCAATCAAGAGAATTCCTCTTTTTCATCTACAAGAATGACCCAAAGAAGATGGTTGACATGTTATACAAGGCCACTAAGTATATGAACGTTAAGGGCGCCATGATAGCTCAAGGGAGCAGACTGAGGAAAAGGGAAAGACAAGATGACCCATGTCAAGACAAAGGAAGAAAGTTTGCCCGGACAAATGACCGAAAGGGCTATAGGAGACCAAGACCTCTGCCTGGGAGGACTGTTAACTTCACCCTGCTAAACATTCTAGGAAGCGTAATGCATTGAGCTTATGGAATGAGAGGCACAATATTATGAGTTTTATCATCTAAAACTATAAAACAAAAATTTATGAATGTCATAACTTTTAAGTGTGTCAAAAAAAAAATGGAGACATTGATTTTCTTATCAGTCAGCTTTTGTGCCTTGGAATTCTTTCTAGTGCTGGCCATAATTTTCTTCAAAATATTGTCTCTTACTCGAAATTAATTTCTTCCCATTGAACCTAATGTTAAATACACTCAATAATTTTTTTTTTTTTTTATATGATTGTATGTTATGGAAATTACCATCTATGTCAAGTCAAAAAGAGTAAGGCTCTAGCCTAGGATTTGCCAATCAAAATGGTTTGAGTGAAGAATTCCAACATTCATTTAACAAAATAGGAGGCATTGGAATTTCTTACCGAGTGTATACACTGGGTTATGCTTTACATGTGAAAAGGTGAAGCGATTATTATCAAAAATTGTGATTATTGAGAATGCCTTTTTTGTAAGTTTCATGAATGTGAATCAAACTTTTGACATTGAACAGTAATGATTTGTAGGAATTCATTGCAAAACGGGTAACTAGTGGTGGTTTATCCTAAATTTGACATTCTCACGCCTCATTTTATGAAAGTTGTTTTGCTTATTAGTTAGTTTTTTTTTTTTTTTGCATAAATTGAAGGAGACCTTTCGCATTTTGTCCAAAGAACTAATAATTTTAAAGGATTGATTTTAGGGTCCGTTTGGTTGGGGGGTGGAAAAGTGAGGGAATAGAAAATGGTGGGAGGACGGAAAAATGGGAGGATAGAAAAGATTTTAATTTCCCTTCTTTTTGTTTGGTTAAGAGTGAAAAAGTGAGTTTGTATGAATTTACTCATGTACCCTTGTTAAAAAATGATGCACAATTAAAACAAAAAAGTGACAAAAAAAAAATACAATCACCCAAATTTATTGAAAAATAAAAATCATGTCTAGAAAAAAAAAAATCACGTCTAAAAAAAAAAAAACACACACACACACACACACAACTCAACTCAACACGTAGTGATGCCCATGTGCAACTTACACATGAGCATTTTTATCCTTCACTTATCAAATTTCCCTCCACCAAGTTTTCTCCCCATTTTGGGGGAGAAAAACTTTTTGGTGGGCCCCACCATCATTTTCCCCTCCCCCCTCTCAACTAAACATCCTCCAAAAAGTTTTCCTTCATCATTTTCTCGCCTTTTTTTTTTTTCTCCATCCTCCATAAAATCCACTCTACCAAACACACCCTAAAATTTAAAGTAAAATTCTTATTAGGACAAAATAGTTAACAAACTAGTGTCATGTGTTGAAATGTGTTGTGGTGCGAATGGGTGAATATTTTTTATTTAGACTCTATTAGTTGGATAGATGGCAGAGTTAGAGATTGGAGAATGTTAATATTTAGTGTTCCGATATCATTGTGTTTAAAGCTCTAGCCACATTAGCACTATACTCCAAAAATACTAGTTTAGTCACAATTGCGCCCCTTCTAGTTGCTAAGAAAGCACTAATCAACTCAGTACATGTCCGATATAAGACATAGCAATGTAGCATACACTCATACAATACACAAACATTCATTATCCAATTAATTTATGACATTGATGCAAAGTTTGAACCGTGCCTACACCAAAACCAATTGGTGTCTTGGTCTGGTAATTAAAGGCAATCATTATAGTGCAAACACCAAAAATTTGAAATCAATAGTATCTATATTTGAAATTCTACAGAAGCAACTTTTGCCACAATTTGTTGAAGTGGTTGTTTTTGAATAGTGGGAGGTGGGGGAAGGAAGTAGTGCCTCCATGAAAAAGTTATTGTTCATTATTTAACACTTCACCGAATTGTGACAAAAGTTGTACAAATATTAAATTGTCCTTAGACTTATTGAACACTAAAAGGCATTGCCTACTCTTTTGTTATCTTTCTAACGAATAATGATAAGCACAGAACATTAATATATTTTTTTCGCTAATATGTGAGGAGATAACACCGTAATTAATGCGATTCCAATTAAGGTTTTAATATTATTTTTCAAGTTTATATATTCATTCAACAATCTGAACTTATTATTAAATAAATGATCACGGTTTACAAGCATAACATTTAAATTTATAAATAACAAATTAAATTAAAAATATTAAACAAAATCCCAAAACTCAAAATAAATCAAACTAACAAATTTATAACACAAATATTTGTTGAACTATTAATAGCAAATAGGTCCACTCTATTTAATTTGTTAAAAAAATTTGTTATAACTACTTTGTGATCTATAGAGAGAAAAAAAGGAGAATGGATGGTTATTTTCATCTCATCATGGCAGTTTTCAAATTTCAAAACTTTTTCCTCTTCTTTTTTCTTGTTTTTCTCCAAACGCAAAAATCATAGGTATTTGATATCAAAACTCGATCAATAGATAGAAAGTCAGAATCTTGATCAATGGAGCGAAAATCAGGTAGAAACTTTCGTTATCTCCGGAGATTCAAGCTACGCAAAATACAAAGATCACCGTTCGTGTTGTTATGGAGTGAGATACTAAAACCACAGACACTACTGCAAATCTTGAATTTCAAATCTTCATTATAAGTTGTAGAAAATATTGGAAAAGAAAAATAAACTAATATACCAATAAATCTAAAACTTTTCGTCATTGATTATTACTACATATAAATTTAATTAAATTAAAATCTGAAAAGTTTATTTGAACTTCAATATACATTTTTGAACTCAAGAAAAAGCTAAAAACCTTAAAATTCTTGTGCGTCCATAATATATATATATATATATATATATATATATATATATATATTTATTTTAATTTCTGAAGAAAATATAAAATATTTATCATTTTAAAAAATACCAAGCAGGCTAATATACTCCTTAGATTAAACACGAACAATGCACATAGCAAAAGAATTTCAATCAAAGCCTAAATTTTATGGGGAAAAAAATTGAGAAAGAAAGAAGGTTTAGAATTGAATAAAAAAATTCAAAAAATATGCTAAACAGGAGGAATTTTAATCCGTTTTTGAAGAGGGTTGCATGCACGTTGTCCTTCCAACATTACTAGTGGTGTCTATGGGAGGTCAATCATCTGAATTTGAATCTATGCTTAATTTCATGAAACCTGTTGATCCACAAGAATGCACTAACAATTCAAAAATGGATTTCAAACCAAGGGAATCAATTTCATACTAGAGGTCGTATCGGTTTGGCTAGGGGAACGAAATATTTCGATACCGGTCAATACTAGTGTACCATTTCGAAATTACCGCTATATATATTTTAAAAATTATAATAAGTTACTAAAACAAATATTAATATTTTTTTTACTCATATCTCTTCTATCTTGTCAATACCTTTTTTTAAATCCTCGTTTATTCTCCATAACTCACTACTATTTATTAAAAGCTCATAAATATTTAAAGATTAACAATAGATTTACGTTAACCAATAATTTTATATTTTTTATTCTATTCTTTTCATTCTTTTTTCACCTCCACACGTTTTGCTTATCGTTGTAACCCATTAGTCTTTCATTATAAGTTTTTTTTTTTTTTTTTTTTTCTTTTTTTCACCTCCACACGTTTTGCTTTGAAGTAGAGTCAAAAGAAACAATGAAAAAGACTAAAAAAGTGAAGTGAAATGGTTGAATGCGTTCTAGACGTGTTATATTTATAGTTCCAACATAGAGATCATTACGAGCTTCATAAACATACGGTCTTTGTAGATTTTGCAAAGCGGCTATTGGTGTTTAGCAAGGTTAATGACGAAGAAACTGGTTGCAAAATTAAGCATCAAACCAATGTAGTCGATATCGTACCGGTACCAGCCGGTATGTACTGTACCGGTACGTATACCGATATTGAAACACCAACGATTCGTACCGGTTTAAGTATCAGCCGATTTCGGGCAATACCAGCCGGTACCGGGCGTACCAGCCAATACAGAAAAAATCCTTTTTTTTTTTTTTAGTTTTGTAAGTTTTGAATTTTTGTAAAAGTAGAATGATAACTTATTTGCATTAACTTATTAGTATTATTTGTTTTCTTAATATGCAATGAACAATTAAGCTTTCTATTTTTTATATTGTGTTTTTTTTTCTTTAATTGATGCTAAAGTTTAAAATCATGAATAATTTGTTCTTAATTGAGGTAATGTTTTATGGTAAACTTTTATATTTATTATAATACACACACACACACACAAATATACATACATATATATATATATATATATATAAACGGTACGAGATTAACTCCCTTGCATCAGACTATCAATTCTTGTAGCATTTATAATGTACAATTTCTGCTTACCAAAAAGAATATGCCATGAAATAGGCTATAAATTTAAAGGAGTATGAATCAAATTCATTTTCGCTAGGCACGTTTGTGTTTTGGATACAATAAAATTGAACATGATTTGTTTACAAGTTATCCGTTTTAGGTTTAAGGACGTTAAGTGATTATTGAATCAAAAGTGAGATCGCTAAAAATGACTTAAAAATATAAAATATAATTTCATGTAAGCTCACATGAAGTAGTGTCTAATAAGTTGTTATGCTTGTTAGTAATTTTAGATTTGGTTATTCAAAAAATAGTTAAAACAGTTGACGCTAATTTTTTTTTTTTTTTGGGTAAGACTCATCTCACCAATATGTACAACCAATGAAACTTTCGATGCCACTCATTTTAAAGTTGCAATTGGATATAGTATTAGCATAATCAACCAATTTCAATTGGTCGACTACAAAGAAAATATCAAACAAAATACCAAAGGCCTCTTGGAGCCTAGGCGTTTGCCATTTGTGCCTAGGCTTCAAGAGGCCTTTGTGCTTAAGTGTGACCCTTGCTTTTACCAACACTAGAATAGACTATTTATATCATTAATAAACTACAAATAATAATTTTATATCATATGAACATTGATAGACTTATACAATCTAGTTCCAAATCTATATAAAAATATTTTTAGACAAATATATATATATATATATATATATATAATATTATATATAGTTAAATCGAACCCTCATGTTCACGAACATATTATTTTGGAGGGAATTTGCAAACTAGCACAGTGACGAGATAGAATATCATAAGTTAACATGCGGTTGAAAGAAAATTGCAAACTAGCATCTCGAGTTTTATAGACTCGATTTCAGTTTAAAACTTGAGGGTTAAAGACTCGATTCCCACTTGGTAAGTTGGAAATATGATGCCAAATAGATCTCGAGTCATATAGACTCGAGTTCTAAAAAACAAAACCAAATCTCCGAGACTCGATTTTGGTATACAACAAACCAAAAGAACAAAGGAAGAATGATCTGACGAAGAGAAGAACAAATCTGAAGAGGCACGATCTGGAGCTCTGAAGAACAGAGGAAGAACGAAGAGACAATCTGGTCGATTGGACGATTGAATGTTGGATGAGCCTATCTGGTTGATTAGACGATTGATCTGGGTGGGCAAAGAACAAAGAAGAAGAAGGAAAAAAATAAAATGCGAGGAAGAAGAATGCACAGAAGAAGGAGGAAAAAATAAACGGTGAAATTCAAGTTTTAAAAACTTGAGATGCATGTGGATATTTTTCCACATCAAATGCCACCACTTACAAATTGAGACTTAGAAATTCGAGTTTTATCTTGGAACTCGAGTTTTAAACACTTGAGATACTAGTTTCCCACATTGTTTTGAAACGTAACAACTAACGAAATTGTTTGATATTTAGGGTTATTTGAAAAAAAAAATTCTATTATTTTGTTTGAGTTTGGCTTGTTATATATATGTTTATTAATAAAAGGCTATTGCTATTGTATTCATCCTTATAAGAATTTAAGCATAGATTAAATTTTTATTATTTTTGACAATTCTTTTGTCTTTAATTCCTATATAATTTCTTGTTTTGTGTTGGTTTAAAATTTAAATGGATTTTTTTATTTTTTCTCAAGCTTTAGAGCATGGACTTTAGCTAAGATGTTCAACTCTTAAACGTCAAGCATTGACTATAAGTCTTGCACATGAAACAAATCGAGATAAGAAATTAAGAATATAGTCCATTTTGGTTGGCTTTGTAGCTTGATTTGTCTAGATATCAATTTTCTTCCCTACCAAAAGTCCGACTTGTTTTAGATGAAAATTTCATTGATTGCTACTTGTATACAAAATTCAAGGATCATTGAATTGGAATAGGCCCCTCACTAACCCAACAAAGTGGCTAGGTATTAAACTATTAATGTATTACAAGGGAATTGCAATCTTAGCAAGGTTTAAAAAAGTTTTAATGTCTTTAATTATAATTTCTTAGGTGTTGGACTTTTTTTTTTAATTTTTTTTAACCAATGAAATATTAGGTTAAATTCAATTAGGTAAGACTATATAGCTTTTCCTGCATTGCTTGAATTCAATTATGGAACTAAGATACTCTACCTAAGTTTTTGACATATATATATATATATATATATATATATATATATATACTATTTTAGAAATATAAGGAGAAACGCATGTCATTCAACTAATGTATTGACAAGTCCTCACTAACTTGAAGAAATTCCCTACAGAATCTGTTAAGGACAAGATCAACAACAAATCCAAAATACAAATCCAAGCTAGTTGTGATAAAGAGGAGTCTTTGAATTCCAAAATTCAAAAGAGTTGTGCAGATAACAATCAAGCTAGTGATAAGAACGGCTGTCAAAGATAGACTTGTTTTGTATTTGTCTACATATCAATTTTCTTCCCTACCAAAAGTCCAACTTGTTTTAGATGAAAATTTCATTGATTGTTACTTGTATACAAAATTCAAGGATCATTAAATTGGAATAGGTCCCTCACACCCAACAAAGTGGTTAGGTATTAAACTATTAATGTATTACAAGGGAATTGCAATCTTAGCAAGGTTTAAAAAGGTTTTAATGTCTTTAATTATAATTTCTTATGTGTTGGACTTTTTTTTTTTTTTTTTTAACCAATGAAATATCAAGTTAAATTCAATTAGGTTAGACTATATAGCTTTTCCTGCATTGCTTGAATTCAATTACGGAACTAAGATACTCTACCTAAGTTTTTGACATATATATATATATATATATATACTATTTTGGAAATATAAGGAGAAACGCATGTCATTCAACTAATGTATTGACAAGTCCTCACTAATTTGAAGAAATTCCCTACAGAATCTGTTAAGGATAAGATCAACAACAAATCCAAAATACAAATCCAAGCTAGTTGTGATAAAGAGGAGTCTTTGAATTCCAAAATTCAAAAGAGTTGTGTAGATAACAATCAAGCTAGTGATAAGAACAGCTATCAAAGATAGACTTCTTTTGTATTTGAAGATAGACTTCTTTTTAAACTCCTTCTATCTGTAACTTTATCTTCTTGTAATTTATAACTCAAACACGTATTATATATATGCAGCACAACCAACACTGTTTCAATAAGGCTGGAAAATTCAATTTTTGTCTTGCACTTACCTGCTTTTACAGAATCCAATTGAGCTTCTGCAATTCTTCACTACCAAATTGGCCATTCTCAATCTTTCACATTTCTTCACCGAAATCCTCAACATTTTTCACAAAATTCCCACACCCCGAAGGCCCAAAAAGATAAAGAAAAAGAATTGACCAAAGAAATTTGGTTGGGCCCATATGCAAAAAATGGAAGTGCAAACATGTTTGTTGTGGTTGCGGGTATGGGCCATATCCAACATATGTCAGCTTTGGGTTGTGCTGCATTGTCAAGAAGAGTGAGGAGTTTAGGACTCTTTGGGTGAAATTGCTTTGGAAATAGAGGTGGTGGTGAATACTTAATCAATGGGCTGGGATGAGATTCGGAGTCATATAGACACGTAGCACAAGAATTGAGGCCTGGGTTTCTTCTTCAACTCGGAAAAAGATTGTTTTTCTGCTAGGTTCACATTTCTAAATGGGCTTTTTTAATAGTAGCAATGTTGTTGACTAAGTTATGCCGAAGGATTTTCCTCAAGCAGTTAATTGAGCCCAGGCCCATGATTTTCAGATTTTGTACCTGATCTGTTTCAAACTTTCAATAAAGTATTTGTGATAATTGTATTACAAACCTCATTTTTGGGAGTTTTAAAAAAGTTTTTGGGTAAATCATATTTTAAATCCATAGTTTATAATAATTGTCTCGTTGATTAAATATGTGTATTGGTTCATCCTCTCTCATAATGTGTGCACCTTACAAATATGTGAGACTCACATATTATGAGAATAATAATATTAAAACCTTAATTTGTTTTCTTTTTATTTTTGAGATAATTGTTAAGATCAATAAGTGATCATTATAATTTTATAAATGTCAATTAAATTAAGTAATTGATATATACAATTTGTCACTAATGATATTGTGACTCTACTTAAACTAATTAAGCAATTGGTATATACAATTTACAGGAGGGTTAAATTGGAACCTTTTCAAAGTGTGAGATTTATAAATTTGAAAGCACCTCTAAATTATGAGAGAGAGAGAGAGAGAGAGAGAGAGAGAGAGAGAGAGAGAGAGAGAGAGAGAGAGAGAGAGAGAGATTCCTCCTTCCAAAACTATTGGGGAAAAAATGGCCTAGGATCATATGGGTTAGTGACATTCCATATATATATATATATATATATATATATATATTTTTTCGGAGTTTTGGAGGTAAAATTTCCTCAACTTACACTTGGAGTTAAAAAAGAAAAAGAAAAGTAAATTAATTAACTCATTATTTCATTCATTACTCATTAGTTAGTTAACCATATATTGATTATTAGTGCGTGAGCAATTAAGACAATTGGTCAATGAGCATGTGCATCTGGGCTGTGAAATTATAGATTTTGAGTATGAAATTGGAAGCAAAGCTAAAAGGAGCACCACCACAACCACAACAACAAAAATCAATCATTCGATTTTGATGCGGGGTCAAGTCAATGAAGCATCCAATATATGCATTCAAATATTAATATGCTAATTATTTACTATTTCTCTTACTAAAAAAAGCTGGCATTTAATAACAAACGTATGCAATGGGTTTGCTAAACTTGCATTCTAAGCATTCGCCAACACTTTTTATTATTATTATCATTATTATTATTTTTATTATTATGGCTTTGCTTCAGGGTTTAAAGCCACAGTGATGCCGAAAGCTCATAGATACAAGAATTAGAAGAAGGAGAAACTTCTAGTATGGATAATGCATGTGAAACTTATAGTTCTAGCCTCTACTCATAATTAAAAGTCATATTTCATGGGTATGATTTAGAACAAAGAACTAATTATGTTCAATTAAGATGGCGATACATTTTATTTAAGTAATGGGAAAAAAAAAATCTATATATATATATATATATATATATATATATAATAATAGGTGAAACTGAGAGAAACTCATATTAAAATTCTAAATTAGAGTTCTAACTTTGCGTCATGTGTTCTAAGTTATTTATTCTTAAAAAATTTTATTTCTTAAATTTAGGACCACATTATAAATATTCATTCAAGCGAGTTATTAAGTACAAAAAAAAAAAGTTTAGAACAAATAAATTATTAAAAAAAAAAAGTGCTTCACAATAATTTAAAAAAAAAAAAAAAGTGCTTCACAATAATTAAAAAAAAAAGGACAATTTACATTTTATACCTAATAATATCTTTACAAATTTTTTTAAAGAGGTAACAAAATATCAAAATGGGTATCAATAGTATTTAAATTATGTATATAAGAATTATATTATGTATCTTATTGTATATTTTTAATTAAGTGTATTTATGTATATGCAGGGTTACAAGTTAATTAGTGATAAAGGCTAATTAAGGTGATCTATCTTGCTTGTCAATTCCAACATCAACCTAGCTATAACCAGATACACCTTTTTTTCCTTTTCCCTTGACCACACATGTTCCTCTGAAGGAACCTAATATAAATCGCTACTGTATTGCTAAATAAAATTCTAATTTTCATTATAGAACAATATGGTAGTAGGCTACTAGTTTTAAGGTCTTGTAGCTTAACTAATATTTACACTGTTATCGATTAGGACATTCAATGTTGATATGTTACTCCCCCAATCATCAAGTTACTAAAAAAATTAAATGACAATGCTGGCAAGGACTTGTGCTAGATAGTTTTGTCCCAAGTATTTGGTGAAAACGATTACAATCCAAAATTACTGTTTGATAGTAAATAGAACAAAGCTATTGATCGGTTGATTCAATAAGAAATTGGGAGTTAATTAGCACTCAAGTAAGATCACCTAACTACGATATATATATTTGGAGAAATTACTTATTGAAGTTAATTGTTTTCTGATTCACTTTCATGAATAAGTGATTTGAAAAGTTCAACCAACCCATTTTCAAAGTCTGAAGCGGATTAATATAGGTATTGAAAACGTATTTTAATTTTGTCCATCAATATAGATAAATACTGTTCATGTTATTTTGGATTGTATCATTGGCTCTTATCTCATATATTTCTTTGTTTTTATCTTCCAAACCCAACTATTTACTTCTCTTTTTTAAATCCAAATCATCCGATTCTAAAATAAAAAATAAAAAATAAAAAATAAAAATCCAATAGCCTTTAAGTTGCTATTATTGAGGAGTCCTGATATTGAAAGTTTTGAAGCACCCTTGAGTCACTGAGCAAGAACAACTACCTGTGGCACTCTGCCATCTTAATCGATGATCATTTTTTGTCAATTCTACAATATAACGTATGTGACAATCTGCCTGTTACTTAAATTGTATGCCTAACCTATCACTATAATATATGTTACTATTTTCTATACTTATTTATACTTGTACGTCTTTACAAAAATGAAGCAAAAGAAAATTCTCGGCCCATGCCGGCCTGTTTTTGTCGACTAATTCATACACCACACAACAAGAACTTTCCATTCAACAATTTATAATTATGGGTTATTGTTTACTCTTGGCTCAATCACTGGCAATCATTCTACGTTTTGAAGAAATTGATCCTACCAACTTACTGTTATACTTACATCAAGAATATATAGAACAAAATTGGTTTTTGTCTTTTTCAAAAAAACAATCCAGCATTTTATTCCCTTTTCCAAATTAATTAGGAAAATGCCCATTTTTTTGAAATTCAATTTTCTCAAAATAGAATTTAAAAAAAAAATTTCTAAAGCCCTATAATGGCGTTTTTAAACTCAATTTTAAACTCGATCTTCATGAAATCGAGTTATATGGAGTTTTTTTTTTCTTTTTTTTTTTTTTTTACCTATAACTCGATTTCATGTAGATAAGTTTAAAAACGCCATTATAGGCCCTTAAAAAATCACTATAGACTCCTTAAAAACATCATTATAGGGTTTAACTCGATTTTGAGAAAATCGAGTTTCAAAAGATAAACATTTCTCTAATTAGTTTGGAAAAGGGGGCAAAATACTAAATTGTTTTTTTAAAATGGGCAAAAGCCCATTTTGGCCAGAATATATATCATATATACATGTGATACATATTTTGTATCCAGGGGCTATTTGTACTTTGTAGCTTTATAATACGCTTTTAGGGTAACCAAATTTACATCTCCTTTACAATTTTAGTTTACAAAATACTAAAAATGTTAAGGATCACCACAAGCTGCACTTCTTCAGAGCCACTTGTTTTCTCCATGTACTGAGACACAGCAACAAACCAGCTCATACTCTGGCAAGATATGCCAAAGGAATTAACAATTTTGTAAGTTGGATTGAGGAAAATCCACCCATTATTGAGTCCCTTGTAATTCAAGATGCTATGTATTTATCTTCATCATAATAAAGTTTATCATATTTCTCATCAAAAAAAAAAATTTTAAGGATTATTTGCAATTGTATTCTAAGTTTTTTTTTTAATTTTTTTGTTCTTATCATAAGTAACAAGATTCGACCCTGGGAACTAAACCCTATGGACATGAGTAGATTTCATTAATTAGATTATAAGGACACTCAAAGAGCATGGATGAGAAGTAACCTTTAAAATGTTATAAATATAGTGGCGCTTTAAAAACGCCAACATAGGTCTAATTTTTTGTGGTGACAATATTTAAAATGATAGATTATGATAAGTGCAACATTACTTTCATATATATATGTGTGTGTGTGTGTGTGTGTGTGTGTGTGTGTGTGTGTGTGAGAGATTATCACTGACATTACTTTTAATATTACAACAATCATAATTTACCATTTCAGAAAATAAGTGAAATATGTTGCTTCAATAATTAATGCATGGAAATTTCAGACATAGAGTAAGAACGTTTGAGACGTAGATGAGGCATTTGTAGACAATGTTAACATTAACGATGTCAATTTTTCCCCGCCCCTCCCTACTTCGCTTCCCGTGATTTCCCCACCCCACAAAGTTGGTAGAGTGGGGATGGGGCAAGATTTTAGTCGTGCCCCACGGGGCAGGGCAAACATTAATTTAGACTTTTTAAACCCATCCCGCCCTGCCCGGCGTTGCTAAGGGTTATAATTGTAAGTTTTGCATACCCTAAAACCCTACTATTTAAACAACCATATTAATATTAGCTTATTTTATTCTACCCAATGTGATTCTCCGTCTTTATTTTGTTATGTGTGATATTACGAGATTTTTTTATTATTATTATTTTTTTATGTTTGTCTTGTTAAACACTTGGATATATTATTTAATTTTAAAAAAAATTGATTTGATTTGATTTGATGGGATAAATTTAGTTGTAATTTCAAGTATATTTTTATTAATGAAATAGGTTTTATTAAAAAAATTGTACTAGTTATAATAAATTAACAAAAAGTAGAGCTTTACGAAGTGGGGTGGGATTTTGCAGGGCTCCAAGGAGCGAGAATGGGATGTGAAAGTTTTACCTCTCATCCGGGGCGAGGCAAGAATGAGGCAAGACAAAGACCCCATCCTTCGGCCCCATCCTGCCCGACTGCCATTTGCCATCCCCAGTTAACCCCCACCCAACAGTGAACGAACATTCGATTTCCATGGATCGTTATCCGTACATGTACAGCATAGGAAAAACTAATTAATAGCCAGGGCCCCATCACAACGCTGACTGACTTGAAACAAATTACCAGCTACATATAATTTTATATCTGACAGTTTCAACTTTGAGGACCTAGTCGTCCACTACCACTAGACAGAGACATAAAGAAAGAGAATGTGCGCGTAACTATGTTCTTCTTCATCGTTTATTTCTTCTTCAATATCCTTTTCAATTTTCATTTTCAACAACTACCACAACTAATAATGCGGCAGCCATAATAGGAAAAATAGCAGCTTTTTTTTTTTGCTTTTGATTTTGTCTCTGTTTCAGTAACATATATTTTCATCACTAACCGAAAGCTATAATAATCATAACCACTACCACCACGCTTAATAGTACCATGGCCATCATCATCCATTACATATAGCCTTTCTTTTTCTTAAAGCTTCAGACTCAAGAAAAGAAGAACCCCACTTTTACTCATTACTCTCTCATCAAATTGTCACCACTTCACCCAAATAAACATAATCATTTACTTTGTTTCTTGTTACTCTTCTGAACACACGTCCTTTTCTCTTATTCTTTTGTTAAACCATAAACTTTCTCTCCAGCCTTTGTGAGATCAGTCCCTTGAGTTTCTGAGGGACAAGAAAAATACTAGAAATTGGTTGCGGGATTCTGAGTTCATGAACATGCAGTGTTTCTGGGTTGTCTTCCTTCTTTTCTGTGGCTTTTTCGTTGTTGGTTTTTGTGACCAAGATGGTACGTCTTGTTCCCCTTGTGTGTATTTTTTTTAACAAATCTTTTTTTTTTTTAATAACGAATCTAAAAGTGTATTTAATGTCTCATAATTTAAAATTTAAAATATCATAATACTCTATATTCTCTCAGATCAAGGACATAAAATCTTAACCATCAAATTGACAATCTTTTTTTTTTTTTTTTTTTTTTTTTTTTTTTTTTTTTTTTACGGGGCAGAATATTTAATTTTACTTTTGGAAGCAGACTTTTTTTTTTTTTTTTTTTTTCTTCTGGAGGAGGGAGGTGGGGGTGGTTAGTCTTTAGCAAGTTGTTTGTCTTGAATTTGTACTACAATGTCATGCATGCACTGCTCTCCCTTTGGTTAATGTGAAAATTGACAATTTAGTACAAATTTTGCATGTCATTTCGCTTAAGGCTTAGCACAATGTGGCATTTTGTTTGACACAGATTCTTGAGATTTGAAAACCATAATTTATCTGGAAATTTGCTTATTTATACAAATGGTACAGGTTTTTTGAGCATATCTTGCGGTGGAAATACTAGTTATATTGATTCATCAAAAATATCATGGGTCCCTGATGGTGAATATGTAAGCACAGGCAACGTCACCACCGTTAAGTACATTGAGGGTAACTCCACATCCAATGTCCCAATCCGGTATTTTCCCAATACTCAAGGTCGCCAGTGTTACAGATTACCGGTAAATAATGTGTCATCCTTGGTTCTTGTAAGAGCCCAATTTCTGTACCAAAACTATGATGGACTTGGGAAACCCCCTGCATTCTCTGTTTCCCTAGGGAGAGCTATTACTAGCACTATAAATCTCACTACTAAGGATCCTTGGACAGAAGAGTTTTTATGGTCACTTAATAAGGAAAGACTGTTATTCTGCTTGCTTGCTATACCGGACAGTGGATCTCCTCTCATTTCTTCACTTGAAGTAAGGCCACTTCCTCAAGGAGCCTATGCAAGTGGCATGGGAGATTCCCCCATTAAGTCACTTAGGAAGAGTTATCGAATCAATTGTGGTTATGCCAATGGCTCATTGAGGTATGAACATTCAACCTCAACCTCCTTTTCACATTATATATAGCTTGAAAGATTTAAGTAATTTGTTAGAATAATGATTAAATTTTATGTGTCAACAGGGTTTAAGAAATGATTGAATTCACCATTTCTTAATCGCTTACACTTTTAGGACAATCGCTATTTTTTATCTAAAGCTTTCTGTGATTGGTTTGTAACTTTGTGTTAAAATGTAGGTATCCTTTGGATCCATATGATCGTATATGGGATGCTGATCAAAATTTTACACCCTCTCATGTGTCAACGGGGTTTAAGATCCAGCGTAACTTCAATCTGTCTACTCTAAGGGAGAGTCCACCTGCTGCTGTTCTTGAAACTGCGAGAGTTCTGGCAAGAAGGGAAGTGCTGACATACAACCTTCCTCTTGATACACTAGCAGATTACTACATTGTCCTCTATTTTGCTGGGATTGTTCCTGTTTCACCTTTGTTTGATTTATTAATCAATGGAGATCTTGTACAATCAAACTATACTGTAAATCTATCAGAGGTTAGTGCTCTAAACTTTACGAGGAAAGAGATCAAGAGCTTGAACATCACACTAAAGAGTATCACTTACTACCCTCAAATCAATGCAATTGAGGTGTATCAGATAGTTGATATTCCTTTGGAAGCTTCATCAACCACAGGTTCCATTGAGCTTATCATTGTGCATTACTTGATAAGGTCAATATTCCAGTAGCTAGATCTCTACATCTTTCTTACTCATACATGGTCTGTTAAAACTTTCTTGCAGTTTCAGCACTTCAGGTTATTCAGCAGTTCACTGGTTTAGATCTGGGGTGGCAAGATGATCCGTGCTCTCCTACTCAATGGGATCATATTGGTTGTGAAGGAAGCCTTGTTACATCATTGTATGGACATATTGCACATGAATGTGTTAATTATGGGGATTATTTCTCATCCATGGTCTCATTTATGTGCCTTATTTCAGGGAACTTTCAGACATCAACCTTAGGACAATTAGTCCTACTTTTGGTGACTTGTTGGATCTCAAAACTCTGTAAACTCCTTAACCTCAGATATGCCTTAAATTAACATTTGGTTTGGTCAGATAGTTTCTTATGATATATTTGTTGTTATGCCCCAGGGATTTGCATAACACATCGCTTACCGGTGTGATACAGAATTTTGGTACCTTGCAAGACCTTGAGAAATTGTAATACCTCCTTGGACTACTCTTAAGTCTTAATCCATTTTTGCTTTATTTAGGAAAAATGAAAATAATCGAGTAATTGGAATTTTCAGGAACCTGAGTTTCAATGAGCTAACATCCTTTGGTTCAGATTTGGAGAACTTGGTTAGCCTTAAAATTCTGTAAGTTGTCTGTTTCTAGACCAATATATGGACTCAAAATGAGATACTGATAGTGCATTCTCTCTCTTCTCCTTTGCTTTTCTTCACTTTTCTACAGGGACTTGCAAAATAATAGCTTACAGGGAATTGTTCCTGACAGCTTGGGAAATTTAGTGAACCTTCACTTATTGTAAGCGAATATTAAGATCAAATAGATTCAATTAGTGATTCCTCTCCATTTCAAAAGAATTCATTTCGTGGTTTGGATTAAATAATACATATCTAAAAATGAATTCAGTGCCATGTCATTCAAAATTTTAAAAAAAGTGGCACACCATACATGGTTAGGTCCAGAAAATAAAATTTTAGTCGTGAGTCCATTTCTGATGGAATGGAGAGGATCCTATTTCTTGCAAAATACTCTGTATCTAATTTTGATAAAATCATGTGCTTCACTAGATGAGAAATCCTATCCTGCATTCTGCAGGAATCTGGAGAATAACCAGCTGCAGGGTACCCTCCCGCAGTCTTTAAACAAAGAAAGCTTGGATGTTAGGTATGGAAAAAGTATTGTTGTCATTTAAACTATTACTTTAGCATTCTGATAAATCAATTTTGTACAGAACAAAGGGAAACTTGTGCCTTTCGTTCTCCACAATGACATGCAATGATGTTTCATCCAACCCTTCAATTGAGACACCACAAGTTACTATTTTCACCAAAAAAAAGCAGAGTGGACATAATCATATACCAATTATAGCTGGTGCAGCTGGTGGAGCAGTACTTGCTCTTATCTTATCTCTTGCAGCATTCCTGTACATAAAGAAAAACAGAAGTGAAGTTACATATAAATCAAGTATGTGAAAGTTTACATTCTTGTTGCACATTGAAGTTTTTACTTGACTCTTATATGAGCTATATGTTACTCTTAGGGGCAGCAGAAGAGATGCAAAACTGGAATATAGCAACTGATATGCGAAACTGGAATGCAGCAAAAGTCTTTTCCTACAAAGAAATCAGAGCAGCTACGAACAACTTCAAGGAGGTTATAGGCCGTGGTAGTTTTGGATCTGTTTACCTTGGAAAGCTTCGAGATGGAAAGTTAGTAGCCGTGAAAGTGAGGTTTGATAAAAGCCAACTTGGGGCTGATTCTTTTATCAATGAGGTCCACTATCTGAACTCTTCTTTGTATACTATGGATTCATGAGAAAAGTGGATTACGCTTCCTGTTTTATCTATCTTGAGAGTAATGATTCTCTTGCAATGTTACCTAATCTTTTTCAATATTATGGATTGTTTTTAGGTCTATCTATTGTCACAAATTCGTCATCAAAATCTTGTATGTTTGGAAGGATTCTGTCATGAATCAAAGCAGCAAATACTAGTCTATGAGTATCTACCTGGGGGATCATTGGCTGATCACCTTTATGGTATGTTATGCATGATACATATTTGGGACACCTTCTTGCTTTTATGAGAATTTCCAGTTTTCATTGTTGATGTTACTTCCAGGTATAAACAGCAAAAAAACTTCATTAAGTTGGGTTCGCAGACTGAAAATTGCTGTTGATGCTGCAAAAGGTACGTTGCTTTTTCTATTCTCAAACTGAAAAGACAACATAGGAAAGCAATCATCTTTGCAGATGGAAGAAACATGAAAGTCTGAGCTTCTATAGTTATATGATAAATTAGAATATAATAATTTCTGCATCTACATATGAAATAATATAGCTTTAACTGATAGAGCTATGTTGAACACAAAAATGCTCAGACCATATAGTCAAATTGTACTTTATAGCAGTCGTGTAGTTCTGCATTATGAACAGATATGTGGGCAACTATATTATGGTTTTTAGGAAAACTTTGTGCTTCTTTGGATCACTTATGCAATATCCTTCATCATTTACATAGTAACCAACTGTTTGATAATAAGTAGACCATAAGCATTACCATGGAAAACAAGATGATTAGAATATCATAGAAAATTAACTTTATTCTTGTTAATTAATAGAAATCTGTAGAAGTCCTTTTTCATTCTTAATATTCCATCATTACTATTGAAGGGGATAAATGGTTCCATTTCTGAGCCTTGTTTCTTTTAAAGGATTGGACTATTTACACAATGGAAGTGAACCCCGAATTATACACCGAGATGTGAAGTGCAGTAATATCCTTTTGGACTTGGAAATGAATGCGAAGGTCTGTGACTTTGGCCTCTCTAAACAAATTACCCAGGCAGATGCAACTCATGTGACAACTGTTGTCAAGGGCACTGCTGGCTATCTAGATCCTGAGTAAGTTTTCAAAAAAAAAAAAAAAAAACCAAAGATAGAAAGGATATTTATTGGTTCTTGATGATTTTGATGCTTAAAACAAATGTCATGTGCAGATATTATACTACCCAACAGTTGACTGAGAAAAGTGACGTCTACAGCTTTGGGGTCGTTCTTTTGGAACTCATTTGTGGTAGAGAACCATTGAGCCACTCAGGAACTCCAGACTCATTCAATTTGGTCTTATGGGTAAACTGAAGCTCATCTTGTACTCTATGCCCAGTAATATTTGTCAATTTTCTGCCCCTGCAAGAACAAACGGTTATGATTTCTGAAGTAGCCTGTTTGCTTACATTTGTAGTAATTCTTGGACTATAGGCTTAAAAGGACATGAAAACAAGCAGTTGAATATCTAAAATTTTCGCTAAGCATTGCTTGTTTGAACCATAAGGAAACATTGATTTGTGCTTCCTCATCAAAGAATAAAGAACGAGACCAACTCCAACTAAATCATGTCTAGGTCCTTAGCATGGATATTGATCTTCTATAGTCAGTCTTTGTATCTGCATAATCTTAAATCTAAAAGTTAAGTAGTGAATGCTCCATTCAGAGGATGATATTGATGAATGCAACATTGACATTGTGGTGTTTTTGGATTTGCCAACTGCAGGCCAAGCCTTATTTACAAGCAGGTGCATTTGAGATAGTGGACGAGAGCTTAACAGGAACATTTGAAGTAGAGAGCATGAGAAAGGCAGCCTTCGTTGCTGTGAAGTCAGTAGAGAGAGATGCATCACAAAGGCCAACTATTGCAGAGGTATTGGCAGAGTTGAAAGAAGCCTACAGCATTCAGCTCTCCTATCTAGCATCTTTCGAGTATGGCAGCTGATTACCAGTCAATACAACTTAAGAAATATTTATCCTCAAACTAAGACTTTTATTTATTTTTTCTTTTCATTTCCTTTTTATGTAAATAGAATGAAGTCTTCCCAAAGTCAAATCAAGCAGAGTTGCCTTGAATGCCAATATTAATAGAGATGTAGTAAGGTTTACTATTAGTTACTTTTTTTGACAATGTTAAGAAGAGACTGTATTTCCCTGATAATAGCAGCAATGAAAACTTTTCTTTTTCCTGCAAGTTATCCTAGGTTCAACATAGTACCTAACTGATTTGGCAGGACACAACAACCATTGGCCAGAGATATTAACATATTAAGAAACATAGACACAATGACAAGAATACATGACTCGGCAAAATATAAAAAGAGAATAATGCACTCCTACACTCACAAGCTCAACAATCATCATCCACTCCACTAGTGTTGGCCAGTCTCAGTGTAAAGCATTGTGTTATAATTTTACTCTGTTCTCTGCAAAATCGCAAGCCCTTACCTGCTTGTGAGGCCATAAGGTTGCATGTATAAGTATAACTAACTGTCTATGTGCCAGCTATCCATAGTGTGTAATGTAGCAAACAACTAAAAATCCTTTGAGCTCAAAATAAAGTACAGAACCAAAGTGTATTATATTAAAAAAATCTAAAAGAGAGAATACTGACAATGACAAGCATCAATTAGTTGTATGCTAACTTTTTGTTTACAACAAGTGGAGTTAGGGGATTCGAACCCAGGTTATCCCCACTCAAAGAACTAGATCGTGTTCTTGAGCCATAAGGCTTTTGAGTTTTGACTACCTGTATGCTAACTTTGTACATCATTTTGTCTCACGAATATTAGGCCATTTTCTCTATATGAATAACCCCAGAGAATTGGATAACAGTATAATTGTTCAACAAAAGGTTGCATTTACCTACAAAATGTGAATTAGAAGTCATATCTCAGTATGTAAAAATTGATAGCTTCTATCCTCTCTTTCTGGGTGCTACTTGATCGAGAAACAACTATGAGAACTAGGAGGAGTAGCGGCGTCGCAGGAAAAGGAATAATGCCGTTGAAGCAGCCACAGCATATGGGAAAACAGTCAAAACTCCCTATATAGTTATAGAGGTTACATCCATTTATTTGTATAATAAGAACTTTTCAATGCAAACAGATATCTGCTTACCACTGCTGTTGCAACTGTAGCAAGGGCAGCCACAGGATGCTCCCTCAACAAGAATCCAATCCCTAACTGGGCTCAGAAAGCCAAGAGTGAAAAATGCATTAGCTACTGAACTAAAAGCTTGCTATTGAGTTACTTTCATGTTAATTTTAACTGTCATTAATAGTTACAAAAAGAAGGGAAGATTAAATGCTGAAAATTTGAAACTTGAGCATGTCTGATTTAACAGTGAGTGACTGTGCTTGAGTTAAAATAAGCATGCACCCAGCAGGAAAACCTTCACACAGAATGATAGACATGAAACCTATAAAAGTTTACTTTTTTTTGTTGTTTAAGTTTTTGTCATTTCAGCAAGCGTCAGAAGTTGGGGCAATGATGGCACCTAAGATGTGATTATATCTCCCTTATTAAACATTCATGAAACATCATATGCATTAATGACACAAATTTTAGCCATAGGTGTCATAGTGTGTATATTTTGCTCTAGGATCCAACTTTCAATCAAGAAAATTCTAGAATGCAAATTACACTAAATGAAAACCTCTAATTCTAAAATAAAAGCAATAGAAATACAAGAATAGATTGAAAGCATAAGACTTTACACACATTAATGACAGTTTCTGATGTAATGATTTTGATAAATTCTAAGAGCAAATTTAATGAATGCAATGAAAAGGACATTGAGAACAGAAAAGAAAAGTTTTTTCTTTTCTCCAAAGCTGCCTCCATAAATCTTTTAGTCTTCTTCAACCAATGAGACTTCTGGAAAGACCAGCAGAAACTCTTCTTTTCTGAAAAAATTTCAGCAGAGTTTCAGCTCTTTCTGCCAGGACGCACCTGTTTATATAGAGGAAGCTATGACAGTGTTTTGATTTAACTTTGAATTTTAAAAGTCCAATCATAGAGATCTAGCCACACTTCTATCTTTATCTATAAACCAATCTCTTCTGTAACTAATTCTCTTCTATAGGCAGTGATTATTTCTATATAATAAAAAATCTTCTTGCTTAAAATTTGAGTGTCAGAATATTATCTTTATCAGCCTATTTTGGAGTGGGGAAGGAATAGAGTAGAATGGAATAGATTCAAATGAATTTTTTTCAATAACATTCAATCATTCTTTGTTTGGAATTTTTTTTTTTTGATAAGTTTCTATGGAAGTTAAGTAGAAAGGAATGGAATGGCCAGAAAGGAATTCTAATTCCCAAAAGTAGGAGGAACACCCGTATTCCTTCACTAAAATTGAGGTGAAATATTAATTTTCTTCTATTTTGAAGAGAAAAAAAAAGTAAAATATGGAGGTTAAAGTAAAACTTTTTTTTTTTTTAATTTCCATTCTATGTTTTATGAACTCCCAAACACAATGGAGAAAACACATCATATTCCACTCCATTTCACTCCCCTTTTTTTTCCATACATAGTGTAAATGATTTGCGGGCCCATTGTCCATTGACAATGGTTACAGGACTTTTTTAATTCTCAGATTAATCTAACATGCCCTTAACATGCAAAATTTTGGTCAGGTAAAATCTATTTAAAATTAATCAGCACATGACCTTGGTGTACTAAGTTTTACTTCCCATGTCATTTGAAGAATAGTAGTCCCCAATGAACTTACTTTATTTCTTGAAATTTTTAGCCAGAGGCCTGAAATTTGACCCATATTCAGCTCCAATTTGATAATATTTTTGGCATTATTTTACCTCCCTTTAAAAGCACAAAATTTTTACTTATAAAGCTGCGTTTTTAAGTCTAGGCCCTTTTAATTTTTCAAAGGTTATTAGGCCTTTCTAAAGCTTTAAAGCTGCTTATCTCAATTATAAAACTCTGATTCCAACATGTACAACGAAATGTTTATTTAGGATGCAAAGCCTTGTCAATCTCGATGGGGTCTCACCCTTTTTTTTTGAATATCTATTTTTGTGAATTTTTTGTAAAAATAATAGATATTAAATTAGAAGGATTTTATATGAGATTAAAAAAAAGTCAAAATATATATATTTTTTTAGAGAGTTTCAACCTATAGTGTCCGCTTCTAATGATAGCTTTTTTATCATCAGACCAAGACACTAATCAGTTTTTGGTGTAGACAGAGATTGAACCCCAGATCTCTTATACAATCATAAAAAACTTTACCAATTGAGCTGATTGGAACTCACATAAAAAGTCAAAATATATTAATCTCCTTTTATGATGCTCTATTCTAGGCTAGCCCATATATTCATTGCTTTTCACCACGCAAATTCAAGTTGAGAAGTTTGTTTTTTCAGAATCATTAAGCAATGCATTTTTGAATTGATTGAAAGAATTATTAAAATGTAAAATGACTTTCTTTCTTTTCTATTAAAAAAAAAAAAGATATATATTTTAACAGATTAAAGAAAAGCCTGGGTCGATATTGATAACGTCACCAACAGGGATAAAAATACTAAAATTGGGTTTAATAATTATCAAATAATCCATAAAATTAATAAGAAAGACATTTTTTATCTGATGATTCATCAAGATCAGAAAATTCACCCATCCAATAAAAAAAATAAAAAAAAACTTGTTGATTAGATGTGAATGAATGAAGAATAAATTAATAGGGTTCACTATGAGTAAAATTTAGAAGATGTATAGGTCTGATCTTCAACTTTAAATAATCTTATCAATGTATAGAAAATCGATGAAACCCTTCATTGTTTATCCCTGTATATATAGCCACAAGTTCACCAACAGAACTGAACTCACCTGAAGGGGAAGAGTGATCAAGCCACCACAACAGACTCCAGCAAAGAAGCACTCCGGAGATATACCCTGCACTCAGATTAAGCATGTCATCCCAAGATGATAATAGAATTTAATAGTCAGATACCAGTTGCATTCAATTCATACGTGTGTTTATGCCATTGAAAACAACAAACTTGTCAGTTATATCTAAGATGAATTATACTTGACGATGATCAAAGTACATTCTTCAGCTTTTTCTATAGTTATAAAAAATATAATATTTCCAAATTTACTTTGTATCTTCCAGATTTCAATTAGTACAATTTTGGCCAGACTGTAAAAGATAAAAATATTACATCAAACAACTTGCTTTGGTAC
Source organism: Castanopsis chinensis (assembly GCA_032878915.1). Taxonomy (NCBI): domain Eukaryota; kingdom Viridiplantae; phylum Streptophyta; class Magnoliopsida; order Fagales; family Fagaceae; genus Castanopsis; species Castanopsis chinensis. The sequence goes on from JAVQMG010000064.1 coordinate 1,060,200, forward strand.
AATTTTTCCTGAATGTGAAAGATAATGGAATATTACATCAAATAATTCACTTCTGATGGTCATCACAAATTCAAATACTAATCAAATCAACATCATTAAATACCTCAATTCCATATTTTTCAACATAATTTACATTTTTCCATTTTTTAATTATTATCTTCTTTTAAAGATAATCTTATTTATTTATATTACCATTTATTTTATCGACTAACTAACAACTTTATAGTTATTTACACAGGCTTGCATATCCCATATGGACAAAGGGAGATTAATTATTTTATTTCAAAACATCTAATTGATATAACTACATAATAACAAAAGAAAATTGTAGGATCTAATTTCCTGGATATTTGTTTGACAAATCCACAGCGCCATATCCCCGTATTATTTTTCACATATGGTTATTAAGTCTCCCACAAAACTTTATTTCCTTATATCCTTAGATTAAACACGGTCTACCTTCCAAAATTGTGCTTTAGCTTGACCCATATGTTCCTCCTAAGGCAAGTTTCACAACTAGCATCCTAGTCCCTCTTCTTTTCGAAACTTGCTTGGTCCCATTTGCATAAGTTCCATTCCTAAGTATTACTAAATGATTGATCACACCCAACAACTTAAGAGGAATTGAAGACATGTCCAGCCTATCAAGAACACACATGTGATGCAAGTGAAGACCAAAACATAATAGACTAAAGTATTTTTATATCAGTCAATGTTTTCTCAAACATCAAGAAATGGCTTTTAAGAGCAAAACCCATTAAACATAAACAAGCCTACCATGCCACCCAGATTAGACAACTCATACAAAGTGGTAAAGTGGTAGGAGATGAACATTAAAAAACCAATGTTTGAGCACAGGAAAAATTACTAAAGTATCAAAACAAGCATAAAGTTGAAAAGATTGTAACAGGCCAGAAGTTCACAGTAATACTAACCATGGCCCCTGCTAGGAAAGCTGTTGGATTTCTCACTCCTAGGGAAAATCGTTCTACTGCAGATTAAAATGAATAAGAACATACAAGTTAGTAATATGACTCAAAGAAGCTTCATTATCCATACACACTGTTCACTTGACACTATGAAGTGCTTGATTGAACATATCCACTGTGTTTTACAGCAGCTAATCATGTTTAAAGAGTAAAACATGAAAAAAAAAAAAAAAAAAAACAAAAAAAAAAAACAAAACAAAACAAAATGACAGCTGAGTAGGGACTATATTGCTGTGGACCCTGTATTGATGTACAAGGGTACCGTCAAAGGCTCAAAGCCTAACAGGAATGCTGAATCATCCAATTACAATGCAATGAAAATCTGTTATCCATATAAATTTTATAAAAGAAATGCCAATTATTGTAAGATATAAAATCAGGTAACATGTCCCCAAGAGAGATACCCGAGACTGCACATGCAAATTGAAAATTTTAATAAAATCTCACATAATTATAACAAAGCTCTTAGAGCTCACCAAAGCCAGAGAGATTCTGATATTTTTGCACCGTGTGAGTAATGTTTAAGGCCTTCTCTTTGCCAATCCCTAACTACAGTCATTATCAGGATTGTAATATTTCCACAGAATGAGAACAGTAAATCAGTTTATTTTTTATAATAGTTGCAGATAAGAAGTCTTCATATGCACATAGATATAATAATAAATGTTTGGGATTTTGTGGATGTATTTATCTATCACGCTGAGGAATGAAAAAAATTCAGAAGCAAGTAAGCTGAACTTACCCTCGAACAAACATCATCAGATGCCCCTGATTGACTGAAAAGCTTCCCCAGATAAAATGGTATCAGATCACTGATGCAAACTCCCCTAAAAGATGACTGTTGCATTTCAGAATAACAAAATAGAGCAGTAGACAGACAGCAAAAAAAACACTAACTGCTACAGTAAAGTACAGAGCAGCATTCTTGTAGACAATACTGGTAGGCTTCACTTCCCAAATCAATTCTTTGGGGAAAAAAAAAAAAAAAAAATCAACTATGTAACAATGGCTGCAAAGAATTTAAGGTTAATATAGAGCTATAACTAACCAGTATACCCACAGAATGGTGGATATTATGTACGGAGCATTTCTCGAGAAAGATTCAGCAAAAGAGTGCCATGTCCCATCCAAAGTCAGCATCCGTGCTAAAGTTATGCCAACCTAAAATTTAAATCCAAAGGTCACTCATAAGTTCAAACAACACTGAATTATAAGACAATGTTGGTACAGACCAGAAACAGTACTAAATCCAAAGCGGTAAGAACTTGAGCTTGCGAATCAGAAGTACCAATAAAGAGGACAGACCCAAATATTTAGAGCCTCTTCACTAATGAAAAGTCCACACCCAGCAGCCATAAGTAACCAAAAGTAGATCCATCTGCATTGCAGTATATTTGTAAATTCCTCAAAACTTATCTATTAATGAAGTAACAATGGTGAAGGCAAAGCAAACATGATGATGGTTTTCAAGTTAAAATATAAAATTTAGCTCTAACTAAAAATGAACTCACATGGATTGAATTTCAATATTAAACTATAATTTCACCTCCCCTACCCGCAAAAAGAAAAAGAAAAATTGAATTAATAAAAAATCACAGTTTGCATCAGGATGAATTTTAATGGCAGATTATTTTGTTGCTGATAAGTCTAATTGGAGATAGATATAAAGGAGCAATCTGTTTCAGTGAATTACGTAAAAATTTAGAGACAGTTCTGGAAGGCCAGCTCAAAAGAAAACTAGAGCTTTTTTATTGAGTGGGGATCCAGACTAATGCGCATACCCTGGTGCATATTCTGGAAGTACAACATTGTATCCAAAAGCTTTGAAAGTGAAACCAACAGGGGGAGCAGCCATTACTGAAGAGGATGAACCTTCAGCCAGAAATTGAATTCCAAGTGACGATCCAAGAACAGGCCACTTGAAGCAAATAGATATTATAGTGACTGTTGCAGCTATGCCCAGCACAATTGCCACTTTAGCCAGGAATGAACCACGTCCATTATTCTCATTTCCAATCACCTCATCAGTTAATCTATCTTGTTCATCCAGAATATCTTGAGATCTAGCATCTTCATAACTCTCTGCATTCTCCTGTTGAAAGCTTCTAATCCTATTTGCAAAAACAAGATATATTACATTCTATGCTCAAAATGACAAAAAAAAAAAAAAGAACAGACGAACGATTGGAAGCTGCAAGGCATTACACCAAAAAAATTTGAAACATACATGCTTCAGGCATTACATGAAAGAAAAAAATATTGCTAGTTTTACTACAAAATGCTTACCAATTGATGTGGCAAGAATTTAATTAGTGTCACTTCAACAGCATAATAAATACACGTACTAGTTACTTTTTTGTGATAAATGAGTAGAGATGCATAAGTTTGTAAGACTTCCATAATAAAATGTGTACTTTCCCTAGAATCACTCTCACATGAAAACCATCGAAGTTCTATGCACACAGCGTGAATTATTGGATGTTTGAGAAGGGCATCTGTAAAAGCTAACTTGTCCAAATTACATAAGAAAGCTATTACTTTTGGACAAAATTTAGCTACAAAATTAGACAAAGATATTTCAGCCTTACTCAATATCTTTTTATTGGAGGTGAATTTTGACAAATCCACCATTGGATTAAGTCTTCTTCTTATACCCTTTATGCTTGCAAAATTTCTAAAAACTTAAAAATCAATAGTTATGTCATCAACAAATTTTTTAAATTGCAAATTTTTGTAGTTTAAAATTATGTATAAAATATAAATTTATAAATCATATAGCAAATAATATCCGATTGACACAAAATTTGACATATATATTGAGAGCGTAAAGAACATTAAATTCAACGGTTAGATTTTTAAAATATAAAGTAATATTTCTTTTATTAAGATCATCCAAGTTTGTAGCTAAATTTTATCCATTACTTTTTTAAAATAAGTGACATCTCTGATAATTGAGGTAAATATTAAGTTCCTGAACATATGAAGCAGTGTAACTTAAGCGCAAGCAATTACTACATAATAGTACTTTGATTAGTAAAGCGATAATGAACCTGGAAACCATAATAGTTGTCATTAGGTCTAGATTATATTGGTCGATATACCAACACATAAATTCAGCGATCATTCATCAATCAAGAATGTATAAATTGCTCAAGGCATTGAATATCCACCCAAAACATCAAAACCCAGCATCAAATTCTGACACTTTTGCTAGCTACTGAATGTATATCAACTAATTGACCACAAAAATGAAGCAACAGAGAAAATCAGTCATATATTCAAACTTTCACCACTGCCTTTTGTTTTTCATTCTTTTTGTTTTCTGAGCAACCAAAGATTAGAATGATTAAGAACCAAGTAAGCAGATGAAATTTACCTCCAAGTTGAGGATTTGAAGAAGTGGGAAACCAACAAATGTCCATTATCTTTTGCAAACAGCCTGTGATTGACACAGAGATAGCGTAACTGCTTGATGGGTTGTGGAGTAAAGGACTTATTATTAGAAGTTAAGGTGGGTGGGTGGGACAAAAAACACCCATGTGCTAGAACTGCAAATGGAAAGGTTTTTGAAGCCATTTTGTACGAGTATTGATGATGATGCCAGAGACAGAACAGAGTTATTTGTATGATCCTGTGATGTTGGTTACCATGTTAGAAACATGAGGAGGTTTTAGTTCCATGTGGTTGGGCGTGAATGGCTAATCAGTTGCGAGTGAAGAGAATATGTTTAGTATTAGCGTGTGGGAAAGGGAATGCGGTTGGAAACCGATGTTTTGAAACATTCTTTCCAGGCCACCCATTACAAGACAAGGACACAGAGGTAAATAGCTTCCAAACAAGTATATATTGTTAAATATTTTAAAAAATAAGCGCAAAAGCACCATTTCTCCAAAAAGTGCGTTGTAAGTTAAGACTACAGCTTGTTATAAGTTAAGACAACGGTCTTATTTAATAAAATAAATATTATTATATATTTTTAAAAAAAATTTAACCAATTAATTATATATTTTTTTATTTTAGTGTATGTTTGGTTAAGTTATTTTACTATTCAGTTTATTTTTGCTACTATTTATACGTTCTGTTGTATTATTTCAATTAACATTTACTTTTATCTACCGTACATTCAGTAAAAAGTTTTTTTTTTTTGGGTAAAGAGTATAAAGTTTTCAGTTTTAGTAAAATAAGCAGATCCCAAACAAATGCTTAATACACATGTTAAATTTCGTATAGATTGGATATTATTTATCATATGATCTATAAATTTATATTTTATGCATAATTTTAAACTACAAAAACTTGCAATTTAAATAATTTATTCATGACATAGCTGATGATCTTTAATTTTCTAAAATTTTTGCAAGCATGAAGGATATAAGAAGAAGATATAATTTAATGGTGAATTTGTCAAAATTGTCCTCTAATAAAAAGATATTGAATAAGGTTGTAGCCTAAAGTTCTAATCAATTTTGTAACTAAACTTTGTCCATGATTTTATATCATTCTCATTCTCTCCAGCTTCTTTTTTCAATTTTCTTTTTTTTCTTTTAATCCTCACCTTACATCCAACCTGAATTTTTTTTACCGGAGATTAAATAATTTACAATCTTCTCAGATTTTTTTTTTTTAAATAAGGATAGGAAAGAAGCCCCATATTCACAAGAATCACAATCTTTAATTAATACCAATGTCTAAGTCTGTACAATGTATTTGGGGCCTTTAGCCAAAATTTTAAATAATTTTTTCTTTTATATTCAAATGTTTATTAAATAATTTTATTATTTCTTAAATATTAAAACACATCTACAACTACAAGACGGTGACACTACCTATTCACATTTTTCCAACCTAACACTTTGTGCTGACCTGAATCGTCAAAAATTTGGTAAGGATTATAGGTTTTACAACCCTTTTTACTCCTATAATTTCTTTACCTAAACCCAGTTTGACCCATACATATTTGGTTTAAACCCGAACCCATTTGACCAACATATTTGCTAGATCTATTAGGTTTCATTTGAGAGGAGGGGATGGAATGGAATGAAAAGAATAATTTTAAAATATTCTTCCATTCCCTTATTTGGGAGTTTTAATGGAGGAAATGGAAAGTTCGTTCCCTTATTTGAGAGTTTAAGTTAGGGGGGGAGGGGGAATGGAATGAATAGGAGGGAACACTCATTCCTCTTTATTTCCTTAAAACCTTAAATTTTCATTCCCCCCAAAATTAGTAGGAATGAGAGGGAATGAAATTAAATTTAGTGAATTTTTTACTAAAACTTTCAAAATACCCTTATATATTCAACCCTTTATTTTAAAATAGGGTTCTAATAGTAATATTGTTATAAAATAATTTCATTCCATTCCCTCCACGTTACTCCCAAATAAGATTACTTACATTCCATTCATTTTCATTCATTTCCATTCCTTTATTTTAAAACATCCAATCAAGGCTACTTAATTCCATTCTTTTCCATTTTTTTTAATTAAATACATTCCATTCCATTCCTTTATGATCATTCCATTCCATTACATTCCCTTCCCTTATAAACTCCCAAACGAAGCCTTAAACTATTCCTTAGCCTATGTGAAAGCCTTTAAAAAAAATCTTAAAAGCTCCATTGTTGGCTTCCTCTTGCTCCAAAGAAAGAAAAATGTGTCTCTCTTCTCTGAATCCCTCACTTGTGTATCAGGCTCAAGCCCACTTTTGAACCCATTGTACTGTCATTGTAGTGTACTATACCATTGTATTGGCATTACACTACTAGGTTAACTAGCTTCTATATTTAGACACTCAAAAAGTCTAGGGACACACCCTTTAGTGCATATTTTACCACAACTTGTTTTAGTGTCAATTGCTAATTAAAATGCTCTAAGTGGTGAACTCATGTGTAAGTGATATAATCCAATTACCAGTTGGCGCTTAAGTAAGTTGAGGCAAGTGTGTACAAAAAGGTGTCCCTAGAAAAACTCTCTAGACACTCTCTATACAACACTATCCATTCGTTAAGTACTACATTAAATTTTATTCTAAAATAGTCACTAAAAAACTTAAATGATACAAAATTTAATAAATAGATAACTTGATTATATTAACATCACCCAAAAAAAAAAAAAAAATACATGAAGTATTACAATTTTCTTCTACTAACAAAGAGAAAAAGGAAAAAAGAATTAATAAGAGAAAAAGTGAAAACTGAGAATACTAAGATGAGAATAATAAGTGAGAGATTCTAAAATGATAGTAGAAAAGAGAAAAAAGGAGAGAGAGAGAGAGAGAGAGAGAGAGAGAGACGAATGATACTTGTAACAACTGCTAATTGAGTTACTAAAGAGAGCAAAATTGTTTTGATTGCAAAGCCAAAGAGAGCATATCTACCAGCATTGCCAAGGAGAACTCGCGACCACAAAATTTTTCTTGGTACTCTTTTTTTTAATAAAATAAATGAAATTAGAGATTATTTTTATATAATGGGTTGAACGAGTTACAAATTTGAATGATTAGGGATTTTTTTTAGTAGGCTTTTTAAAAAAAAATTATTCACTTGTTGTTTGGTCTAGTCTTGTTTTTAATTTGTTTGGGTTAATAGTTGTTGTTATTTAACCCCTCCCCTCCCTTTTGTTTAAGGGGCTAAAGATTATGTTTACAGGCCATAATTATTTTTAGAATAATGCTACATCCACAATATTTTCATAACAATTATTATATAACAAGCTATTATTGGTAAGTATAAAAATGATGTTAGTATTAAGCCTAACTTAGTATCAGTAATAGTTTACCACATAAGATTTGTTGTGAGATTATTATAAAAATACTGTGAATGTAACATTATTCTTATTTTTGTTGAAAACCCAGCCTACAATTGCAGTAATAAGTCAAGGGACATAACATATTTCCTAATCCTTCTCAAAAAAAAAAAAAAAAAAAAAAAACCATATTTCCTATTTGTTAACATGGTTTATTGTGATTAGTGTATAAAAAAAAATGTAGTGCCATGATGGTCTCATGTAAAACTAATTCTTCAATCACATCTACCATCTTAGAGCATTAGCATTGGTGGTACCAAAAATTTAGCAATTTGGCACCATAAAAAGATAATTTATTTATTTTATTACGTCGCTTTACAAAACACTCAATATTAGTGGTTTTATTTTATCCTTTAACATAATAAAATAATATAAACAACAAAATAAAATAATATATCTTTTAATATATATATGTATGTACGTACGTACGTATGTATGTACGTATTACCATTTTAGCTACTGTGCATATCTATCTTTGGCTATGCACTGTAACTTAGTAGGGGGGGAAAAAAAGGTTTTTAGTCCACTGATATAGTCCACTTTTGCTATATTTTGATGATAAATTTAGCATTTTAGCAAAATACCTATACTAAAGTTGTATAAAAAATTGCGAAAAATATTGTATCTTTGAAATTTCTGTGGGTAGACAAGGTAAGGTACATTTTCAAATGTACATCACATGTGGTATGGACCCTTTAATATGGCATCTTAGTTCTCATGGTCTCAAGCAAACAAGAATTTATGACCACTCATATTCATACCTTATCTTTCCTTGCCGCCTGTGATCATCGTTCTCCCATGTTTATTAAAAAAGAAAAAGGAAAAAGTGTGAAGAAAGAGTAATTACAGTAATGGAGTTTTCTGTTAATCTCATTGTTCATCTTCGACTGTTCTACGGCTGACATAGGCATTGGTCGAAAAGCATCAATGATCAACCTATAGAGATTAGCTTCCATTCTCTCTCGTAAGCATACCATACCTTACCCAACTTTCCTTTTATAGTCTCAACAACTTCTCTGGACATATGAGCACGCAATGAATAAACTGAGTGAATCTCAATGGCCTAAGCGAAGATTTTAGGCCAAGGAAGCAAGCAATCATACACTTGGAACAGAAAATAGGAAATGTAATGTAAGTATATTCTTCCAAAAAATTAATTTCTCATACCATATATGAACATGGCTCATTTGGTAGCAAACCACCTCATTATTCCAAAAAAACTATATATAGAACCTTCAAATGGAAACACACGTGGTCTTAAACAAAGTAGGATGAGTAATTATTTGATGGGTTATGGAGAAAGTTGGAGAATTAATGCAGGTCTTCAAAGTGGGAAAATATTGATGAAAGCAAGAAGATTTGTGGTGCATAGTTCAACCTCATCAGCTGAGGAAGTGGGTTTGGTTGGGGATGGAAAATGCGCTGAGGGACAATTTGGATATTTGGTAAATGAGTATGGATGGAAGGTAAGAAGGCTCGTTGAGAATGCTGATGAGATGAGGAAAGCAGCTCAGGTTCAAGCTGAAGCATTTCATGTGCCTTTAGCACTTTTCAATGACTTATTCTTCGACTTCTTTCAGGTTTAATTCTCACCATTCATGTTTACTTAATTTCTTTGTTGTTTTTCTGCTTTATTTTCAATTTTTCTGGGTATTCTTGTTAAAGATTTACTTGAACTTTATATGTGTATTCTTGTTCATGAGTTAAAGTCTCAATCAGACTTAGTAATTCTTTTTTCTCAATGCGAAAGTTAATTCATCCTTGGGGAAGGAATAACATGATATGGTGAACAAATTGAATTTTGAAAAGTTCATCAAGGGTATTAGAATTCATTGTAATCAAGATTAATGTACTATTACAGTCTATGTTAAAATTTTATTTCCTAAATCTGACAGTGTATAGATGGACACTTAATCTAAAGCTTTAGACGACAGGCAGTATATTATCAACATATCCTTATGTAACACTTGTGTGTTGAATTGCTTCTAAATACAGGCTGAGGTGCTTTCTGGTCTTGTATACAAACTTAGAAACTCACCTCCAAACAGGTAAACATTGACCGTGTATAGTTAGGTCCATTATGTGCATATAAAATTTTTGCAAGAAGTAACTGTAGTTAGATTTTGTTTTTTAAGCCAAAAAAAGACATTTTAATTTGTTGATGAAAGTAAAAACAGGTATGCTTGTTTGGTTGCTGAGCCTACCACAAATGCTTCTGATTCACAAAAGCAAGTTGTTGGCGTTGTGGATGTCACAGTGTTGAGAGACAAATCTGTACTTCAGTATCTCCCAGCAGCTGAGGTAGAAGAGTATCTTTACGTCTCCGGGATAGCGGTTCTGAAAAGTTTCAGGTAAATACTAAATACATACTGTATTTCAATCCTAAACTCACTCTTCACTTTTATGGTTTTTTTCTTAAATAATATTCTATCAATTTTCTTGTTTTAAAGTTTAATATAAATTAAGGAATAAAATGACTATGAAATGTTCCTCCCAAAAGAAGAACTCTTTCTTTTAATGAAATAGAGGGGAAAAAAATACTACAATTATATCCATATTTTGAGAAACAAAAAAAATATATAAATATTCCTTTCATTTTCATACCTCATTTTATGAAGAAAAAATATATTGAGTTGGATTCCTATTCCATTCTTTTAAAAACAGCCAAATATAGTACTAGGATGATTGTTAGGTTTCTAGTTAGACCACTCAAGTCCAGCAATCTACTTTAACCTATTGTATCAGGACTTACTCCTTTTGATTTTTCAAAATTTTAAGAAATTATAATCTTTCTTAAAATGTAAGAATTGTAATCTCAAATTATTCCAGGGCATAGTTTGAGATTTTAGTCTATCATATATACTCTTCATTTGATTCATTATAATGTAAAATTACGATGTAATTGTATTTTGAATATCTTTAAGATGAAATCAGATTATTCCTTGTAGTCGAAGATATTATGGCTGATGAGTGATGAGGCCCAAAATCAACTTGAAAAAAGTTCAAAAAACCTTTTTTTTTTTTGTCTCTCACTCCTCTTTATTTTCTTATTGTTGTTCTCCAACTCATATATATGGTAAAAAAGGAGGCAGAAGATAGCAACTTTGTTGCTTAAAGCTTGCGATGTGCTTTCTGTTCTGTGGGGTTTCGAGTATCTTGCACTGAGGGCCTATGAAGATGATTTTGGAGCACGTAAATTGTATACAAATGCAGGATATCGAGTTGTCTCAGGGGATCCCCAATGGATGACTACATGGATAGGAAGAAAACGACGTGTTCTTATGATTAAACGGTCTAATCTTCATACATTTAATCAAGCAACATAACTTGGCTTTTAGATTAATTTCTCCATGCCTATTATGGCTTGTTTATTCGTTCCTACATGGCTGTGCCTGCACATGAGTTTTATTTGTGCATAAATAGTTGCCAACCAGCATGTAATTTGTATTTAAGGGAAAAGTACAAATATTATCCTTTTTTAAGTCTGGTCAATTGTCATTTTTGATCCTGCAACTTTAATTTTTTGTTATTTTGATCTTGTAACTTCGCATTTGCTATCATCATTAGATTTTCTTAATGGCGACTTTTTAAATAGAATAAAGAAATGACTAATTGTGACAGCAAATGTGAACTTAGCCACAAATCCGTGATATGTTAATGTGGCATGAGTATTGCCAATAAAATGGTGTCATGTGGCATGAAAAAAGAGTCTTCCAATAATATGTTAACTGATTAACTTACTATGTTCTTTCAAACGTCTGTGTCTCCTCTTATATATACGGAATGGAAGAGCTAAAGGACCATAGTTGCTACACAATTTACGATACTATTTATATGTAAGGAGATTTGAGATTCTAACTCAAGGTCGTGAAAGTGGGGTTTTAGTTCATCTTTTTTGGGTCAAGTTTTGTTTAAGATATGCTTGATAGTGTTGTAGGGGCACTCAGGCGTGATTCTCCTGTGTAATGGTTCCTTGTTTGTTGTTTTAGTTTGTATTTCCTTAAGGTTTATATTCTAGGGGACAAAAAGAAAGAAAGAAACTCTTGTGGCCCAGATTTTTGAGTAATTATTTAGTACATCTAGAGGACTGCACCAACAATTAATGTCTAGTGATTCTCTGTTCTTCCATCTAATTAATAATATAACTAAATAGTTTCTTAACATTTAGATTGATTTTTAGAAACACACTAATTTGGTTTTTAACCTTTGGATAGAATTTAAATATTGTTTCTCCTATTGTCAACGGATCTAATATTTTCTAATTAATTCAACCATGTGATTAGTGATTACATTGATCGATGAATTATAGTTGAATTTAATTATTTGCAGAAGGTAGAGACATAACATTTTTGTACTATACTAATACACATGGTCAAACTTGAAAAGGTGTAGGAGGTGGTAAGATAGCTGCTTTTGGTTTAAGACAACACGTACGCAGTCTCGAATTCCATATTGACCTTGGATATAATCTTAATTAAAAGGGAACCTATGTAAGTCTGAGTTGGGTCAGCAGGTTGCCCATTTTTTAACACATGAACTTTTTAATTTGTGTTTTTTTTCCCCTCACTGTTCAGAACAACTTAGTTCTCTACATTTTTATTTCTCTAATTTTCTTTATATAACTTTTACTTATTTATTGACCATTTTTCATTGTATACTAATAATATTAAAATTTTGCATTCTAGTTAAAATATTTTCTTTCAAAGGAATGCATCATTAATAAATTCTACTCACATTACTTTTGTCATGCCGCCAACCAATTCACCATTATGCTTAGGACATTTTAACTTTCTGAAGTGTAAAACTTTCTGCCAATTATGGATTCAACATGATAGCCCTCAAGACGGGTTCAAAAGTCAAAATTATTTAGCTGAAGATTGATTATGTTTATTTCAACATGGTGTCGATGGCCTCATCTTTACTGTTTTTCCTTCTCGGGTTGGATCTATCCATATTAAGACAAGTCCCAAACCCAAACGTTGAACTTTTTTGGGTTGGTGGTGGGGTTTTCTGTGCTGGCTGGCTTGTGTGGAAATACAACCTTTTGTGTTGAGCATCAGAAAATGTACAACTTGTGTTGAGCGTTAAAACATGTGTTACTAATCACAATTAGATAATTCAAATATGTGTTGAGGGTTAGAACATGTGTTGAGCATCCGATTATCGGAGGAGGTTACCATTTCCTTGAAGAGTAGCATTATCTAAGCACTAGTTAAATACTTATAGCAAGAAGAATCTAATTTTGGCTTCAAAACACATTTAATAAGGAAACTTCCATATTAGTCTCAATTTCAATTTTGTTAAAGCTAATTTCATATGAAACTCATCTATAATTTTTACTACATATAAGATTACTATCCATCATACTAAAACAGAAATATTTTCTCCTTCTCAAAAGAAGAGAAAACAAAGAAAGAACAAAATAAGTAAATAGGCAAGACACTTATTCTTATTTGCCAACTTAGATTTATACATTTTTCTTTTTTATTTATTTGTCTATATATACCCTGACTTTTTACCTTTGGACTATCACATTTTAACATGTATAAATAAGGTAAAAACATGATACGAAGGCAGGACAAAACTTCATACCATACAAGTTTTGACTTCATATCATCTTTTTGTTCAACATGATAGCCCACAGGACAAGTTCAAAATTATTTATTTCATCCTGGGCCTCATGGCATCTCCAACGTGATGGCCCAATCGTTGGCCGATATCGCACTCAATTTCAATCATAGCTCATTTTTAATGGCTTTCCTTTTCGGGTTGGATCTATCCATAAGACAAACCCAAGCCCCTAACCCTCTACCAAAAGCATCACACTCAATTAAAAAAAAAAAAAAAAAAAAAAAACCTTATCTTAATTATAAAAAAAAAAAAAAAAAGTCTGAACTAAATTTTATCTATACTATTATTTAAGCGGCTGGATCTGTTTGGATCGAATTTTTTTTGGTTCCTAAATACCCCTATATCCCTAGGTTTAAGTATATACAAAACTAAAGAATAATTTGGTAAAAATATATCTTTAATTTGCACTAAAATATTACCTATAAAATAAGAACACTCTTCCACTAACCCATTTCTTCAAAGTAATTATACATTTATTTATTTTTTAAATAAGAAAATAAGTTAAATACTTCATATTTATCCAAAAACAAATCTAAATATATATAAAAAAAAAAACTAAAGAACAGTTCAGATTTTTTTTTTTGTTTTAAAATACCTTTTCATTCCAATGTTTAAGTAGATATAAAACTAAAAGGACAATTCGGTAAAAATACATTCCTAACTTCTACTAAAATATTATCTAAAAATAATTCTTATTAATTTTTAAATTTATTTATTAACTTATAAATTATAAATAAAAATTATATATATAATAGAAAACATATATATATACTAGTCTCATCACAGAGAAAACAAAGAAAGAACAAAATAAGCAAATGCAATGAGACTTTTTTTTTTTAGTGGTCTTATTTTGTTAAAAAAAATTTATTTAATTATTTTATATATATATATTTATATATGATTTTTATTTTAAAAAATCTAATTAATAAGTGAATAAATAAATTTAAAAATTGATAGAGAGTAGTCATAAACTCATTTTTTAGGCAATATTTTAGTTGAGTTGGAGTTCATTTTTTTGAATTGTCCTTTAATTTTGCCTCTACTTAAATATAGGACAGTATGGGCATTTTTGAACTAAAAAAAGAGTTTTTACCGGATTGTCCTTTAATTTTGTCTCTACTTAAACATAGGACTATAGGGGCATTTTTGAACTAAAAAAAAAGGAATCCAAACAGGGAAAGCCCCTTAAATAGTAGTATAGATATATATATATTTGTGTGTTTCCTAAAACAAAAACGTTATAGATGGTATAGCAGTTGGGCTCGGTGAATAGAGAGAGACAGAGAGAGAAACCCGAAAAACCCTAGAAGATTTGTTGATGGATCCTCCACCGGAACAAGTCAACTACATCTGCGGAGGTATCATAGAGTCTTTGGTTTTCTTGGCAACCAAACATAGAGTTATGGTTTAAGAGATAGTGATTAATGGGTTTTACTTTTACAGATTGTGGGATGGAGAACACTCTGAAGCCAGGTGATGTGATACAGTGCCGAGAGTGCGGTTACCGCATCTTGTACAAGAAGCGCACTCGCCGCAGTAACCTACTACTTTTTCTTTTTCTTTTTAATTAAAAATAATAATAATAATTATGCCTTTTAGTTTCTTTGGGTATGAAAATTAAATTATAATATTGATTGAATTGAATATTAGCTTTGTCTCGTTTAATTGCACTTTTTTGTTTTTGACTCTGTTTGAATTTATTTATTTATTTGATAAACTGTAAGGTTGTGCTGATTTATATACTTGTTGGGTATGGTAATAGAGGGTAAGAGAGAGTATGACTCTGGATACAATAGAACTGCAGAGAAGAATACATGTACTTAATTTTAACTAGTTTCTTTAGAATCTGTACCCAACTCCATAAATTTTGTGACTAAGGCATGCTTGTTCTTTTTTTTTTGTTTTTTGTTGTTATTGAGGGTTTTTAGTAGTTAAGGGAAGGATAAAATTTAAGTGCTTCTCTTTAGGTTCCCCACTTAATACTGAGTCATGTGGCTATGTAACTAAAAAATACACTTCAATCTAATGTGGAAAAAATTCACATGGCAGAATCTTAAGAGGGAACTAAGGAACAGCACCTAAGTACTGTAACTAAGTCTTGCCCGTAACGGAAGGATCTGGAGACATATGCCTTATTTTAGACTTAGTGGGAATGGTGGCTGCTTCCTATAAGTTGGTATTGGCTAGGGTAATAATTTGAGTTTTTTTAGTGTTAATTAGCAGAGCATAAGACAGGTGCATTGTTTTAAGAACTCAAGACCGAATCGTTCATATTAGATTCCACCTTTGGGGTCATTGAGTGGTGTTCAGGATCAGATCTAAGGAGTTAGGACTAGTGCAAGATTGAAAGATTCAACAGACTGCAAAAATAAAGTAATGAATATGTAGGTGTCTTTTTTAAAACCCTAATTTTTGTTAATAGAATCAGGGCTAAATGCTAAAATATATGCTGTTTTCTTTTTGGAGACCTCCTTTCTAGAAGCAAGAAGTGTCTTTTTTTTTTTTTTTTGCATTCTAATCCCCTCTTTGTAAAATAGAACTATGTGATGTTGTCTGTTAGTATCTCTGGTGGCCTATAAGGTACCAACAAGACTCTAGTCTTGTCTTGTAATGTGGAGGTTTTCACTAGTATACCAACTTTCATATTTAGAGGATTAATGTAAAGAATGGGAAAGGGATTTAGAGAGTAGGATTCAAGCTCAGCTGGGCCTCCTAAGAACAAGAAGAATAGAGAGAAGATTCAAGAGAACAGAGGAAAGAATCACTGAAGAATACATCTATTTGCTTAAATTCCTTGTGTATGCAAGTTGTCGCCTCTTATACTACTCCCTTAGCACCTTACTTCTGTAACTAACTCCATCCAGTAACTACCACATAGCTAGTAACTAACTTACTATACCAATTGTCAATGTAACTAACTATAACAGACTCATATTCCAGCTATCAATGTATATCAATGTGTAATCAAGTGTATCAATTTGTAATCCTAACAATACCCTTCCCTTTAGAAGACCTTGCCCACAAGGTGAGGGAATCTGTACTGCATGATATATAAACTCTCCCAAGTAGCATCTTTAGGACCTTCCCCCTGCCATTGGATTAAGGCTTGAGTGATAGTTTTGTTATGAAGCTGATGAGTTCTTTCTTGTAGCACAACTGCTGGTTCTGATGTGACAGCTCCAACTTATATGACACCTCACCAACCCTCTGCAGAATCTGAATTCTGAAATGGGCCATAATACTTAGGAGATAATTTCTTTACTTGGTGGTGCTTTAGGGATTTCTGTTTATAAGCCTGGAGTCTGAGAAACACCTAATCACCCACTGCAAAACTCCTTTCAGTTATGTGCTTATCAGAATACGACTCCATACTTTCTTGAGCTGCCACCAGATTATGCCTCAACAAGGAAGTTAATTGTTGTCTTGATTTTAGATGGGCGTCCACACTTTCAACCTTTGTTGTTCTAGAAACATAATCCATAATCCAAGGAGGTGGATATCCAACATAATCCATAAGCCTAGGAGGTGGATATCCATACAAGACCTCAAATGTAGTAAGCTTGAGAGAGGTATGAAAATTGGTGTTAAACCAAAATTCAGCAAGAGGTGACCATTCCACCCAAGAAGCTGGTTTATCAGCTGCAAAAGCCCTCAAGTAATGCTCAAGACTTTTATTCACAACCTCAGTTTGGCCATCTGTCTGAGGGTGATAGGCTGAAGACTTGGCCAGTTGAATGCCTTGAAGCTTCATCAACTCTTGCCAAAAATGAGAAGTGAAAATAGGGTCCTTGTCATCGAAAATTGAAGCAGGCATACCATGCTATTTGAACACATGTTGCATGTAAAGAGCTGCTACATTAGAAGCAGTATATGGATGAGACAAAGCTACAAAATGAACAAACTTAGTAAACCTTTCCACAACCACTAAAACCACATCCTTCATCTGAGATTTTAGAAGACCCTAAATAAAATACATGCTCATAGCTACCCAAGGCTTCTCTGGTATAGTTAAAGGTTGTAACGCTTAACAAACCAGCTGGACTGCAGGTTTCATGCTTGAGCCTTTGACAAGTGTCACACTCCCTGACATACTTCTTTACATCAGCTCTTAATCGAAGCCAATAAAAGTCCCTTTGGACCCTGTGTAAGCTCATTAGATAGCCTGAATGACCTCCCAAAGGACCATCAGGAATTTGCTGCAAGGTTCTGTCTTCAAAGAATCACAAATACCCAAATAAATTCTGCCCTTATATAAAAGCAATCCATTCTGTAGAGTAAAGCCCTTAGGAACATCCACCCCTGATTGAAAAGCCTTCAAGATACCCTGGATAAATGGATCAGCAGCATAACTAGCCTTGAGTTGGACTAACCAATCAGGAGTTGGAAAGGAAATCATACACAATATACCATCCTGAGAAGGAATTTCACCAGCCTCAACCTGCCTGGACAAAGCATCAGCCACCACGTTCTCCTTTCTTTTCTTGTATTCGACAATAAAAAGATACCCTAACAGCTTGGTAATCCGTTTTTGTTGAGCTGGATTACCAATCTTTTGCTCCAAAAGGTATTTAAGACTTTGCTGATCTGTCTTCACGAGGAAAGGCCTTCCCACCAAGTATGACCTCCACTTGTGTACAGCAGTAACCAAAGCCAACAATTCCCTCTCATAAGTTGATAAGGCCAAATTCCTACCCTTAAGGGCTTGGCTGTGAAAGGCTATAGGCCTGCCCTCTTGCATTAACACAGCCCCCAACCCTCTACCAAAAGCATCACACTCTACCATACCATAAAGAGTTTATCAAAATTTGGTAAAGCTAAAACAGGTGGATAGGACATAGCTGACTTAAGTTGTTGAAAATATAAATTAGCTTCTTCATTCCAAGAAAAAGATTCTTTTTTTAATAGTGCAGTCAATGGGGCTGCAATCTGCCCATACCCCTTTATAAAGGAAAGTGCTAGTAAAATACACTGATAATCAATATTCAAGGAATGCTCAAAGATTGCAAAATATATATTTGTTTGACATTTTGATTTGTGGAGTTCAGCAAATGATAAAACAAAGGGCATGATTTTGGTTTCTGAGCTGTGTTAGGTTCCAATTTCATTCTTGAATTATCAATTGTGTCAATTTAGTACCTAAAGTTATGAAAATGGCTTACTGTTACCCTTGCCCCCACTTTCCTTTCAGAAATCAACTGATTTTTGTATAAGATTTTGATAATTAATTTCGACAGTGAGGGTAAGAGTTACATTGAATTGTTTGCAGAATCTCAGGGATTAAATTGACATAATTAGTTTTGGGATGAAATAAACTTTGATGCATAGTTACTTATCAAAGAAAAAACTATGATGCTTAGTTCAAGGACCAAAATAATTGCTTGACCTAAAACAAACCTCACGCTAGATGTCTGGTAGCATATGATGTGCTCATAGAACATTGTTGGTTCAGTTTCAAAGAGTCTTCATTTGACATCTTCGGTTTAAATCTTACGAATCCTGGTTTCATGAGTTATTCTGTTTTGCATATACAGTGCCTGCATTTGGTTGATAGCACTGGGGGGATAGTGCTAGTGTATGATGTGCAAATTATTGGCAAGCTTCCATGTGATATATATTTTATTTTTTTTGACAAGAAGTGTCTAGATTGAAAAACTATATGTGAAAGGAGCACAAAGAAGTCAAAAAGGACAGGGAAGAAAAAGAAGAGAACAAAAAATTAGTTACAAAAGAGAAGAGAACTAAAGAATTGAGATTGCTATGATATGCTAGACATACACGCTGGTAACCCCTTTCCTAATAGGTCTACCTTTTGGGATTTGATGGTTTTGAACAAATTTATTCCAAGGTGTAGTTCAAGCAGAGCTCTTTGGCACTTCTTTTTTTTGGATATACTGAACCAACTACCTCACCGTTCACCTTATTATTATCTGGAGTTTTAGAAAGCCCTTGTCCTTTCAAACAGACTTCACTAACAGATGTCTTTTGTATTTTTTTTTTTTTTTTTTAACATTATCTAGTGTAATATGGTTAGAATATGGTAGTGCTGGGTGGAATTCTAGGTTTTATATTCTGCTGTGCATCTCACTGTTTTCTTATTTCTTGTGATCTTGT
Source organism: Castanopsis chinensis (assembly GCA_032878915.1). Taxonomy (NCBI): domain Eukaryota; kingdom Viridiplantae; phylum Streptophyta; class Magnoliopsida; order Fagales; family Fagaceae; genus Castanopsis; species Castanopsis chinensis. The sequence goes on from JAVQMG010000064.1 coordinate 1,079,732, forward strand.
TGGAGCAAATCTTGTTCTTGTAAACTTTGTTGAATTATCTGGTTTTGCAATGCATGTTGCGTTGAACAGTGAATTAATATGGTGTTTTCTGTTGCAGTTGTTCAATATGAGGCACGCTGAAGAAGAGAAGTGGAGAGGCATGGGCATGCAGCAGCAACAACAAAGACTATCTGTATTGGGTCCATTTTACAACTTGTTAAACTTGTTAATATGGTGGTTTAATGTAGTCATAGAAGGCTAAATTATAAGTTGCACTGTCTAAGTTTGGGATCATTGGATTTGATCTTCTATGATTTTTTTTTTTGTTTGTTTGGACCTTAACGTTATATAGTACTTAGATTCCGATTTGATTCCTTCCGTTTATGCCAAGGTTTTAAATTCCGATGCGTTCAAATGCTCACGAATTCCAGCAGTTCCAGTCTCAATTCCAAGTTGTTCCAGATTGTGTTGGATTTTTTATTTTTTTTTTCATGTTGACTAACGGAACCCAAGTGAATGCACGTGGTTAAAAAAAAAGCCATTGGTGTCAGGCCTTCCTTAATCCTTCAGAGACTACAAGTGTGGTAGAGCATCCCTCAATAAAAGGATCATTCCATCAATTTCAAGAGTTTCTACTGATTAAGAGAGGAACTTTTGGCGTTAGGCATTCTTTTGTCCTTTAGAGACTACGAGTAATAGAGCTAGGGTTGTAAATGAACTAAGGCAGTCATGAATAACTTAGGCTTGATTTGATAAAAAAAACTCATTCAAGTTTATTTGTTTATAAATAAGCCAAACTTATTTATAAACAAGTCGAGCTCAGGCAAAAAAATTTGTCCACGAACAAGCTTATGAGCTATTAGGCTTAAAACAAGACAATTCAAGCATAAACTTATTTATAAATTTCAATGTGTTAGCTATATATGCTCATTATACATAACTTAATAATGACATGACTAATATGAGACTATTACTTATTACCTTAATATTCTTAATTTTTCTTTCCCTCAAAATTGACCAATAAATAAGCAATAATCTCTTTAGACTATAGTTATATTAAAAAATAAATAAATTAATTAAGTGTGTCACATATAATCCTCTTTATTAACTATCTAAAGTAAAGTTATGAAATATGTTAGTATTTTCTCATATGGAAAAGAGGGCTACATGGCAGTCAACTTGGACACGAGCAAAGCTTACAATAGAGTAGAATGGGCCTTTATTGAGAAAGTTATGGAAAAAATGGGTTTTCATGAAAGATGGATAAGTCTTATAATGCACTGCATAACTATTGTCTCCTACTCTGTTTTGATAAATGGTGTGACTTATGGAAGTATAATCCCCACTAGAGGTCTCCGTCAAGGAGACTCCATATCCTCATATTTATTCTTGTTCTGTACAAATGGCTTTTCCTCTCTAATCAATAATGCTATCCAAAATCAGATGATGAGTGGTATAACCATTAGTAGAGGCTGCCCAATGATAACTCATCTTTTCTTTGCAGACAACAGCCTACTGTTTTGTAAAGCAAGTGTCGATGAGTGCCAACAACTCATTGATATCCTTCAACTCTAAGAAGCTGCATCTAGTCATAAGGTTAATACTGATAAATCATTAGTATTTTTTAGTCGTAATACCCCTGAAGAAGTGAAGAGTAAGGTGATGAGTACCCATGGACCTATGAGTGACTCTCAACACTCCAAGTATCTTGGCCTACCATCTATTATTGGCAAGTCAAAAACTAAAGTTTTTGCTGAAATCAAAGAAAGAGTGGGAAAAAAGCTGTCAGGTTGAAAGGAAAAATTACTATCTATAGGTGGCAAGGAGGTCCTTATAAAAGTAGTTTCCTAAGCAATTCTGACATATAAAATGAGTTGCTTGCAACTACCAAAGGGTTTGTGTGATGAGATGGAAGGGATGATGTGAAGATTTTGGTGGGGGCAACGTAAAAAAGAAACAAAAATAGCTTGGGTGAGTTGGAAGAAGTTGTGTAAATCAAAGCTTAGAGGAGGAATGAGATGAAACCTTTAAGCTTTCAACCTTGCAATGTTAGCAAAGCAAGGCTGGAGGTTGCTAACAAAACAAGACTCCCTTGTGGCTCGAATCTACAAAGCCCGATACTATCCCCATGGAGATGTCCTCTAAGCAAAGCTCGGGTCAAATCCCTCGTACACTTGGAGAAGCATTCTGAATGGGTTGAAAGTGATTAAGCAAGGAACTCGATGACGAGTTGGTAATGGAAATTTGATCCACATTTGGGATGACAAATGGATGCCCACGCCCATAACCTAATAGGTAATCTCCCAACCCCCCCCCGGGGCAAAGTTGTTTGGTGACTTTCCCATGGTCTCCTTGCTGATTGATAGAGATACTAAAAGATGGAAAGCTGATCTTGTCAAATCTATTTTCCTTCCTTTTGGGGCAAACACCATTCTTAATATTCCACTAAGCTATAATTTGCTTGAGGACAAGATTATATGAGTTGGAAATAGAAAGGGGTAATTTTTACAGTTAAAAGTGCTTATTACATTGCCCTTAAGGTGATTGGAGCAGAGGATGAAGGAGAAAGTTCAACTGGGGATAATAGGAATGCTCTTTGGAAAAGGTTGTGGCATCTTAAAATCCTAGCAAAGACAAAAATTTTTGCATGGAAAGCATGTATGGATGGTCTCCCAACGGTGGTAAACTTAAAAAAGAGAGGGGTTAATATTGATGAGCTTTGCCTTTGCTGTGAAAGAGGACCACAGTCAATCTCTCATTCCTTAATTACATGTTGTTAGGTTCCAATTAATATTATCACAAATATTAGCAATCCAAAATAGCAATCACACACAAGAACAAAAATATTTATGTGGAAAACCCTTTCTTTTTGAAGGGAAAAATCATGGAACAAACTCCGAATAATTTCATTATTATCAAATCGATTACAATAATTCTTGCGTATACCTCACGACTAAAGAAAAAAAAATATCTCTCTTATTTTTCTTTGCTCTCATACATACAAATTATCTTTCTCAAAGGCAGCAATCCTTTTTCTCTATTCTTCAATATGCGGCACCTTTCTCTTTTCTTCTTTTCACTATATGGCACCTAATACCTAATAAACCTTATTTATATATAACCCTGCCGCCACACCATCCTTGTAGCACACAAACTCCTACTCAATCACAAATTGGATCATGAGGTATCCTATTTCTAATAGAATTTTTTCACTACATGGATTTCTTGCCACAAAATCGGGCTGGACCCACAACAATCTCCCCTTCCAGCCCACCAATGGGAGAAGATCTTCATTCCATCTCTTCAATTCAATTTTATGTCAATCAAGCCAACACAAGGCTTGACCTTCTTCATTATCTTCACCAATACTGAGAACACCTCATCAACGTCAATCCCTTTCATTCTTAAATAATTAATCTCATTTTGGATTTCTTTAATCCAATCCCTTGGCTCCCCCTTATCAGAAGCCCAATTATTCTTGAAGCTAATAGTATGATGTTTTCCAATAGTCCTCTTCTCATGAGGTTCAACAATCTCTAGTAGAGGATATTGCTCCCCTTGCTCAAGACCTCTACGATATTTCACTTTTTCGTCATCCCATGTAGCCTTAGCATTTTCATATTTTCCATCACCTACCACTTCCTTTTCTGAAGCACTATTAGGCAATGAGAATTTCACTATCTTGGTTTCAACACCATTAATCCCAACACTCATCTTTGGAGTCTTCTCAAAATTTTAATCTCATTGAACTTCTTCTTACAAGTCTTCACATGAGTCCTATACAAACCGCAACATGCATGTCCTCTTACAACAACCAATGGCCCTTTAGCAGGTTTCTATCTTCCATTACCAAGGTAGTTACAATAACCCACTCAATCCATAGCCAATGTAGAAAACACATTCATCCTTAAACCTAGAACATGTTGCACATCCTTCAATATCATGGTGCTATGAACATTGGTTTCAATGTACACATTACCAATTCCCATAATTTTTGAGTAACTAGAATAACCCACCTTCACTGTACCAAAGTCTCTTGCTTTATACGTGGTAAACAACCCCTTCGTAGAGATAATATGGTGGGGGACTGCAGAATTAACAACCCACTCAACATCATTATTAGCATCATGCTCACACTTTTGCTCTTCAATAGGGAGCACCATAACATTCTTATCAATTACAGCAGCTATAGTATATTTCTCACTATCATTCTTTTCATATTTTCCTTTATTTGTTCCTTATTCCAATGCCAACAATCTCTTCTTAAATGACCATTTTTCCTATAATGGAAGCATTCTCTAGTTTCCTTGAACTGAGATTTATCTCTTGATTATGACCTACCATTGAATTTCTGATCATTAGGTCCTCTGCTTCTACCTCTAGTCTTGTTCTCCGTGACAAAAGCTTGATCTTGTGCATTGTCTATATTTGCATCTCTCTTGTGAACCTCTTCACTTAAAATCAAATCTCGGATATCATCATATTTGAATTTGCTTTTCCTTGTAGAATTACTCACTGCCATTCTCACGGCTTCCCAACTGTTTGGTAAAGAAGCCAAAAGTATCAATACACGAACCTCATCATCAAATTCAATTCCCACTGTGGATAATTGATTAGTGATTGTATCGAACTTATTTAGATGTTGCGCTATAGGAGTGCCTTCTGCCTTCTTCAGATTAAATAACTTCTTTATCAAAAACACCTTGTTGTTAGCCGATAGCTTTTTATATATGCCAGACAAAGCCTTCATCAAATCAACTGTGATATTTTCTTTCACAATATTGTGCGCAATTGATCTTGATAGAGTTAATCGAATAACTCTCAGTTACATGTCTATTAAGAAGGTTCCAATCTTCATCCTTCATAGTTTCAAGTTTTATCCTCAAAAGAGGTAGATGTAATTTCTTCCCATAGAGATAATTTTCAATCTGCATCATCCAATACACGAAATTTGTTCCATCAAATTTCTCAATTCCTAAACCCTTGCCATCGCTTCCACTCTAATCTTAGCTCTGATATCACTTGTTGTGTCCCAAATAATATTATCAAAAATATTAGCAATCCAAAATAGCAATCACACGTAAGAACACAAATATTTATGTGGAAAACCCTTTTTCTTTTAAGGGAAAAACCACGAGACAAAGTCTAAATAATTTTACTATTATCAAATCAATTACAATAATTTTTGTATATACCTTATGGCTAAAGGAAAAAAAAAGGAAAAAAACCTTTCTTATTTTTCTTTACTCTCATACACACAAATTATCTTTCTCAAAGGTAGCAATCCTTTTTCTCTATTCGTCAATATGCGGCGCCCTTCTCTTTTCTTTCTTTTCACTGTATGGCACCTAATACCTAATAAACCTTATTTATATATGACTTTGCCGCCGCACCATCCTTGTAGCACACAAACTCCTACTCAAACACAAATTGGATCATGAGGTATCCTATTTCTAATAGAATTTTTTCACTACATGGATTTCTTGCCACAAAATCGAGCTGGACCCACAACACATGTGGCATCGCTAGGAGAGTGGGATTGCTGGGTGGACTGCCCTGTTGAGATTCCTTCAAGCCCAAGGATTTCTCTGACTTAGTTATGGAGATTTTGGCACAAGAGACTTCTCAGGACCTTGAACTCTTTTTGTCACAGCATGGTCAATTTGGTACAATAGGAACCAGGTGGTGCATCAGTCGTCTTACCAGTCCCCCAATCAAATTTGGAGCTTTGCCAAAAGGTTTTTACAGGACTACAAGGAGGCAGTATCGCCCTTAAGCTTTCTTAGGTCTCATGAGGGAAATAGATGGGCAGCCCCAACAACTGGTATGGTTAAAATTAATGTGGACGAAGCTACTTCAGAAAATCGAAGGAACTCAAGTGTGGGGGTGATCATTAGAGACTCTCAAGGATTGGTGGTTGCAGCATGTTCAAGGTATTTTTTTGGCCTATTCACTGCCTTCGAAGTAGAAGTACTTGCTGTTAAGTGTGGCATCCTTTTTGCCCGAGAATTGGAGCTCTCACAGGCAATCATAAAGTCAGATGCCTTGTCAGTGGTGAAGAGTATAATTGATAAAGAAACTGATGGGAGTCTAGACCACTTGTATTCTGGTATTGGTCAAGTCCTTAAGTTTTTCAGCAGGTGGGATATTAAGCATGTAAAAAGGGAATGCAACTAGGTAGCTCATGAGCTCGCCCAACTTGCCAGGAGGAATGAAGCTTCTCAAAAATGGATAGGGGTGTTGGAGTATGTGTGTTTCAAACTCTTAAACTATGCTTGTGTCCCACATTGGTTAGAGATGAGTTCTCATGTAGGTTTATAAAGCATAGAACCTCTTAAGTGGTAGATTGAAAGAAAATGGGCTAATGGTTAGAGTTAGGCATGGGTTGGACTTAAGCTTGTCTCCATCTTTCTTGGGCCTCATTCTTTTTCCCTTTCTTTTGCTTTAGCCCGTTTTATTTCTGCCTATTGGGCATTAAATTTATAGCCCGTTGGGGCATTTATTGTGCTACTCGTTGGTGCAGCCCAGCCCTCCCATCAATTAGTTTATAAACCATACAAAACACACTATTCATTACATATTCTTCTCCAGCCGTAGCTCTCTGCCTCTCTGTTCTGTTCTGTTTTTTTGTTTTTGTTTTTTGGCTACACATAAATTTTCGGCAAAGAAATTTTCAGCACAGAAAATTTCAGCTTCATTTTTCTTAAGGAAAGGAAAAAAAAGTAAGGTTGTTCCTAGTTCTTCTTGCTTGAGTGTGTGATCAACTTGAAGAAATTACTATAGTCTAATCTTGGGGGGTTATTCGGCTAAGAGAGCCATTCACACCAAGTTCTACTCCGAGTGGCACGAATCAACCTTTAAAGATAACGCATTTTGCGTGATTCTATAGTTTGTGAGATTTTTCTAACTCTATTTATTTATTTTTGTCATTGCTAAATTTTTAGAGTTTGTATTGTTGAATCAAAACTTATTTATTTAGCCATATTTCCCAACAATTTTAAAGGTTGATTAGTGTGTTTTAAAAATGAAGAATCAAGTTGTTGATTCTCTTAAGGTCATTTCGGAAATTTCAAAGCTTGGCTTTTGATGGAAACAATTTTAAGCGTTGAAAAGAAAGGGTTTTGCCCATCTTGAAATTTACCAAAATTGATCGGGTTCTTTATGAGCCTAAACCCGAAGATAATCCTAAAAATATAACAAAGTGGGAAAAAACAAATAAATTATGTGTTCATACTATTAAGTGTGGTTTATCTAACAAGTTGTTTGATAATTATTGTCACTTTATTTGTGCTAAAGATTTGTGGGATGAACTTAATGGTCGTTATGGGTTTGAGGATGAGGGTGTTAAAAAGTTTGCTACGGCTAAATTTATGTCAAATGGTTGAGGAAAAAAGCGTTTCTAGCCAAATTGAAGATTTTCAAAAATTAGTATCTAACCTAGCTAAAGAGGGTGATGTTTTACCCTAGAAGTTTATGGCTCATGGCCTAGTGTTTAAATTGCCGGATTCTTGGAAAGAGTATAAACACCGGTATAGCCACCATAGAACCTATTTGAATCTTCAACAAACAATCATTGATATTCAAATTGAAGAAACAAATAGGATGTCGGAAAAGGTTTCTAGAGCTAAGGAATTTACTTCTAAGGTTAATGTTGTAGAGGGAGGACCCTTTAGACCTTCACAACATAATAAGAAACATGATTTCAAGGGAAAAGGAAAATTTCATAATAAAAATGGTCTAAATCCTCAAATCCAAAAGAAAAAGAGTAATTGTTTTATTTGTGGCAAGGTAGGTCATTATGCGGCAACATGTAGGGCGAGGGGCAACTTCAACAACAATAAGAACAACAACAAAGGCTCTACATCAAATAAGGCAAATATGGTGCAAACCGAAGAGATCATTGCAGCTGTGGTGTGTGAGGCACACTTGGTGACAAAAGTAAAGGGATGTGTAGTTGACTCGGCTTGCACAAGACACATTGGTGCATTCAAAGAGGAGTTTAATTCCAACACTTCTATGGCGGAAGGCACCGAATGTGTCTATGTTGGGGACAATAGGTCCGTGCTGGAGAGTGGTAAAGGGAAGGTACTCTTGAAGCTAACTTCCGGTAAAACTCTTTCACTCAATAATGTCCTTCATGTGCATCACTTTCGACACAATCTCATTTTGGTACATTTACTTGGTAAGGCCGGTATTAAAGTTTTATTTGATGGTGGTATAATTTCCTTAACTAAGAATGAAGTCTTTGTTGGTAAGGGCTATAATGATGAAGGTCTTTTTGTACTTAATGTTGATCAAGTTATTAATGAAAGTGGTTCATCTTCTTGTGCTTAGTTGATTCCTTTGATGTTTGGCATGGTAGACTTGGACATGTTAATCTTGGCTATATAAATAAAATGAAAGAATGTGGAATTATTAACTCACTAAATGAAGCAAATATGGACAAATATGAAATTTGTGCCGAAACTAAAATCATCAAGAAACCTTGTAAATTCATAACAAGAGAAACCGAGCTTCTTGGATTGGTACATAGTGACTTGGGTGATTTAAAACACACCATGACTAGAGGTGGTAAAAGATTTTATGTGATCATTGTTGATGACTACTCTAAATTCACTAAACTTTATTTACTAAGAACCAAAGATGAAGCTTTGGAGATGTTTATAAAATATAAAAGTGAAGTTGAGAACCAAAAGAATAAAAGAAGTAAAAGACTTAGAACCGATAGAGGTGGTGAATATGAGTCTAATCTTTTTAAGGAATTTTGTGAACAAAATGGCATAATTCATGAGGTAACTCCACCTTATTCACCGGAATCTAATGGAATAGCCAAAAGGAAAAAATAGAACTTTTAAAGAGATAATGAATGCTATGCTTATTAGTTCCGGGCTATCTTCCAACATGTGGGGGGAGGCCATTCTTTCGGCTTGCCATATTCAAAATAAGGTACCTCATAAGAAAACCGGTAAAACTCTTTATGAACTTTGGGAAGGGCGTAAGCCTAACTTAGAATACCTTAAAGTGTAGGGGTGCTTGGCTAAGGTCATGCTACCCAAGCCTAAAAGGAGAAAGCTTGGTTCTAGAACATGTGATTGTATTTTTATTGGCTATGCTTGCAATAGTTCATGCTATAGATTTCTTGTCATTAAAAGTGATATATTAGAATCATACACTATTATTGAATCCGAAAATGCCATATTTTTTGAGCATGTGTTTCCTATGAAAAATAAGGAAAAAGTATTGCATGATTATATTGAAATTTCTAACGGCTTTGTTAATGATGTGCAAGAAATAAGAAGGAGCAAGCAAGCTAGGAAGGAAAAGGATTACGGTAACGATTTTCTTGCCTATGTCGTTGAAGATGAACCTGTAAGTTACTATGATGCAATTAAATCCATAGATGCACCTTTTTGGTTGGAAGCAATTAATAATGAATTAGAATCTATTATGTCTAATCATACTTGGGAATTAGTTGAGCTTCCACCCAAGGTTAAACCTATTGGTTGCAAATGGGTGTTTAAATGGAAATTAAAACCAGATGGTACAATTGATAAGTTTAAAGCTCACTTAGTAGCCAAGGGCTATAAGCAAAAACATAATGTGGATTATTTTGATACTTATTCTCTGGTTACTAGAATTACATCTATTAGAATTTTATTTGCCATTGCTTCTATTTACAAACTTGTAGTACATCAAATGGATGTTAAAACTGCCTTTCTAAATGGTGATTTAGAAGAAGAAATTTATATGGAGCAACCCGAGGGTTTTGTAGTTCTTGGAAAAGAACATAAAGTTTGTAAGTTGATTAAATCTTTATATGGTTTAAAACAAGCACCTAAACAATGACATGAAAAATTTGATAATGTTATGCTTGCACATAAGTATGTGATCAATGATGCCGATAAATGCATATATAGCAAGTTTATTAATAATGAAGGTGTTCTTATATGCTTATATGTTGATGACTTACTTATATTTGGAACTAGGATGTTGTGCATGGTGCTAAACACTTTCTTGCCTCTAATTTTGATATGAAAGATTTGGGTGAGGCAACTATAATCTTGGGCATCAAAATCCTTAGGGATAATAATTGCATTACACTATCACAATCTCACTATGTAGAGAAAATTCTTAAAAAGTTTGAACACCTTGATATGTCACCTATGTCTACTTCTTTTGACTCAAAGGTTCACTTGTTTAAAAATCGTGGTGAGAGTGTTTTACAAGATAAATATGCACAAATCATTGGTAGTTTGATGTTTTTGACAACTGTACTCGCCCTGATATTGCAAATGTTGTTGGTAGATTGAGTAGATATACTCATAATCCTAGTATTGAATATTGGGATGCAATATCTAGACTGTTGAGATATTTAAAGGGTACTTTTGATTATGGTTTGTCATATTGTGGTTATCCTACTATATTAGAAGGATATTGTGATGCTAATTGGATTTCTGATACAGCTGAGGTAAAGTCCATTAGTGGATATGTGTTCACACTAGCTGGAGGGGCTGTCTCTTGAAAATCATCCAAGCAGACTTGCATAGCGAGATCCACCATGGAATCAGAGTTAGTAGCCTTAGAAAAGGTTGGGTCTGAAGCTGAGTGGCTTAGGAGTTTGTTAATTGATATACCATTGTATACTAACTCTATTGCCTCTATTTGCATGCATTGTGATTGCCAGGCTGCCATAGCACGTGCTAAGAACAAAATCTATAATGGGGAAAGTCGACATATCCAATGGAGGTACAATATTGTGAGGTAGCTCATTGATAATGGTGTAATGTTCTTGGACTTTGTGAGTTTAGAAAGGAATTTGGCCGATCCTTTAACCAAGCCACTAGCAAGAAGGCTGGTGAGTGAGACATCGAGGGGGATAGGACTGATATCCAAATTGTGACACTATGGCCAATGCCCAACCTCTATGATGGGTGATTCCACGCAAGGGGTTAAACGAGTAGAGATCATTTATGGTCCATATGGGACTGTCAGTTTTATGTGTTCCGCTATCTCATTGAGGAGGTTAGTGATGAGTCCATCCCTATGGTGTGAGATAGTGTTAAGTTGCAGATTGTTGGAAGTTGAGCTCTAGCTCTTAATAGATCCATAGTCCCTACCTGTTGGGATGAGGTGTACTGCACACATTCTTGATGGATGCCACTTATGTGGGAGTGGAAGTTGTGCCGTTTTCTATGAGACTTGGGTAGGTCTCTAGAGCTCTCATGAAATCTAGTGGCGTATGGCCTGTATAAGGTGCCAACCCACTTATGGAACAACCTTAGTAAAGAAAGGTATGTGGGTGGTAAGTTTGGTTATCTAACAGCTTGGTTAAAAGAGTCTAACTCTACCATTATCTAGTAGTTCCTACTTATTTATCCTAAATATGGTTAAAACCTTATGGTACCATATTGATGCATGTCTTCTTGAGTTTATTGCCTTTCCTAGTTTAGTGTTTGTAACATGTGAGAGATTGTTGGAGTATGTGTGTTTCAAACTCTTAAACTATACTTGTGTCCCACATTGGTTAGAGATGAGTTCTCATGTAGGTTTATAAAGCATAGAACCTCTTAAGTGGTAGATTGAAAGAAAATGGGCTAAGGGTTAGAGTTAGGCATAGGTTAGACTTAAGCTTGTCTCCATCTCTCTTGGGCCTCATTCTTTTTTCCTTTATTTTTGCTTTAGCCCATTTTATTTCTGCCCGTTGGGCATTAAATTTACAGGCCGTTGGGGCATTTATTGTGCTGCTCGTTGGTGCAGCCCAGCCCTCCCATCAATTAGTTTATAAACCCTACAAAACACACTATTCATTACATATTCTTCTCATTCTTCTCCAGCCGTAGCTCTCTGCCTCTCTATTCTGTTCTATTTTTTTTTTGGCTGCACAGAAATTTTCAGCATAGAAAATTTTAGTTTTATTTTTCTTAAGGAAAGGAAAGGCAAGTAAGGTTGTTCTTAGTTCTTCTTGCTTGAGTGTGTGATCAACTTGAAGAAATTACTATAGTCTAATCTTGAGGGGTTGGTTGGCCAAGAGAGCCATTCACACCAACTTCTACTCCAAGTGGCATGAATCAACTATTAAAGACAATACATTTTGCGTGATTCTATAGTTTGTGAGATCTTTCTAACTCTATTTATTTATTTTTGTCATTGCTAAATTTTTAGGGTTTATATTGTTGAATCAAAACTTATTTATTTAGTCATATTTCCCAACAAGGGGTCTCCCCTCCCATGTTTCAAAATCCTATCTCAGAAGATTGTAGTTAGCTAGGAGCTTCCCGGTTTTTTTGAACTCCGTTGTACTCACTTTTCTTTCTGCTTGTATACAGCTTCATATAATAATAATAATAATAATAATAATAATAATAATAAGGGCTAGACTACAACCTCAAAATATGAGATCAAAATAATGTTTTTGTCATTTATATACTGCATCATCATTGTAATTCAGCTTTAGATATTTTGTTTATCAAATAAAATATCCTGCACCTATAGGGACTAGTAAAGTAATGCGACTGCTGCATGGCTGGCATACAGTGAGGAAGATAATGATGCGTCATTGCATGTGAGCTGTGAATATTCAGAACGAGACTGTACTGTAAGTTTGAATAAGATTAGTGTGGCTCCAAATAATATAAAGAAAAACTAGTAATTAGGTCTTAACGTCCATCAAGTCCAAGTCACTTGGACACTTCCTCAATTCCAAAAATCCAACTTTTTCCTACCCTCCGTGAAAGTGCAGATAACCTCCTCCACAATTATTAGAGAGTATCTAACTTCTTTATCTTTTTCTTTTTTTCTATAAAAAAAAAAAAAAAAAAAACCATTATAATTAATGCACTGCTAGTAGCTGCAGATTCTCAAATTAACTTGAGAGTTGAGGTACTAATCCGTACATATTTTTTTCTTTAATAGGGGGAAAAAAAGTTATGGGTAAAAATGAGGGGGAGGAGAATGGTCTTGATCCAGAAAATCACAACCAGGAAGAGGAGGAGGAGAAGAAGAAGAAGGAGCATCTGAAAGAAGAAGAGTTGTCAGTGGAGAGGATATTTGAGAACCAAGAGGTGCCATCATGGAGAAAGCAGCTGACAGTGAGAGCCTTTGTGGTGAGCTTTGTGTTGAGCATACTTTTCAGCTTCATAGTCATGAAATTCAATCTCACCACGGGTATTATACCCTCTCTCAATGTCTCTGCCGGTCTCTTGGGCTACTTCTTCGTCAATACTTGGACTAAATTACTACAAAAGTCTGGCCTCCTGAGGCAGCCCTTTACGAGGCAAGAAAACACTGTTGTCCAGACCTGCGTTGTGGCTTCCTATGGAATCTCCTTTAGTGGTACTCTCTCTCTCTCTCTCTCTCTCTCATATTCTATTGGGTAAATCCGGGTTATACTAGTACTTTTAGAAAAATGAATAATAATTCATTTTTAAAAAGTTTGAACATCACTATTATTGGGTTTTTATTTTCTTATAAAAGTATTCTTTAAATAGATGGTTCTAATAACATCGGTTAATATTTCCTAACAATAAAATACAAAAACCAAGCTTGAGCTAGTCATTGTGCACAAACACAACTCTCCAAATTTTTTAACTATTTTAGCATAAGAATTTACTTTATATATTTTGCTTAATTATTTAAAAAAAACACTCGAATTAGATTATTTAATCTAAAGTTTATTTCATTAAAATATTAAATTTTTTGATTTTTTTAAAAAATTGTTTTCCCCTCGTCACATATCAAAATCATCATCCACCCTCAAAATACATAAAATAAATAAAATAATAAAATGCACATGAATGGTGCCAAAGCAAATCCACATGGTTTCTGTAGATTTGGATGATTTTCGGGGTGAGTTAAATTATTTTTCGCAAATTGATGAAAATGATTGTACAATACAATCATTTTGAGACTACGTTGTAGCAATTAACTTGACCTCAAATTAGTTTTTAGAAAAATGAGCATAAACAATATTGTATGCGGTTTGTGAACTTCGGGGATAAAATATGATATTTTTGAAGTAGGTAGTGCCTGACATAAGCCCGAAGCTTTGGCGTAGTTTTTGTAGTTCACCCATATTCTTCTAATTTTCTTCGTTTAAAAGAAATTTATTTTGTTTTAATATCGATAAATTATTATGGTTCTAAAAATTACTTAAAAAAATAACCTAAATTTTTGGAATGATTCCTCAACGGAGCAATGCTATGTGTACTTACTTTGGTCCTTCATCTTATCTAACTTAAATCATACTTTCTTCCTTAAATAAATGGAAATGGTTTGGTTCCAAACATGTTTAGAGTCTTAAGAGCATCTCCAACAGATTTTACAAAATTTTGTACTGTTTGGAGAATAAACAGTGATTTTTATATTTTACTACCCATTTTTTTAAATACACTTTCTAATAGATTTTCTATCCTATTCTTTATCTCATTTAAATATTATTTCTTTATTCATTCTTCATTCTTTTTTTATCATTTTTTATTCTTCATATATTCATTCCCAACAATAATATTTTTTAATGAAAAATGTTATATTCACAACATTTTACGTAATACTTTCACAGCGAAATTTATGTGGAAAGTCATTACTAGTTCTAATTTGAACCCAACTAATAACAATCTGTTACTTAAAATTTATTGTGAAAATATTGTGAAGATATTTTGATAGTATTTCTCAATTAAGATTTATTTTATTTTTTATATTATTTTTCTTTCTTCCCTTTCGTCCTCATCCATGCGTTTTTTTTTTTTTTTTTTTTTTTTCTCTTGGTTTTTTCTCCACCATACACGTATCCCACACCGTTCCTCTATCTACCTTCTTTTTCTTTTTCTAGTTCATTCCGCGCCATTTCTTCTTCAGCTCTCTGTCTCTCTTTCTCTCTAGCTATCTCTTTTTCTTTTTTTACTTTTTCCATTTCTACTTGATTCTAGAACACTCTCTCCCTCTATCTCACACAAACTCTCTCATACACACATAGATCACCGGCAGAGAGTGGAGATCAGCGTTCTACACAGATCGGCTTTGTTTGTTGTTGGTTTTTTTTTTTTTTGGATCTTATGGTTTGATTAGTTTTATTTTATTGTTTAGATTTCATTAGGCTTATGAGAAAGATTGTTTTTGTGTTTCAAATCTTTCAATTGGGTTTTGTGATTTTGTTTTGATTGTGGTATATTACCGTTGAGATAGAGAGTGAAGAACGAAAAAAAAAAAAAAAAAAGGAACAAGAGAGAATTATTTTTTATTTAGCCAGGTATTTTTTTAAGATAAAATAATGGTTTGGAGTTGTTACAGTGTTCTCTAGATTAAGAGAATGACTGTAGCAACTTCAAAAAAATTTTGGAAAAATTTTGTGTATAGAGAAGCCGTTGGAGTGTGAATAGTAGCACTTTTTGGAGAAAAAATAGAGATACCATATCTGTTGGAGGTGCTTTAAGGGCCAACCATCAATAAGAAAATAACATGCATGTATTTTGTTATATACAATGCATATGACTCACTTGGTTAATTGGGTTAAGTAAATCATCTTCATTGCACATAACAAATACAAGTGTCATCTTCTTATTAATAAATAGTTAGAACTCAAGGCTTCAAACATGTTTGGAGCCAAACACTGTCCTATATAATGTCGTTTTTTTTGCAAAACTACTACAATAATATCTTTGAAATAATTTTTTTATTAAAAAAAATAAAAAACACTAAAAGACTTAAGGGCACATTTGGCTTGCATAATGTTAGATTCTTGTAATCTTTAATTCATGTAATTACATTCTAGCTATATAATATAAGGTTATTGTGTTTAGTTCGTTAGTCACATTCCCATCATATTAAAAAATGTAACATTCTATACTTGGTTATAACATTATTAGCTATAATTAGTAATTTAAAAATAATGAATTAATTGAAAATAGTCCCAACACCTCAAAATAAAAAAAATTACCCTTACACCTCAAAAAATGTCAAAAATACTCCTAAAATTTCCAAAATGACCAAAATACACTCCAAAACCACCAAAATGACCAAATGTCCTTAGAATGTCCAAAATACTCTCAAAAGCAAAAGAAAAATAACCAAATATCCTTGTATGACATACGGGGTAGTTTGATTAAGGTTTGGGTTAAAGCATTCACAGCAGTATGTGTAAAAAAAACCTCTATTTTAGTATAAAATTTTACATTTTTTTTCTATTTTATATCCACTTTTCAAAATACCCACATCTATTTTACATTACATTTCATTAAAAAATTATTTCTTTACCAATTTTTTATTATTCTCCTAAATCATCTTTCTCTCTCTCTCTCTCTCTCTCTCTCTCTCCCAAAAACCACCATCCCCAATCTAAAGGCACACTCTGCCCATATCAACCACAATTTCCAGCAAGTTTTGAAGCCAAACAGGTAAGAAAACCCAGAAAAGCAACACCAAAACAAAACATTGTCATCCAAAGATTCCTATAAAAAAAACAAACGTATGTTAGAAATATCAAAGCAAAACTAAAACAAACCCTCAAACTTGACAAAATCAAATTATGATTCTGCTGCTACTAGTAGCCAATTTTATCATTGATTCTCACCAAACCCACAAACTTCTCAAATGTCAAATACTCATACCCAAATCTAACTTCTCGTGTTGTTTTGTCTTCATGGAGTCCAGCCCTTACAAGTGCTGGACTCTTATTCGCTACAACTACATTACAAGGTTTGTTACAATGGTTTTGCAGTCTCATGCCAGGCCATTCTAGCTGGTCAGCAGTACATGTAGTGGTAGTGTGTTCTTGACACTTCAGTGGGTAACGGAGCTCCATGAATTGTCCAAATTTCCAAACTTCATTGTTTGCATTGTAATAGTTCTTCCAATGGGATTTTCCTGTAATGTTTAGGGAATGTTTCCGGCTTGGTTGAATTTAGAAAATTAGAGGTTAAAGCCTTTAATCAAATCCCTACTTCCCCTGCAAGTTTCATTTGCATTGACTTGACGAAATTGAGCTCCATTTTGGATACAAACCTGCACTAATTTGTAGTTTAGTAAGCATCTCCTCTCCATAAATTTAATACAGCCTAAGCTCAGTTTTTTTCCTGTGGCAACTGGTGATCCCTTTTTCTATCATTGCATCAGAGTGCTCAGTTTTTTTCCTTCTATTTTTCTTCTTGTTCAATGATATGTTTAAATTGTCCAAAAAATCATCTGGAAACTGGAGTGTTGGAGCATGACTCCAAGTTTTGTTGATTAATATCAAGTTTCTAAACATGTTCCATATAAATATGACCCTATACATATGACGAGCAAAATTTATTATCAATACTATAGAAACAACAACGTTTCTCTCAAACTCCACTCTTACTAGTAGACTGAAAATTCCATCTTTTGACTGATTTGTACTAACAGGAGGTTATGGAAATTACCTCTTTGCAATGAGTGAACGTATGGCCAAACAATCAGCAGATACTCTTGATTTCAAAAAATTATCTTTGGGGTGGATGATCGGCTTTCTCTTTGTGGTCAGTTTTCTCGGACTATTCTCAGTGGTGCCTCTACGAAAGGTATACAGAATATTTGTGCATTTTCGGTAAATACATGTTGCATTGATGGGGAACAAAAGAAAAGAAAAGAATAACTTCAGAAATAAGTTCATCAAACACAAGAAAACTTTGTCATAGTTGTTATTTTTCTACAATGATTTGGTTTATGATTGTGTCAGATTATGATCATAGACTTCAAACTGACGTATCCAAGTGGTACTGCAACTGCTCATCTTATCAACAGCTTCCAGACTCCTCAAGGAGCCAAGCTAGCAAAGTAAGGCAGTGTGAAACTTAACGGCTTCAAGTGAAATGTGAACTATGAAAATTTACAATCTGTCTTTCTTGATTCTACTTTTTCAGGAAACAAGTGAGAGAGTTGGGAAAATTTTTCACCATCAGCTTTTTATGGGGTTTCTTTCAATGGTTCTATACTGCTGGAGAAAATTGTGGATTTGCAAACTTTCCTTCATTAGGCCTCAAAGCATATGATTCGAAGTACAGCTATCGTTACCCTTCAATTTCCCCTTGATAATAATTTCATTTTGGTTTTGCAAATAAAGAATTGTATTAGTAAGTTTTCTGCTTCCACTAAGCCCTATTCTTTATGAATGTTTGGGCTAATTCTAAATCATGATTATATGCAGATTTTACTTTGATTTCTCAACAGCATATGTTGGAGTAGGAATGATTTGCCCCCATATTATAAATATATCACTTCTTGTCGGAGGGATTCTTTCTTGGGGTCTGATGTGGCCCCTCATAGAAGATAGAAAGGGAGACTGGTACCCCGCAGACCTCAGCTCAGACAGCTTCAGTGGTCTTCAAGGTTACAAGGTAAATTCCCACTCAGAGATAAATACATCCTTCATGGAGGCTTTTCGATTTATTGAAAACTTAATTTATACCCTTTATTCAGGTATTTATTGCCATAGCCTTGATCCTAGGAGATGGTCTGTATAATTTTCTCAAGGTTCTATGTCAAACCATCGTAGGCTTGTCTCATCAGCTCCGCTACAAAGATGCGAGCTCTGGTCTCCCTCTTGCAGACCATTCTTCTCTTGTAAGTTCTCAGCTCTCATATGATGACAAACGCCGAACCCAACTCTTTCTCAAAGATCAAATTCCAACATTGTTTGCCATCGGAGGCTATGTTGCTATTGCTGCAATAGCTATGGCCATTCTTCCACATATTTTTCACCAACTCAAATGGTATTACATATTGGTCATCTACATATTCGCACCCATATTGGCTTTCTGCAATGCGTTTGGTTGTGGGCTCACTGATTGGTCCCTTGGATCCGCATATGGAAAGCTTTCCATCTTTATCATTGGAGCATGGGCGGGTGCCTCACATGGTGGAGTTCTTGCAGGCCTTGCAGCTTGTGGAGTAATGATGAACATTGTCTCAACAGCCTCTGACCTAATGCAGGATTTCAAGACTGGCTACTTGACGCTGGCTTCACCCCGTTCTATGTTTGTGAGCCAAATAATCGGCACAGCAATGGGCTGTGTGATTTCCCCTTGTGTGTTTTGGCTATTTTACAATTCCTTTGATGACCTTGGGCAACCTGGAAGTCAATACCCTACTCCTTATGCTGTTGTGTTCCGCAACATGGCTTTGTTGGGGGTAAAGGGCTTCTCAAGTCTGCCAAAGAACTGCCTTCTACTCTGTTATGTGTTCTTTGGTGGTGCCATTATAATCAATTTGATTAGAGATTTAGTGGGTAAGAAGAGGGCAAAGTTCATTCCAGTTCCAATGGCAATGGCAATACCTTTCTATTTGGGATCATATTTTGCCATTGATATGTGTGTTGGAAGCTTAATATTGTTTGTGTGGGGGAAAATAAATAAGGCCAAGGCAGATGCTCTAGGTCCTGCAGTAGCTTCTGGTTTAATATGTGGGGATGGGATATGGACTTTGCCTGCTTCTATTTTTGCTCTGGCTGGGGTTAAGCCACCAATATGTATGAAGTTTCTGTCAAGAGGGAATAATGCTAAGGTTGATAAATTCTTAGGATCATAGGGCTTAGTTAGCATAGGAGAAATGGACGCGAAGTCTTAATAGATTGGTGCATCCAACCCAAGTACCTGTAAAATATCCCTTCTTATTATTATTTGCTTTGCTTGGTGTGGAGACAAGGTTAAAACTAGCAAAGTAGACATAAATCTGAACATAAAATTATGTGTGTTTGTAAAACATTAAAGTGCTTATCAGGTAAATCACATGCATGTTTGTGCAAATAGGCTTTCCTTTAATTTTACCAATCTTTTACTTGATAAGGGCTAAATGACACTCCTAAGTCTTAACACCATATTTCCAATGGAGTCACCATCCAATTTGTTTAAATTAGGTTCGTATGGGCCAAGCATGAGGTGTTTTGGATAGCTTGTGTAACCCGAACGTAAATTTGGACCTAGGAGTATGCTAGCCAGTTAAAAAAATTTGAAGTCACCACTTAGCTTTACAATCCAACAACCAACTTAAGTCCTAATCAAGATTCATTAGATATTCAAATTTTCAAACCTAAGTAACGTATCCTGCTCCCATGGCAAGATTTTTTAGTAGTGAATCCTTATATCAGTTGTTGAAGTTACTAGCCACATGTCTAATGCAAAATATCAATAATGTGCCGATGGATTCTGCAAATCATTGAGCTACTCTGTCATGGCTGATGTGATCCCTTGTGTTGGTCATATATGATGCAAATAACTAAACGGGGTATCATCTCTCGAATCGTCTTCCTGAGGCAAGCTAAATTCATTGAAGTAAAAGTGCAGTCCCAATACACATGATGGTATTGTCATCTAAACTAACTATGCCTAATTGTTGACATAAAATTGTTGGTTGAAATGGCAATAAATAATTACATCTAGCAAGAAGCCAAGTACCTACTGGCTAGTGCACAATTTGGAAACTCTTCTTTTAGGGTGTGTTTGTTTGGAGGTGAAATAGGGAGGATGGAAAACTTTGGAAAGAAAATAAGAGAGAAAACTTTTTTGGAGTGTGTTTGGTTGGGTGGGGAGGATGAAAAATAAATAGTGGGGCCCAGGTATTTTCTCCCCTGGCCCACCAAAATGTTTTCTCTCCAAAATAGAGAGAAAACTAAGTGAAGATAAATATTTTTTTAATTGACAAAAATGCCCAGCACATATATACACACTTATTCAAGTTGCATTTATTTTTATTTTCTTCTCAACCATGTTGCTTTGGCTTTTTTTTTTTTTTTTTTTTCTTTTTTTTCATTTCAGGCCTAGGCGTTCTGCCTTCTTTCTTTTTTTTTTTTTTTTTTTTTTTTTTCTTCTATGGGCAGTTGCCTTTTCTTTTGGTTTTTTTTTTTCCTATTCTTTTTTTCTTCTTTTGATTTTCTAGGCTTAGGCATGATAGTTTTTTTTTTTTTTTTAACTAGTTGTGATTTTTTTTACATGATTTTTATTTTTTTTAATAAATTTGGGTTGTGGTTATTTGTCACTTTTTTGTTTTAATTGGGTATCATTCTTTAATAAGGGCATATGAGTTAATTTATTCAAACCCATTTTTTTCATCCCTCCACTTTTTTACCCCCAACCAAACAAATATGAGAGAAAATAAAATCTTTTCTATTCTCCTACTTTTCCACTCTTCCACCATTTTCTATTCTCCCATTTTTCCACTTCTCCAACCAAACGGACCCTTAGAGAGCCTCCTATAAGCCAAATCAGCCTGACATAGTTAACAAAATTCCTTTTTTTTTCATTTTATCCTTTAACTGATCACCAAAGCAATAAAATATTATTTAAACAAAAACCATACATTTCTTTCCCATGGATAGTTTGACGTGCATATGGAAAGCAAAATATTAATCAACCATAGACAACTACCAATAATGAAAATTAAAACGTTAGTTAGTTGAAATACAAAGTAACACTATTAAAACGTTAGTTAGTTGACTTGGCAGAATAGTAGTCTAGTCAAGGACAAGGAGACAGCTTGAGACCTTTAATCCAAGGCCATTTAATTAGGAGTAATTAGTTCTACGTGGCATTTTAATTCTAAATTACAAATCATCGAATGCCACCGTGGCACATTTTTTATGGAACTCAATTTTTGTGAACTCGAGTTACATGTAGAACTCGAGTTTCTTAAACTCAAATTTTAATAGAGTGGCATTCTCCTAAATATTTCACAAATGGTGGTATATTGCTACATATTTTGACAAATAGTGCTATTTGGCCATGGAATGGAATAGCATAAAGATCCTACAACAGAACATGAATAACAATACTATAAGAAAGAAGAGATTATTGGAAATTTACTATTAGCTTTTGAATAGTTGTCATAACTCATAAAAGCCGAGAAAGCATACAAGCATTATGCTGTCACTTTGGTTTAGCTACACTAAATCTGCATCTGCATCGACTTTTCGAAATCAAAGAGGTTTTCCATAAGGATAACGACCTCTTGATCTCTAGACTCTAGCTAGAACTATACAACATGTGGTTTTTAATATTTTGAAAACCAAAGTCAATGTGATTTTAAAATGACGTCTATCGATGATAGACTTAATTGTTTACATGTGCATTGTACAAGCATGTGTTGTGTCCCACATTGGATATTTATTAAATGAATCTTGAGTTTATAAATAATCACATAAAACCCCAATTACATATATTTAATTTATTAAACAAATGGATCTTGAGTTTATAGATAACTAGTAAGTTGTCCGTGCGATGCATGGATAATATTATAATATTTTAATGTAAGATGATTTTGGAGAATGTTGTACATATATTGTAAGGGTGCGGTTTGGATCCTAAGCTTAAAAGGTAAAAGGATTAAGGCCCAGGCATGTCCAAGGTTCTGTTTAATATTCAAACAAGTAATAAACATAGCACATAATGTTAGAAATAAAAACATGGCAGAGCTGCCTTTCATTAATAATAGTACATTTGCAGATTATTTACATTCCAAGGATGAGGTATGGCATTTTCATCTAAATCTTCTAGGAAATAAGCTCCTATACCAGCTACCGAGGTAATACGGTATGACCCTTCCTAATTAGGTCATAACTTTTCCCATGTGTTGACACCTCATTTTGCAACTCACATTTAACCTCACTTGGAGGGTAAAAGGGTAATTTCACCTTGGAAATATGCATCTTGATTTTGGTCATTAGATCCATAATCTCATTTCACCAAAATGATCTTGATGTTGTAACAATCAAATCGATTAGTTATAAGCCCTAATCGGACCATCAGATTGAAAGTTACCATTAAATCAAGTTTTAATGGCCGAGATGCACTATCACAAATTGAGTCCAAACTTATGTGATTATGAACAATTGATTCCAATTGGTTATAATTATAATCAATTTGAAATTAATGATGTGTCATAATTTGATTGGTTAGGACTACATTTTATGGTAAGGTTGCATACACCTAATTAAGTAGATAGTTAAACATTAATTATTTAATGAGTAATTTGTGCAATTATCTTTTAATTAGGGTAAATTTGGAACTAATTAGGTCTGAAATGGGAGTGATTGGAGCCTATTAATGTTAATTGGAAACTAATTTAGGACCTATTAATGTTAATTGTGCTGAAACTATTTTTCTAAGAAATGACCTCTGCTCACTATTTCATTGATATCTCTTAGAATATTTTGAATCTGTGAATGAGGTTAATTTTCCCAGAAACTAGACATCCGGGGCTTCAATTTGAGCATAAGAACGAGACAATTCCGATCAGAAATGAGTCAGATATGATTTTTCAAAATTGGCTCTACAAGCTGTTACAGCAGCTACGGGAAACCGAATTTTGGCTTGCTCCTTACTCCCACCAATCTTTCCATTTAATGCACCAAATCTCCCCAAGGGCTAAAATGAGATCTAGGTTTATGATTCTTTGTCAACTCTCATTAATGGCCTTCCATTCATATTTCCTCCACCACTACTATATAAACCCCCCCTCTCCTTCATTCCAAAAAAAAAAAAAAAACAAAAAATCCCCCTCTCTTCTCCTCTTTTGAGTTCTAGGAAGTTGAGTAGTCTTGTCATATCTTGGTCTTCTTGAGACTCAAGGTATTGAGTGAGACTCACTCTTCTTCTCTTAACTCTTCTTTTCCTCCACCTATAAGACCTCCTTCAAGAGTCTCCTCATCCGCCATATTGATCTTGCATGAAGGTATAATTTCTATTCCTAACTTGTTTCTTTGTATTGCCATGATAAGAATTTAGGATTAAAGCATGATAATAACTATTTAAATTTCCTTGAATATGTTTGAATGTTCTTAAATGTTATTATGTGTTTTTCACATGTTCTTGGTTGTTCATCACATGTTCATGCATAACACTAGTTTTAATCCTAAATTCACATAAAAAATATGAAAAACATGTTTGTTTCATAATTCTTTCAAATCTTTAAATCTAGGATATCACCATCCACACACATTCACTAGAATTCATTTTTCAATCCAAATGCAATACTTAATAAATTGAATTAGGGTTTATCACATGCATACACATTAAATTCATCATGTAAATTGATTGACATATTAGATGATATGATATGAATGTTGGCCACTATAATCTAAAAGACCGGTTTCACCGGGCAAGGTGGGTGCCTAACACCTTCCCACCTTGTAACATAGCCTCCGAACTTAGATCAAGGGTTAGTAGATCAAATGCTTGTCCATGTAATTTTCAATTTTTAGATTGTAACTAGGAAACAAAACCATGTACTTTTTCTTAGATTGTATCTAGGATCAAAGCCATGTAATTTTCCTACGACCAATGTAAATTCAATTGAAAATTAATAAAATGATGAATTTTTCAATTTTGGTTTTCTTATTTTTCCAACAATTAAATAAGTGGCGACTCCATTGTAAAACCCTTAATGTAAAGGGAAAAATATAACTAGTTGAACCTCTATTTTGAGAGGCAATAACACGACTCCACCCATTCACATGGGTTTGGCCCAACAACACACTTTACTAAAAAACCGGTCGGGGGCGCGGTCTCTCACATCATGCTGGGTTTTTTGCAGTACCCACAACCTTTCTCAATACTAAGTCTCCAGGGGCTAACGGTCCTAATCTCACACTTGAGTCATACCCCTGTTTGAGCTTCTATTGATAATATGCTAACTGAACCATGGCATTTTCTCTTTGCTTTTCAATTAAATCCAAGCTCCTCTCTAATAAGTTGTCATTGCTATTTGGAGTAAACAAGCCCATCTTCAGCATTGAAATCCAATCTCTAGAGGAATCATAGCCTCAGCCTCATAAGTCATTAAAAATGGTGTTTCCCCTATTGACTTACGAGGGGTAGTCCGATATGTTTAAAGAATGTGTGGAAACTCCTATACCCATTTACCCTTCGCATCATCCAACCTCTTCTTGAGTCCATTCACTATGACCTTATTGATAGCCTCAGCTTGTCCATTCCCTTGGGGATAAGCCGGAGTTGAAAACATATTCTTAATACCCAATTCACAACAATACCTCTTGAAAGTTTTGCTATCAAACTGAAGCCCATTGTCCAAGATGAGGGTGTGAGGAATCCCAAATCGAGTGACAATATTTTTCCACACAAACCTCTTAGCATCCACATCCCTGATATTTACTAGTGGCTCAGCTTCAACCCATTTGGTGAAGTAATCAGTTGCGACCAAAAGTTATCTCCTATTTCCTACTACCTTTGGGAAGGACCCCACAATATCTAAGCCCTATTGAGCAAAAGGCCAGGGGCTGGACAGAGGATTGAGGACACCCCTTAGCTGATGAATGTTTGGAGCGAATCTCTAACATTGGTCACACTTCTTCGCGTATTCTTGTACTCCTTTTTGCATACCTAACCACCGATATCCTTAAGTGAGGACCTTGGACAACAAAAAACGAGGAGCTTTTCTTAGCACTTTATCAGCCTCCCCCTTCTCTTCGAGTAAGATGTCATCCTTAAGGAATAGAAATATGGGATCCATCCAACTAGGTCCCACTCTAATTTGATGAATCTGGGCCTTCTCCCTTTTTATCTTAGTAGGCTTACATAAATCTTCTATTAGGATACCCGAGGTAAACTCTGAGTCGAGGAGGTTGCAAGAATGGCAAGAGAGTCCGCATGAGTATTTCTGATTCTAGGGATTTGTTGTAAGGTGAAAGACTCGAACCCTGACTACAAGTGCCTAACTTGATTCAAATATTCTTGCATCCTCAAATCTCTGGCTTCCAATTCTCCCTTTACCTAGCCAACCACCAACTTTGAATTTGAAAACACTTCCACTATTCTTCCTCCCATTTTCTGAACTATAGCCATCGCTACCAACAAAACCTCATACTCAGCCTCATTGTTCATGACCAAGAAGCCCAACCTTTAGGATTTCTCAATAATAATTTTTTCAGGAGATACCACAACTAGCCCCACTCCATATAATCTTTGATTAGCCACACCATCAACGTATACCCTCCAAGATAAAGGTTCTTCTAAGCAAACCATCCCAATTGATTTTCCATCCATGTTCTGCTTCTCTCCCTCCTCTTCTAGTGGAGATTCAGCAAACTCGACCACAAAATCCACAAGGACTTGGCCCTTAATAGAGGTGCGAGACATATACTTGATATCAAAAGTCCCTAGGATCGTACCCCACTTGGAAATCCTTCTAGTGTAATCAGCTTTCTGAAGTAGTGATTGAAGAGGAAGTTGAGTTAGAACCACGACTGGATGAGCTTGGAAGTAGTAAGAGAGTTTACGTGTAGAATGCACTATTGCCAAGATGGCTTTCTCCAGTGGTAGATAACGAACTTGTGCTTCATGCAATGACTTGCTCATATAATAAACTGGTCTTCGCAATCCATTATTCGTCAGTACTAAGCTCACTGCATGGGAAGCCACTGCAACGTAAGCAAATAAAGCCTCCTCCTCCTCGGTCCTAGACATAATGGATGGTCGAGAAAGGTATTCCTTCAGCTACTGGAAGGCCAGGACACACTCCTCAATCCATTCAAATCCCTTCTGCTTATTCAACAACTGGAAGAAAGTTCTACACTTGTTCGCTGACCGAGAGATGAACCGGTTCAGGGCAACAGTCATTCCTATTAACTTCTGGACTTCATTGGAATTCCCAAGAGGTAGCAAATTGTTAATGGCCTTAATCTAATTAGGGTTAACTTCAATTCCACGATGCGTGACCATGTAACCCAGAAATTTACCTGAGCTAATAACTTCAATTCTTAATATTTCAAAAATATTTTCAAGATCATCCATTTCCTCAGACTCTACCTTAATTTTCGCCACCATATCATCTACATAAACCTCAATATTTTTCCCTAGTTTTGGCTCGAACATTCTATTCATCATCCTTTGATAGGAACCCTGCATTCTTTAATCCAAAAAGCATTACCTTGTAATGGTAACTTCCAGTAGGTGTAACAAAAGTTGTCTTCTCTTGATCATCCAAAACTAACGGTATTTGATGGTACCTTTGAAAGGCATCTAAAAAACTCATCCGAGGATGGCCTACAGTTACATCCACTAATTGATCTATTCGAGACATGGGGAAGGGGTCATTTGGGCAGGCTTTATTTAAATCCGTGAAGTCCATACATACTCGCCACGTCCCATTTTTCTTCTTCACTAACATTGTATTGGCCAACCACTCAGGGTAAAACAGTTCTTTAATAGCCCCAGCCCGCTTAAGATTGATCACCTCCTCCTTGACGGTATCAGAATGTTCCTTAGATGAATGCCAAGGTGGTTGCTTTTGGGGGTGGTAGATGGATTAATGTTTAAATGATGCCAAATTAAATTTGGATTCACCCCAAGAGCTTCATAAACACTCCACGTAAACACATCAATGTTTTTCCTAAGAAATACTATCAGCTCTTCCTTTTCTTAAGGAGGCAATTGCACCTCGACCTGGAAAAACTTCTCCTTATCATCACCAATAATAACTATTTCTAATTCCTCACACTTTGCCCCTTCTATCACCACATTCGTAGACAACATTGGCATCCTTGATTGCTATAAACCACACACAGCAGAGGCCGAGGACTCACCTTCAGTCTCATGTCTAATAGTAGCTACCAAGCACTGCGTAGCCATAGATTTGCTCCTAACTAGCTCTTCAACCTGGTCCCTAGACGGATACTTCACCTTCAAGTGTAGGGTGGAAGAAATGGCCCTTATGAGATGAAGCCAAGGTCTTGCCATAATGGCAGTGTAGGGAGAGTGGGCATTTACCACAATGAAGTCCACCTCCACCACTTCTGACCCTATTTACACGAGTAGTCTAATCTGGCCCTTTGGGATAACAACTTTCCCATTAAAATCTACAAAAGGTAAATCATAACATGCTAAGTCCTTAAATTTCAATTTTAGCCTCTTATATAAATCAGGGTATATGATCTCTGTACCGCTGCCTTAATATAACAATACCCTCTTCACATCATACCCCCCTATCCTGAGGGTGACTACGAAGGTATCATCATGTGGCTACAAGGTTCTAACTTTGTCTTCATCAGAAAAACTCAATGCTGGTTGGACATCCATCCTACACCTCTTCGATTCAGGGGACGAGTCCTCTACGAGTGGCAAAACTATAGTCATCACCCTGGAGGGATGAGAACCAGTTCTTCCTAGAGCAGTAAGAATAACATTAATTGTGTCCAGAGGTGGTCTTGAAGAAGCATCTCTTTGAGCCCCCGACCCTGCCTGGCCTCCTTGCCCATTAGATTGATACAAAAACTGTTTTAAATTCCAATTCTAACTAGCTACTCTAGATGACTCCACAAAGTCCTGCAATCTTTTGTGGTGTGTCCTCGCTTCTAGTGGTATTGGCAATGAAGGTTTTGGTTATGCTTTGTGGGGTTTTCTCCCATCTTATTTGGCCATTTAAAGTATGGCTCATTCTTAATTTTTTTATATTTGATGTACTGGCTCTCGGAACACAGTGTTAACTACTTGAGTAGCAGTGAATCCAAATTGCCCAGCAAAATCTCTTCGAAGTCTGTTATTGTTGTATCTATCCAACCTAAAATCCCTTCTATCCTGAGGGGCCACTTTAGCTTTAGCTTTCCCTTTCCCTTTCCCTTTCCCTTGATTTTGGTTCTTCTCGACTCGCTTATACTCGTCAATGCGGTCCATGAGTTACCGCACACTCCTAACAGACTTCCTTGTGAAAAATTTTCTCAAACCATGCTCGGCGGGTAGGTCGACCTTGAAAGTCCTTATAACCCCATCATCAAAGTTCTTATCTATCTCATTAAATATCTCCCAGTATCTGTCAAAATACGTTTTCAGGGTTTCTCCTTCTAGCATAGTCATAGACAACAAGGAGTCTAAGGGCCAAGGAACTCTACTACAAGTAACAAAATGAGAACCAACCGCTCTAGTAAGCTTCTTAAAGGAGTTAATAGAACCTTCCCCCAAACCATCAAACCATTTCATAGCCACGGGCCCTAAACTAGATGGGAACACCTTGCACATCAAAGTCTCATTCTTTAAGTGAACAGTCATTTTCTGGTTGAAGTGACTAACATGCTCCACAGGGTTTATTCTACCATTAAAAAGATGACTTAGAAATATGATTCAGAGCCCTTAGAAATCCATTTTCAATCCTACGTGTAAAAGGTGACTTAGAAATCTGATTCAAAGCCCTACTCATGGCATCTTTGCCCAGACGTTTGTGAGACGGACTCTTCCCTCTCTGCCTATAATGGCGCTCCTCATCACATGAGAAAGACTCACTAGGAGGAGTCTTTGATCTAGGCCAGTAGCTATCATCCCTATCATCATCAGAAGAAAGGTCAGAACCTAAAGGAGTTCCTCTATGTCGTTCGCTGCGTAACCTCCTTCACAAACGATCAATCTCCAGTTGCATGCTTCTAGTATTCTCTTCATGAGAGATGTGACTCCCACTTTGAGATTGGCTCCTACTAGTTTGCTTGGTATGCACACTAACCTCTCAGTCCCCTCTTTGTTCAAGATTGAGAAATTGATCTTGACGTTGGGAACCAACAGACTCTTCTCAATTTGGCCTTGAACCTATCATAGCTAAACGTTGACTTCACTAAAGCTCAAGTCTTCCCATAGACGGGTTTGGATCCTAAGCCCAAAAGGTAAAAGGATTAAGGTCCAAAGAACCCAACATAATGAATTTGTAAAGAGTAGGTTGGAAACTAGGTTTTAATAAGTTGGACAACAATTATAGTGGGTCCAGATGACAATAAAACAAAGATAAACAGGTTTTGCTCAAAGAAAATCTTCCTTTGCATAGTCCGAGGAGAATAGTTCTTGTATATATATCTCTCTTGAATTTGGTTACAAGTCTAGTTCTTATTACTACAATGTTTTTCTTTTTAGATTTTCCGATGGATCCTTTATAAATGAGGTCTTTCTTCCTTATATTCTCCTATTTTTCTTCATCTCCACCCTCCACGTGTAGGTCAAATTGCTTACTTTGATCCTTGTTCCATCAACACCTTCTTGAAGTCTTTGGGAGTTGTTGTAAGGCTGAACATCACTGTTCAGGGACGACCTCCACATTAATGCAGCTAGAGGGTTAGCTGCAGAGCCTTTAATGAGCTATTAGCAACTTCCTCTTAGATATTTCTTAGCTTCCCTTTGTCCTATTCCCTCCTAATGTTTATCCTTATCAATAGAATTATCCAGAGTGTTGTTCTTGATGACAGATCAAACCTTCTGACTTCTGCTTTGCTTAGCCAAGGAGTCATTTCTCCTCAGATTACCTTCCCAAACCTTCATGGCCAAAATCCCTCCATAATTCACTAATTAGCACTTCTTCACTAACGTCTACATGTCTTTGGACTACTAAATGTCCTCGGACAAGGCCCACGGCCCAATATACATTTCTGGGTCTTTCATCCCTACATATATTATAGCAAAATTGTTATAGAATTTTGTTAGTAATGAGTTCATCATAAGAAGAAACAATTATAAATTGCACACACATATCCGTTATAATTATTCAATTCAAGTAATGAGAAATAAAAAAATAAAAAAACAATTTTGGAGAAATATTGTAGAATAAAAGTTTATATAAAATATGTCTTTCTCTTTCTCCTTAATTCTAAAACAAAATACACATCTCAAACACTTACAATCCATCACATCCTTTACAAAACTCACAAATCTACAACATTTGACCTTAACATCAAAATTGTAATTGTCGTTGTCATCACTCGATATAAAATGATATAAAATGCAAGCTCCCCTTACTTCGTTGTAGCCAACTCATATGAGTTAGGATTAGATGGGACAACAATGTTAGAGCTAGGTGTTGTCAAAAGATTGAAGGTAAATGAAATCATCTGTGGTCTATTGTATTTGACATAGGATGACATTAAAGGCTATGAGTAGGTATATATAAAAGAGTAGAAGTGTAATGGGTGAAAATGGTGAATTGAAATACAAAGAATTTTGTATGTACGTGTGAGGGAGGGAAAGTCTTGAAATATTGAACTAAAAGATATAAAGAATATTTACTTTTTAATTAGAAATGTCTTAAAACATTGAACCAAAGGATAAAAAGAATATTTACTTTTTAATTAGAAAAGTCTTGAAACATTGAACCAAACAAAACAATTTATTAATATTTAATTTGATCTTATTTTTGATGTGGCATTTGAGAACTCTTTGTCAAGAATGCGTCACTTGGCAGAGCCTAGTGCTTTCCCATGTAAGATCTCTGTTTTTATATTTATATTGATATTGATTACATATAAAACTCCCATTAGTGACCCTGGGTTAGTTGGGCACCCCAACTAATTTGTAATCTTTAGCAACTCGGCATTCCCCTAGCTATATTTAAAAACACAATATTTAAACTTTTTATACATATACATATTATAAACTTTTTAAAAAAATACTATTAAAAACTAGATGTCATACACATACAATATTTAATATATATATATATATATATATATATATATTATAAACTTTTAAAAAAATACTATTAAAAACTAGGCGTAGTATACTTTTAGAGGATAAAAGGTCATGTATCATCCTTTTGGCCCCCTACAAATAGTATATTTAAAAAATAATAATATTATAAACTTAAAAAAAAATTAAAAACTAGATGTAAGGTCTGTTTAGAATTTGCTTATTTTGCTGAAAGTACTGTAGATAAAGGTATGGCTAAAATAGTACATCAGGATTCATGAATAGTACTAAAAAGTGCAATAGAACCCATAAATAGCAGCAAAAATAAGCTGAATAGTAAAATAAGTTGAAAAAAACAATCGTTACCAACCGGACATGTAGTATACTTCTAGAGGACAAAAGGTCATATATCATTCTTGCAAGGCGCCAACTCTACGCTAGATGCAAGTGAAATTACCTAAGGCCCCAAATTTTGACTAATAGGGTTTTTTTTTTTTAACTATCTATATATAGATACAAATAAAAAATAAAAATGCTAAAGTTATTATAAAATTTTAGGAAAAAAACTTTTACCATTGATATAGCAATGAATGTAATTAGTACACTTCAACATCTTAATAAATAAAAGTTTAAAATACTTTTATATATATTTATATAAATATATATATATATATATATATATATATATATATATAATCGCCTAACCTTTTCTCAATGGGTAGGAGTTCTAGAATTCATAGTCTCTCAGTCAAAAGGCCTATTAAAAAAAAAAAAAAAAAAAAAAAAAAAAAAAAAAACTCTAATAGCTTAAAAATCTCTCTTTCCATTTTTATCAACAACCAAAGAAAAAAATAAAATCAAAGGCAAAACAAATCAATCTCAAACCTTAGTATTTTTGTGTTGTCACCGTTTCAGACTCTTCTTTTTTCGCTTTCTTTTAAGTTTGCCTCTAAAATGCTTTGCTTCTAACTTTTGAAGTCTTCTTTCTCATTTAAGACTTAAGAGAGTTGGATTCTATAAATTCATGTAGAAGGAAGCTGTTTATTTAAGAATGCTTGCTTTATCCATGTAAAACTAAAAGGGGGCATCCCTTTTACACAAAAAATCAGACATGACAATTCAATAATATGGAATAGATGCATGTTACTGTAGAAGGATAGTAACTTTCAACCTTTTTATGCTCTTTGATTTTGTTATGTAGTTGTTATTTTAATTTTTTTGATTTGTACCTTTAAGTACAATAGAATGTAGAAAACATATATATATATATATATATATATATATATTGGAAGAAACGTATATAAGCAATAGTGGATTATATAGTGAGTAATTAAAGCTCTTTATTTAAACAACAGTTTTCATTATTAAGACACTATAGCATATATTTTCATAACACTTTTTTATCAACGCGTATTTTCACAATATTTAAATAATGTTACTAAAAATTCCTAACGGAAAGGCTTTAAATAATTGTACTATGTTTATGTTTATGTTTCAAAGTCAAACTCTAAATTTATATTTCATAGAATTTTATATAAGAATATTAAATAAATAATTTTTTTAATATTTAAATATAAAAAGCCCCAATTTTGATTTCTCCAAAAAAAATAGAGCCGGCCCTGCATTCTTATAACTTGACTTTTGGAACAACTGTGCTTCCTTCAATCACGCATCTTGTAGTGGCCGGCAAAATTTTATAATTTATCCATACGCACACACAGCATTACATTCCAATCTTTTAGGGTAGGAGGTGACTTTTACCTTATCTTTAGTTTCATCATATGTATACACTCAAAAACAATATTTAGTTTAAGTTTTTCAAGTGATTATGTTAATTTTTTTTACTAAATTTAAATATATTGAATTTAATTATTATTAAAAATGATAATATTATTTGTATTGTATCTATACTACTATTTAAGGGGTTTCCCTATTTGGGCCGGATTTGTTTTATTCCAAAATACCCTACAGCCTTAAGTTCAAGTAAAAACAAAACTAAAGGATAGTTTAGTAAAAATATACGTCTAACTTGCACTAAAATATTACGTATAAAATAGAAACATTTTTCCACTAACCCACTTCTTCAAAGCAACTATACATTTATTGTTTTTTTTTTATATATAAATAGAAAAATAAGTTAAACACCCCACGTTTATCCAAAAACAAATCTAAATAAATAAAAACTAAAGGACAATCTAGTTTTTTTTTTTTGTTCTAAAATATCCTTACATTCTCATGTTTAAGTAGAGACAAAACTAAAGGATAGTCTGGTAAAAATACAACCCTAACTTCCACTAAAACATTGTCTAAAAAATATGGCCACTTACTATTGATTTTCAAATTTATTTATCCACTTATAAATTAGATTCTCAAAATAAAAATTATATATATATATATATATAATAAAAAACATAGATTTTTTTTTTCTTTTGCTACTACCACTAAAAAAAAAAAAAAAAACCTCATCTCACTCATGAAGCGTGTGTGATGAGGCTAGTATACAGTTATGTGTTTGAATTTAACCAAAATTCCTAAAATATAGCATTGCATTTAAATAATTGTAACTAAATCCAAAAAAATGTTTTTGCTTTTATATCAATAAAACATTCAATGGCATTAAATGGCTGTTTGATCGCTAGATGCCAAAGTCTACTCCATTGATTAAAGTTTGATCATTACTACAACTAGTCGCTAACCTATGCTATGCATATGAACCTATTTATTTGTGAGGTAGACTAAAATAATTTTATAAAAAATTTAAGAAAATACAATATTGCATGATTTGCTCTTGTATGACTTCAGTTGATACCGTCAAATTTTATTATTATTATTATTATTATTATTATTATTATTATTATTATTGAGTAGTACCAATAAATGTTATGCAAACTACTAGTCGCGCACCTTTGGTGCGGTAGTTACTCCACAAGTATAAGTGCTTGTAGGGTGTAAGGGGCAAGGGTCGGAGTTCAAGTTTTTAGGAGGGAGCTTCACGCACATATACACTTAAATTATGCTAGAATAGAAATTCTATCTTGTATATATAAAAAAAAAGTTATTGACAAATGTATTAGTTAACTGGTAACATTTTTTTTATTAATAATTGATAGGGATCTAAACCAAACCTCATTCGTCCATATTGGTTGTCCATGAACAAACAACGTCCTAAGAAATCCGTAGAAGAGGAGGTCACTAAGGGGGCATTATAAAGAATGTAGATGTGCCGTCCAAAGAGAGGAAGGTTGTCCAAGACTATGCCAGTCGTCCATAAGGACATGTATGGACGACCATCCAACACTTAGTCAATGTTAGAGGATTTTCTACAAACACCAAATAGTCGGACCACGTTCTACTATTCTGGGATGTCGGATGAATTTCCAAAATCCACTCCATTCTCCCCACTAACTCCACACATCTCCCACAATGGAAGTAGATCCGAACAAGTAGACCCACTAAAAACTCTCTATAAAAGGGACTCAACCCCTTCAACCTAAGGTACGTTCTACTATTCATTCATTCACTGCTCTTGTGTTCTAGAGAGAAAATTGACTTAACCATCGGAGGGTTTTTGGCCGGTTCACCCCGGTCACCTTCGATAATCACTTTCTTCCTTTTTAGGCCATCAACCGTCGCGAGAGCCCAAAGCATTCAGCCCATTGATTTTCGTGCATCACCAATAATGATATTAAGATTTTTTAAGTATTTAATTTTGAAAGAATATTATAACTGATATTTACAACATTACGATTGATTTTTAATTAAATAAAATCACAACAAGAAGAAAAATTGAAAACCATTTACTTGAAAATAAAGCATTAAAATAATTTTACTGTCATTACTATTTAACAATTAATTAGATTTAAAAAAAAAAAAAATTCAGAAACATCTTCGAGTACTATTCCTTCAAATGTGTACTGTTCACAATTTTAGTACAAGAAGTGTTATGTTCATAACATTTTCACAACAAATTATAGATGTTATTGATTATAATTTGAATCTACCACTGAAATTACTTTTTTGCTCACCAACAACAATTAATAACAACTTGTCACTTAAGATTTGTTGTGGAAGTATCTTGAAAATGTTATGAATATAGCATTTCTATTATTAGTCTATCTTCATTGCTCTTTGAAAAATAGGACAACATTAAATGAAATCAACTACATCATTGTCATTTGGGAATTTATCAAAGCCAATAAAAAAATAACTTATCAAGCAGGAAAACTAGAAATTTGTTACCTATGTCGAAAAAGGGAAAAAAAAAATGGAGAAGAAAAATCACATTAACCTTTAGCATTGAACAAGACTAGATATAGATACCCTTTACTTTTGACTTTTTTTTTTTTTTTAAATAATTTTTCTGTAACGTTTATGGACGTAAGAATTGCATAAGATACTACCATGGGTATGAATCACGATCCTACAAGAATGAGTATAAGTTAAATTGCAAACTATACCTCTAAAGTTTGGGAGTATTTGGATTTTATACCTTGAAGTTTCAGAATTTCAATTTTACCTCTTGAAGTTTAAGGCTGTTTGGATTTTATACTCTAGAGTTTGGGAGTTTTTAGATTTTACACTCTGAAGTTTTAGAATTTGAATTTTACCATCTAAAGTTCTATTTCGTTTATATCAGCAACCCCTCCATCCCTATTTTCCATTAAGTGCCATATAAACTTGTCACTCATGTTTAGTTTTTATCATAAAATGACACCATATCATTTTTGTAGCCTAGAAAAAATTAGATAATTATAAATTGCATGACATAATAAAAATGACTTGATATTATTTTATTGGATGAACTAAATACAAGTGACAAGTTTATGTGGCACCTAACAAAAAATATGGACGAAGGGACTGCTGATGCAAATGGAATAGAACTTCAAGGGGTAAAATCCAAATTCTGAAATTTCGGGTGTAAAATCCAAGCAATTCTAAACTTTAGGGGGTAAAATCCAAATTATAAAACTTTAGGGTATAAAATCTAATACTCCCAAATTTTAAGGGGTAAAATCCAAATTCTAAAATTTTAGGTTGTAAAATTCAAATACTCGGTGTTGTTTGTAATTTAGCGAAGAAGATATTATTGGAGATTTAGGATTAGTTGTGGAAAAGTTGTCGTAACTTAAAAATTGGTAAGAGCATTCATCAAAGGCGGTATAAATGCTAAAACACTATTTTTAGCAACTGAAGCCACAAAACTCTACTCCATCAAAGATGCTATATGCTAAAAAATTTGACATCTTGCTACAGTGAGCTCTCATTTTTTTAGAGCTCATTGTAGTAAGATGTTATCATTTTTTAATATTTTTGATTCTCTCTCCTCAGACTATCACTCTCACTCTCTCACTCTCGTTCTCTCTCATCTCTCTTTCTCAGACTCTCCATCTTGTTCGTCCAATGGGGTCATTGATGATTGCATGTGGAGGTTTGTCCGATGACTACTAGTGGGTCATGGGTCCAAAGGTCAACGGTTCGACGGTCATAGGTCGCTTGATAGGTCTCACATTTCTCAGCAGCAGGTTGCTAGGTCGGGGTTGGTTGAGGCCATGGGTTGAGGTTGGTGATGGGTTTATGGTGGTTGGTGTTGGTTGAGGCCTTGGGTTTGTGCCATGGGTTGAGGTTGGTTGTGCCGGTGGGTTGAGGCCGTTGGTTGTGGTGGTTGGGTTGCTAGGTAACAGTGGTGGTTGGGTTGCTAGGTAACAGTGGTGGATTTGGTGATTGGCGTGCCATGTGTTGAGGGAGAGAAAGGATGAGAAGGAAAAGTAAGGCTGTGTCGTGGGTGGTGCTGTGGGTGGAGGCCGGTGGTTGGTTATGCCGTTGGGTGGTGCCGTGGTTGGTGCTATGGGTTGTGCCGGTGGTGGAGGTTGTTGGTTGTGTGGGTTTGTGGTGGCTTTGGGTGGTGAGAATAAAAAAGAATAAAAAATGATAAATAAATAATATTTTAATGAAGTGGTAAAAAAAAAAATAGAAGTTTTGGTATTAGGTGTATTGTAAAGTGATGTGTTAAATGCAATAAAGTTGGTTTTTACATGCTAAATGCTAAAATTTTAAAACCATTGATGAGAATGCTATAAGCATAGGTTATTGGTTGTCATTTGTGCTGAAGCACAAGTCTTCCACAAGGATGGTGGCCTTTTGGCCTAGAAGTATACAACATGTGGTTTATAATATTTTGAAAAGTCCGATGTACATAGATTCTAAATAGATATTGATGATGTGTTGAAATCCTCAGTGAATTGTAGGTTCCAAAGCGCTTCAATGGGTACTTGTGAAATAAGAACAAATGGACCATACAAAAGGCACCAGTGTAGTACCGGCCAAGAACCCTCCGAAAGTCAAGCTAGTGAACGAGAAATCTCTAAGAACTCTATAGTGAAAGAGCTAGGGATTTCTTGCGTACTTGAGGAAAAAGGGGGTCTGGTGCTTATATAGTGGTAAGTAGTGAATCGAGATTCCTCAGAAGTAGGGATATTTCCTTGCAGAGGGTATTTGGTGTTAGGGTTTCCGTGATTCCAGGGTGTCTTTCCATTTGAGAAAAATATGTGGGCGTGATATGGCCTTGATATGTGATGCGCAAGATATTTCCTTGTAGGAGCATGCATAGGGAACACATATGGAAACGTAGGACTTGTCAGTTTTTGAAAGTTCAAATAGCGTGTAAAACACTAATGAACGTTTAGACCCCTAAATTTAAAGATACCAACACAAGCTTATAATCAAACAAAATATGTGGAGAAAATGAAATATAAGCTATAACCAAATTGGTAACAAACTCTAAACCATATTTAATCACAAACATAGCAGTAATTAAAAGGTAAAGAGAAAAGGAAGAGAGATGTAAATACAAAGATAACACGCCGATGTGTTATCGAAGAGGAAACTAAAGAACTAGAAGAAAAACCTCCCTACTGCCCTCCAAGCGATAAATGATCTACTAGAAAATCAATTAAGATACATAAATAGTAATAGACCCTCCAAGTCTAATCTACCCGATGAACCTAAGCCCTCCAATCTTCTTGCTCTAATAGGTTTACGCAGAACCTTGTCTTCTCTAGCTTACCAGATCCTGCAATAAGCTCCATATTGTATCCACCATCCTTGGCATCTTCCAATGCTTCCCAAAGCTCCAAAAACACTCAACACTCTAAATAGGTGTGGGTAGTATTTGCATACAAATCTCCTCTCAATGGGTATAACAATGGAGAGGGAATGAGAAGAGACTACAAATATTTCTCTCTAAGAATGAGTAGCTCTCTCTCTAATGAGGTAGGTGTGTTGTAGAAACCTCTCTTAGGGTTTTTCTCTCTAAATAGCCACACCTACATTTCGTGGGTATAAGGGTATTTATACTAGAGTACGTGAGGAATGTGAAAAGTCAGTTTTCATCCAAACAGAGCATTTTGGCAACATGGCCTCGCGACTAGAACAAGTCACGAGTTTGAGTTACGAGATAACTTCCAAGCTAGACTGTACTTTTTGTTCTGTAGTGCTCTAGCTGTCGTGACCCTTCAGATCCCTGCATGCTTCACTAGTGTGCCACTTTGGCGACTTGCCAATCACGAGTCAGTCGCAAGACTTCTCTTGAATGCACACAACTTGAATTTTCTTTACACTCTCTCACACACTACCCTTACATAATTCCCACCTAAATATAGGATTTCTACGTGCTGAATTACAAGCAAATTTGGCACGGAATAAAGCTAACGCATAGTTGATTAAATTCAACCTTACAGTTTTCTACATCCCATCGGTTTTATGGTCAATTGTTGCTTCAGCTTTCCCATCGGTATAGGATGCATCCGTTAGCTTTGGGGTCTTCCTTTAAAAGGGTCTTCCGTTGCCTTTCTGTGAGGCCAACGACCATTTCAAGGTCGTCTGCCCTCTTAGTCTTCCATTTATGAGCCTTTTCTGTTGAAAATACCCCCATCAAATATCTATCAAATCATTTTAGTCTTCTAATTCATTTAGAGTGGGCAGCAAAAGTCCTTATTTTATTTATCTAATCCACACATTATTACATCCCAGTTTTTCGGTGATTTTCTCTTATCTTTTTCGTATGTATATTGTTAAAAGCAAAATTTAGGTACAAATATATTAAATGTTGTATTTTAGGTTTTATAATTAAATAAATATCATATAATTATATTGAATTTAAAATGATTATTGAAAAAGTTTATATGGTTTGTGTTGTATTGGTAAATGCAGTCACTTGTCAATTTGACTAAGAAAATTAAAATAGTGCACTGTGCTTAAAGCAATTGATCCTAGTTTTGTGATTTTTGTCTGATCCTAACAAATTTCTAATATATATATATATATATAACAGTTCAATGCCATTAAGGCATTAATTAACAAGCTGTGTGATGGCTAGATGCTAAACTCTACTTGGTTGATTAAATTTTGTGTTTGAAAATAGAGATGAAAATAGAGATAGGGCGGGGCTAAAGGATGGAGTTTTCACCTCACTTCGAATAGTTTTATTTTACCCTGTTCCCGCCTAGCTCACATAGCGGGGAAAACATGCCTTACCCCATCTCTGTCCTTGGGGTTAGGGCTGGCTCAACAACTTTGGGGGGCTTAGGCAAAAATTTTAAACAGAGCATTTTTTATTTCTTATTTAAAATTTATTTTTCTTGTTTCTTGAGATGCAAAATTACTAATTAAGTTTTTGTATTTAAATTCCTCTAATATTTCTCTTTTAATTGATAATATGACTAATCCACTTAATCTTACTTGTAACATAGTAAACCTTAAATAAGATTTTATTAATTTTAGTTTTGGAAAACTTCTTTCTGCAGATTCAACCACAATACGTATTTTAAGTAATATTCTATAAGCAATATATGCATTTGGAAAAAGAATCTAGCATTTTTAAATAATTAAGTACATTATTTGGAGTATTTTCATCTATTAGCATAATTAGGTACAATAAATTAGTATCACTATATTACAAATGGGTTGATATGGTCATGGTTTTAAAACCCGGACCGTTCATTGAACCATAAAAGGGAGAAGTTCAAGGTTTTTAAGGTTGAATCGGAGTCGAACCGTGATGACATCATAATTAATTTAATAATTATTTAAATATAAATAAATATATTAAATTTGTAAATATTAGCAAAATTTACAAAATATCTTAAAAATTGAAACAAAATATATAAAATAGTACATTATAAGGTTAATAAAAAATAGTACAACATAAATAAGCATAAAGAGACATTTTTATAATAATCCTTTAAGAGAAATCATTTCAATTAACTAAAAATGACTTTTAAAATAAATTCATAAATTGCATGGGTATTATTCTTAAATAAAAAGATAATTTAGTAATATTTAATATGTTGAGAAAGATGACATAAAAGTTTAGAAACTATAAATTATATAAATTTAATAATATTGCATATTATCTTCTAAGAAGAGCATTCAGTTCATTGAGAAAGAGATCTCAAGTATTGTCCTGTCCTTTGTGATAACTTATAATAATTGATAAAGTAATGTGATAACTTATATTAATAGATAAAGTAGAAAGTAAAAGTGTAAAAGATATGGGTGTCATGCTACGAGCATACATTGAGATTGAGTGTGGGCCATGGGTTAGTGGGTGTGGGCCAGCCAGCTAGCTGTGAGCTTTGGTGTGGCTATGGCCTTTGTGCGCCATTGTGCTCAGCCATTGCTATCAACTGAGTGTGTAGTGACGGTGTACTAACTAAAAAATAAATTTTGAAATAGTGATATAATTAATGGGGCTTTTTTAGTTTTCTACCTTTTAAGATACAATGAGATTTTTTTAACCCATTTTATTGATCAATAAAAAGTTTAAAAGAAATATTTTTTTTTGCAATTAAAATATTTAGATAAATATTATATATATATATATAGAAAGAATTTTTTTTTATTTTTATTTGAAAGTCTTAAACGATTGCATCAATTATATCTACAATTGAGTTGTCTTGCTTAGAATTTCGTAAGATCCTGAACTGCCATGCAAAATTTTACTTTATGCTAATCTATATATCACACTCCACACTGCCATGCAAAAATAATAAGGGCTAGACCACAACCTCAAAATATGAGATCAAAATAATATTTTTGTCATTTATATTCTGCATATTTATTGAAATTAGGCTTTGGATATTTTGTTTATCAAATAAAATATCTCGTACGTTAGGGACTAGTTGAGTAATGCGACTGCTGCATGGCTGGCATATAGTGAGGAAGATGGTAATCCGAGAGTGTGTCATTGCTTGTGAGCTGTGAATATTGA
Source organism: Castanopsis chinensis (assembly GCA_032878915.1). Taxonomy (NCBI): domain Eukaryota; kingdom Viridiplantae; phylum Streptophyta; class Magnoliopsida; order Fagales; family Fagaceae; genus Castanopsis; species Castanopsis chinensis. Next base: position 1,121,366 of record JAVQMG010000064.1, read on the forward strand.
GAACGTACGATCGAGACTGTACTGTAAGTTTGATTAATATTAGTCTTGCTGCAAAGATAATAATAATAAAAATAAAACAAAGAAAAATTAAATAAATATTTTAACAATTAGGCTCTATTTAGTACGTGTGTTTAAACAATAGTTTTTAAATTTAAAATATTTTTTTAAAAAATATGTATAAATAAAAAAGTACATAAAAATATGTATAAAGTTAATAAGGTGCAAGTTACTTGGAGACGCCTTCATTTCCAAAAATCCAACCTTTTCCTACACTCCGGAAAAGTGAAGGCAACATCTTTTTCTTTTTTCTAAAAAAAAACCCTTATAATGCACCGCTAGTAGCTGCAGATTCACAAATTAACTTGAGAGTTGAGGTACTAACCAGTACTTATTTTTTTCTTCGAGACTTAAGAGGGGAAGAAAAGTTATGGGTAAAAATGAGGGGGAGGAGAATGGTTTTGATCCAGAAAATCACAACCAGGAGGAGGACGAGAAGCATCTGAAAGAAGAAGAGTTGTCAGTGGAGAGGATATTTGAGAACCAAGAGGTGCCATCATGGAGAAAGCAGCTGACAGTGAGAGCCTTTGTGGTGAGCTTTGTGTTAAGCATACTGTTCAGCTTCATAGTCATGAAACTCAATCTCACCAGGGGTATTATACCTTCTCTCAATGTCTCTGCTGGACTTTTGGGCTTCTTCTTCGTCAAGACTTGGACCAAGTTACTTCACAAGTCTGGCCTATTGAGACAGCCCTTTACAAGGCAAGAAAACACTGTTATCCAGACCTGTGTTGTTGCCTCCTCCGGAATCGCCTTTAGTGGTACTCTCTCTCTCTCTCTCCCTCTCTCTCTCACAGATATTCTATTGGGTAAGATCATAAAATGTCATGCTAAGAGCACTAGCAATGAGGGGTGTAAACACGAACACTCTTTCCAAATAACAATAAGATACTAATAATTTAGTTAGTTGGCCGGATTTGAAATAAAATAGGAAACTAGCATCTCGAGTTTCTAAAACTCGAGATACCTTAGAAATCGAGTTTTTAATGCTCGATTTTAGACAGGTTCATACGCTGACGTGGTTTAAAATATATCCACGTGTAAATCGAGTTTATAAAACTCGATTTATAAATCGAGTTTTATAAACTCGATTTTAACGCAGTTTTAAACTGAAACCGTATTGCAGAAAAATACAATTATGATATACTCTCTCACTCACTCAAACCTAACTATACTCCCCTCACTCGTCACTCTCACAATCACCGTGACTCTCACAGTCACTCTCACTCTCACTCACTCAGTCACTCTCTCTCTCACTCACTCTCACACTCACGATACCGCCGCCGATCACACCGACGATCACTCTGTAGTCAATAGTCTCTAGTCCGATGCCGCCGACGATCACTCTCACTCTCACTCTATAGTCAATAGTCTCTAGTCCGACGCCGCCGCTGCCGACAATCACTCTCACTCTCACTCTCTACTCAATAGTCTGTAGTCCGACGCCGCCGCCGCCGACGATCACTCTCACTCTCACTCTCTACTCAATAGTCTGTAGTCCGACGCCGCCGCCGCCAACGATCACTCTCATTCTCACTCTCTACTCAATACTCTCTAGTCCGACGCCGCCGCCGCCGCCGCCGACGATCAATCTCACTCTCACTCTCTACTCAATACTCTCTAGTCCGCCGCCGCCGCCGACGATCAATCTCACTCTCACTCTCTACTCAATACTCTCTAGTCCGCCGCCGCCGCCGCCGATTCTAACCCGCTGCTCCCATCTTTCTCTCTCAGAGGTAAACTCTGCTTTTTCTTTGTGTTTCATGGGTTTGTTTTGAGTTGGTTGTAAATTGTAATGACTATGTTGTTATAATTGTGATTTTATTGGGTAATTTCATATTAATTGTGATTTTATGGGGTGGTTTCGGAGGTGAGGGTTGCTGACAAGGTGTTGGATAATTTTTATTTATATTTATCACAACTGAGCATTTGGATTGTATGAAAGCATTTGATTTTATGGGTTTTGGGAAATTTGGTTTTGATTTGTTTCTTACTATTCCTGTTTGATGGTGTTTTCTGGGCTTTGGCTGTGGGTGCCAAGTGGTTAAGAGGAGGGTTGCTATGATTATGATTTGGTAGTGGGTTGAGCTTTAAATAGCCGTGAGAGAGGAAGAGAGAGAGAACTTGTTTTGGGTGCCATGGCACAACGTCATCAAAATATAATGAGGGTGATTTCTATTTGCCACATCAATAGATTCTGTTTAGGAGTTTGTGGCAAGGGTAACATTTAAATCAAATAGAAATTAGGACTACAGTAGTGCGCGCAAAAAAACAAAAAAGAAGAAAAAAAAATGCAAAAGGATGTCTTCCATTGTCACCTTTGTTGCTTAGAGATTCTTACTTGCAAGTTGCAACTGCCAGAGAGATACTTTAGAACATTGTCAAATACTGTGAATACTGCATACTGTGAATACTGTCATATGAATACTGTGAACATTGTCAAATACTCATGCAATATCTAGACATGCATGTACAGGAGATAATGCATACTGTGAATACTGTGACATCTTTGAAAAATAACAATAATGCATACATAAGCACTTTTTATGAAAACAACTGATAAAAATAAAATAAGTTTTCCGTCAAAGTAGTCTGCCTTCTCAGCTTTTGAAGTAAACATTGTTGGATATTTTTGCCAAGTGATCATGCACCTCATGTATGTTCCTATTGCATATTGGTTCATTTTAGTTACTTTGAAGAATAATGCATGTTAACAGATTCCCCTTATGAGTAATATGTTGTTCATTAATGGTGGAAATTGTCTACCTAACTTTTGAGCAAGGACCCCCCCAGCATTCATTTTCTTATGCACACAAGGTGTACACATATACTCCAAAAAATTAAAAACAAAAGTTGAAGCTGTCATGACCAAAGGATATTTAAAAGTTAAGTAGTTTAATTAGATACACTGGCTCAAATATAAAAGTTCCTTGAGCTAAATAGTTTTGAGACTGTGTGATGAAGAGCCTGATTTTCAGCAAAGCTCTAATCATTAACACTCAAGTTTAGAAACTATGATAAGCCATCTAGCTTTTACTAAATAGAAACAATAACATGTAGCATATCACTTTGGTCCTATCTAGCACCATACTAGATAACAAGCTGGAGAAGACTTCAGCAATATAGGGATTTTTTTTTCCTTAAGCAATAGTACTGGGTCAAACAAAAAGGTATAATTTTAGGAAAAACAAATTCTGAATTTGTTAAACATATATCGTGGGTACTCCTGTAAATTCCAATAATCAATTTAGTTAGTGTAACTTCGAATAAGCCAAGTTTTGTTTCTTTTTTAATTTATTTTTCAGTCTATGACTGAGTTATTTGCCCCCACACTATTAATGCGAAATATTGTTGCACTATTTGCAGTATGGAGCCAGAGATTGTGCGCCCTGGTCCAGAAGATCCTTCATTGTTGACGCGACAACCGCATCATCGATCCGAGGACATTTGGAATGGCGAGGTGAAATATCTAGTTCTAACAACCGATTAAATTTTTTGTTGTCTTTGACTTTTACCAACTTCTTTCAAAGTTGTATATCTAGTTCTAACAACTGCTATAATTTTGATCCATGTTGCAGGACCCAGGCCCACTTACGTGCCGTGGTCGCGCTAAGGAGATGGCAAACATAACGATGCAAGATAATCGAGTGATTGACATTATCAAGTTGGTGGGGCTAGAAGGATTGTTTAGGGCCCCTTCTAGAGAGATAGATCACTGTCTAATATCGGCCCTAGTTGAGCGATGGCGGCCGGAGACACATACCTTCCACCTTCCACATGGTGAGATGTCAATCACCCTAGAAGATGTGGAGGTCATTTTGGGACTTCCTATAGATGGTGAGGTCTTGGTTGGGCCGACTGCTGCAGAGGATGGGGATTGGAAGCGACTGTGCGGGGAGTTGCTTGGTTTTGAAGTTCCGCAGGCTGACAACAAAACTTTGGTGGGACAACGAATTCTCATCAGCCGCCTTGTTCAGCGCATTGAAGAGCCATTGCCTCATGATGCAACGGAGATGCAAATACATCAGTATGCTCGATGCTATATATTAGCACTACTAGGGGATACGATTTTCATGGACAAGTCGGGAGATAGGGTGCATCTGATGTTTTTGGAGTTCCTGCGGAACTTTCGTGATCCGCGACAGTATAGTTGGGGTAGTGGTTGCTTGGCATGGTTGTATAGAGAGTTGTGTCGGGCAAGCCATAAAGAGTCATCACAGATTGGTGGGGCATTGCAATTGGTCCAGTATTGGGCATGGGCGAGGTTGCCATTCTTGTGCCCGAGGATAGAGCCCCCACCTGGATGTGATTATGGTCCATGGCCATATGCTCCACTTGCATTTAAGTAAGTATTTTCATGAAATTTACTCTTCTTAGTTATGGAATTTACTTTTCTTAGTATCTAAGTGGTATTATCTGATGTTATGTTATTCGCTCGTAACTGTAGGTGGGTGCGAGTGCCAAGCTCGAAGAGTAGGCCATCCAGCATGGCGTTGATCCACTATCGCGAGCAATTAGTTAGAATGCAGCCGGACCAGGTAATAATATACAAAAATTACGTTTGGATATGCTGATGATTTATGTCTTCGTTTTTTTCTTGCCATCAGAGATTAGATCCGTCTGTATAATTTTCCTTAAGAATATGTTCAAATCATTTTCCCTTGTTGCACATTTTAAGATGTTATGATAATGATTTTTTGTTTCTATTGTAGATTATGTGGCAGCCATATCAGGCAGACTTAGGCCACCTTCCTGCCTTTTGCGTTGCAGGGAGGGATATGTGGACGGCAAGGGTGCCACTTGTGTGTTTTTGCATAGTAGAGACACACCACCCAGATCGCGTTGTTCGACAGTTTGGGTTGGCGCAGGAGCGGCCCGGCCATGTTCAGTACAATCATAGACTGCATGGAATAGATTTGGGTGGAAAGGTGGAAAAAAATTGGAGGGAGGAGCATGCACCGTACATCCTGTCATGGGGTATGAGACATCAACGACTTTGCGATGCACCTCCTCAGATGAGTGAGATGCCCCACGATCACGCGTATTACCTCTGGTACCGTTCGGTCACTCGAAAGTATGTCGACCAAAACAGCGCTAAATTGCATATGATGGTAATGTGTTCTACTTAGATTTTATTGTCTGCTTTGTTTTTTCTTCACTATATGTATGAACGAAGAATGAATTGATTTCTTTCTTGAGCAATTCTGGTTTGATCTGACTGACATCCAATCTAAAAGACTGTCTATTACATATAGCCATCTAATAAAACTTTTGTTCTTAGTTCGGCTATTCGCGTAGATATTCATCTCAAAGTTGTAATTTTCAGTTGAGTATTTGAATATGGAATTCATAAGTACTATATTATCCATTATGTAATTGTTACATAAATGTCTCAAATCTCAATTGTACTGGTCGTTTCTCTGTTTCAGATTGAAAGCCATAAAGTGCTGTTGGAGTTGCTTCCTGAAGGAAGCCCAGGACACGACCATGTGCGGCGCGTCCTAAATGCTATTGTTGGGCTTCGTGTTGGTCCTGCAGCAAATGGGCAGGCAAACAATAGGCATGGGACTGAATCAACAGCTGCTGCAAGCCCAAGCACAAGTGCAGCACCCCTAAGTACACCGAGCTGTGGTGGGTTTGCTAGTGCAAGTCCAAGCACAAGCGCAGCTAGGGGCCGTGGTCGGCGTGCTACAGCAAGCACAAGCACAAGTGTAGGTAGGGGCCGTGGTCGGCGTGCAACAACCCCTCGGGTTGTAACTAGTCCTGAGGTACCTGCACCCATCCCGCACGTATCTCCTCCGCCTGAGGTCCCTCCACCCATCCCAGATGCATCTCCACAGCCCGAGGTCCCTTCACCCACCCCACCTTCGCAGCCCAGTTTTGATCTTGGTATTGATTTCCATATGACCCCTCCTACGCACCCTCAGACACTCTCATACTCCCCCACCAGCTCCAGTGCACCCACTTTGCCCATGACAATGATCCTCACTCCTACCTATACAGAGCATCATTACCCACCTACCTCATCTTCATCCGACCCCTTAGGACCCTCGGTTCGGATTGACACTGATGTACTGGACGAGCATCCCCCTCATCCGCCCTCACCCCCACGAGGTAGACCACAACGTAGTAGAAGAGCACCCACTTGTGGGACAGGTGGACACAAAATAGGACACAAAGGCTCTATGGTATGATAACATTAATTACAATGTAATGATATATTTTGTAGTTCACTTTATTCTTATCATTACACCAAATATTGTTTGTAGTTCACTTTATTCTTATCATTACACCAAATATTGATTGTATGCATCTAATGTCTTTGCAGCACGATGATGAGCCTAAGGATGATGCCCCGCAGCCTCCTCCCCCGCCCAAACATTACACGAGGGTTAAAAAACGAAAAATTGGTGAACCTTGAAAAAGAGGTTTGTTAATGTGTTTATATGTATTTTGTTAATTTGGGAATTTTGATCTATGCGATTTCTATTTTGAGAATAGCCTAGGGATAAGGATATAGAGAAACATGGTCTTGTTTAGTTTAATTACAGTTTTGTTAAGCTTTAATTGGAGATATCGAATTTCTTTGTTTTGTTGAAAATGTGTTAAGTATGTGAATTTTAAAGAGCAAAGATGATAAAGTTGAAGTTGATTATTCATTTTTTTTTGCAAGATGAAAGAAGCGGTTTGAGTACTATGTGCCCAAACCTGGTGATTTTGTGGTGGGGGTGGTGGTTTCAGGTAATGAGAATAAGCTTGATGTGAATGTGGGGGCAGACTTGTTGGGTACAATGTTCACAAAGGAGGTGCTTCCCATAAGGTAAGCTAAGTTTTTGCTCATAAGGTAAGCTAAGTTTTTGCTCATAAGGTAAGCTAAGTTTTTGCTCATACTATTTTGGATTTTAGTTTTTTGCTCATACTGTTTTCGATTCCATGAGTCCTGTTGCCTCACCTTGTTATTTTCACCATATTGGATTGTGTACAAGTATTAGAGGGAGAAAGAGAGAGAGAGGAAACATACCAATAATCACTGTCCAAATTTTTTGATGGTTGTTTTCGGAGTGTTGGAGTTGCTTCGGTGTGGGTTTAGTATTGGGAATTTAAGTGTTTACTAAGTCTGGTTTTGTTGTTGCTTTTTTTGCTGATTGAAGTTTTGGTTATTGCTTAGCAGTTAATGTTGGGTTGGTTATACATTGTAGAGTGAAAATGTAATGCTCTTTTGGAATGAGAATGTTCTAGCATGTGTAAATTGTAATGCTTGTAGTGTTCTACAAAGGTTTAGATTTGAGAACTTAAGTATTTGCTAAGTCTGATTTGCTGGGTTTTAAGCTGATTGTAGTTTCAATTATTGCTTAGCTGTTTATGTTGGGTTAGTTATACATTGTCAAATGAAAATGTAATGAAATTCTGGAATGAGAATGTTCTAGCATGTGTAAAATGTAATGCTTGTAGTGTTCTGCAGAGGTTTAGTTTTTGATAATTTAAGTATTTGCTAAGTCTGAATTTTTGTGGGTTTAATGCTGATTAAATTCTTGGTTATTGCTTAGTTTGTAAGATGCAATTGTAATTTGAATGTGCAAGTAATAGCATGTGTAATTTGTAGTGCTTATAGTGTTCTGCAAAGATTTAGTATTGAGAATTTAAGAATTTGCTAAGTCTGATTTTTTTTGGGTTTTATGCTGATTAAAGTTTTGGTTATTGCTTAGCTGTTTCTGTTGGGTTAGTTGCAGATTCTAGAATGCAAATGTATGTTCTAATATACATAATTTATGATACTGTTTCTTTGCTTCGTGTGCTTGTAGTGTTCAGCAAAGGTTTAGTACTGAGAATTTATGTATTTGCTAAGTCTAATTTTGTTGGTCTTATGTCGGTTAAACTTCTGGTCATTGCCTAGAAATGGGTCCATTACATTTGACACCTAAACATTCTAGAATGCAAATACAATGAAATTTCGGAATCTGTACTTGCTAAGTCTGATTGTTGGGCTTTATGCTGATTAAACTGTTGGCTGTTGCTTAGCTGTTTCTAGCTACATTTGGCACCTACACATCCTAGAAGCAAATAAAATGAAATCTTGTTTATTGCAATGCAATTGTTTATTATTATTACTTTTTTTGGGTGGGGTGGGGTGGGGTGGGGGGGGGGGGGTCTGGAAGTGTTAACTGTACACGTTTTCCTAACTTCAAAATTTCAATTGCTTTGCAGTCTAAAATCTATCAGTAGTCAACATTTATTTGTGAATTTAAGAAAAAAAAACTAGTACTTGTACTGCCTCTAAGTTCTGTATTTATATGCAAATTATATGCATGGTTTTCAACTTCCTCATTATTGAAGATATTAGTCTATCATGTGCCCATTTAACCTTCATAACTCTTCATGGAAGGTTTTTTTTGGGTGCACTCTCTAAGCAATGACAACAATTGAATTAGTAAGTAAATCATTTCCAATTGCAGTAATATATATTGCTGACAGTTGTCAGATCCTTCTTTCTATACTTCTCTATGGCAGTGTAAAGTACTTCCCAAAAAATTGCTAGTTAATGGGAAATTCTTTCAACAGAAAATTACACTAAGATGATGTAAAATGGTTTATGGCTTCAAAAGGTGAAACATATTCTAGCCCTCACTTCTCCATGCCATTTCTATCACCTCCCTCCCCTCCGTGGTGTCATCCTAACCTTTCTCCTCCTCCTTGCTGCTGCCACCAACACCTTCTTCCTCTCCCTCCCCCACACCGACACTACCACCTTCTTACTTTCCACTCCCTCATGTTGCTACTACCAGCTTACTTCATTCCTCTGCATCACCACTACCACCCTCCACTACCCACTCCCCTTGCAACTACCACCTTTCTCCCCTCACTCCCTGTCGATACCATCACCTTTCTCCCTCTTACTCCCTTACCACTTCTCCTCTCCCCCCCCCACCTCTACTGCCGCCCTTCATTTCCTCGAGCCCCCCCCCCCCCCCCACAACCCAAAAAAAAAAAAAAAAAAACCTTCCACCGCCACTGTCTATTGACTTTTTGTGAGTTTTAACAAAGAGATTTTCAGTGCAACTATAAGAGTAAATATTTTTTACAGATTCTCAATCAAACAATAGAAAACAAATCATTTTTCCTTAGAATATTTTCTACTATATATAGTTTTGCCAGGAAATGTTAAACGCCAAAATTGATGGTTCAAGAAATTCTGCATGGATGCTCTAAAATATGGTTCTGGAAAAGTTAGTACTTTGGTTTGGAATGGCTTTAACCAATTTAGAAGCGTTCCCGCCTCCTTAGTTGTTGTCATTGGAAATGCTGGATGGATTTCATGCTTTTGGAAAAGCTGCAGTAAGAAATAATATCAAAAGTTTATTGACCTTATCCTGGTTATATAGTTACCATTTTGCTCAGTTGTTTCTCACTTTCTGGAATATTTGATAGCCAGCTCCTTCAAACTTAAGATCTTAATATTTCATTCTTTTCAAATTGGTCTAATGCTCTATATTTGATATGCAGGTAGGTGCTTCTCTAATTCGGTTTATAAAAGGAAAAGGGTACACAATTCAGCATGTAAATAATTTTGTACTACAATAAAACATTCATTTCCTTACAATTTTTCCCCCCCTCAGAGGATCTACACAGAGAAAGATTGAAGAAGAGATGGGAGTTAAAATTATATTTCCGTCATCCAAGAAGGATGATTCTATTAGTAAGTTTGGGTTTCTTATAATCTATGTGAATCTTGTATATGGTCATTATGATAAATTTTGCTTTAAGGCCTTCAACCGTGTTAAATTTCTTTCATAATTGTATCATAACATGTATAATTTACTGCTGATTATTATGTAAAATTTCTACTACTTTTTAGAATATGTGAATGTGATGTTTTTATTGTCCTTTGATTAAGTTTTACATGATAATCTTGCAGCCATTGAAGGCCTTCCAATTGAAAGTGTCAATAGTGCTTTAGAAAAGATACAAGCTATAATTGATGAGGTCAGTTGTCTATTAATATGATTTTTTAAAAGATGCTATGAAGAATGCAGTATATATTATCCTTCTAGAATATTTCATGTCAATGACATTGGCTTGAATTGAGTTTTGGGTTTTTTTTTTTTTTTTTAGATCACATTCTTAATTGTTTTATACACTATTTGTTGAATGTTTTATTCAGCATTATTTTCTTGATTTCAACCCAAACATATAATGTTGTATTAATCATTAACTTTTTTTCTTCTTCGCCTTCTCTCCCTTCAAATATAGGCAGTTAAAAGCCCAAATCTCGATTACTCTCACTTCATATCACTTCCATTGGCTATACACCCTGAACTGGTTAATAAGCTTCTGAAATTTCAGAACTCCATATTGGGGAATAGTGATGGTTGCCCAGATGAGAATTGGGATAGTGAACTCAAAACTGATGATGACAATGAACATGTTAAAGTGAATAGGAGTAAACTACCTCTTGTCAGTTATGCCCCTAAAGCATCGAAGTCTTCTCCTTTATCTGGTATGCCAACAATTATATTACATGATTCCCAAGGAGCTTAAAAATTTATATCAAGAGATTGTACAGTGGTCTTGTTCTTTAGCTGGTCAGCTGTAGCAGGATTTAGTATTGTGCGCATGTGTGTGTGTGTGTATCATATATTTCTTATTACTTGCATAGTCATGGTACCACTCAACATCCTTTTTCAATTATATGAGTATTTATTTTTTGTTTGTGATTCCATTGATTTAAAGGCTCATATATGGGGTTTTATAATGCAACTGCAAATGTTTTTTTTCCCTATATCATATTTATGTTACCTTGTTATTTATCATGTGTGTTTTCATGATTATATTTGTATGTATCTTTCTTAAGACTCACAGATGATCATCTGTTTGCATTTTTATCATCGGAGAATCAATTCTTTTATTTTCTTTCATCCGCTTCCTCCTCTGACAAACACTGCTGCATGTTGCACTCAGCCGACTTGGGAATTGACAAATCCATATTCACTAAACCAAAAACGTTTCACTTGACTGTACTCATGCTAAAATTGTGGAACAAGGACCGTGTTAGTGCAGCTGCTGAGGTTTTGCAGGTAACTTTGTACTGAATAAGGTAGATGTGGCTGAAAGTGGCACTGCTTGACATCAATGTGTAATATTTCTTACCAGAGTATCTCCTCAAAAGTGATGGATGCTTTGGATAATCGGCCTGTCTCTATAAGGCTTAAGGGGCTGGTAAGATCTTTTTCAATGTCCAAAGGGTAAGATAGTTGTGTCCAATGCTTATCCAAAAAAAAAAAAAAAAAAAAAGATAGTTGTGTCCAATATATGTTTTGAATATGCATTGAAAAGATATCATGCTTCAAACTTCTTGACAGCAGTGGTCACCGTAGCTGAAGTGCATAGCCATGTGCAAGTACATGTACACCAGTTGTTAGATAGTTAATGTATATCTGAATTTGTTTAGGTTAAGGTGTGTCGTATGCAGTTTATACCTTAATTGTGAATGATCTTGTTAAGCATTGGGAGGTGTGTTTAAGTTGAGATGTGTTATATGCTGACCAATCATCTACTTTATTTTTTATTTTTCGGTGAATTAAGTAGAAAATAATTTAATGTTTGAGCTCTTTATTGAAAATCATAATCATGGGTTAAAAACCCTCTAGATTTTGGCACATTGGAAGGTGTTTTTCATTGTTATGTTTGCAATGGGTGAGGGAAGATGATATTTTCCTTTACCAACTCATTTCATGTCCTTGTAGGATTGCATGAAAGGTTCTTTGGCCAAAGCTCGTGTTCTTTATGCTCCTGTGGAAGAAATTGGCAGTGAGGACAGACTGTTACATGCTTGTCATATCCAAATTTGTCTGTACTAACAAATGCGAAAGACTAATACTATCTTCTTTAATTAGGTTTAAGTTGTTTCTGTGGAAAAAGTATTTTTGAATTTCTTGAACTTTCTCATAAGTCATTACTGATGCATATGTTGAAGCTGGACTGGTTCTTGAAAAAGATGCTAATCAGAAGTTAAAGGTATAATATATTATCTTTTAATATCCTTCCCTTCCTTTTTTTTTTTAATTATGCTTTATGCTTTTGAGCTACGTGTGCTTTCCATAAGATTCTTTTGCTGTAGTTGAAGTTTTAACAATGCATGCATATGTGACTGTACTTTGGTCACTGCATGAATTTGAAGTTCTTAATGTAAGAAGCATGTATGATAGCTTTTGAAACTTTCTCAGCCACTTAAGTACTTATTGTTCATGCATCAGTGCTACTATTTCCTTAAACAAATTCAAGTTTTCCAAAAGTGCAAGTGCCTAGGAAGGTGATCAATGGGTGCTCGTTTATGCTTATGTATTGATGTCAACATATAACCTGGAAAATAAAGAAAGAGTCAAAGGAGAGGATTTTTTTTTTAGGGTGTGTGGGGATGGGGGTGGGGGGGGAGAGGGGGGAAGGGTGTGGTGCGTGGTGACAAAGGAAGGAGGAGAGGATTAAAAAGTTTTTTGTTAAACTTATGCATTTTTCTCTCTCTGAAATTATGGGATATACAAATTTTGAGATAAAAAGTAAGGAGGCCTTGAAATATAAAAATTAATTATTATTTTCTTAAAAAAAAAAAACAGCTGCGAAGTTTAAGAGTTTTCATCTATAATTGTAATGAATTCATTTGACCTTATCATCTGAACAAGACTTATTGAAATTTCCCAACGTTTTGCTAAGGTCAAAATGCAGTTTTTCTATGCCTCAGTTTTTGCTGTTAATGCTCATATCATTTTTGGGGTATACTTCTTTGTCTTCTAAGATTTCTAAATATTCTCATACGTTTCCTGAGATTTACGTAACATGACGTTGTCCTTTGAGGTTCTGATTTACAATCCTTAGCTTGTTACTGACGAACTGTTTCCATCTACGTGTTTTGAGATGTGAACAAATATTTGCTGATGTCCTTTGAGGTTGTGATATACCATCACTACCTTGTTTTCATGATGAGTTCTCTTTATGTAGCTTCTTGTCATATAAATTTTTTTGACATATACCAAAACTTTTCTTTGTGTGTTTTGCTTTTGGTCTTGCATTAATTGATGCTTGTTCACTTTGCACTTTAAGATTGAATTTAGACCAGTTATTTAACTGTACAGGTGGTGGGTCAATATTTAAATGACCCAAACTGTGGACCCATTTTGGTGATTGGAGATGCCAAAAAGAAAAGTAAAAAAGAAAAAATATTTACCATATAATTTGAATTATAGTGTAAACTATTGAGTAAAATATCTGTATAGTAAGATACAAAATCAATGTTGTCCACAAAGATGGACAACATTGCATTCTGTAGATTTAGTTGAGTTAATATTTATGGGGTGAAGATATCATTTTTATATTTGGATCCTTCATGGCTTATTTGAAGAGATCTCTCAATGAAACTTTTTTTGTTCTCTAATCTACAGGTTGAGAATGTAAAGCAACGTTGCTTGCCAAATGCTTTAAATTACCCCATGTTGGAGGAGTATGACTTCAGAAATGATACTGTGAGTTAGGATTCACATGATTTTCTCCTGATTTAAATTATTACTAAATGTTAAGTTGAATTTCAGTGTTGTGGAGTGAAGGGACATCCAGCACCTTTCCAAGTTTCATCATATTATGGAGTCATATGATGATTGTACATACCTTTTGTCACTATGTGCCCCTCCAACATAACTTTAGCTCTTTGACACTGCAGGTCAACCCTGACCTCGATATGGAACTGAAGCCTCATGCACAACCACGGCCATATCAGGAAAAGAGTCTTAGTAAAATGTTTGGAAATGGTAATCTTAGTTTGTGATTGTACATACCTTTTTCCCTAAGATCTTATTTAGCTGATTTTAACTTTGGGCACCCTCTATATTATTTCTAAGTTTAATTATCTCTTGGTTGGGACCAAATATAGATTGAGTCACATTTTTTAAGACTGATTTTCAGCCCATTGTTAAGGAACATGGTAGATTACTTGAGCAGATAAAAAGAAAGCATGATTAGTTATACACTTTATGCAAATTTTTGAATGGTGTAGAAACCCCACATGCTAATCTTAAATCTTCTGTACTTGAAAATTTTAGATTTTTTCTCTCCGTATTTGTGAGTGGTATTCTTATTAACATTTTTACAATTTTTTCGTTGTTAGATTTTCTCAAGCTCTCTGATGGCCTTGGCAAGAACAAATATATTACTTCTGTTTTAGCTTTTTGAATAACTGTGTATAATTTCAGTTGACATTAAAAAATTATTTAATTGTAGGTAGAGCAAGATCTGGCATGATAGTGTTACCTTGTGGTGCTGGAAAGTCTCTAGTTGGTGTCTCTGCAGCTTGCTGAATAAAAAAAAGCTGTCTTTGCTTAGCAACAAATGTTGTTTCTGTGGATCAGTGGGCTTCCCAGTTCAGGCTATGGTCAACCATCCGAGAAGATCAAATCTGTCATTTCACTTCTGATAGCAAAGAAAGATTCCGGGGTAATGCTAGGGTGGTTGTGACAACATATAACATGGTTGCTTTTGGTGGTAAACGGTCTGAAGAATCTGAAAAGATTATTGAAGAGATAAGAAATAGAGAATGGGGATTGCTTCTCATGGATGAGGTAATCTTTTTGACTTCATTTGTTGATTGTGGCCTCCTACTTATAAGATTATATCAATGTTATATTCATTATAGATTGGTGAATTACATCTGGTTTGTTTAGGTGCATGTGGTTCCTGCTCACATGTTTCAAAAGGTCATTAGTATCACTAAATCTCACTGCAAACTTGGGCTCACTGGTATGTCATCAGTTATTTGTTTAGAATGTTGCAACATCCACTCTTGCCTTTTTCTGATGATAACTGAAAATTTGTTGACTAATTTTATTGTAGCCACTCTTGTCAGAGAGGATGAAAGGATTACTGATCTGAACTTTCTTATTGGGCCGAAATTGTACGAAGCAAACTGGTTGGATCTAGTAAAAGGTGGATTTATTGCAAATGTACAGTGTGCTGAAGTATGGTGTCCAATGACAAAGGAGTTTTTTGCTGAATATTTGAAGAAAGAAAAGTCCAAGAAAAACCAGGTTTGCCTGGTTTAGAAATCCTTCATTTTTGTTTTATCTTCATGCAAATTATGTCTTAATTGGAAATCATGGATGGATGGATGTATTATTCTGCATCATGTCAATTCTTCTTCATATAATGCTTTTATATGCTGCTGTTACATGTTTCTTGTTGACTTCTGCTGCTCTATTTTGACTTACATGGTATGCTGTTATTTTCTGATTGTGATTTTTTATATATATATTTCTCTATGGAAGTAATTGCTAATAGAAAGTAAGCAGGTTCCCTGCTGTTATATATCCCCCTTCGTTATTAATGGTCTCTCAAATTTTCAGGCACTCTATGTGATGAACCCAAATAAGTTCAGGGCATGCGAGTTTCTTATAAGGTTTCATGAACAGCAGCGTGGCGATAAAATAATTGTCTTTGCTGACAATCTTTTTGCACTCACAGAGTATGCGATGAAACTATGCAAACTTATGATCTATGGTGCTACCAGGTTGTCTATGAAGATCTTTTTCTTAAGAAGTATGCTTCTACTTGTGCTGCTTCAAATCTAATGTTGGCAATCTCTCTGTTCACTGTTGTAGCCATGTTGAGAGGACAAAAATTCTTGAAGCTTTCAAAACTAGCAAGGAAGTAAACACAGTTTTCCTGTCCAAGGTACTCAATTGATGTTATCTTCTTTTTTTAGTAATTTTGGTTCTTCACAATATTTGCATCTTATTTCTGATGGGCAATACAATTTGCCCTACTTGATGATTGAAGTATTTGTAAGATCATTATGACATGCTTGAACGTATGAACTCTCTATTGGGTGTGTGTCAAGGTCAAGAAACTGGTGCATATATGTGATCCTATTTGGGTTGATGTGGTAGACTTGCCCATACTATTGAATTTTCTGATTTTTTTTTTTCTTTTGGAGTTCAAAACAATTAGAACTCCACAATAATGACTAGTTTTTCCTTTTAATTTAGATACAGCTTATGCAGTTGAAACATTATATTAATTATCAAAAAAATAAAAATTGGAACATTATATCAATGAAGATTGTCCTAATTGTTTTGTCATTTGGTTAAGATTTTTGATATCCAAAGTGGCAACATTTTGCTCTGTAAAACTCGAGTTTTAAAGACTCGATTCTCTTGGAAATCGAGTCTTTAAAACTCGAGTTTCAAAAGGCCTATTTCCAAGCCCCATGCCCTGTTTCAGGCAGAGAGGCAGGGCATTCTTCCCCTGTTTTTAGGAAAATGAACGTAGTGGAACTCGAGTCTCAGAAACTCGAGTTCCACTGGGAAATTTTTTTCCCCTGCTGCTCTGTTTCAGGCAGAGAGGCAGGGGAAGAATGCCTTGTTTTTGGCAAAATTTCCCAGTGGAACTCGAGTCTCTGAAACTCGAGTTCCACTGGGAAATTTTTTTCCCCAGCTTCTCTGTTTCAGGCAGAAAGGCAGGGGAAGAATGCCCTGTTTCAGGCCGAGGGGCAGGGGAAGAATGCCCTGTTTTTTGAGTCATGAGACCGGTGGAACTCGAGGCTCAGAAACTCGAGTTCCGCTGGGAATTATTTTTGTCCCCCCTAAACATGCATCAAACCAAAAACTGAAATGTCTGCAGAAATTGACTGAGAAACAGAGGTAGAGAAGCTTCAAATGTAATCCTTAACAAACTCATTCAGAAAAAAAGAAGTTGAGAATGTAAATGCCTTTAAATTACATCAAAATGCAATCTCAATAGGCACCAAAGTATAGAAATGGTTACGGTCTTTGCATATCCATAGTTTTACAATGTAAATGCACTCAAATCACAACAAAAGTCATTCTCAATATATCAACATTCTCAACATGTCCAACCACCCTTAATTACCAATTCTAACCATACTACTCAAATCACAATCTTCATAGAGGTACATTAGATAGAGAATTACAATTACATTGAACAAAAACCAAAACATGAATTGTGCTTGTTAAACGTAGTCGCTTTTCCTAAGATCGGCGGTCCGCACGAGAAAAACGTCGTCCATGGAAGCATGCCTGAAATACGTAGAATACTCATGTTAGGAGACAAGATAGTAAACATTATGTAAACATATCAAATGAACAACAATTATTTAACCAATGCATAGCTTTTTGCCATCTACCTACCTAGTGTGGAACATGACCGCTTGTGGAAGCGCCACGGGACTGCGGACATTTTCTGCGGTTATGGCCGGAAGCATGACACAGTCCACATGTGTGCTTGGGTTGACTCTCTATCAAATCTGCGTCCTCCCTCCGCCATCCCGGTTCTCGATCCTTATTCCTCACTCCATCCATCTCATTCCTTATTCTTGACTTCACTGGTCGACCTTTGGCTCGCAACAATGCTGGATTAGGCAACCACTTTGGCCCCATCGGATCCCTCCACAACGACCGTGACTTCGAAACCACAAATGCATGCTCATAAGTGTTAAGGGCATGCTTCAAACCATAACTTGGGTGAATATATGCGGTCGAATCAACCTGTAAATAGTCACATACTCTAATTGCATGTGAACAGGGATCCCTATGTTTTGCCATTTCCCACAACTGCATGTTGTTTCCCGTAATCGAACTTCAT
This sequence comes from Castanopsis chinensis, assembly GCA_032878915.1. NCBI lineage: Eukaryota > Viridiplantae > Streptophyta > Magnoliopsida > Fagales > Fagaceae > Castanopsis > Castanopsis chinensis. The sequence continues at coordinate 1,139,060 of JAVQMG010000064.1, forward strand.
AACTGTGGTTTCCCCCTCCTGCGCTACACGGGTTGAGTTGGGTAACTACTTGAAATATTAGCTCTTCATTGCTAAATGGCTTAAGATAGTGTTTCTAGATTTACGCTTATTTCCATCCATGTGCACCAGGCATATTCACTCCATTTCTTACCCTCTGACAACTCATAATGGTATTCTTTGTGCCGGTCGTGGAAATATTGAACAAGTTTGTTCCAAGTGAACTCAACCAACGCCGCAATAGGAAGGGCCCTTGCACCTTTCAGTACACCATTAAAACACTCTGATATATTGGTTGTCATTGCCCCAAAACGTCTCCCACCATCATGTGACTGGGTCCACATATCCACAGGCTCCCTCATTAGGTATGTGTATGGAAGATAATCTTGATTCTTTTTCTTACCATCCTTCCCCGTCACCTTTTTCTTATTCCTAATGGCTTCAATTTCCACCTGCTTAATGGAGTCCATTATGGCATCAAATTTAACTTCTTGAGTAGCATATCCCGCTTTCAATGCCGCTGACTTCAGAGTCGAGTTCTGAAAATGGCTGTTGAAGTTGCTAGCGACATGTCGCAGGCAATATCTATGAAATACCCGTTTTTTTCCATCATCCCTTCTAGGCCAGTTTGCAATGGTGTTTTTGATACCGAGATGTCGGTCAGAAATTATGCAAATGCCTTCGTCAGGTATCACATGGTCAATCGTATCTCTAAGGCATTCTAAAAACCACCTCCAACTAGACCCTGACTCACAATCCACAACAGCAAAGGCGAGAGAGAATACCTTGTTGTTCGCGTCCGTTGCCATTGCGACCAACAATTTTCCCTGATATTTACCATACAAATGGGTCCCATCAATACTGATAACCGACTTGCAGTATTTGAATCCTGATATGCATGGACCGAAAGACCAAAACACATAATGCAACAATACGCCGTCAGTATCATCAGCGCGTGTGGTACGATAGGATACCTGAGTACTCGGGTCCTGATCAATATACGCCATTAGCAACTTTTGCAGCCTTTGGTAAGACTCTTCCCAATTCCCAAACATATTTGCAATTGCCTTTTGTTTCGCATCCCACACCTTGTAGTAAGAAGGCTTCTGGCCTGTATATTTCTCCTCTATCATAGATCTGAGATACTTAATTGGGGTAGTGTGATCCTCACATAACTGCTTATGGATGTCTGCTGCAATAAAATTACAACTCATCATTCTAGCATCATTTCACACCCTAGTCGATATACATGTGTGAGGACCCTCATACACGGTAACCATCCATAGTTTGTGGAGATTGGGCTTCATAACTGCGCAGACATACCACTTGCATGACTCATCCACGCAATTCGCACAAAGTTTTTTGGTCGTCGACCTAGTGATCCTAAAGTGTCTGTTTTCCTTGAGGGCACAAATTGTTAATACGCGCTTCACCTCCACTTTATTGGGAAAAGTCAACCCTTTGCATAAATTCATCCCATCTCTCTAAGTAGACACGAATGGCATGTTAATATGTGAAGGATCAACCATGTTTTCCCAAGTATTTGCAGAGAATGACAACGCAGGAGGTGCGTAGATAGAGATTGTGTTCTCTATGTTTTGGACACTAATAACATTGTCTGCGTTAAGTTCACTACCATCCAAAGGCTCATCGTCATCAATGTCCCTCTCAAAGTCCTCAAAGTCCCGAAAGTCCCCTCTGTCAATCATGTCTTCATACTCATCTCTATCAGCAAAATCTTCACCATTAATGGCAATATTCTCATCAACATAGTCGTCATCATCATCGTCATCATCACTGTTAGTGACAGTAGTCTCAGCAACATAGTCGTCATCATCATCATCATCATCATCATCATCATCATCATCATCATCATCATCATCATCATCGTCATCACCGTCACCATCAGCATGAACATTATCATCCTCTGCATGTGTAAAATACCCATATTGAGCATCCGGAACCGTAACCTGTAAGCTTGTGCTTGTTTGTTGGATATCCTCTTGCCAGACTGCACGCGGCTCCAACTGTATGTACAACTCAAGGTTAATTACTTCATCAATTCTCTCCAACTTGTCAAACATGATCTTTACATGTTTGTCTGTTTCTATCGCCATATACTTGTAATTCATTTGGTACTTCATGCGTTCATTTGGCATACGATAAGTAATTTGTATGTTGTGCACAGCAGGATTCACATGCAACTCTTCCATCACAAACATCTTCAATTCGTCAAGGGTCTTCAACCTACGATCAATTTGGGTATAATAGGCCTTTATACCCGGCCCTTCAAATGGCAATCCCTTGTTCATATTGGCATTCTTAAGCGGACCACCGTAATATAGGATTATATCAATTTCAGGCATTGTGAACCTGTTCAAGTTAACTTACTATATTAGATAAATCACATAGTCGTAAAGTGGGAGAAAAAAAGTAATATCATCTTAAGGCTGAACATATTCAAGCTAGATTATAGAGTACCCCATTGCCCATTAATATCTAAAGGCCAAGATGTAAACCTTCTAATCCTAGTGGATGGAGAGATAGAATTATCTATTACTCCATTGTATGGTGACCTATAATGCCTAATAGGGTTCTAAAAGAACTAGGTGGGTAGAGGAGCATGATTACATACCTATTTCATATCCATTCATTACATTTATTCACCACCCATTTCATACCCATTCATTACATTCATTTCATACCCATTTCATACATTCATTCACTACCCATTTCATACCCAAAACAATGATGAATAGAGTCAAAAAAACTTGTAAGATCATGATAAAAATATAGCCTACAAATGATGAATAAAATTTTGATAACAAAAACCATGCAAATAAATAATCAAAAAATTCACACTAACAAAACAAAGTTCTTTAATTCACAATATTGGCAAATTAACTAAGTTATATTAACTATCTACAAAAAAAAAAAGTCAAACCCTTTAACCCACACCCATAGACAACTAATACCCAACTACAATCACAATCAAATTATGCAAACCCTTACCTAAGATATGAATTTCTTGAGAGGGAAGAGCAGTGACAGAGGCAGTGTGTTGAGTGAGAGAGGCAATGTGGTGTGAGAGTTATGGGTGAGTGAGAGAGGCAATGTGGTGTGAGAGTTATGGGTGAGTGAGAGTTAGTGAGGGTGAGAATTAGTGAGGCTGAGAAGGATGCTCTGTTTTTGGGTGAGAATGGCTGTGTTATTTGGGTGAGAATGGCTGATGTTATGCGTATTTTACAAATTTTTTCCCAGTGGAACTCGAGTCTTAAAGACTCGAGTTCCACTTAAACTTCGTTTAGATTGGTTTTCCTTAAAAAATCGAGTCTTTAAGACTCTATGTGTATATCAAGAATCTCGAGTCTTAGAGACTCGAGATCCAGGTGGCTTACTACATTTTAATTGGTTTTCCTTCAAAAAATCGAGTCTTTAAGACTCTATGTGTATATACTAAAATCTCGAGTCTCTAAGACTCGAGATCCAGGTGGCTTAACTTGTCCACGTAAGCTAGCTAGAAGCGCCATGAAACCGAGTCTCTTAGACTCGATTTTTGATTGAATCTCGAGTCTTATAGACTCGAGATGCTAGTTTCCCTAATAATTTAACAGGTTGCCTAACTTACTATATAATTGGTTTTCCTACTGCTACTCTGCACATTCCCTCGTGTAAACACCCTTAGTTGCTATTTACACATCAAACCCACAAAAAGCAGCTCCAACCGGGTATGGAAACTTAAAAAAGTTTTGCAACCTGCTACAGTAAGGTTGCATATATGCAACTTGCTATTTCTCTTTCTCTCTCCATCTCTCCCTCTATTTCTCTTTTCTACGTTTCCCATTCCTCTCTCTCTCTCTCTATTCACAGCATGTTTATCGCTCATCTATCTCTTCTCATCTGACTAAGTTTTGTTTGGATCGAATCGATGGTTGCTGGGTTTTAGTGGTTGGTTTCGGTTGTGGAGTTGAATTGGTGGCCGGCTTTGGTGGTGGGTTTTTTCGGTGTTTGCTGGATCCGTTTGATGGTGGGTTTCAGTGCTTGCTAGATTAGTTTGGTGGTGAGATTTGGTGCTTGGTGGGTCTGTTTGGTGACTGGGTTTCGGTGATGGTCTTTTTGGTGGCTGGGTTTCATTGGTAGCCGGGATTTGGTGGTGGCTAGGTTCTGTTCGAGGTGGTGGTGGTCGTGCCTTTGGGTTTTGGTTTTGGGTTTTGTTTGGGTGTTTGGTGATTTTTTGTTTAGGTGTTTGGTAAGTTGGGTATTGGGTTTGGGTTTGAATTGCTCAGCAGTGGGTGGTTTGATTTGGTTGATTGGAGGTGGTGGTGGGTGGTGCTATTGGGATGCTCTATGGTGGCAGTGGGAGTTTTAGGTTTGGGTTTGGGTATTGGTTTTGGGTGGTTTGGGTTTGAATTAATCGGTGGTGGTTGTGGTGGTGATGGGTGGTACAAGTTGGCTGATCGGCAGTGCTAGTGGTTGGTGGTGTCATTGAGATGCAATATAGTGGCAGTGGGTGGCTGTGAGTGATAGGAAAAAGAATTCAGTTTTTTATATTATTTTATTACGTAGTTATATTATTTGAATGGGTTGCATCGGGTGGCTCTCAGTGATAGGAAAAAGAATTCAGTTTTTATATTATTTTATTATGTAGTTATATTATTTTAATGGGTGAAATGCAAAAATAGAAATTGAGATGTTAGGTGAGTTGTAAAATGAGATTATAAAATAAATGAAGTAAGTTTTGAGGATGCAAAATATAACTTTTTTGCATCCTCGGCTTTTTTGCATCCCCGGCTGTAAATGTTCTAACGAACTCCCTTAGGTCAATGGTCAATAATTCATTTTAGCAAAGTTCTTACACCATTTTTATGAGAAATGAAAAAAAGCTATCAAAATATTAATTTTTTTTTTCTCTTTTCTCATAAAAATATTCTTTAAATGGATTGTTAATCATTACCCTAATAGTATCCGTTAGCATTTCTCAACTACAAAATACAAAAACCAAGCTTAAGCTAATCATTGTGCACAAGCAACACAGCTCCCCAAATTTTTTTTAATTATTTTAGCATAAAAATTTACTTTATCTATTTTTCTTAACTATTTTAAAAAAACACTCATATTAGATTATTTAATCTAATGTTTATTTCATTAAAATATCAAAAAAAATTGATTTTTTTTTAATTTTTTTTTCCTCTTGTCACACACCAAAATCACTATCCACCCTCAAAATACATAAAATAAATAAATAATAAAATTCACATGAATGGTGCCAAAGCAATTTCCCATGGTTTCGGTAGATTTGGATGATTTTTAGGGTGAGCTAAATTATTTTACACAAATTGATGCAAATGCTCTAATATTGTTTGAAAGTTTCTCTACTCTTCCAAGTCCTCTTTTGCTTCGTTTTCCATTTCTAAGAGCATTAGCATCCGTGGATGCAAAAAAGTTATATTTTGCATCCTCAAAACTTACTTTGTCTATTTTATAATCCCATTTTACAACTCACCCCACATCCTAATTTTTATTTTTACATACAACTTATTAAAATAATATAACCTACAACATTAAATAATAGGCAAAAACTCATTTTCATCCCTACATTTTCACGCGATTCCTGCTTTGGTCCCTAACTTTTTTTTTCCATCTTTTTTAGTCCCTAAATTGAAAAAATCGATCTCGTTTTTGTCCCTACTGTCCATGCCCTAACGGCAAAGTCCTAAGTGGCAGACGAAACACCCTATTAGTTGATGTGGCGATTAAAATATTATTAAAAAATATTATTTGGCATTTTTATATGCCACGTCAGCATTTTTAAATTTTTTTTTAAAAAGCCATGTCATAAAATTTAAACCAATAAAGAAAATAAATTAAAAAACAAAAAATAAATCTAATTAAAAAACAAACCTTTAATTTCTTAATTTTAATTTAAACTTAAAATGCAAATTTGATTTAAACTAAAAATTTAATTTCTCAAATCTCATATTTTCGTTCATTTTATGTTTTCTTAACCAAACACAAAAATAAGCTGGAGCTTCCAAATCTCAGATCAAATCAAATTCTCTTCTCCTCTCTCTCTCTCTCTCTCTCTCTCTCTCTCTCTCTCTCACAGCTATGGTCTTTCTTTTCCTTTCTTACTGGTGGTGGTAGTGGAGTCATCCCACGATGAGGAGAGGAATGAGTAGCAGCGGACAGATCAAGTTGTAGTCAACGGATGGACCTCAGTCTACATCGGAGGGAGCCGATTGGGTTGGAGGTTGGGTGAAGAGAGAGATCGTAGATCTGGATTTGCTTACCCAAACGAAAATCTTTAAACCTCTCTTTCTTAGATCAAAATCTCCCTATCTCTTTCATCTTTCTAAAGCTCTAAAGTCTCTCTCTCAGATCATGGATTTGGAAAAATCTCTAAAGCTCTCTCTCAGATCAATGGTTGTGAAGTGGTGGTTGGTCTGGTGGTCGGTGGGGGTGGATAGTTGGATGGGTTTGACATTGGTGTGGGTTGTAGTGGCTTGATGGATTGATCGTTGACAGTAGTGGTGACTGGTAGTCTGATTTGTTCATGTGGGTTTCAGATTGTAGGAGTAGTTGGTTGGTTGGTCAGATCGGTGATTATTGGTTGGGTTTGTTGTTGGTTTGGGCTTCGGATTGCAAGGTATTTTCTAGGGTTTCAATGAGGCAATTGTTGAAGAGAGCAACAGAGGTGTTGTTGGAGCGTTTTCTAGTTGAAGAGAGCAACGGAGGGCTGTGATTGAGAGATGATGGGCGCGGGTGTGTGTATTAAGGTCGAACCTGCAAAAAATATTTAGTGATGGAGTTGAGGTTGTTGCTGTTGGGAAGGAGGTGGTGGCCAAAAATTTGAGAGATCGGAACTCATGAAAGACTCGATGACCAATGTGTTGTCGTCTTGTTCTAGGTTGTTTTGTTTCTGTTTTTTTCGAGAGGATGTGGATTTTTTTGATTTTATGGGTTTTTTGTGTGTTTGTTTTCCAAGAAAATTTATGGATTTATGGGTTTGCTAGAGATTGGGTTAGTTACTGTGATTATGGGTTTTTTTTCTTGGATTTATTTTTTGTTCTTCTGGATTTGATGGAGATTGGGTTTCGTTGCTGGATTTGGATTTGGAGTTTTCTAGAGATTGGTTTGGTTGCTTCTTGAATTTGGGAAGAACATAAAGAAAATTTCTTGTTAGTATTTAATTTCATTTTTTTTTTTTTTTTTTTTTGTGTTCTTTTGATATGGCTTTGAGTTCTTGGTTGTTGGGTTTGGTCTGTAAAAAACACAGAACAAGTTGAAGAACATGAACATTAAGAAAAGAAAATTTTAATTAAAATTTTAAATTAATTAGATTTAAGGTTTTTCTTTAAATTTATTTATTTTTTAAATTTTCTAACGTGGCTTTTAAAAAAATTAAAATGCTGATGTGGCGTATAAAAATGCCAAATAATATTTTTTTAATAATATTTTAATCGTCACATTAGCGCCACGTCAGCTAATAAGGTGTTCTATTTGCCACCTAGGACTTTGTCATTAGGGCAATGACGGTAGGAACAAAAACGAGATTGCTTTTTTGATTTTAAGAACTAAAAGTGGTGGAAAAAAAAATTAGGGACTAAAGTGGGAATTACGTGAAAATGTAAGAACGAAAATGGGTTTTTCGCCTAAATAATATAAACAATTCATTCTCTCTTCTCTTCCCTTTTGTCTCTTTCTCTCCGGTAAACCCACACAACCACTTTCCAGTTGCCACCAAAACTCAACCACAAACACCAATTCTCCACCACCAAAATTACCCCAAAAAAAATTGCCACCACCCACCACCACACCACCACAGTTAATCCCCATCCCAAAATCAAACCCCATAGCAAAAAAACTCACCACTAAAACCCAAACACCAATCCCAACCCAACCATCACTGAAACCCACCCAAAAAACCACCCCCCCCCCCCCCCCACCACCACCACCACCACCACACACCCTAACAACCACCAAAAAAAAACACCAAAACCAAAACCAAAGCAGCCGCCGATCTACAATGGCAGCAAGCTCACAATCGCCACCATCAATAAGAAGATAACATTCATGTATCTTGTTATGTGCAATACATATGACTCACTTGGTTAATTGGGTTAAGTAAATCATTTTCATTGCATATAACAAGTTCAAGTGTCATCTTCCTATTAGTAGTTAGAACTCAAGGCTCCAAACATGTTTGGAGCCAAATATTGTCCTAGATAATGTCATTTTTTTTGTTAAACCTTTGAAATGATTTATATATATATATATATAAATAAAAAATAAATAGAAACACTAAAAGACTTAAGGGGACATTTGGCTCGCATAATGTTAGATTCTTTGTAATCTTTAATTCATGTAATTACATTCTAGCTATATAATATAAGGTTACTGTGTTTAGTTCGTTAGTCACATTCTCATCATATTAAAAAATGTAACATTCTATAGTTGGTTCATGACATCATTAGCAATAATTAGTAATTTAAAAATAATGAATTATTTGAAAATAGTCCCAACACCTCAAAATAACAAAATTACCACTATACCTCAAAAAAAGTAAAAAATACTCCTAAAATGTCCAAAATGACCAAAATACACTCTAAAACCACCGAAATATATTTGAAACCACCAAAATGACCAAATATCCTTAGAATGTCCAAAATACTCTCAAAAGCAAAAGAAAAATAACCAAAATATCCTTGTATGACATATGTGGTAGTTTGATTAAGGTTTGGGTTAGAGCATTCACATCAGCATGTGTAAAAAAAACATATCTACTTTAGCATAAAAACTTACTTTTTTTTCTATTTTACAGATCCATTTTTCAAAATACCCACATCAAATTATCTATTTTACACTACATTTCGTTAAAATATTATTACTTTACAAATTTTTTATTATTCTCCTAAATCATCTCTCTCTCTCTCTCTCTCTCTCTCTCTCTCTCTCTCTCTCTCTCTCTCTCTCTCTCTCTCTCTCTCTCTCTCTCTCTCTCTCTCTCCCAAAAACCACCACCCCCAATCTGTAGACACACACTGCCCATATCAACCACAATTTCCAACAAATTTTGAAACCAAACAAGAAGGAAAACCCAGCAAAGCAATACCAAAACAAAACATTATCATTTAAAGATTCCTATAAAAAAATTTAAAAATTTCTTAGAAAACAAATGCAAGTTAGAAATATCAAAGCACACAAAAACAAACCCTCAAACTTGACAAAATCAAATTATGATTCTACTGCTACTAGTAGCCAATATTATCATTGATCCTCACCAAACCCACAGACATCTCAAATATCAAATACTCATGCCTAAATCTAACTAAAACAAAAACCCAAATCAAATCCACAGATCTCACCCAAATCACATTAATTTTCACTCAAAATTTTGCATGGACATTTTCTTTCAAATCAACCTCTTCTACTCCAATGTCTCTATAAAATCCCTATCCAAATCAACCTTCCTCCACTCCAATCACTAAAAGACAAAAAATCCCTCTCTTCCCTCACAATGACAACCCAACTTCTCCTTTACCCACAACAACATTTTGCACAATCACAAAAGTCTATCTCATTAGAACAACAACACCATGAAACACCAAATACCATGGAGAAAATCAAAGAAGCCTCCTTTGTTCTTACAAATCTTGTCATTCACAACCATCAAAAGAAACAGATCTAGCTAGGTACAAGGAGGGGACAAACATAGAGTGATTTTTGTTTAGAAAAAAGAGAGAGAGGGAGAGTAATGAGTGAGAGTTGAGATGAGAGAGCTAAGATGTGAGAGAACGAAGACGAGGGAGAAGAAGAGATATATTAGTTTGCTATTTGCACAAAGAAAGAGAGAGAGCGAGAGAATAAGGGTTGTGATAATAGTACAAAAATAGGATATTAATAAAATAATGGTTTAGTTTAGATAGCTATAGTAACACAATTACTATAGCTAATGTGTATATTGACACACTTCTACGCTATTTGAAGTGGATTTGTTTTTAAATCAAGCTGTGTAAAGTTTACATCTTTTTCTATTATGCACCCACTAATGCAAGTGCTCTTGTAAGGCACAATGGTAGTTGCCTAGTTGGTTATCAAAAACTACCCACACATCACAATGGGTTGATGGAGCCTAAATGGTTGACTAGGAATGATTAATGGCGTGATGTGGAATAGTTAGAACAAAAGGCACAAGAAAAAAAAAAGTTTACGCCACCCCGAACCCCAACCCCACCCCTCCCTTTTTCTTTTTCCTTTTTGGGTGAGAAAACAGTTTATTTCAGTTAACTCAACAGAAACCTTCGGTCATACAATACAAGAGAAGCAACATCGTCTGGGATGTCCTCTAACCATAAAAAAGTAGCAAGAAGACGCCTTGCTTTTTTTGCTAACTTATCAGCAACACTTTGCAACGGACATGGGAGAAAAACAGGCTCCGAAATTTGAAACTGGGGATATTTGGGAGGGAAAAACCTGAAAGGGGTGAAAAACTAAGATGGGGCAGTAGAGTGAAACTATAGAATACTCCAAGTCTCTATATTACATGGAATAATGATACAAGCTTTATAGACTTTCTCCTCGTGTTGTATTGTCTGCATGGAGTCCAGCCCTTACAAGTGCTGGACTCTCAATCGCTACAACTACATTACAAGGTTTGTTACAATGGTTTTGCAGCCTCATGCCACGCCATTCTAGCTGGTCAGCAGTACATGTAGTGGTAGTGTGTTCTTGACACTTCAGTGGGTAACGGAGCTCCATGAATTGCCCAAATTTCCGAACTTCATTGTTTGCACCGTAATAGTTCTTCCAATGGGATTTTCCTGTCATGTTTAGGGAATGTTTTGGCTTGGTTGAATTTAGAAAATTAGAGGTTAAAGCCTTTAATCAAATCCCCACTTCCCCTGCAAGTTTCATTTGCATTGACTTGACGAAATTGAGATCCTTTTTGGATGCAAACCTGCACTAATTAGTAGTTTAGTAAACATATCTGCAAAAATTTAATACAGCCTAAGCTCAGTTTTTTTCCTTTAGCAACTGGTGATCCCTTTTTCTATCATTGCATCAGAGTGCTCTGATATTATTAGTCCATAATCAAAATTGGTACTCAATTTTTATTTTTTATTTTTTATCAATTTAGTGCAAGTCCGAGTTAGGTGCCATTTGGCCAAAAATAAAAGTTTTGTCAATAACCTGTCTATTTTATAATGACTCCTTAAATGTGTAAGAGATAAATTTTTTCCTTCTATTTTTCTTCTTGTTCAAAGATATGTTTAAATTGTCCAAAAAATCATCTGGACACTGGTGTGTTGGAGCATGACTCCAAGTTTTGTTTATTAATGTCAAGTTTCTAAACCTGTTCCATGATGAAAATATGACCCTATACATATGACGAGCAAAATTTATTATCAATACTTTAGAAACAACAACGTTTAATCTCAAACTCCACTCTTACTAGTAGACTGAAAATTCTTTCTTTTGATTGATTTGTACTAACAGGAGGTTATGGAAATTACCTCTTTGCAATGAGTGAAAGTATCGCCAAACAATCAGCAGATACTCTTGATTTCAAAAAATTATCTTTGGGGTGGATGATTGGCTTTCTCTTTGTGGTCAGTTTTCTCGGACTATTCTCAGTGGTGCCTCTTCGAAAGGTATATAGAATATTTGTGCAATTTCAGTAAATACATGTTGCATTGATGGGGAACAAAAGAAAAGAAAAGAATAACTTCAGAAATAAGTTCATCAAACACAAGAAAAATTTGTCATAGTTGTTATTTTTCTCCAATGATTTTATTTATGGTTGTTGCCAGATTATGATCATAGACTTCAAACTGACGTATCCAAGTGGTACAGCAACTGCTCATCTTATCAACTGCTTCCATACTCCTCAAGGAGCCAAGCTAACAAAGTAAGGCAGTGTGAAACTTAACGGCTTCAAGTATGTGACCTATGAAAATTAACAATCTGTCTTTGTTGATTCTCCTTTTTCAGGAAACAAGTGAGAGAGTTGGGAAAATTTTTCACCTTCAGCTTTTTATGGGGTTTCTTTCAATGGTTCTATACTGCTGGAGAAAATTGTGGATTTGCAAACTTTCCTTCATTAGGCCTCAAAGCATATGATTCTAAGTACAGCTATAGTTACCCATCAATTTCCTCTTGATAAGAATTTCATTTTAGTTTTGCAAAGAATGAATTGTATTAGAAAGTCTTCTGCTTCTACTAGGCACTATTCTTTAAAAAATGTATGGACTATGTTGATATTGGGCCTGTGTGGCTTGAATTGCCTGCCCAAATTTGGTCTCCTTATTTGACCAAATCCAAATTGTAAAAGGAATGCTCCTTTGCCGACTTGGTTAATAACGCGCGCGCGCGCACACACACATATATATATATATGTTGTTATGTGCGGCACTAAATAGAGAATTTGAGAATTCTAATAACCTAGTAGGTATAGCTGCATAAAAGAAAATAGAGAAAAAGAGAGGCAGTTAGTTTCTATTCTTATTGTTTTTGTGAGAGAGTGTTAAGGTGTAATTGGGATTTGGATTTCTTGAGAGTATTCTTGTGCTCTATTGTATCTCCCTATTTTTATAGTGAAATTTCTCCGTCATCATCGTAGAGGTAGGCAGATTGTCGAACCACGTAAATTCTTGTATTCTTTGTATGTGCTTGTTATTTAATTTTCGCTTATTTACTGTTATTGATTTGAGTCCTAAAGTGTTATTTGCACAACAAGTGGTATTAGAGCCAAGTTAGGATTCAATCCTTTGAATATAGTAAAGATGTCTAGGGATGGCCATGGGTAGGGTATGGGTAGCCATACCCTACCCAAAAATTTTTCCCATAAATACTCAAATATCAATACTCATTAGTATCCATACCCGAATCTTACCCAGATATATTATCCATGCATATCCATACCCTACTCGAAACCCATTTAATTAATTTTTTTTTTTAAATCCAAAACATTTTAACTTAAAAACTAACCAATAGCTTTATGTGCCTCCACGTGTATTTCTTCCCACTCTTTGGTCTGTTACTGTGTATATCTATATTATCTCCTTAACCAAACAAAAACTTAGAATTTTCTGAGCAAGCAGACTAAGAGAGAGAGAGAGAGAGAGACCGCGGAGAAGGTCGTACATGAGATCGGAGATTTCGATGACGGGATCAGCTAGTCTAACCAAGGTGGAGTAGCGTGATTTCTTTCTTCTTGATGATCTGCCTTTGACGCCGTTTGCCAGAGCTAGCGAATCTTTCTGATAACAAAGAATCCACTTCGTCGGAAAAACGGCGATTTCATTCCTCTGTAGTAGCGGAATGAAAAAACTCTAGGTTTGTTATGGATCCAAACGGCGATGGTCGTTTGCTCCAAAAATTTCCTCTTCTGTACTGCCATGGTGACGTTGTTGTTAGCTCCACCATCCTCTCTGATGCTAAATTCCATTCGAATCCAAACGAGTACGGCCGCTTCAATTAGAAATCTCTTCAATTGAATCTCTCATTCGAGTAGTTATTGTGATTGTTGTTGTTGTTGTGGTTTCTCATCGGAAAGTGTGAGTGATGGTGAGAGAGGCTTTTTTTTTTTTTTTTATGGGTCGGGTTTGGATAATATTCATACCCTACCCGAACAAATCGGGTAATATCCATACCCTACCTGGTTAAGCTGTACCCATAAAGAGCTGGGTATTACCCGAAACATTTGGATCAAGTAGGGTTGGATATCCATTACCCAATGGGTATGGCCATCCCTAAAGACGTCAAGCACAAAGTATGATGTAGAGAAGTTTTGTGGTAGGGGAAATTTTTCACTTTGGCAAAGGGAAGGATCTCTTAATTCAACAATAAGTTTACAAGGCCTTACTTGGGAAGGAGAGGAAACCGAAAACAATGAAGGATGTAGAATGGGTAGAGATGGATGAGAAAGTAGCTAATGCTATTTGTCTCAACCTAGGTAATAAGGTCATTTACAACATGTTGAACACGTAACTATCAAGTTTTGGGGTGAATTATGAGGACGAAGATAAAGCGTTACTCTTATTAGTGTCACTTTCTACTTCTTTTGATTATCTAGTGACTACGTTGATGTATGGGAAATATACTATAGTACTCGAGGAGGTGACTAGTGCTCTCTTGTCACACATAAAGATGAAGCAAGATGGTGATGGTTCTCAGGCTGATGGACTTATTGCAAAGTCTAAGTCAAGCAATAGGAGTAGAAGCAAGTCAAGAGGATAGAACTCTAACAAAAACAAATCATAGTCTAAATCACGTGCAAAGAAAGATGTAGAGTGCTTTTATTGTCACAAGAAATGGCACTACAAAAATCAGTGTTAAGAGTTGAAAGAGCATTTAGAGGAGAAGAAGAATGGAAAGAAGCGCCTAGAATCAGCTAGTGTTGTTGAAGAAACTTCAAATGACAGTGAAGTTGGTGCAGATTTACTTTCAGTTTCATCAGGTAATAATGTTCTATTGGAATCTTGGGTTTTAGATTCAGCATGCTCATATCATATGACTCCAAAGAAATATTGGTTTGACACGTATAAGCCTTACAACGGTAGTATGAGTCAAATGGGTAATGATGCTACATGTCCTGTTATTGGGATTGGTACCGTGAAGATCAAGAAGTATGATGGAGTTGTGAGAGTTCTTAGTAATGTTAGACATGTTCCAAATCTTAGAAAGAATTTAATTTCTTTAGGAGTATTGGATGATTTGGGCTATTCATACTCATCAAATGGTGGAATCATGAAGATTATCAAAGGTGCTTTGATGGTGATGAAGGGGTAGAAAGTAAGCATACTTTACAGATTGATTGAGAACACAGATATAGGAAGAGTTGCAGTCACCACTCCGGTGGAGTCCAGCACTGGCGACACAAAATTATGGCATGTGTGACTTGGCCATATTAGTGAACGTGGCATGTTAGAGTTGCACAAAAGAAATTTATTGAAGGGGTTGAAGACATGCAGGCTAGACTTTTGCAAGTATTGTGTGTTTGGGAAGCAGCATAGAGTCAGTTTCAAAACAGGCTCTCATACAAATAAGGGTGTTCTTGACTACATTCATTCAAATGTTTGGAGTCCAATATCGGTTTCTTCTCATAGCGATGCTTAGTACTTCGTCAGTTTCATTGATAATTACTTTAAAAAGGTATGGATTTATTTTATGAAGCATAAGTCTAATGTGTTTGGCATATTTAAAAAGTGGAAAGCATAGGTTGAGAATTAGACTGGCAAGAAAATAAAATACCTTAGAACAGATAATGGACTAGAGTATAGAGATAAAGAATTCATAAGATTTTGTGAATTAGAAGGCATTACTCGTCACTTCACAGTTAGAGGAACTCCACAGCAGAATGGGGTTGTAGAGAGAATGAACAGAACCTCAGCAGAAAGAGCCAGATGCATGAGATTGAATGCAGAGTTGCCTAAGGTGTTGTGGGTAGAGAAAGTGAACACAACAAGCTTCATTATTAATAGATATCCATCATCAGCCACATATTTCAAGATTTTGGAAGAGGTTTGATCAGGTAGACCAGTTGATTATTCGAGTCTAAAAATCTTTGGTTATTCAGCTTATGTGCATGTGCAGAGTGGAGAGCATTCCAAGTTAGATTTGAATTCAAGAAAATGCATATTTCTTGGTTTTGAAAAATGTGTTAAAGGCTACAAGCTTTAGGATCCAATCTCAAAGAAAACGGTGACCAGCAAAGATGTCATATTTGATGAAGCCCTTATGTTGAAACAGAATGAAGTAGAAACATATGATGATAGTCCACAGGAGAAATTAACTGTTGAGGTGGAGTTTGACAAGAATAGTTCACTTAGTGATATGGGTGATGTTGATATTGATCCACAGCAACATCAAGAAAAGTCTTATTCAATTGCTAAAGGTAAAGAGAAGCGGGTTCATAAAGCACCATAGAGATATGGCTTTGAAGACATGGTTAGTTTTGCTTTTGTAACCAGCAGTGGAGATCCATTCACTTTCAAGGAGGCTACAAATAGGAAAGACAATGATAAATGGCTTGTAGCAATGTTAGAAGAGGTGAAGTTATTACAGAAGAATAAGACTTGGGAATTAGTGAAATTACCCAAGGGAAAAAAGGCTATTGGTTGCAAGTGGATATTCCTCAAGAAAGAAGCATTGTCAAAAAAGGAAAGTGAAAAATTCAAGGCACGGTTAATGGCTAAGGGTTACTCACAGAGAGAAGGAATTGATTATAATGAGATTTTTTTCACCAATTGTGAAGCACACCTCAATTCGAGTAATCCTAGGATTTGTGACAATGCATGACATAGAGTTAAAGCAGCTAGATGCAAAGACTGCATTCCTCCATGGAGATTTAGAAGAAGAGATTTTCATGCAACAGCCAGAAGGCTTCAAAGAACCTAGCAAGGAAGATTATGTTTGTCTATTGAAGAGATCATTATATGGCTTGAAGCAGTCTCCCAAGCAATGGTACAAACGGTTTGATTCATTAATGGTCACACATGGGTACATGCCCTGTGAGTATGACTGTTGTGTTTATTTTAGAGTACTTGCTGATGGCTCCTATATATTTCTTGCTCTATATGTTGATATATGTTATTAGTTGCAAAGAGCAAGCAAGAAATTATGAAGCTGAAGTCTTTATTGAGTAGTGAATTTGACATGAAGGATCTTGGAGCTGCCAAGAAGATCCTTGGGATAGAAATTCACCAAGATAGAGGGGCTGGTAAATTATGGTCATCTCAAAGGAGATATCTTAAGAAGGTGTTAGAAAGGTTTAGTATGCTTGATGCAAAACCTTTTAGTACACCGCTTTCTACCCATTTTAAATTGTCCTCACAATTGTGTCCAACTTTAGATGAGGAGTCAGACTATATGTCTAAAGTGCCATATACAAATGCAGTTAGGTGTCTCAAGTATTTGATGGTGTGCATTGCGCCTGATATTTCTCATGCAATCAGTATGGTTAGCAGGTATATGGCAGATCCAAGCAAAGAGCATTGGAATGCAGTAAAGTAAATCTTTAGATATTTTACAAGCACTCGTGATTTCGGTATCCTATTTAATCAGAGAGCCAGTAGAAGCTGTGGGTTATGTAGATTCCGACTGTGTAGGAGACCTTGATTCTAGAAAGTCCATGACAGGCTATGTGTTTAGGTTTTCTAGTTGTCCAATTTGCTGGAAGTCTACGCTACAAGATGTAGTTGCTTTATCCACTACAGAAGCAAAATATACGGTGATGACAAAGGTTGGAAAAGAAGCTGTTTGGCATAGTGGACTAGTTAATGAGCTTGGTTTCATGCAGGATAGCATGGTGCTACATTGTGATGGTCAGAGTGCAATTCCTTTAACGAAGAATTAGGTATATCGTGCAAGAACAAAGCATATTGCTGTGTGGTATCAAAAGATCAAAGAATGGGTTTTGTCTGGTGATATTTCTTTATCGAAGATTCTCACTAGTGAGAACACCTCTGATATGTTAACAAAACCAATTCCAATAGACAAGTTTAAGCAATGCTTGGACTTGATTAGTGTTTGCAGCTTGTGAGCCCTTAAGGGCTAAGATGGAGGCGATGAAGGAGTTTGCTCGTGCAGCTTGATCAATTCAAGCCAAGGTGGAGATTTGTTGATATTGGGCCTGTGTGGCTTGAATTGCCAAGCCCAAAATTGGTCTCCTTATTTGACCAAATCCAAATAGTAAAAAGAATGCTCCTTTGCCAACTTGGTTAATAACGCGCGCGCGCGCGCATACACACATATATATATGTTGTTATGTGTGGCACTAAATAGAGAATTTGAGAATTCTAATAACCTAGTAGGTATAGTCGCATACGAGAAAAAGAGAGGCATTTAGCTTCTATTTTTATTGTTTTTGTGTGAGAGTGCTAAGGTGTAATTAGGATTTGAATTTTTTGAGTGTTCTTGTGCTCTATTGTATCTCCTTATTTTTATAATGAAATTTATCCGTTGTCGCTGTGGAGGTAAACAGTTTGCCAAACCATGTAAATTCTTATATCCTTTATGTGTGCTTGTTATTTAATTTCTGCTTATTTACTGCTACTGATTTGAGTCTTGAGGTGCTATTTGCACAACAGACTAATTCTAAATCATGATCATCTGCAGATTTTACTTTGATTTATCAACAACATATGTTGGAGTAGGAATGATTTGCCCCCATATTATAAATATATCACTTCTTGTTGGAGGGATTCTTTCTTGGGGTTTGATGTGGCCCCTCATAGAAGATAGAAAGGGAGACTGGTACCCTGGAGACCTCAGCTCAGGCAGCTTCAGTGGTCTTCAAGGTTACAAGGTAAATTCCCACTCAGAGATAAATACATCCTTCATGGAGGCTTTCGATTTATTGAAAACATAATTTATACCCTTTATTCAGGTATTTATTGCCATAGCCTTGATCATAGGAGATGGTCTGTATAATTTTCTCAAGATTCTATGTCAAACCATCGTAGGCTTGTCTCATCAGCTCCGCTACAAAGATGCGAGCTCTGGTCTCCCTGTTGCAGACCATTCTTCTCTTGTAAGTTCTCAGCTCTCATATGATGACAAACGCCGAACCCAACTCTTTCTCAAAGATCAAATTCCAACATTGTTTGCCATTGGAGGCTATGTTGCTATTGCTGCAATCGCTATGGCCATTCTTCCACATATCTTTCACCAACTAAAATGGTATCACATATTGGTCATCTACGTATTCGCACCCACATTGGCTTTCTGTAATGCGTATGGTTGTGGGCTCACTGATTTGTCCCTTGGATCCACATATGGAAAGCTTTCCATCTTTATCATTGGAGCATGGGCGGGTGCCTCACATGGTGGAGTTCTTGCAGGCCTAGCTGCTTGTGGAGTAATGATGAACATTGTCTCAATAGCCTCTGACCTAATGCAGGATTTCAAGACTGGCTACTTGACACTGGCTTCACCCCGTTCTGTGTTTGTAAGCCAAATAATCGGCACAGCAATGGGCTGCGTGATTTCCCCTTGTGTGTTTTGGCTATTTTACAAGGCCTTTGATGACCTTGGGCAACCTGGAAGTCAATACCCTTCTCCTTATGCTGTTGTGTACCGCAACATGGCTTTGTTTGGGGGTAAAGGGCTTCTCAAGTCTGCCAAAGAACTGCCTTCTACTCTGTTATGTGTTCTTTGGTGGTGCCATTATAATCAATTTGATTAGAGATTCAGTGGGTAAGAAGTGGGCAAGGTTCATTCCAGTACCAATGGCAATGGCAATACCTTTCTATTTAGGATCATATTTTGCCATTGATATGTGTGTTGGAAGCTTAATATTGTTTGTGTGGGGGAAAATAAATAAGGCCAAGGCAGATGCTCTAGCTCCTGCAGTAGCTTCTGGTTTAATATGTGGGGATGGGATATGGACTTTGCCTGCTTCTATTTTAGCTCTGGCTGGGGTTAAGCCACCGATTTGTATGAAGTTTCTGTCAAGAGGGAATAATGCTAAGGTTGACAGATTCTTAGGATCCTAGGGCTTAGTTAGCATGGGAGAATTGGATGTGAAGTCTTAATAGGTTGGTGCATCCAATCCAAGGACTTGTAAAGTATCCCTTCTTCTTCTTATTATTATTATTTGCTTTGCTTGATGTGGAGACAAGGTTAGAACTAGCAAAGTAGACATAAATCTGACCATAAAATTATGTATGTTTGTAAAACATTAAAGTGCTTATTGGGTAATAACATGCGTGTTTGTGCAAATAGACTTTCCTTCAATCTTACCAATCTTTTACTTGATAAGGGCGTCTCACCAATCTTTTACTTGATAAGGGCTAAATGACACTCCTAAGTCTTAACACTAAATTTCCAATGGAGTCACCATCCTGTTTTTTTAAATAAGGTTCGTATGGGCCCAGCATGAGGTGTTTTGGGCAGCTTGTGTAACCTGAACATAAATTTGGGTTTGGGAGTATGCTAGCCAGATAAAAAAATTTGAAGTCACCACTTAGCTTTAAAATCCAACAACCAACTAAGTCCTAATCAAGATTCATTAGATATTCAAATTTTCAAACCTGAGTAATGTATCCTTCTCGCATGGCTAGATTTTTTAACAGTGGATCCTTATATCAGTCGTTGAAGTTACTAGCCACATGTCTAATGCAAAATATCAATAATGTGCCTATGGATTCTGTAAATCATTGAGCCACTCTGTCATGGCTGATGTGATACCCTTGTGTCAGTCAGATATGATGCAAATGACTAAATGGGGTATTATCGCTCGAATCGTCTCCCAGAGGTAAGCTAAATTCATTAGAGTAAAAGTGCAGTCCCAATACACAGGATGGTGTTGAAACAGCTAAAAACTTAAACAAACGCTAAGATAAAAAGGAAAAAAAAATTTCTAAAATTGACTTTTTAATAGTACAAATGTATATAAGCAAAACTTTAATGCATAGCTAATGACCTATATATCATGTGATTAATGTTAATCAAAAATTGTCATCTAAAGTAAATAACTATGCCTAATTGTTGAAATAAAATTGTTGGTTGAAATGGAAATAAATAATTACATCTAGTAAGAAGCTAAGTACCTACTGGCTACTGCTAGGGCTGTCCACGGGTCGGGTCAGCTCGGATTTGGGCCTGATCCACACTCGACCCGATTGGGTCGGGTAACTAAAAATTAGACCCATACTCAACCCGCCCTACAAGTCAAACCCGATGGTTCGAGTCATCAGTTTGGCAGGTCGGATTTTTCGATTTAGTAGGTCAGAACCACAGATTGGAACAATGTGTGGATTTTCATAGTTATATTTTGGGCCTTTCGTGCGAAAATTAATGGGCCTTTAAAATACAAGGATTTTATTTTTCTTGTATACATATTAAGATTGGGCCTCTCTTTTACTTCGTTTATTCTAAAATGGTCCTCAAGCTCTATTTTTTAACTTCATTCATTTTAAATTGGATCTCCAAGTTCTACAAAATGCAATATCACTCCAGATTAATATTTCCCAGTAGGCTAATTACAGTATTCACAACAGTATATATAATTAGTTACAATAAGTATGTGATTAGTTCTAGTATATAATTAGTCACAATTATGATACACCATAACTATTTCCAAAAAATATCTTTTCTAAAGCACTAAAGAGCTACCCTATTCGTTATAGTTAACAAGTCCATATCTTATAGAAAATAAAACCAACATAGACAGTAAGCTTTCCAAAATACATTGGTCCAAGAGGGCTTCCAAAATACATCCAAAAGACTGCCTTCTATACAAAAAAATGTGACCTTCCTTCCTCCTGCAATACAAAGGGCAAAAAGATATTTATCAGCAATATATAAAGACAAAGAACAAAAGCTACAAAATAATAGAAACGTAAGTAACCATTATAAACAGAAATTACAAGCAAGGGCAGAAACTTGAGTATATGACACCTTTAGTAACACTTAACAGACAAGAAGTTTTGAAGTTAAATGAAACAAAAAAACATGTTTGATAATTGTAAGATTAGTCTGAAAAGATTCATAACATCAATGTAGTTTATAAAAGAGAAATGTGTTTTTAGACATCCAAGGAAGGATTGAACAGCACTAGCTCTCAAGCCCGGCAAAGGCGAAAGCTCTTAAGGCGGCCACTGCAAATGTTTTGAGAAACAAGCCTTTGGATTTGTCATCATCAACAATAATATTGTAAATGCATCAACATCCGATCTTAGAGTAAGAAATTAATGTGCTCAATTCCAAACATAAAGAAAATTCTTTGAATCACAAATTTATTTGTAACAATATGTGAAGAAATAAAACAATTTAGAGGAGTTTAAACTTATATATTCTAAAGGAATGAACACCCCAAGCATTCAAGGACAGAATAAAGCAGGAACAGCACTTGCAACCAAAGAAAGCAGAGCACTGAAGCAGCCGCTGCAATTGTTTTGAGAAACAAGACATCTAATTTATCATCAGTGGATAAAAAAAACTACCTAACCATTTAATTCTGAAAAACAAAGACAGTACCACCAAAACTTTTCAAGACAGATTGACATTCAGAAATTTGGAGAATAAAATTCAGTCAGAAAAAAGTTTAGTGGGAACTACTAAGAAATATGGCAATGAGGATTCCATTCTAACAAAAAATAATAAAAGCAAACAACCAGAATAACTAGGAATTCACTAAAAAGACAACACTCACTGCCAGCTAATTCTGGTTGTCAAAGTAACAACTTTCAGACATCCAAGGAAATATAGAGCAGCATTAGCTCTCAAGCCTGGCAAAGGCAAAAGCTCATAGGCAGCCACTGCGAATGTTTGAGAAACAAGCCTTTGTATTTTTCATCATCAAGAACAATATTGCAAATACCCTATGCTACAGATTACAAATAGAATAAACTACTACCTTTATAATAAATAAAAAATTACAATATCCGCTATCAAACATTAGAAAACCCTGCGGATGACAAATTTATAAGATGCATAATGGATGAATGCAAAATACCTAGAGAAATTGTAGTAACAAGAAATGAAATAAATCATAGGCTCCAAACACACCCACACAACAAAATTTACATTGAAGATAGAAGTATATTGCTCTTTAAAAAAAAAAACAGAACAAGTAATAAAAAAGAAGAAAAAGAACACATTTGTGCACAAAAATAAATAGGCGTTCATCTTTGACCCAACAAATCAAATCAAAACAACTAGGGTTTCATCTTTGATTCCAATTGCTTGGTCAGTTTTGGTCACTTAATCTTTGAATCAAACAGAAAAGTATAGAGAGAGTGACTACATAGGATACTCGGCTAAGCAATTTCTCAAAACTATGATCTTTAAGTTTTAAATAATTTGAACAAGATGATAAACCCATATCACAAAATGGAGAAAAAGAGAGATGAAAGAGGAAGAAAATATACCTCACCTGAGACTAGAGAGTAGAGAGACCGAGAGGCAGAGAAGACTTAACCCACGGTGGTCAGGTGTGGCGTGAGGGGGCGGCACCTAGGGTTTGGTCCGTTTGGAGATGAGTGGGGAGAGTGTGACTGGAGTGAAGAGTTGAGACTAGAAAGTAGAGAGAAACGGAGATTGATTTTATGAGAGAGTGAAATAAGGACTGAGGCAACTGGCTTAAGTCTAACTTTTGAAGGACTCATGGGGAAGTGGAAGACTGTGAGAGCCTCTGAGTTTGATTTGAAACTTAGCCGCTCTAAATCTTCAGGGATTTGATTTTGCTTGATTTTGGCTTCCGCGTGTAAAGTTTAGAATCTTTATATAGCGTATAACACTTTTTTTTTTTTTTGGGTTAAACCACTTGGTATTCGAAATCACAGGAGCTCCGACTAAATTCGGATTCGAGCCGGGTAGGACCATAAGGGTGGCAAAGCTCTCCCAACCGAGTTTTAACACAGCTGCATGCCCAAGGCTCGAACACGAGACCTTGGTTAAGCTAGGACAACCCCTTACCAGTTGACCAACGCGCTCAGTGGTAGCGTGTAACAATTAACAAGTCATGCTTTAGTCTTATCAGTCTCAGACTCTTCACGTTTTCACCTAAAAAGAACTAAAGAGATATATATATATATATATATATATATATATATATTTTTGTTTAAATCAGAGACCTTCGGTCGGGTTGGGTTATACGGGTTTTTAACCCATTAACCTGCTACCCGAACCGATTATTCAGTTTTTATTAGAGAGAGACCCGAATCCGACCGACCATGGACTTCGAGTCCACCCGCTGGACCTCAGGTCGGTCGGATTCGGTCGGTTTGGTCGGGTCTTATACCCGCTGGACACCCCTAGCTACTGCACAATTTGGAAACTCTTCTTTTAAAGAGCCTCCTATAAGCCAAATCAGCCTGACATGGTTAACAAATTTCCTTTTTTTTTTTTTTTTTTTTTAATCCTTTAACTGATCACCAAAGCAATAAAATATTATTCAAACAATAACCATCCATTTCTTTCCCATGGATAGTTTGACGTGCATATGGAAAGCAAAATATTAATCAACCATAGACAACTACAAATAATGAAAATTAGTATAGTAGAAGATCATGCAGACCGAGAACAGAGGACTCAATCTTCATTTAAAACATGCTACTAAATCCAAAAAGAATGTGTTGAAGCAACAAGCAAAAAATTCAAAAGATAGGAATTCCTGGAAGCATTTGAGAGAGATAGGAACATAGTAACTTAAGCATTTGCCAATCTCCAGTCAAAGGATCCAAAAGGACAAGGAGTAGTAGTATAGTCAAGGACAAGGAGACAGCTGAAAAGCAAAGAGATCTTTAAGTCAAGGCCATTTAATTAGGAGTAATTAGTGTGTTAAAATTGTTGAAATAACCATCACTTTTCATCCTCGCAATCATCCTTTTTTTTTTTTTTTTTTTTTTTTTTTTCCATACAAACCCATGGTCTGCTTTCCTATGCCTCAAGGCCGATCTCACTAGCTCACTGCCTCTCTCTTCTTCAAACGGTACCTTTTGTGTTTGTCAAAATCTCAGTTTTGTCTTTGACTTAGTCTCCGGCCCCCTGCCTTCTTTTTCTCCCTAATCCTATTTTGTTATCACACTTCAGGCTCAACAAAAAACAGCGCTTGGCTCTTTTTGGCTCAACGTAAACTCAGAGTTCCCCGTGGCATTTATAATTCTAAATTGCAGATCATCGAATGCCACCATGACACATTATTCATGGAACTCAATATTTGTGAACTCGAGCTACATGTAGAACTCAAGTTTCTTAAACTCAAATTTTAGTGGGTTCCGGTTAGTTCAGCTGGTAAAGTCTCTGATGATTGTATAAGAGATCTGGAGTTCAATCCCCCCCTACACCAAAAACTAATCGGTGTCTTGGTCTGATAATAAAGAGCTATTATCAGGAGCAGACGCTATAGGTTGAAACTTTCTAAAAAAAAAACTCAAATTTTAAAAGAGCAGCATTCTCTTAAATATTTCACAAACAATGGTATATTGCTACATATTTTGACAAATAGTGCTATTTGGCCATGAAATGGAATGGCATAAAGATCCTACATAACATGAGTAACCATACCACAAGAAAGAAGAGATTATTGGAGTTTACTATTAGCTGTTGAATAGTTGTCATAACTCATAAAAACTAGGAAAGCATATAAGCATTATGTTGTCACTTTGGTTTAGATACATTAAATCTGCATCTGAATCAAATTTTCCAAATCACAAAGGCTTTCCACAAGGATAACGACCTTTCAGTCTCTACTCTCTAGACTCTAGAGTCTAAACTATACAACATGTGGTTTTTAATATTTTGAAAAGCAAAGTCAATGTGATTCTAAAACGAAGTCTATCAATGTAATTGTTTGAATGTGCATTGTGCAAGTGTGTGTTGTGTCCCACATTGGATATTTATCAAATGGATCTTGAGTTTATAAATAATCACATAAAACCCCAATTACATATATTTAGTTTATTAAATTAATGGATCTTGAGTTTATAGATAATTTGCATTCTTTGGCAACTCGGCATTCCCTTAGCCATTGGCCGACCTTTTTCCCCCATACAAATACAATAATTAGAAAATATACATATTATAAACTTTTAAAAAAATACTATTAAAAACTAGATGTAGTATACTTCTAGAGGTTAAAAGGTCATGTATCATCCTTTTGCCCCCGTACAAATACAATCTTTAAAATACATATACTATAAACTTATAAAAATTAAATTAAAAACTAGATGTAGTATACTTCTAGAGGTTAAAAGGTCATATATCCTTTTGCCCTCTACCATCACTTCTTTTTTCTTTTTAAGTTTCTCCTTTTCATGTTTTTTTTTTTTTTCTTTTTAAAATTTTAAATTTGTCAATATGATTTCTATCTTTGCATGATTAATCACAAGCAATGACAAGAGCAATGACAAGGAATCCAAGCATATCCAATTGTTCTCTCTCCTTTCCTTTGAAAAATCAACAATGTATCAACATAATGGAAATTTCCCTTTGAGATGCCAATTTTTCCTTTATTTCTTTCATTTTTACGTTATTCTTCAACTATTCCATGTCATTGTCGATGGTTTGTGACTAATATATTTTTGGTGGGTTGGTTAGGATTTGGTTTGCCCGTGATGAGAAAGGGTGTTTGGCATTTATAAATCTCTACAAGTTTCAATTTTTCAATTGCTTGGCATATTCTTCATTTCATGTTTTACAATTTTTATTTTGGTAAATTGCAAATTACACCCCTAAAGTTTGGAGGTGATTAGATTTTACACCTTAAAATTTCAGAATTTAGATTTTATCTCATGAAGTTCAATGATGTTTGGATTTTACAACCTAATGTGTCAAAATTTGGATTTTACTTCTTATATTTTGGAAGTGTTTGGATTTTACACCCTAAAGTTTTAGAATTTTTGGGTTTAAAATCCAAACAACCCTAAACTTTAGGGGGTAAAATCCAAGTTCTGAAACGTTATGGTGTAAAATCCAAACACTCCAAATTTTAGAGGATAAAACCTAAATTTTGAAACTTCAAATTGTAAAATTCAATCACATCCAAACTTTAGAGGTATAATTTGCAATTTAACCATTTTATTTTGTAATTGTGTTTTATCCCTTCAATTTGTTTACATCTTACATTTTTAAGATAACCAAATGTAATTATGTAAAAAATGAAAAAAGAAAAAGAAAAAGATTTGATGTATTTATTTATTCATTGTAAACATCATGGGTAATGGGTTGAATGGTAATGAATAGATATATATATATATATATATATATATATATATATATATATATTATTTATAATTAACAAACATCATGGATGGTGGTACTTCTTTTCTTTTATGTTGATGTCTATAATATCTCAAACATTGTAAATTTATTTGGCTCCATCCCCTTCTTACACTATATAACAAAGCATACCCAATTTTGGAATTGAAAATATGACTAGAGAATATGGTTTAGTTTAAATTTAGTTTTACTAGCAAACTTTGTTGATTATTTGTGACTATAGTGACTAAAAATAATAGTATTGATGAGCCCAATGAGTTAAAGATAATTTCCTCATAAATTTTTTGAAAATACACCGCACATCTCGCGGGTTATAAGCTAATTGTCTAAATCAAAAAGGTTTTCCACAAGGATAATGACCTTTCAATCTCTAGACTCTAGAGTCTAGCACTATACAACATGTGGTTTTTAATACCAAAGTCAATGTAATTCTAAAACGACGTCTACCAAATTAGTTTACTGGAAATTTCCTACAATCTACTAAGTGACAATGTAATAACTCAAATTGTGCTAATTTGATTCGATTGAATTGTTTAAATGTTCATTATGCAAATGTGTGTTGTGTCCCACATTGGATATTTATTAAATGGATATTGAGTTTATAAATAATCACATAGAACCCCAATTACATATTAATTTATTTATTAAATGTATCTTGAGTTTATAAATAATCACATACATAAATAATCACATACAACCCCAATTACATATATTTAATTTATTAAATAAATGGATCTTGAGTTTATAGATAATTAGTAAGTTGCCAGTGCAATGCATGGATAATATTGTAATATTTTAATGTAAAATAATTTTGGAGAAAGTTGTACATATATTACAGCATAATTGTTATAAAATTTTGTTAATAATGAGGTTTTTTTTATTTTTTTTTTATTTTTTAAGGGGTTGTTAGTAATGAGTTCATCATAAGAAGAAACAATTATAAATTACACACACATATCCATTATAATTATTCAATTCAAGTAATGAGAAAAAAAAAAAAAACAACAATTTTGGAGAGATATTATAGTATAAAACAATTTCGGTGTTTAAGATCGATGGCTGTTAAGATCAGTGTTTGGCGTTTGGTGGGTTTTGGTTGTTGAGATTGAAGATTTTTGGTGGGTTTCGGGGTTGTGGGTTACTGTATTTCAGGGGTCGAATTTGGGTTTCGGGGTTGTCGGTGTTTGGGTTTTATTTCAGGGGTTGGATTTGGTGGTGGATCAGATTTGGTGGTGGCTGAGATCTGGTGATGGTAGTGGCAGAGGAAGGTGGATGGGTTTTGTGATTTGGAAGAGAAAGGCCAAAGGTGATGGTTGGGAGCCTAGGTCCATGGGCTTTTTTTTTTTTTTTTTTTTTTTTTTTGGTGGATTGTGGTTGTCATTGTAGTGGTTATGGCCAGTGGAGCGTTGGTGGGGGTTTTGATTTGCAGAGGTTGCAGTATCGGTGATGATGGTTTTGGGTGGATTGTGATGGGAGTTTACTGTATTGAATATATTAATTTATTGTGGTGTTTATATTATTTTAATGTGTTGAATGCTAAAATAAAAGTTTTGTTGTAAGGTGTATTATAAAGTAGGTTCTTTTTTTTTTTTTTTTTTTTTGAGCAACACATACACACACACACACATATATATTTTAAGTAGGTTCTTAAAATAGATAAAGTAGTGTTTTAAGTTATTAAAAACTAAATATTTTAGATGATTTACTGTGAATACTCTAACAAAAAATATGGATAGAGGGAATGCTAATGCAAATGAAATAGAACTTTAAGAAATAAAATCCAAATTTCAAAATTTTGAGTGTAAAATTCAAGTAATCCTAAACTTTAGGGGGTAAAATTCATAATCTGAAATTTTAAGATATAAAATCCAACATTTCTAAATTTTAAGGGATAAAATCGAAGTTCTAGAACTTTAAAGTGTGAAATTCAAATACTCAGTATAATTTGTAATTTAACGAAGAAGATGTTACTGGAGATTTAGTATTAGCTATAGAATAGTTGTCGTAACTCAAAAATTGATAAGCATAGGTTATTGGCTTTCATTCGTGCTGAAGCACAGGTTTTCCGCAAGAATGGTGACCGTTTGGCCTCGAAGGTACACAACATGTGGTTTATAATTTTTTGAAAAATCAGATGTACGTAGATTCTAAATTGAAACCTTTCAAATCATTTTAGTCTTCTAATTCATTTAGAGTGGGCAGCAAAAGTCCTTATTTTATTTATCCAATCCGCACATTACTACATCCCAGTCTTTCGGTAAAGAAGTGATTTTATCTTATCTTTTTTGTATGTATATTGTTAAAAGCAAAATTTAGGTACAAATATATTAAATGTTGTATTTTAGGTTTTGTAATTAAATCAATATCATATATAATTGAATTTAAAATGATTATTGAAAAAGTTTATATGGTTTATGTTGTATTGGTAAACGCAGTCACTTGTCAATTTGACTAAGAAAATTAAAATAGTGCACTGCACTTAAAGCAATTGTTCCTAAGTTTCTTGAATTTTTTCTGATCCTGACAAATTTTTAATATATATATATATATATATATATATATATATATATATAACAGTTCAATGCCATTAAGGCATTAACAAGCTGTGTGATGGCTAGATGCTACTATACTTGGTTGATTAAATTTTGTGTTTGAAAATAGAGATGACAATGCAGATAGGGCAGGGCTAAAGGATGGAGTTCTCACCCTGCTCCGAATGGTTTTATTTTATCATGTTCTCGCCCCGCTCGTATAGCGGGGCAAACATGCTTTACCCTATCTTCGTCCTTGGGGCTAGGGCTGACTCAACAACATTGGAGGGCTTAGGCAAAAATTTTAAACGGACCCTTTTTTTATTTTTTATTTAAAATATATTTTTTTTACTTTTTGAAATGCAAAATTACTAATTAAGTTTTTGTATTTAAGTTCTTTTAACATTTCTTTTTTAATTGATAATATGGCTAATCTACTTAATCTTTTTTGTAGCATAGTAAACCTTACATAAGATTTTATTAATTTTAGTTTTAAAAAACTTCTTTCTACAAAAATTCAACCATAATGGGTATTTTAAGTAATACTCTTTAAACAATATATGCATTTGGAAAAAAAATCTAGCATTTTTAAATAATTAAGTACATTAATTGGAGTATTTTTATCTATTAACATAAGTAGGTACAATAAATTAGTACCACTATAATACAAATAAATTAATATAATATATATAAAATTATTAATTGGTGTAATAACTTATAATAATTAATCTAGTAAAAAGTAAAAGTCTAAAAGGTATACGTTTACACTGCAGTGGGTGTTACGCTATGAGTGTAAATTGAGATTGAGTGTGGGCCATGGATTATTATGCGTGGGCTAGCCAGCCATCTGTGGGCTTTGGTGTGGCTGTGGCCTTTGTGTGCCAATGTGCTGCCTTTGTAAGTTATTTGTAATAACTTATAGGAGTAATAATTGATAAAGTAAAAAGTGAAAGTGCAAAAAATACGTGTATAGAGCAGTGCAATACGTGTTATGCTATGAGCATACATTGAGATTGAGTGTGGAGTGTGTGTGGGTTAGCCAGCTAGCTGTGAGCTTTGGTGTGGCTCTGGCCTTTGTGTGTAAGTGTGCTGTCCTATCACTGCTATCAATTGTGTGTGCAGTGATAGTGTACTGACTAAAAAATAAATTTTTAAATAGTGATATAATTAATAGGTTTCTCTTAATCTTTTGCATTTTAGAATACAATAAGATTGGATTTCAATCAATTATTGTTCTTAGGAACAACAATTTGAAGTTTATCTTCGCTAGCGAAAGGTGGGTCTCCATCCTCTCCTAGGTTGTAAAATAGTAGTCCCTTCTTTGAAGGAGTTTGGGTCCCCCAAGACAACAAGTTTGTCTTGAGGTTTTGTGGTTCTTTTCTTCTAGGGTTTTGGGAAATAATTTTCTTTTCATTATTCTTTAGGATGGATGACCTAACGAGATCATGGAGCTATTTAACACTTTTAGAGTGTGAAGGGTCAAACCTTCGGATTTCGGAAGAACAGGCAGCACAAGAGTACATACTAGCTGCAAAATCTTTGACAAAGCGTGCTCTCAACCTAGATGCTATTGTAAAAACTTTCACACCTTTATGGAGGTCGGTGAACGGTTTCAAAATAAAAAAGGAGGGTGACCATGTGGTTCTCTTCACGTTTGATAAGAAGGAAGAGATGGAGAAAGTGATTGTTGCTGAGCCATGGAATTTTGACAAGCATCTTATGGTATTACAGTGCTATGATAGAGACACGGACATAGGGGATTTGAAGTTTAACAGAACGAGTTTCTGGGTGCAAGTGCATGATCTTCCGGTGAGATTTCGGAGTCGAAAAGTGGCTGAACAAATATGTGAGGCAGCAGGAAGGGTTGATGTCTCGACTGATGAAGCGGAATCGGTAGGAGATAACTTTATGAGAGTTAGAATTTCAGTGGATATCACTCAGCCCTTGTGCAGAGGAAGGGTAATCTCACTGGATAACGGTAAGGAGCTGTGGGCATCCTTCAAATATGAACGGCTTCCCAATCTATGCTATTGGTGCGGTTGTTTGAACCATAACGATCGTGATTGTACTCTCTGGATTGAAAGTGAAGGAAGCCTGAAACCTGAATCACAGCAGTTTGGTCCCTGGATCAAAGCAGAACCTTTCATGTCGACAAGGAGAAATGTGGTTAAAGTCCCGGGTTTTTTTGCTAGTAGAAAATCGGAAGCACCGGCGACGAACAAACCAGTGCAGAAGCCTCCCGTGGTGGTGGTTCGTTCAGGTCAAGCTCCACCAGAGGTAGTTCGTCCCGATAAGGAAAGCACAAGGATTCCTCCTAGTGCAGATAATGCTCCGGATTTTCAGGAGACACTTATGGAGAACTTAATGCCAAATGAGCTCAGTAGTATAACGGGTGTTGAAAATTCAAAAATAGCGGAATCTGTGGAGAGAAATAAGCTAACCAGTGATTTTGAGGAAATAATAGATGATATTGATAAGGAAATTTAGAAGGTTGATTTGGAGGCGCCGAATATAGTTGAAAACAGAGCATGTTTAGATAAGGAAAAAATTATAGTTTCACCGCATTTGGAAGGATCCAGCGAGCAACCCTCTCAAGCACGTGCTTCACTCAACTCTTCCTCATCACGTGCTTCCCCACCAATGAATTCTAATACCCATACCAGACCCGTGCATGTTGAAGGAACGTGGAAAAGAATTACTAGAGCTGAAACCGGGTTAGACATAGTTATGGCTGAAGCAGTAGGTGAGAAACGTTTGGCTGGGGAATCAGAAAGCTTACTTGAGTTACCAAAAAAAAGGAAGGTTTCTCATGTAGGTACAACCAAGAAGAAGATATTGGCGGAGGCTGGTTTCCAGCCCTGCCAGAAGCAATGAATCTGTTAATATGGAACTGTCGTGGGCTTGGGAACCTGCGTACAGAGAATGAGCTTGTTACCTTGATACGGGCTAAAGATCCCTCTGTCGTGTTTATAGCCGAAACATGGGCAAATGAAGCAAGGCTAAATCGTACTTTGAGTAAAATTAATTTTGATCAGAAATGGGTGGTGCCGAGGGTTAATAGAGGTGGTGGTTTAGTGTTATTTTGGAAGAATACAGTGAATCTTACTGTCGTAGACTCTCACAGGTATTACATTGACACTATTATCAATGGGAATTCAGCTGATGAGTGGCGATTTACTGGTTTTTATGGAGAACCCGAGACCTCAAGGAGAGTTGAAGCATGGAATAAGTTGAGGAATTTAAATTCAAAGTGGGATATTCCTTGGCTTTGTGCTGGGGATTTCAATGAAATTCTTTGGCATGATGAGAAGCTGGGTGGGTCAAGGAGGAATCATAATCAAATACAATTGTTTAGAGAGGTGGTTGATGAGTGTGGTTTCATGGATCTCGGATTTGTAGGCTCTAAATACACATGGGCAAGACACTTTGATGACGGTAATTCGGTGAGAATAAGATTGGATCGATGTTTGGCTAATAATCCTTGGTTTCAAAAATTTCCAGGAACTAGAATTCATCATCTTCAATCTATGTCATTGGATCACTCAGCCCTCTGGGCAAATTTATCGGGGTTGGAAGAACCACGTAGAAAGAAATGTTTCAGGTTTGAGAAAATGTGGTTGTCAGAGCCCTCTTGTGGTGAAGCTATTGAAGCTGTTTGGAGTAACACTTGTGATCTGCACCCCAGCCTTGCTATCCTAAAAAAGGTGGCTCAATGTGAACAGGAGTTGACTTGGTGGAGTAAGCATAATTTCGGGCATGTGAGAAAGGAGCTAGCTGAGAAAAAGAAGATGCTTGTGGTAGCCGAAAATGAAGCTATTCTTAGTGGGAACAACACTCGGGTTAGGAGTCTCAAGTCTGAAATAAATACTCTTCTAGATAGAGAAGCTAGAATGTGGTGTCAAAGGTCTCGGGTTTTGTGGTTGAGTAAAGGAGATAGCAATACAGCCTTTTTCCATAGCAAAGCAACTAAAAGGTTCAGGAAGAATTTAATTCGGTGGATAAAAAATGCCAGTGGTGAGTGGTTAACTGAGCATGAGGATGTGGGGTTGGAGATGATACAGTACTACGAAGAGCTTTTTTCCACTTCAAATCCGAGCCTTTCTACTGAGACTCTTGAGAAAATTCCTTGTTCAGTAACTGAGGAGATGAATGCCGATTTGGTGAGGAATTTTTCAGAATTGGAAGTGCTGGAAGCTCTTAATCAGATGGCTCCTTTAAAGGCTCCAGGTCCCGATGGAATGCCTCCACTATTCTATCAGCATTTTTGGGAGATTATGAAGTATGATGTAACCAACGCAGTACTCTCTTGGTTAAACACAGGTACCTTACCTGACCCTATAAACCATACTCTTATTACTCTTGTGCCCAAAGTTGATAATCCTGAATTAGTAACTGAATTTCGCCCTATTAGTCTATGCAATGTTCTCTACAAAATTTATTCAAAAGTCTTAGCTAATAGGCTAAAGAAATTCCTCCCATCCCTAATTACTGAACACCAATCTGCCTTTGCTAAAGATCGCCTCATTTCCGACAATATTTTGATTGCCTTCGAAACTCTCCATCATATGAAGAACCATAGTTCGGGTAGACATGGTTTTATGGCTCTAAAATTAGACATGAGTAAGGCCTACGATAGGGTTGAATGGGTCTATTTGGAAAAACTTATGGAGAGAATGGGTTTTTGTCCTAGGTGGATAGCTCTTGTTATGAGTTGTGTTAAAACGGTGACATATTCCATTATTTTGAATGGAGAACCTATGGGAATGATTCATCCCAAAAGAGGCATACGACAAGGGGACCCCCTCTCTCCTTTCCTTTTCCTCCTTTGTACTGAAGGCCTACATGCTCTCATTAAACATTCGGTGAGAGTTGGTGATCTTAAGGGATTTTCCTTATGTAAGAGAGGTCCGAAACTAACCCACTTGTTTTTTGCTGATGATAGCTTGCTATTTTGTAGGGCAACTTATGAGGATTGCAATAATGTCTTGAAGTTGCTAGCTGAATATGAGTCTTTGTCAGGGCAAAAGATTAATAAAAACAAAACTGCAATCTTTTTTAGCAAGTCTACATTGGAAGAAGCAAAAGCAAATATCAAGAACCTCTTTCAGCTTCAAGAGGTTAAATCCTATGAGAAATATTTGGGGCTGCCTTCTTTTGTGGGTAGGGGGAAGAAGGCGAGTTTTGATTATATAAAAGAGAGGGTATGGAGGAAGCTTCAAGGATGGGAAAGCAAATTGTTATCACAAGCCGGGAGAGAGGTACTTATTAAATTTGTAATTCAAGCTATTCCTACATATGCAATGGGTTGCTTTAAACTTCCTATTGGGCTTTGTGAAGATATAGAGGCAATGATAAGAAGATATTGGTGGGGTCAAAGGGGAGATCGGAGAAAAATTCATTGGCTTCCTTGGAGTGAACTAACAAAATCTAAGATGGTAGGAGGATTGGGCTTCTGGGATTTGGCTTATTTTAATGACTCCTTTTTAGCCAAACAAGCATGGCGTCTTATCCATAATAAGGACTCTCTCTTTCATAAAGTGTTTAAGGCGAAATTTTTCCCTAATGGTTATCTCCTAGATGCAACGACATCATCTTCGGGCTCGTATGCTTGGAAAAGTATCTTGAGAGGTCGTGATGTGATTTTAGAGGGTGCTTGTTGGAGGGTAGGCAATGGAAAATCTATTAAAATTTGGCAGCATTATTGGCTGCCAAGAAAACACCCAACAAAGATTGCTTCTCCAATGGTGGAATCTATGGAGGAAGCAACTGTGGACTGCCTGATAGATGAAGGATCACGCACATGGAATGCTGACATAGTGGATGGAATTTTTGCACCACAAGAAGCTGAAGAAATTAAGAACATTCCGCTGGCCCAGGTCGTGACTGAAGACTCACTGTATTGGCCACTAGCACAGGACGGGGAGTATAATTGCAAGCTGGGATATCGATTCTTGAAGGAAGCAGAGGATAGTTCACAATCTGAGGGTCGGCCTGACTATAAGCAAGGTTTATGGAAGAAAATATGGGCCTTGAAATGCCCCAATAAAGTGAGGAATTTTGTGTGGAGTGCTTGCCATAACTCTCTTCCATCCAAGTGCAATCTGCTGCGAAGAACAGTGATCAACGATCAGACCTGTGACCGGTGTAGGTGTGAAGCGGAAGATATTGTTCATGCGGTATGGAATTGCAAGAGTTTGGACTGTGTGTGGGATAAAGAAACTGTATGGAACTTTCGTGGTCAGACTTCATTTTCTACATTTAGTGAACTGATGGCTTGGGCTCTTGAGAATCAAAGGAAGCCTTCTCTTTTTGCCTTCACGGTTTGGACCATTTGGTCACAGAGGAATCAGGTGCGGACCCAACAACCATGCTGCCCCTTAACGCACCTGTATCAACTAGCAGCTGAGAGACACTCTGAATTTCAAGCCATCCTACCGGTTTCTCCGCCTAGTCAGCCACGCAGAAGAACTCGATGGAAGCCACCTCCACTGAACTCCTTCAAAGTTAATTTCGATGGAGCTGTGTCTACTGAAGAAAACTGTTCAGGTGTGGGAATCATTATTCGCAACAGTGAAGGACTAGTGATTGCTGCAATGTCAGAAAAAATTCCTCAGCTTCTCCAGCCTTCTGAAATTGAAGCCATGGCAGCTGCAAGGGCGCTAAAGTTTACTAGGGAGGTGGGCATTTCAGATGCTGTTCTTGAAGGAGACTCAATGTTGGTAATTAAGGCTCTAGCATCCAAGAATGTGGGCCTTGCTCCTTTTGGTCTGCTGATACAGGATGCCCATAGTTTCTCTTCAACTTTTTCTTCATTGTCTTACTCTCATACAAAGAGAGAGGGCAACCAAGTAGCACATGATTTGGCGAAGTTAGCTTTTACTATCTCAAATTGTGTAATATGGATGGAAGATGTTCCATCGGATGTTTTTGATTCTTATCAGGCTGATTTAGCCAGTCTTTCTTAATAAAATATCGCAGTATTCATTCTCAAAAAAAAAAAAAAAAATGAATACAATAAGATTTTTTTTAATATATTTTATTGATAAAAAGATTAAAAAAATTCACAGTTAAAATATATAGATAAATATTATATCTATAATTTTTTTTTTTTTTTTTCAGATGGAGGCCTCTTTTTATTTGGGAACTATAGCAATTGCATTAGTTGCATCTATAATTGAGCTGCCGTGCTTGAGTTTTCGTGGGATTTACTTCATGCTAATCTATATATCACACTCCACGCTGCCATGTAAAAGGAACTAGGGCTAGACTTCAAACTCAAAATTTGAGATCAAAATAATATTTTTGTCGCTTATATACTGCATCTTTATTGAAATTAGGCTTTAGATATTTTGTTTATCAAATAAAATATTTCGTACGTATAGGGACTAGCTGAGTAATGCGACTGCTGCATGGCTGGCATATAGTGAGGAAGATGATGATTCGAGAGTGCACCATTACTTGTGAGTTGCGAATATTCAGAATGAGACTGTACTGTAAGATTCCGTTTAGAATCTTTTTATTTTCTGAAAACTAAAAATTTTTTTTGTTAAAATTATTGTAAATAAAAGTAAAAATTAACTGAAATAATACAATAAACTTATAAATAGTATTAAAAAATGTAATAAAACTCATGAATAATACATTAAAACTTATAAATACTATCAAAAAGTGCAGTGAAACTCATGAATAATAATAAAATAAAGTAAATAGTAATATAAGTTAGTTTGCCAAACGGATACTAAGTTTGAATAATATTAGTGCGTGTCTGCTACTATTCAGCTTATTTTTACTACTATTCATAACTCCATTACACTTTTTGATAATATTGAAAGATCTCATTATACTATTTCAATTAACTTTTACTTTTACTTTTATCTATAATATTTTTAACAAAAAAAATTTAATTTTAACAAAATAAACAGATTCTATACCAATCCTCAGTGATCGCGCAAACACAATTAGTAATTAGGTCTTTACTAAGGTTGTAAATGAACCAAACCATTCATAAACAGCTCGAGTTTGGTTTAATAAAAAACTCATTGATGTTTGTTTACTTATAAACAAACTAAGCTTGAGATTTAGTTTTAAGCTTATTTAATATTTGAGCTGAGCCTGAGTAAAAAATATTGTTCATGAATAAGCTCATGAACACCAAGGCTTGATACAAAAGTAACAAAACAAGTTAAATCTAGTCTTATTTATGAGTTTGATAATAAAATTGATATGAGCTTGACAAGTAAACTCATATCCTTCTAAGATTTTAATTAATTATAAGTTGAGACAACTCATTCAAACCAAATAAACTAGATATAGGCTTGATAATATACTTGTTTTAAATCTCAAGCTCAAAAATATGATATAGAGCTCGAGCTTGAGTTTGATATAGAGCTTGAGCTTGACTTAACTAATGAACTGATTCAAGCCGAGCTCAAACTTTTATACTTTATAACAAGTTCAAGTTTAAATATTATTTATAGGCTTTTATCAAACTCAAGTCAAACTTAAACATTTTACTTTTACTGTCGAGTTGAACTTAAACATTCATTACTTGACAAAACTTGACTGAACTTGACTGCTTTACAGCCTTAGGCTTTACATCCATCAAGTCTAAGTCAATTGGTCAAGTCTGAGTCAATTGGACAGTTCCTCAATTCCAAAAATACAACTTTTCCTACGCTCCGAGAAAGTGCAGATATCTTTTCGTCCATCAAGTCTAAGTCAATTGGACAACTTTTCCTACACTCCGAGAAAGTGCAGATAACCTCCTCCACAATTATTAGAAACAATCTAACTTCTTTTTCTTTTTCTAAATAAAAAAACCATTATAATGCACCGCTAGTAGCTGCAGATTCACAAATTAACTTGAGAGTTGAGGTACTAACCCATACTTATTTTCTTCTTTAAGAGGGGAAAAAAAAGTTATGGATAAAAATGAGGGGGAGGAGAATGGTTTTTCAGATCCAGAAAATCACAACCAGAAGGAGGAGGAGGAGAAGAAGCATCTGAAAGAAGAAGAGTTGTCAGTGCAGAGGATATTTGAGAACCAAGAGGTACCATCATGGAGAAAGCAGCTGACAGTGAGAGCCTTTGTGGTGAGCTTTGTGTTGAGCATACTGTTCAGCTTCATAGTCATGAAACTCAATCTCACCACAGGTATTATACCTTCTCTCAGTGTCTCTGCTGGACTCTTGGGCTTCTTCTTTGTCAAGACTTGGACCAAGTTACTTCACAAGTCTGGCCTTTTGAGACAGCCCTTTACAAGGCAAGAAAACACTGTTATCCAGACCTGTGTTGTTGCCTCCTCCGGAATCGCCTTTAGTGGTACTCTCTCTCTCTCTCTCTTCTACAGATATTCTATTGGATAAAACAACAAAGGTCATGTTAACGGGTGTATCAACGGATATTGACCCTCTATTTAAAAAAAATATTTTATCACAACTTTGACGAGAAATGAAAAAGGTCGTCAAAAATTTAAATTTTTTTACTCCTTTTCTCATCAATATATATTTTAAATAGATTATTAATTATTGTATCCGTTAACATTTTCCGTCCATAACCGAGCTTGAGCTAATCATTGTGCACAAACAATAAAGCTCCTCATAAATTTTTAATTATTTTTGCATAAGAATCCACTTGATCAAT
The DNA here is from genome assembly GCA_032878915.1 of Castanopsis chinensis. Taxonomy (NCBI): domain Eukaryota; kingdom Viridiplantae; phylum Streptophyta; class Magnoliopsida; order Fagales; family Fagaceae; genus Castanopsis; species Castanopsis chinensis. Next base: position 1,177,954 of record JAVQMG010000064.1, read on the forward strand.
TTTGCTTAACTAATTTAAAAAACACCCATATTAGATTTATCTAATCTAAAGTTTGTTCATTAAAATATCAAAAAATTTTGATTTTTGTTAAAATTGTTTTCCTCTAGTCACAAACCAAAACCACCATCCACCCTCAAAATACATAAAATAAATAAATAATAAAATGCACATGAACGCTGCCAAAGCAAATTCCCATGGTTTCTGTAGATTCGGATGATTTTTGGGGTGAGTAAAATTATTTTGCATAAATTAATGCAAATGCTCTAATATTGTTCGAAAGTTTCTCTACTCTTCCAAGTCTTCTTTTGCTTCATTTTCCATTTCTACGCAATGGTATATATTCATCTACTATTTACTACTCGGACATTCCATCAGTCCATCGTGCAATGTGCATATGATTGTACAATACAATCATTTTGAGACTACGTTGTGGCAATTAACTTGACCTAAAATTAGTTTTTAGAAAAATGAGCATAAACAATGTTATATGCAGTTTGTGTACTTTGGGAATAAATATGATATTTTTGAAGTGTAGGTAGTGCCATGATTTTAAAACTCGGACCGAACCATACGGTCGGAACGGATTAACCGGAACCGGCTGTCAATCAAGTTTTTAAACATAAAAAACCGAAACTCTATTTTGCAACAAACCGTTTAAACTCCAGTTAAACCTGTCCGGTTTGTGGAACCGGGCACAAGTTTTCCGTTTTTCTTTCCCCACATAATTTTGCTAGAAATCTCCGGCTTTCATCTCATTTGTTGACTACATCATTGAATTTCACTGTTTAATGAGGGACCAAGAGAGGGGAGGGAGAGAGAAAAAGGCAAGAGTAGTAGAGATTAGAGAGAATGAAGTAATATAGTAATGGAAAATGGAGAGCAAACTAACGCTACCATTAGATTTTTTGGAATAGAAGTTGAATCATGCATTTTCAAAGAGATGTTTCATAGGCGTTCTTGGAGCTAACCAAGATGAAGAAAGAGAAGAAAAAGGAACAATGTATTAGACTATTAGGAAGGCTAGAAGAGAGAAGATAGAAAGCTAAAAGCAACTACACTAGCTCGTGGATAGTTTTATAAAACACAAAAAATGTTTAATTTTACACATTTTAACTCAAAAATTCCTCACATTAGTCTTGGTAAAAATGTGTAAATATACACAATGGTCTTGTAAATGAATAGTAACTGTGCATATATACACAGTTACTATTTATCGTTTAAATAATTTTTTATTCTTTTTTTCTCTCTCCTCACTTTCTTTTTCTAGTTTCCTTTCTCACTTCACTCTCACCGTTATTGTTCACAGTGTTAAAGAAATGAATATTTTATTTAAATAAATGTGTATAATAGACAAACTGATGTGAGTATTTTATAAAAATAAGTGTATAAAATAAAAAACGTAGGTTTTAGATGTACAAAATGGAAAAAATTTTGCACATACTGATGTGGATGCTCTAAAGATATCATTTTGAATTGACGACGAGGATGAAGTCTTGAATGTGAGAATTTTGGGATTTGTTAATTGATAAGACTAGAGAAAAACGTTTATAAAAAATAAAAAAATAAAATAAAAACTAGAGAGAATAAGGCAAGATAGGGGAACACGTGAATGAGATAAGAACGAGAAGAAAAAGAATTGGGGAATGGGTCTGAGTAGAGAAAATGAATGAAAATTGAAAACAAGTAAAAGCAAGTTAAAAAATTCATTATGTTGTCTAAATTTTCTTAAAAGTTTTAAATAATACAAGAGATATTTTATCATTTTTGTAATAAATTACAAAAATATTATCTTTTCTTTAATTAAAATATATTTTAACCTCTTTATATATTATTTTAATTAAAATTGTTAAATTTTGTATATGTATTTTATTATTTTTATATTAATAAATTATTAAAATAATTATGACGTCATTACGGTTCAACCTTAGTCCTATCTTAAAAACCTTGAACCTCTTTTTTTTACGGTTCATTGAACAGTTCGGGTCTAAAAACCATGGGTAGTGCTTGACATAAACCCGAAGCTTAGGTGTAGTTTTTGTAGTTCACCCATATACTTTTAATTTTCTTCATTTAAAAGAAATTTCTTTTATTTTAATATTGACAAAATAATTACGGCTCTAAAAATTACTTAGAACAGTAACCAAATTTTTGGACTGATTTCTCAACGGAGCAGTGTTATGTGTACTTATCTTGGTCCTTCATCTTTTCTATCTTAAATCATACTTTCTTCCTTGAATAAATGGAAACGGTTTGGCTCCAAACATTTTTGGAGTCTTAAGGGTCAACCATCAATAAGAAGATAACATGTATGTATTTTGTTATGTGCAATGTACATGACTCACTTGGTTAATTGGACTAAATAAATCATCTTCATTTCACATCAAAGTACAAGTGTCATCTTCCTATTAGTACTTAGAACTCAAGGCTCCAAACAAACACTATCCTAGATAGTGTCATTTTTTTTGCTAAACTACTACAATAATATCTTTGAAACAATTTATATATATATATATATATATATATATATATATATAAAACACTAAAAGACTTAAGGGGACATTTGATTCTTGTAATCTTTAATTCATGTAATTACACTCTAGCTATATAATATAAGGTTATTGTGTTTAGTTCATTAGTCACATTCCCATCATATTCAAAAATGTAACGTTCTATACTTGGTACATAACATTATTAGCAATAATTAGTAATTTAAAAATAATGAATTAATTGAAAATAGTCCCAACACCTCAAAATAACAAAATTACCCCTACACCTCAAAAAATGTCAAAAATACTCCTAAAATGTCCAAAATGACCAAAATACACTCCAAAACCACCAAAATATATTTGAAGTGACCAAGTATCCTTAGAATGTCCAAAATACTCTCAAAAGCAAAAGAAAAATAACCAAAATATCCTTGTACGACATACGTGGTAGTTTGATTAAGGTTTGGGTTAGAGCATTCACATCAATATGTGTAAAAGAAATGTCTACTTTAGCATAAGAAGTTACTTTTTTTTTTATTTCACACATCCATATTTCAAAATAACCACATCAAATTATCTATTTTACATTACATTTCATTATAATATTATTTCTTTACCAATTTTTTTTATTATTCTCCTCAATCATATCTCTCTCTCTCTCCAAAAAACCACCACCCCCAATCTGCAGACACACCCCGCCCATATCAACCACAATTACCAGCAAGTTTTGAAGCTAAACAAGCAGGAAAACCCATAAAAGAAACGCCAAAACAAAACATTATCATCCACAGATTCCTATAAAAAAATTTAAAAATTTCTTAGAAAACAAATGTAAGTTTGAAATATCAAAGCAAAACTAAAGCAAACCCTCAAACTTGACAAATTCAAATTATGATTCTACTGCTTCTAGTAGCTAATTTTATCATTGTTCTTCACCAAACTCACAAACATCTCAAATATTAAATACTCATACCTAAATCTAACTAAAACAAAAACCCAAATCAAATCCACAAATCTCACCCAAAGCACATTAATTTTCACTCAAAATTTTTGGATGGACATTTTCTTTCAAATCAACCTCTTCTACTCCAATCTATATCTATATATATCTAAAAGCTGAAGCGTAGCATTTATTGTTGCTACGCTCCAGTTGAGCCACATCATCGACCATGCATCTTTTTTTTTTTTTTTTTTCATTTTTTAAACAATATTAATATATAAATAAATAGTGCAACTTTACATATTCTCTAACTCCTTAAATCCAACTCACCATGAGCAACTTTCCACATTCTTTAACTCATTAAATCCAACTCACTATTAATTTATCATTCTTCCAATTCTTAACTCTTCATTTTCCCCTTCAAAACCATTTCGCTCTTTTGAAATTCAAACCCTTCAATTGCCACTCATGTGATTAACTATGTTATTTTTAGCACTATAAATTTACAGTTGCTCTCTTTACCTCCACAAAAGTTGCCAAAGTGGTATCATATTTGGAAATTCCTTTTGAGGTTTGTTCTTTCCCTTCTAATTTTTTTTTTCCCCCAACTTCAGTTTTTCCATTCGATTTCTAAAGTTTGTGGATGATATGTTTTTTTGTGGGTTGCTGACAATGTGATCACTTTGGGGCTATGGGTAGCTAGGATTGGTTTGTCAATTATGAGAAGGGTTTTTAAGAATTAGAAATCTCTACAACTACTTCTTACTTCATATTCATGTTGTACAATTTTTATTTTATATTTGTGTTTTACCCATTCAATTTGTTTATCTTTGACATTTTAGTCTTCTTACATTTGACATTTGTTTAACTCTATGTAAAAAAAGGAAGAAAAGAAAACCAAAGTTTGATGTATTTACCTATGATTGTTCTAAAACAATAATAGAGTATACGTTGTAATTATACTCCAATTACTGCTTTCATATTTTTTTGCTCAATGGTTCTTTTTTGTTGTGGAACCTTTCTCAATTTCTATTTGGCTTCGACAAATATTATGTTTAGCACACTTTTTATTATTATGTGTAGCACATAATAATTTGATCTTGCAGTCCAATGGACAATAAAAAATCTACCTCAAAAGTTTAGTCATGAGGAAATAGAAAATCTCAAAACATAATTAATTGGGGGTTTAATTTTTATCTGATTTTGATGGTGCTGAATGTGGAATTTAGTTCTTACAGGGTTTAGGATCATTGACTTAGATACGTGAGAGTTTGACAATGAAGGTTTCTTAAGTGGCCAAAGACATTTCTAAGGAAATTTAAGAGAAGACAGTTTTTTTTTTTTTTTTTTTTTTTTTTCAAAACTTCCATTATTATATATCGTATAGATATGTATAGACATTTTTTTTTCTTCATTGATTTCATGATTTAGTTATTAAGAAAAACCCACAATAATAGAATGGAAATGGATAATACTTTTAAAAATAGTTCAATTTTAAGTAGAACAAATTATTTTCAATAATTTTTAGAGAATAAATTATACATTATAGCATATTACAAAATAATTATATATTTCCACGCATTGCGTGGGTCAGCGACTAGTGTCTCTATAAAATCCCTATCCAAATCAACATTCCTCCACTCTAATCGCTAAAAGACAAAAAATCCATCTCTTCCCTCACAACGACACCCCAACTTCTCCTTTACCCACAACAACATTTTGCACAATCACAAAAGTCTATCTCACTAGAACAACAACACCATGAAACACCAAATACCATAGAGAAAATCAAAGAAGCCTCCTTTGTTCTTACAAATCTTGTCATTCACAACCATCAAAAGAAACAGATCTAGGAATAGGGAAGGACGGACATAGAGTGATTTTTTTTAGATGGAGAGAGAGAGAGAGAGAGTAATGAGTGAGAGTTGAGATGGGAGAGCTGAGATGTAAGAGAACGAAGACAAGTGAGAAGAAGAGATATATTAGTTTGCTATTTGCACAAAGACAGAGAGAGAGAGCGAGAGAATAAATGTTGTGATAATAGTATAAAAATAGGATATGAATAAAATAATGGTTTAGTTTAGACGGCTATAGTTAGCTAATGTGTATATTTACATACTTTTACGATATTTGACGTAGATTTGTTTTAAATCAAGTTGTGTAAATTTTACATCTTCTTTTATTATGCACCCACTAATGCGCCTGCTGTTATAGGACACAATGGTTGTTGCCTAGTTGGTTATCAAAAACTACCCATACAATACAAGAGGAGCAACATCGTCTGGGATGTCCTCTAACCAAAAAGAGTAGCAAGAAGACGCCATGCTTTTTTGGCTAACTTATCAGCAACACTATTTCCTTTGCAACGGACATGGGAGAAAAAACAGGCTCTGAAATTTGAAACTGCGGATATCTGGGAGGGAAAACCTGAAAGGGGTGAAAAAATAAGATGGGGCAGTAGAGTGAAACTATAGAATACTCCAAATCTCTATATTACATAGAATAATGATACAAGCTTTATAGACTTTTTCCTCGGGTTGTTTTGTCTTCATGGAGTCCAGCCCTTACAAGTGCTGGACTCTCATTCGCTACAACTACATTACAAGGTTTGTTACAATGGTTTTGCTGTCTCATGACACGCCATTCCAGCTGGTCAGCAGTACATGTAGTGGTAGTGTGCTCTTGGCACTTCAGTGGGTAACGGAGCTCCATGAATTGCCCAAATTTCCAAACTTCATTGTTTAGAAAATTAGAGGTTAGAGCCTTTAATCAAATTTAGAAAATATGACCCTATACATATGACGAGCAAATTTTATTATCAATACTTTAGAAACAACAACGTTTCTCTCAAACTCCACTCTTACTAGTAGACTGAAAATTCTTTCTTTTGATTGATTTGTACTAACAGGAGGTTATGGAAATTACCTCTTGGCAATGAGTGAAAGTATCGCCAAACAATCAACAGATACTCTTGATTTCAAAAAATTATCTTTGGGGTGGATAATCGGGTTTCTGTTTGTGGTCAGTTTTCTCGGACCATTCTCAGTGGTGCCTCTTCGAAAGGTATACAGAATATTTGTGCATTTTCAGTAAATACATGTTGCATTTATGGGGAACAAAAGAAAAGAGAAGAAAAACTTCAAAAATAAGTTCATCAAAGTTCAAACACAAGAAAACTTTGTCATAGTTGTTATTTTTCTACAATGATTTGGTTTATGATTGTGTCAGATTATGATCATAGACTTCAAACTGACGTATCCAAGTGGTACTGCAACTGCTCATCTTTTCAACAGCTTCCATACTCCTCAAGGAGCGAAGCTAGCAAAGTAAGGCAGTGTGAAACTAAACGGCTAAAGTATGTGACCTATGAAAATTTACAATCTGTCTTTGTTGATTCTACTTTTTCAGGAAACAAGTGAGAGTGTTGGGAAAATTTTTCACCTTCAGCTTTTTTTGGGGTTTCTTTCAATGGTTCTATACTGCTGGAGAAAATTGTGGATTTACAAACTTTCCTTCATTAGGCCTCAAAGCTTATGATTCGAAGTACAGCTATAGTTACCCTTCAATTTCCTCTTAATAAGAATTTCATTTTAGTTTTGCAAAGAATGAATTGTATTAGTAAGTTTTCTGCTTCTACTAAGCCCTACTCTTTATGAATGTTTGGGCTAATTCTTAATCATGATTATCTGCAGATTTTACTTTGATTTCTCAACAACATATGTTGGAATAGGAATGATTTGCCCCCATATTATAAATATATCACTTCTTGTTGGAGGGATTCTTTCTTGGGGTCTGATGTGGCCCCTCGTAGAAGATAGAAACGGAGACTGGTACCCTGCAGACCTCAGCTCAGGCAGCTTCAGTGGTCTTGAAGGTTACAGGGTAAACTCCCACTCAGAGATAAATACATCCTTCATTGAGGCTTTTTTATTTATTGAAAACTTAATTTACACCCTTTATTCAGGTATTTATTGCCATAGCCTTGATCCTAGGAGATGGTCTGTATAATTTTCTTATGGTTCTATGTCAAACCATCGTAGGCATGTCTCATCAGCTCCGGTACAAAGATGCGAGCTTTGGTCTCCCTGTTGCAGACCATTCTTCTCTTGTATGTTCTCAGCTTTCATATGATGACAAACGCCGAACCAAACTCTTTCTCAAAGATCAAATTCCAACATTGTTTGCCATCGGAGGCTATGTTGCTATTGCTGCAATAGCTATGGCCATTCTTCCACATATTTTTCACCAACTCAAATGGTATCACATATTGGTCATCAACATATTCGCACCCACATTGGCTTTCTGTAATGCGTATGGTTGTGGGCTCACTGATTGGTCCCTTGGATCCACATATGGAAAGCTCTCCATCTTTATCATTGGAGCATGGTCGGGTGCCTCACATGGGGGAGTTCTTGCAGGCCTAGCTGCTTGTGGTGTAATGTTGAACATTGTCATAACAGCCTCTGACCTAATGCAGGATTTCAAGACTGGCTACTTGACGCTGGCTTCACCCCGTTCTATGTTTTTGAGCCAAATAATCGGCACAGCAATGGGCTGTGTGATTTCCCCTTGTGTGTTTTGGCTATTTTACAAGGCCTTTGATGACCTTTGGCAACCTGGAAGTCAATATCCTTCTCCTTTTGCTGTTGTGTACCGCAACATGGCTTTGTTGGGGATAAAGGGCTTCTCAAGTCTGCCAAAGAACTGCCTTCTACTCTGTTATGTGTTCTTTGGTGGAGCCATTATGATCAATTTGATTAGAGATTTAGTGGGTAAGAAATGGGCAAGGTTCATTCCAGTTCCAATGGCAATGGCAATACCTTTCTATTTAGGATCATATTTTGCCATTGATATGTGTGTTGGAAGCTTAATATTGTTTGTGTGGGGGAAAATAAACAAGGCCAAGGCAGACGCTCTAGCTCCTGCAGTAGCTTCTGGTTTAATATGTGGGGATGGGATATGGACTTTTCCTGCTTCTATTTTTGCTTTGGCTGGGGTTAAGCCACCAATTTGTATGAAGTTTCTGCCAAGAGGAAATAATGCTAAGGTTGACAAATTCTTAGGATCATAGGGCTTAGTTAGCATAGGAGAAATGGATGCGAAGTCTTAATAGGTTGGTGCATCGAATCCAAGGACTTGTAAAGTATCCCTTCTTCCTCTCATTATTATTATTTGCTTTGCTTGGTGTGGAGACAAGGTTAGAACTAGCAAAGTAGCTATAAATCTGACCATAAAATTATGTATGTTTGTAAAACATTAAAGTGCTTATTGGGTAAATCACATGCTTGTTTGTGCAAATACGCTTTCCTATAATGGCTAAATGACACTCCAAAGTCTTGACACTATATTTCCAATGGAGTCACCATCCTATTTGTTTAAATTAGGTTCGTATGGGCCAAGCATGAGGTGTTTTGGGTAGCTTGTGTAACCCGAATGTAAATTTGGGTCTGGGAGTATGCTAGCAAGATAAACAAAATTTGAAGTCACCACTTAGCTTTACAATCCAACAACTGACTTAAAGTCGTAATCAAGATTCATTAAATATTCTTAATCTCGCCATTCTTTAATGCATTCCATTATTAGTTCAAATTTTCAAACCTAAGTAACGTATCTTGCTCATATGGCTAGATTGTTTAACAGTGGATCCTTGTATCAGTAGTTGAAGTTACTAGCCACATGTCTAATGCAATATCAATAATGCGCCTAAGGATTGAGCCACTCTGTCATGGCTGATGTGATACCCTTGTGTTAGTCAGATATGATGCAAATGACTAAACGGGGTATCATCTCTCGAATCGTCTCCCCAAGGCAAGCTAAATTTATTGAAGTAAAGGTGCAGTCCCAATACACAGGATGGTATTGAAACCGCTAAAAGCTTGAACAAGCGCCCAGATAAAAAGGAAAAAAACAAAAAATCTAAAATTGACTTTTAATGGTACAAATGTATATAAGCAAAACTTTAATGCATAGCTAATGACCCAATATCATGTGATTAATGTTAATCGAATATTGTCATCTAAAGCAACTAACTATGCCTAATTGTTGAAATAAAATTGTTGGTTAAAATGGAAATAAATAATTACATCTAGCAAGAAGCCAAGTACCTACTGGCTACTGCACAATTTGGAACCTCTTCCTTTAGAGAGGACAAAAAGCCTCCTACAAGCCAAATAAGCCTGACGTAGTTAACAAATTTCCTTTTTTCCATTTTATCCTTTGACTGATCACCAAAGCAATAAAATATTATTCAAACAAAAACGATCCATTTCTTTCCCATGGATAGTTTGACGTGCATATGGAAAGAAAAATATTAATCAACCATAGACAATTACCAATAATGAAAATTAGTATAGTAGAAGATCGTGCAGACCGAGAACAGAGGACTCAATCTTCATTTAAAACATGCTACTAAATCCAAAAAGAATGTGTTGAAGCAACAAGCAAAAAATTCAAAAGATAGGAATTCATGGAAGCATTTGACAAAGTAATACTACTAAAAAAAAATGAAATACAAAGTAACACTATTAAAACGTTAGGTAGTTGCGTTTGATTGGGAGATGAAGATGATTATTTGACAAATATTACTATTTGGCCATAGAATAGAATGGCATAAAGAAAGAAGAGATTATTGGAGATTTACTTTAGCTATTGAATAGTTGTCATAACTCATAAATGCTGAGAAAGCATACAAGCATTTATGTTGTCACTTTAGTTTAACTACACTGAATCAAAGAGGTTTTCTACAAGGATAACGACCTTTCGGACTCTAGACAAATAGTACTATTTGGACATGGAATGGAATGGCATAAAGAAAGAAGATATTATTGGAGATTTACTATTAGTTGTTGAATAGTTGTCATAACTCATAAATGCTAAGAAAGCATACAAGCAATGTTGTCACTTTGGTTTAGCTACACTGAATCAAAGAGGTTTTCCTAAGGATAACGACCTTTCGGACTCTAGACAAATAGTACTATTTGGACATGGAATGGAATGGCATAAAGAAAGAAGATATTATTGGAGATTTACTATTAGTTGTTGAATAGTTGTCATAACTCATAAATGCTAAGAAAGCATACAAGCAATGTTGTCACTTTGGTTTAGCTACACTGAATCAAAGAGGTTTTCCTAAGGATAACGACCTTTCGGACTCTAGACAAATAGTACTATTTGGACATGGAATGGAATGGCATAAAGAAAGAAGATATTATTGGAGATTTACCATTAGTTGTTGAATAGTTGTCATAACTCATAAATGCTGAGAAAGCATACAAGCAATGTTGTCACTTTGGTTTAGCTACACTGAATTAAAGAGGTTTTCCACAAGGATAACGACCTTTCTGTCTCTAGAAAAATAGTACTATTTGGACATGGAATAAAATGACATAAAGAAAGAAGAGATTATTGGAGATTTACTATTAACTGTTGAATAGTTGTCATAACTCATAAATGCTGAGAAAGCATACAAGCAATGTTGTCACTTTGGTTTAGCTACACTAAATCAAAGAGGTTTTCCACAAGGATAACGACCTTTCGGACTCTAGACAAATAGTACTATTTGGACATGGAATGGAATGGCATAAAGAAAGAAGATATTATTGGAGATTTACTATTAGCTGTTGAATAGTTGTCATAACTCATAAATGCTGAGAAAGCATACAAGCATTTATGTTGTCACTTTGGTTTAGCTACACTGAATCAAAGAGGTTTTCTACAAGGATAACAACCTTTCAGTCTCTAGAGTCTAGAACTATACAACATGTGGTTTTTAATATTTTGAAAACCAAAGTCAATGTGATTCTAAAATGACGTCTATTGATTTAATGATTTGAATGTGTATTGTGCAAGCATGTGTTGTGTCCCATATTGGATATTTATCAAATGGATCTTGAGTTTATAAATAATCACGTAAAACCCCAATTACATATATTTAATTTATTAAATAAATGGATCTTGAGTTTATAGATAATTATAAAAAAAACTCCAACTAGTAACACTGGGATTTTTTTTTTTTTTTTTTTTTTTGGAGAAACCTGGGTTAGTTGGGTACCCCAACTAATTTGTATTCTTTGGCAACTCGGCATTCCCTTAGCTATCGGCCGAACTTTTGCCCCCATACAAATACAATATTTAAAAAATATACATATTACAAACTTCTAAAAAAATACTATTAAAAACTAGGTGTAGTATACTTCTAGTGGTTAAAGGGTCATGTATAATCCTTTTGCCCCCGTACAAATACAATATTTAAAATAAATAAATAAATGTATATATATATATAAATTATAAACTTAAAAAAGTAAAATTAAAAACTAGATGTAGTATACTTCTAGAGGTTAAAAGGTCATATATCCTTTTGCCCTCTACCATCACTTCTTTTTTCTTTTTAAGTTTCTCCTTTATATGTTTTTTTTTTTTTTTTCCTTTTTAAAATTTTAAATTTGTCAATATGATTTCTAGCTTTGCATGATTAATCACAAGCAAAGACAAGGGCAATGGTAAGGAATCCAAGCATATCCAATTGTTCTCTCTCATTTCCTTTGCAAAAATCACCAATGTATCAGCATAATGGAAATTTCCCATTGAGATGCCAATTTTTCCTTACATTTCTTTCATTTTTACAATATTCTTCAACTATTCCAAGTCAATGTTAATGGTTTGTGACTAATATATTTTTGGTGGGTTGAGTAGGATTTGGTTTGCCCATGATGAGAAACGGTGTTTGGCATTTATAAATCTCTACTAGTTTCAACTTTTCAATTGCTAGGCATATTCCTCATTTCATGTTTTACAATTTTTATTTGGGTAAATTGCAAATTACACCCCTAAAGTTTGAGAGTGATTTTATTTTACACCTTAAAAATTCAGAATTTGGATTTTACTCCATGAAGTTTGATGTTTGGATTTTACACCCTAACATGTCAAAAATGTGGATTTTACCTATATTTTGGAAGAGTTTGGATTTTACTCCCTAAAGTTTTGAGGTATTTGGATTTTACCCCCTAAAGTTTCAGAATTTGAGGGTGTAAAATCCAAACAATCCTAAACTTTATGGAGTAAAATCCAAGTTCTAAAACGTTATGGTGTAAAATCCAAGCACCCTAAATTTTAGGGGATAATCCAAATTCTGAAATTTTAGAGTGTAAAATCCAATCACTCCCAAAATTTAGGGGTGTAATTTGCAATTTTCCCTTTTTATTTTGTAATTGTGTTTTATCCCTTCAATTTGTTTACATCTTACATTTTTAAGATAACCAAATGTAACTATGTAAAAAATGAAAAAGAGGAATTTTGATGTATTTATGTTGATGTCTATAATTTCTCAAAGATTGTAAATTTATGTGTCTCCATCCCCTTCTTACACTATATAACAAAGTATACCCAGCTTTGGAATTGAAAATATGACTAGAGACTATGGTTTAGTTTAAATTCAGTTTTACTAGCAAACTTCATTGATGAACCCAATGAGTTAAAGATAATTTTCTCATAAATTTTTTGAAAATGTACCACCCACCACGTGGGATATCAGCTAATTTTCTAAATCAAAGAGGTTTTCCACAAGGATAATGACCTTTTGGTCTCTAGACTCTAGAGTCTAGAACTATACATCATGTGGTTTTCAATATTTTGAAAACTAAAGTCAATGTGATTCTAAACGACATCTACCAAATTAGTTTACTGGAAATTTCCTACAATCTTCTAAGTGACAATGTAATAACTCAAATTGTGCTAATTTGATTTGATTGAATTGTTTAAATGTACATTGTGCAAGTGTGTGTTGTGTCCCATATTGGATATTTATTAAATGGATATTGAGTTTATAAATAATCACATAGAACCCTAATTACATATTAATTAAATGTATCTTGAGTTTATAAATAATCATGTACAACTAATTTCCCCTAGCTTGGGCATTCCTACAAATACAATATTTAAAAATAATAATAATAATATTAAAAATTCAAAACTAGATGTGCTATACTTCTAGGAGTCCAAATCTTCTGTCTCACTCTTCTTGATCCACTATATACTCCACAAATAAAAATATGCCACATGTCCATCTATTTTATTTTCCCCTAAATTTGTGCCTTCTATTATTTTAATTACCTTCTAGAGGCTAAAAGGTCATTATCATTCTTGTCACTTGACTTGTGGAACACCTGCGCTTCCTTCAATCACGTTATAACTTAAATGAAAAAAAAATTTAAAAAAAAATTCAATCCCTATTTTATTCATAAGCACACACACAGCATTACATTCCAATCTTTTAGGTAGGAAGTGACTTTTAGTTTAAGATTTTCAAGTGATTATTTTAATTTTTTTTACTAAATTTAATTACGCTGAATTTAATTATTATTAAAAATGATAATATAATTTTTTTTGTATATACTATATAAAGTTCAAGTGATTATTTTAATTTTTTTTACTAAATTTAATTACATTGAATTTAATTATTATTAAAAATGATAATATTATTTGTTTTGTATATACTATATAAAGTTATGTGTTTGAAATTAACCAAAATTACTAAAGTATACCGTTACATTTAAATAATTGTACCCAGATTAAAAAAAAAAAAAAAAGTTTTTGCTTTAGTATCAATAAAACAATTCAATGGTTATAAAAAAAAATAAAAAAAAAATAAATAAATAAAACAATTCAATGGCATTAAATGGCTATAGGATGGCTAGATGCCAAAGTCTACTCCATTGATTAAAGTTTGATCATTACTACTATGGGGGGCCGAGGACCGAGGATGGGATTTAAGATGCAGCACGTGTGGGCTGAGGACCAAGGATGAAGCTCAAGGGTTGCAGTCTTGAGGGATATGGCCAAGGCCAGCGGGCCCGAGGAAGATGGTCGCTCGAGAAATGCAGGGATAAGTCCTAATGCATTCCATGGTTTACCAGGGGGGAGCCATGTGACATGGGGGGAGGTTTCTGATTTTAGCCAGCCTATGGACTCCGCATTGATTGCCCTGCACCTAGCTTTCTGGGTGCATTAAATGGAGCGCAACAATTTTATCAAATGCATTGATGTAGAGGTGACCTGAACAGCGCAGATCACAGCTAAGCAATTTCTTTCCACCATCTTCTACAAACTGTGGGAAGGGACAGGTGTCAAAAGAGGAAACTGGTTAGGTGGGAGATGAATGGTTGAGATGCTAGGAAGGAAGGAGTATATATGTAAAGGGGCAGAAGAAAGAGAGGAAAAAGTAGAACATGTAAAGAATAGAGTGATGAACAATACTACTTGAATGTAACTTATGCCTCCTTGGGAAGGCTTTAATTGAAGGGATATACTCTTTTACTTCTTTGTCCAATCCTCAGAATAGGACAATTCTTTGTTGAGTTGTTCCCTCTCTACAAATTCTTTGTTTTGGGCCTTGAATGAATTGATCTAACCACTGTTTTTGGTCCTTACAATTGGCGCCGTCTATGGGAACAATTAAGCTGGTGGTTCTGTCTTGAGGGTAAATGGCTCGCGCAAGCCAGGATAAGGAAGAGTCAGTTGGTTCATAGAGGGAGAACTAATTTGTTAACATGGGGCGAGTGGGAGATAGGCAGCGCACCCCAAGTGTGGTGGTGGATTCTTATACTAACCGCACTGAGTAGAGCCATTCAAAGAATGGAAATCATATATCTCATGATAAGGAGACACACAAGCTGCAGTTAGAGATAGATCACTTGCGTAGAAAGTTGAAACGTAGGGAAAGTAACAAAAGGAGCCTTTCTCCCTCATCAAGTGATGGCTCTGAGGTTAGCAAGGATAGGACTTATCGTCATAGGTCCAGGACACCACCTAGTGAATCCTATTCTGTTTCTTCTCGTAAGGATAGGTTTAGAAAAGGTGGTGGTAAACGGGGAGAGGGATCTTCCCACCAAGGTACGGGGAATGATGCTATGAGTAAGGCCCTAAGGCAAATTTCTAAGTCATCTTTTGTTAGGAGCATCAACAAGGCCAAGCTCCGTCATCTTTTTTCTTAGCCAACGTTCACCATTTATAACTAGAGGACTAACCCCGTGGACCATGCTAGCCACTTTAACTAGAGGATGGCAGCTCACTCAAGCAATGAGACTTTAATGTGTAAAGTTTTTCCTTCTAGCCTTAGGTCGGTGGCTATGCGATGGTTTGATGCTTTGGAGGAGGGATCATTAGGGTCTTTCGAGGAGCTGACAAGGGCGTTCGGGGCTAGATTTATAATGTGTAGCAGGGTCCCCAAACCTTTAGATTCGTTACTATCTATGGCAATGAGGGAAGGAGAGACACTCAAGACTTATTCGAATAGGTATTAGGAAACTTATAATGAGATTGATGGGGATTTTGAGGACGTGGCTATGAGGACCTTTAAGGTGGGGCTCCCTACTGAGCATGATTTGAGAAAGTCGTTGACAATGAAAACTACTTCAAACATGCGCCAGCTCATAAATCATATAGATAAGTATAAACGAATCGAGGAGGATCAATTTTAGGGTAAAGGCAAAGCAAAGATATTCCCTGAAAGGAGGGATCTCTGGGAGGTGGCTATTAGGGCAATCGTACTAGAAGGGAATTCCCTAATCAGACATCATTTACGGGGACCCAATTGATTAACTCATTGTTTAAAGAGTCGGTGTGTCAGATATTGGAGAAAATACAGAATGAGCTCTATTTTAAGTAGCCCAATAAAATGAGTGGAGATGCATTCCGGAGGAACCAGAGCCTTTATTGCCATTATCATTGAGATAAAATGCACACTACGGAGGAATGTAGGACCTTACGTGATCACTTGAACCAATTGGTAAGGGCAAGGAAGCTTAATCAATTCTTACATCAACCTAGGGGCACTCCAGAGCTGAGATGCAAAGGGGTGATGTTCCTTGGCCAACTTTGGGCACCATTAACATAATTTTTGCCAAGTTAGGAGGTGATCTTGGGACATGTTCTAGGGTTATGTCTATGGGCGGAGGCCTTGATGAAGAGGCCGTGGAGGCTAGGAATCGTGTCGCTAAGAGGGTTAAGGGATTCTCCATTCCTACCTTGGGTTTCTCTGAAGAGGGTAAGGAGGGAACATGCCAACCAGATGATGATGTTCTAGTAGTTACTATCTGGATCGGTAGATATGATGTAAGAAGAGTCCTGGTTGATCAGGGAAAAGGAGTGGAGATCATGTACCACGATTTGTTCAACAGGTTAAATTTGAGATCCAAGAATCTAGAGAGGTATGACTCACCATTGGTGGGTTTTAATGGAAAAATGATGGTTCCCTAGGGAATGACTAGGTTGCCTGTTCAAGTTAGGGATGAGGAGGTGCAAGTCAATTTTATTGTTGTTAAAGCTTTTTCTCCATACACAGCCATCTTGGCTAGGCCATGGCTTCATGCAATGGGTATGGCCTCGTCGACATTGCACTTAAAGGTCAAGTATTTCACTCATGGAAGAGTGGGAGAATTGCTCAATAGTCAGGCAATGGCAAGGAAGTGTTTGGTGTCTGCAATTACCCTGCCTCTCAAGAATCCTGAAGTGGGGGCAAGTAAGGAAACTCTATAGTAGCTAAAGGGCCCTGTAAAGGGACAGGAGACCAGGACATGTAGTGAATCGTCTAAAGACCTAGAAAGGCTGTTAATAGAGGAAGATGAGGAGAGGTATTTTCAAGTGGGGTCCCATCTCCCTACCTTGAAGAAAGTAAAGTTGGTGAAGTTTCTGGAAGCCACCACTGACGTCTTTGCTTGGACTAAGTATGACGTCCCAAGGTTTATTTGTCATCAGTTGAATGTTAACCCCTAGTCTGTGCCGCGCAAACAGCCTCCTAGCGTGCGTCTTGGGACCATGCCAAGGCAGTATAGATAGAAATGAAAAAGTTGAAGCAAGCTGGAGCTATTAAAGAAATCTTCTATCCCAAGTGGTTGGCCAACACTGTGGTAGTTAAAAAGAAGAATAGGAAGTGGCGAGTTTGTATAGACTTCACTGATTTGAATAAAGTATGTCCAAAGGATCCCTTCCCCATTCCTAGAATTGATCAGTTGGTAGATGCTACTATAGGGCATCCTCGAATAAGCTTCTTGGATGCCTTCTAGGGTTATCATCAGATACCCTTATCATTGCCTGACTAGGAAAAGACAGCTTTCCATGCTCCTAATGGAAATTACCATTACCGGGTGATGCCTTTTGGCCTCAAAAATGCAGGATCCACATATCAAAGAATAGTGATTCAAATGTTCGAGTCACAAATAGGAAGGATTATGGAGGCTTACATTGATGATATGGTGACTAAGAGCAAGCATGTAGAAGATCATTTAGCAGACTTGGAAGAGATATTCTCAGTTCTGAGATATTCTCAGTTTTGAGAGAACACAAGTTACACCTAAATGCTTCCAAGTGCACCTTTGGGGTTAGCTCAGGGAAGTTTCTTGGTTACAAGATAACGCACCGGGGAATTGAAGCCAATCCCGATCAGATTAAGGCCATCAAAGGCTTGCATCCCTCTCGGAATCCCAAAGAGGTGCAGAGGTTTACTAGAATGACGGCTGCTCTAAATAGGTTCATCTCTCGATCTACGGACAGGTGTCATCCTTTTTTCCAACTCCCTCACAAATGGAAAGATTTTTAGTGGACCGAGGAGTGCGTAGTGGCCTTTGAAGACCTTAAACAATATTTATCCAATCATCTCATACTTTCTAGGCCCGAGAAGTAGGAGGTGTTGTATGCCTATTTGGCAGTCACGGATTAAGTTGTTAGCCTCGTCCTAGTCAGGAATGAGGACGGGATTCAAAGGTCTGTCTACTATGTTAGAAAATCCCTGCAAGATGTTGAAACACGTTACCTACCCTTAAAAAAGGCAATGCTTGCTATTGTACACACCATAAGGAAACTCCCTCATTATTTTCAAGCCCACACTGTAGTAGTGCTCACCCAACTCCCTTTATAAGCTCTTCTAAGGAAATCATATTACACTGGCAGAGTGGCCAAATAGGGAACAAGGCTCAGAGCTTATGATGTCAAGTACATGCCTCGAACTGCCATTAAGGGGCAGATCCTTGCAAACTTTGTAGCGGTGTTTACCAAGGGTAACATTAGGAAGGACGAAGAGATTCTGGGGTAATGATTACTTCAGCTGTCAATATTCCCCAGTAGGAGGTTTATACTAATGGAGCGTCTAACCAAAAGAGAGCAAGAATTGGTATTGTGTTGATTACTCCTAATAAGTTTACCATGGCAAAATCATTACGGTTAGGTTTCCTAGCTATTAATAATGAGGCTGAATATGAGGCCCTTCTAGCAGGTGTTACAATGGTCAGACAGTTGAGAGGAGAAATAGTAGAATTATATTCTGATTCTAGATTGAAAGTGGGCCAAGTCAATGGAGAGTTTGAAACTCGGGATGAGAGGATGCAGGGGTACCTCACTAGGGTGAAATACGCTTTGACCTGGTTCAAGAGTTTTGTACTAAAGCAAATCCTTAGGGGACAGAATGCTCATGCCAATTCATTGGCAATGCTTGCTACCTCCCTAGGTCAAATCTTCCTCGAGTTGTTCTAGTTAAAGACATAGTTTATTCTTGTCTCGCTAAGGGACCAGTGGTTGGGGTGCATAGTATCCAAGTGGGACCAAGCTGGATGGATCCTATAATGGCTTTTTTGAAACAGGGTTTGTTGCCTGAGGACAAGTTCGAGCAAAAAAGGTACATAGAAATGCTCTCCACTATTAGTTGTCTGAAGAGCAGAAGTTATACAAGCGCTCTTATTCAGGGCCGTATTTTGTGTGTACATCTTGAGGCAGTTGAGCCATTATTAGAAGAATTTCATGAAGGCATATGTGAGAGTCACACTGGTGGAAGGTCTTTAGCTCACAAGGCTCTTACCCAAGGATATTGGAGGCTGAGCATGTAAAAAACCTCTCAAGATTATGCGAAGATATGACCAGTGTCAGAGGTATGCCCCGAATATTCATCAACCAGGGGGAGTCCTAAATCCATTATCAAGCCCTTGGCCATTTGCTCGATAGGGCTTGAATATCATCGGGTCCATTCCCCAAGATATTGGTAATTGAAGATGGTTCCTCGTCGACACAAACTACTTTACCAAATGGGTGGAAGCTGAGCCACTTACTAACACCAGGGATGTAGATGTTAAAAGATTCATCTGGAAGAATATTGTCACTCGGTTTGGAATTCCACATAGACTGATCTTAGACAACGGTCTTTAGTTTGATAGTAAAGCCTTCAAAAGATATTGTGGGGACTTGGGAATTAGGAATGGGTATTCTACACCCGCTTATTCCCCATGGAAATGGTCAAGCCGAGGCTACTAACAAGGTTATCGTGGCTGGATTGAAGAAAAGGTTGGATAATACTAAAGTAAAGTAGGTGGACAAGCTGCACCATGTGTTATGGACCTATCGTACCACCCCCCATAGATCAACAGAAGAGACTCGTTTTTCAATGGCATACGGGGTAGAAGCTATGATCCCTCTGGAGTCAAGATTCCTGACCTTGAAATCTAATCAATTTAATATTGAAGAAAACCATCATATGCTCCTTGATAGCCTTAATACAGCTGAGGAGAGAAAAGAAACAGCAACTATGAAAATGGCCTGTTATCAGCAAAAGCTCAAGCAAAGTTATGACAAGGGACTGAAGTTGAGGCCGTTGGCCCCAAGAGATCTTGTACTTAGGAAGGTAGTGGGAACAGCAAAGAATCTTGCTTGGGGAAAGCTGGGCCCTAATTGGGAAGGGCCAGACAGAATTACCTCCATAGCAGGTATTAGGGCTTATTATTTAGAAGACTTGGATGAGAATGCAATTTCTCGTTCATGGAATGTAAACAATCATCGACGCTACTATTATTGATAGTATGACTTCTTTTTCCACATTCATTTTTATTACTTTCTGTTTTCTTTGTAGCAAAATATTCTAAATCTTAAATAGAACCTAGGCCTTATTCGACTCCTCAGGTCACAAGCCTAGGGTAAATTAACACTGTAGCAAAATATTCTAAGTGTTAAATAGAACCTAGACCTTGTTCGACTCCTTGGATCATAAGCCTAGGATAAATTAACATTGGAGCAAAATATTTTAAATGTTAAACAGAATCTAGGCTTTGTTCGACTCCTCAGGTCACAAGCCCTAGTAAATTAACATTGTAGCAAAATATTTTAAGTGTTAAATAGAACCTAGGCCTTTTTTGACTCATTAGGTTACAAGCTTAGGATAAATTAACATTATAGCAGAATATTCTAAGTGTTAAACAAAACCTAGGCCTTGTTCGACTCCTCGGGTCACAAGCCTAAGATAAATTAACATTGTAAAAAAATATTCTAAGTGTTAAACAGAATCTAGGCCTTGTCAACTCATCGGGTCACAAGCCTAGGGTAAGTTAAAGGTAAGCGTTAGGCAGAGCCCAAGCCTTGCTAAGTTCTTCAGGACACAAGCCTAGGGCAAATTTACATAATGGTGAAATGTTCTAAGTACAGGAGAAAGTCAGACTTGGCATAGCCATTAAATGTTTAAACAGGGGAACATGCGTGTCGATAGTGAGATAAGTTGCTTTGGGAGGAGCCCCAGAGTTGAGAGTTTCACCAAGTGAGTCCCCTTAGTGATCCCAAGCCCCGAGTTAAGGTAAATTACAGTTTCAATTTTTCTTGGATCCTACAAATTAATTTGTTAATTGTTGCCCATGTTATGTTAGATTACATGGACGGGCAAAGAATAGGTCATGAATGATTTATAAGTTAAAACACAAGTGATACATAAAATAAACTTAGCCTATTTTCTCATTAATAAAAAAGGTTAAGTACATATAAATACAAAAGGGCAAGCTGGTGAGGCACTGGAGCCTGATTACAAAATGTGCCTTTTTGTTCCAAAAATTACAAAGTAAAGTCAACCTAAAACCTCCTTCCCTTTCCCTCTTTTTTGAATGGGCCACCTCTACTGTCTCATCCTTCTGAACGTCCACCACCGGAGTCTCTTCAGATTGACCATGCTCTTGGTCTTGAGGATTGACGGTAGAAAGGGCAGAAGTGGGTTGATCCAAGGAAGAAGGAAGGACGGGGCTAGTATCAGCTTGAGGTGGAGGAAAGGTAGGAGGCAGGTGCAGGGCTGGGGGGTAATACACTTTCTCAAGAGCCCTAAGCTCTGAGTTGGCATCAACCCCCACAGCATTCAACACCTGGCCCCACACCTCCAAGCTGAATGCCCGAGCAACATCCCTAAGTTGGGCAGTAAGGCTTTCTGCAGCCTTAGTCATGCCCGTGTTGTAGGCTACTTGCTCTACCTGGGACATTTCTGCTTCCTTAGCCTCAAGTTGTCTCTTCGCTTGCTTCAGCTCTACCACGGTCAAGGCCATTTTGTTCTTGAACTTCTTTTGGGCCTCCAGTGCATCAGCTGCTTGCCTTTCATAGCTTTTGAGGGCTGATTCAGCATTCCTCTGCACTTTTTCCACCTCGATCAGCTAACCATGGGTGTCATTCAATCGCTGGTCAGCCTCAACGCAGGCTCTCTCAGCTGCCTCCATTTTTGTTTTGGCTTTCCTCACTTTGCCCAAGGAATGGTCTACCCATTCCTCGACCATGAAGGTAGCTTGGACAACTTAAAAAATACATAAACAACATAAGAATTAGGAAAAAAAAAACAAAACAAAAATATCCATAAAGTAAAAAATCATTCAAAAAACCAATTACCTTAGCCAAATCCTGTTTTAAAGAAAGGAAAACCTCGTGCTTCCTGAATGACCTCAGGGGAGGGATCCTTAGCCTCGTCATCTGATGGAATAGGGGGCTCTTGTGAAAAAAGGAGTTTGGCTGCTAGTGGGACGAAGAGCTAGGCGTCCGGAGTCCCTTTTGGAGGGGGTTCAGACAACAAGAATCCAGGAACTGCTACGTCAATCAAAGCCAATAGTTGGTCCTTGGATTTGATTACGTTCTTCGGGCTTTGAAAGCGTTTGGTAGAAGGCTTATACCCGAGGATGATGTGGGCGGCTCAGAGTTGGCCGTCCTTATGCAGAAATATCTCCGATTTAAGGAGCCGTTTTAGGTCTTTGAAGTTAGCTAAGTGCTTTGTTGGCACAGTATGATATTCGTCTGCCATGCAAAACATTAGAGGTCAAAAGGAAACAAAAAATATATGTATATAGAACATAAATGAATAATAGAAGAAATTTAAATTTTTCTTTTTACGAGGTAAGATAACATCCTACATAAGCCTAGGGTCCTCGGGGTTTCTACCTGGCTACCCTTCTTGGGTGGGACAATGCAGTCCATCGTGCCAGTCTCTTGAGACGATTAGGAAGTCCTTGTCCATGCCCTTGCTGGATTCAGGTAGGTAGGAGATCAACCTAACTGAGGGAACTCTTCATTTGATGTAATATTTTATTTTTTCCCTTCTTGGCAGTTATACACCCAATTCACGTCATGCCAGGTCAAGTTAGTCTCCATCTTCCTATTTAACATATCTACACACCTGAGGACCCTGAATACGTTTAAAGAGCATTGGGTGGGGGTAAGCCTATAATTTATCAGAAAATCCCTGGTGACACCTCATGGGAAGTTCCATCTTGCCTTCAATAAAGGCGATCATAGGAATGACTACAGATTCAGGAGGTCTATTCAAGACCAACCATTCACTGTATTCACAGTGTCGATGTTCAACACCATCGAGGATTCTATACTGTGTCCTAAAGGCAGCCATAGTCTCGAGGTGTCTACTAGTTTAGCATATCTACCCATGGAGTTTGATGGTGTAAAAAACAAATGACAAGTGCATAGAATCAAAGGTTAGGGAGTGAACACACCTATGAACAACAAAGAGTTTTCTCCTCAGGAGCTCGCTTCAACTCAAATCGCCAGAATGAGAAAATGAGCTTCAGCCAGCCCCATGTCATGTTTACATAGGGGTAAAAAGGCGCTGTAATTTCCTCGCTCATAGATTAGGAAAAAACGAGGACCGTACTATCTTGATCAAGCCGTAGGATGTGGGGAGACAAACAGCCGCCTGACGCCATAAATGTGAGATGTACTTGAATTTGTTTCATATGGTACTTTTACAAAATGAAACAACATGACGTACACACTTTTTTCCCCCCACTATTTTGGCAATGCCATTTCCACAATTGATTTTCTCTTTTTTTTTTTTTTTTTTTTTTTTT
Organism: Castanopsis chinensis; assembly: GCA_032878915.1. Taxonomy (NCBI): domain Eukaryota; kingdom Viridiplantae; phylum Streptophyta; class Magnoliopsida; order Fagales; family Fagaceae; genus Castanopsis; species Castanopsis chinensis. The sequence goes on from JAVQMG010000064.1 coordinate 1,201,503, forward strand.
TTTTTTTTTACCTTTTCCCCCATTTTCGGCAATGACATTGCCACAAATCATTTGTACTTTTTTTTTCCCCACTATTTCGGCAATGCCATTGCGACAATTGATTTTCTCTCTCTTTTTTTTTTTTTTTTTTTTTACTTTTCCCCCATTTTCGGCAATGGCATTGCTACAAATCAATTACTATTTTTGTCCCCTCTATTTCAGCAATGCCATTGCCACAATTGGTTTTTTTTTTTTCTTTTCCCCCTATTTTCGGTAATAGCATTGCCACAATTGGTTTTCTCTTCTTTTTTTTTGGTCCCATTTTCGGCAATGAATGGCATTGCCACAATTGCTTTTTTCGCTTCAGACGCTCATGCACTTCGGGCACTTACTCACTCGGGCAGCGGTTGGGGCAGTAGGAATTTCGGTAATGCCATTACCGAAATTCAAAAATTTCTCTCTCCTACTTTTTCTTTTTCTCTCTCATACTATTGTTAGAATTTCAGCAACGATGTTGCCGAAATTCACTCTCTTTTCTCATTTCCCTAAATAACTTGGAACAGTGCCTATAACAACAAAAAAACTTCATTTTTTGCAATATTTAGCTGAAAGACTCACACAACATGTCATTTTTAATATTTTGAAAACCAAAGTCAATGTGATTCTAAAACGACTTCTATAGGCTTCAAGACCTCTCTTTGGGCAATGAATAAGTCATACTCACTCCCCCTTGCCTAATGGTCTTTTCACTTGATCAACGCGTCTTCCATGGGTCTCTCATACATCATCCATGGGAACCACATGTCAATCCCGCATGCACATATATGGGAACCCCACACGTCCATGTCCATGGGAACCTCACATCACACCATTATATAGCACCATTAGCAATATTCCTTTGTTAGGCTCTTTTTTTTTTTTTTTTTTTTTTTTTTTTTTTTTTTTTTGTCCAGGATCTTTATGCGTGGGCCATTTAGGCTTTCTCTGTCTCCATTGGGTAGGGACCACAAACACCTCACCACCTTCGCCGCACACGGCCATTAGCTCTGATTCCACTTGTTGGGATAAATCCTCATCTATATGTGAATTAAATTAAATATAATCCAAACAACAAAGAAAATAGAAATCTATGGAAGTGACATCTTGTAGTGGTAGGCAAAAATACCTATTTTATCCAAAAGCGCACATAGCATGACATTCCAATCTTTTAGATAGGAAGTGACTTTTATCTTATCTTCAATTTCATCATACGTATACACTCAAAAACATTATTTAGTTTAGGTTTTTCAAGTGATTATTTTAACTTTTTTTTTTACTAATTTTTTTTTTTTAGAATACTAAATATTTTAACACACACACGTGGAGAGAGGCGAGAAGGTCTTGAAGAAACTTACTAAATTTAAATATAATAAATTTAATTATTATTAAAAATGATAAATTACTTGTATTTTATATATAGTTATGTGTTTGAATTTATCCAAAATTCTTAAAATATACCATTGCATTTAAATAATTGTACCTAAATCCAAAAAAAAAAAAATTCTTTTTTTTTTTTGCTGAATAAAAAAAAAAATTGCTTATATGTCAATAAAACAATTCAATGGCATTAAATGGCTGTATGATGGCTATATGCCAAAGTCTACTCCCTTGATTACAGTTTGATCATTACTACAATGATTTTTGCACACATTATCTGCTGCAATTTTCAATTTAGCATGAAATGGAGAAGCTAATATCATTAGAGTGTTCTATTATATATATTTCTATTTAATTTTTTCAAGCTATTTAAGCCGTAAACTTCAAAACACATTCACATCAGTTTGTGTAAAAATTATTTTCTATTTTAGTATAAGAGCCTACTTTTTCTATTTTACACCGAAACTTTTCAAAGCTCCAACATCAAATTATGTATTCTACACTATATTTTATTAAAATATTATATTTTCATTTTTCTTCTTTTTTTTTTCTTTATCCCATATTCTCCCTTCCCCTCTGCCAAACAACGTTAGTCATCACCAAACAACATCAGCTAATGAATCCAACCAGAACAACCAAATCAATGATGCCCAATTGATAATCACAATATCAAACCCCATTTGTTTAGCTAACAAAACAAAAATTTCACAACAATAAATCAATCAAAAGTAAGGCTACTGAAATTGAAAATTAGACTTAGACTTATACAATTCTATCAACACTGCCTAGTAGAGACACAAAGTCAAGGAGCACAACGCCTTGAGGAGAAGATCGGCGCCACCCTAGTAGATACACAAACCCAAAAGCAAAAATCAAACCACTCATCAAGGATCTAGTCTAGTTGGCGCTGCCAAGAAAAATATCAAACTGAGTTCCTAATCGGAGAAAGGCTGTGAAGGAGAAGATCGATTGGTTTTATTGCAATAGATAAAACCAAAGTCAATGTGATTCTAAAATGACATTTATCGATTTAATTGTTCAAATGCGCCTTGTGCAAGTGTATGTTGTGTCCCACATTGGATATTTATTAAATAGATCTTGAGTTTATAAATAATCACATAGAACCCCAATTACATATATTTAATTTACTAAATAAATGAATCTTGAGTTTATAAATAACTAGTAGGTATCCCGCGTAATGCATAAGACAGTTAAATAAAAATTAAAAGTATTTATTTTGCTTAAAGATCTATGACTTGGCTTATAAAAAATGTGTAAATTGAAAATAAATGAAAATAAGTAATTTTTTATTCAATATAATGTTTTAGGAAAATTCTTTTTCTTTCATATCATTAGTTCCACATAACACATATAAATATTAATAATAAATTAATATTCTATTTTTTACTGCTTGATTGGAGGAATATAATAATAATAATAATAACAATAATAATAATAAAGTTTGTGAAAGTCATTAATAAGTTGTATGTAGAATATTGAAACAAAACCTACCGATAACAATAATAATAAGGGTCCGTTTGGATACATCTGAAAACTGAAAACTAAAAATACTGTAGCAAAATAATTTTTAAATATGTGAATAGTACACAGGACTAATTTTTAATAAAAAAATTGCTGAAAAGTGATATTTGTGGATCTCGTGAGTAGTGCACGGGTGCACTGTTCACGCTGAAAAGTCAACAATTATGACTACAAAAGAAAAAAGCTAAAAACGTAAATGCAAGAGGAAATAATCCGTATCCAAACTAATGCTAAAAATCCTACATAGATAATAGTTTTTAAGTTGTATGCATGACTTCTTTGCATTTACTTTTGTATTTTAACATTGCTTTATTATATATATAAGAAAGAGTCTTAACATGAGCTTTTCTCTTTTTTCTTTTATTCTAAAGTTTTTCAAAAGAAAAAATTGTAAAAAATCAAATTTCAGTATTATATATATATATATATATATATTTTGCTTGCTTTGTCCATGTAAAACTAAAAGAGGGGCATCCCTTTTACACAAACAATCTTTTTTTTTTAATAATCTTTACACAAACAATCAGACATGACAATTCAATAATATAAAATAGATGAATGTCAGAAGTATAGTAACTTTCAACCTTTTTATGCTATTTGATTTTGTTATTAGTTTTTATTTATTTTATGAAATAGGCCTGTTGCTCTATGTGGCACGTCACTTTTAAATCAAAGTCATCCCACGTGACCGTGGGAGAACAGGTGTACATTAAACAATTCAATGGCATTAAATGGCTGTATGATGGCTAGATGCCAAAGTCTACTCCGTTGATTAAAGTTTGATCATTACTACAATGACTTTTGCACACATTATCTTCTACAATTTTCAATTTAGCATGAAAGGGAGGAGCTAATATTATTAGAGTATTTGTAGCGAGTTTTGCAAATTTTATTCTATTTTGTTATTTAAAAAGTTACTTTATCAATTATATAATATAATTTTATAATATTTCTTGCATTTAAATTTTTATTTTTTTATTCTACTCACTAAAATAATATTTTTACTTATTAAAATAATATTTCTACACAATAAAATAATATATTACATAATTACTATCATTTACAATACAACACATTATTTATTTTTTCTTTCTGTTCAAGAACCACAATCACCACCATCGCTGCACTACACACACCTAACACCACCACCACCACCACCTACCCATCATCTACCGTCAACACCAAAAAAAAAAAAACCCAGATCATCAACACCACACCAAAAAAAAAAAAAACCATAGCAACCCACCACCACCACCCACCATCACCAAAACGACACAATCACAACCACTGTGACCCACACCTCAACCACACCATGATTCACCGTGACCCACACCTGTGACACCTCAACCACACCTTGATCCACCGTGATCCGTCGAACTTGAAACCAACCCACACCACATACTCAGCAACCACCGTGAACACAAACCTTAACCATAACCCATTGCCACCACCACCACCACTGAAGAGCATGACTGTGAGCAAAACCCACCACCAAAAAAAAAAAAAAAAAAAAAATAGACCCACATTGAGCAAATGTAGACCCACGGCAAGCAAAACCCAAACCCATGGCGTCAAACCCACGGTGAGCAAATCCCAGATTTACGCCAGCAAACTTAGACCCACGGCGAGCACACTCTGATTTTGTCCAACCATCCAATCGCCACTTCAAAACCCATTCCAAAAATCCAACACAATCAACCTAAACCAACACCGATCCATGTCACTACCATCAACCAGAGAGAAAGAAACCAAGCCACGTCACCGTCGTCAGCCAGGCCGATCTGCCGTGGTGTGGTGGCTATGGGTTTTGGGTCTGAAGATTGAAGAGAGAAGGAAGAGAGCAGAGAAATAACGAGAGAGAGAGAGAGAGAGGAGAGAGAAAGCATAGGAATTGTTTAATAAAAAGGAGGAGAGAGAGAGAATTAAATAATATTATTTATATTTACTATTCAGCTACAGTGCATTCTACATTTAGAATTACACTGTAGCTGAATTGCAAAAAAAATTGCAATTGTTGGCTTTTACCATAACCGATGGAGTGATGTTTTTGGGCTTAAATTGCAAATTGGGTTTACATTTGCAATATGCCCTATGTGCTGTGGATGCTCTTACAGTGTTCTATTATCTATATTTTTATTTAAGGAGTTTTTTAGTTGTTAAATTGTAAACTTTAAAATATTTATAGCCATAAACTTTAAAAACATTCACTTCAGTTTGTATAAAAATTATTGTCTCTTTTTGCATAAAAACTTTTATATATATATATATATATATATTTTTTTTTTTTTACACAGCAACTTTTCTAAAAATCCAACATCAAATCATGTATTATACGCTACATTTTATTAAAATATTATCTTTTAATTTATCTTTTTTTTTTTCTTTATCCCATGTTCTCCCTTCCCCTCTGCCAAACAAGGTCAATCATCACCAAACAACAACAGCTAATGAATCCAACCTAAACAACCAAATCAATGATGCCCATTTGATAGTCACAATATCAAGCCCCATTTGTTTAGCTAACAAAACAAAAATTTCACAACAATAAATCAATCAAAAGTAATGCTACTGAAATTGAAAATTAGACTTAGAATTATACAAATTTATCAACACTACCCAGTAAAGACACAAAGTCAAGGAGCAAAACACCATGCGGAGAAGATCGGCACCTCCTAGTAGATACACAAACCAAAAGCGAAAATCAAACCGCTCATCAAAGATTTAGTCTAGTTGGCGCTACCAAGAAAAAATAAAACTAAGTTCCTAATCAGAGAAAGGCTATGAAGGAGAAAATCTATTGGGAGGGAAGCTCAGAGAGAGAGAGACAGAGAGAGAGAGAGAGAGGGTACTAAGTAGTGAGAGATGACTGGGGAAAGAGAGTAGCAGTGTGAGAGAGAATGAAATAATATAAAAAGCGTGAAAACTAATAATTATAGGATACAAAGCTAAAGTAACATTGTATATTTACATAGTTATTTTAGCTCATTTGTATTTTTACAAACTTTTACACTATCTTATGTAGGTTTATTTTACTAGTTAAAATTGTGTAAATTTTACATCTTTTTCTATTAAGCATCCACCAATGTGAGTCTCTAAGCCTTGAATATTCCAAAATATCCATTCGCTAGCTCCCTGCTCATTTACAAGTTTAGATAAAGTTTAGCTACAAAATAAGTTGCAGCCTTAAGGTTACAACCTTACTTAATATCTTTTTATTGGAAATGAATTTTGATAAATCCACCATTGGATTACATTTTCTTTTTATATTCTTTATACTTGCAAAATTTCTAAAAATTAAAAATGAATAGTTATGCCATCAATAAATTGTTTAAATTGCAAATTTTTGTAATTTAAAATTATGCATAAAATATAATATTATAGATCATATAGTAAATAATATTCGATTTTCATAAAATTTGGGGTGTGTATTAAAAGTGTAAAAAAAATGAAATCCAATAGTTAGATTTTCGAAATATGTGGTAATATTAATGATATTGAGTAAGGTTATAACCTTAGGCTACAACTAATTTTGTAGCCAAAATTTGTCCTATAAGTTTTCAATTAAGAGGGACATATTCATAAAATAAAAGCTCACAATTTAGAACTGTTAACGTGTATAGTGTTATGGGCTTTAGGCCTAACTAGATTACTTGTATAGCATACATTCTTGTACTACACCTTTACTTGTACTACACTCTTATGCCTCCTATATAAAGGCACACATGTATATTATTTAATTGAGAAATACAATATTATTGAATTTAGTATTTCTAACATGGTATTAGAGCCACCTTCCTATGACCATGGTTTTCTGTCTTTACGGTGTATTACGAGCAATGTTTGTCTTCCTCGGTGTTTCTTCGCTACGTTCATCTTCTTTAGCTTCCCATCACTGCTATCAAATCTCTCCAGTATAGTCATGTCACCGATAGAAGTTGCATCAATACTATAAGACCATTTCCTTCCTTAAACCACCGTCACAAAGCCAAGTTTCATTCAATGGATCTTCTCAACCTTATCAAATCTCAAGATTTCATTAAGCTTCCATCTTGAATTTGAGAGGGGGTGTTAGAGATATATTAGCCCATTAGTATAAGCTCAATCCTAATTCTACTTTGTGTGCAAGCCAAGTCTCCTACTTGTACTAGAAGTCTATTAGTCTAGGGTTTAGTCTATTATTTTAGGATTTAGTCTATTATATATACACATGTTATGGTTCATTGTAACACAAAATTTGTACTATTTGTACTACACTCTAATATATTATTGATGTAGCCATTTAGGGTTTCCTCCATAGATGTAGGCCGTTAGGCTGAACCACGTAACCCTCGTATATTATTGTATTCTATACTTTATGTTTTCGCTTCCGCATTCATACTAGCATATTCAACATGGTGTATCAATACTCTTGCTCCGCCTGAAGATCTTGCACAAGACATTCCCCCTCGTCACTTAACTCGGGTAAGATCCATTCCTGTACATTTACTTGACTATCATTGTTACACTATCTTTGCTACACTACACGAGCCTCACACCTATCCTGAGGCTTCCACTGACCTTTTATGGCAGATTGCAATGAAAGAGGAACTTGACGCATTATTTAAAAACCATATTTGGGACTTGGTCACTCTCCCCCCTGGAAAATTTATGGTTGGTTATAAGTGGATCTACAAGATTAAGACTTGCTCTGATGGGTCCATTGAACGCTACAAAACTCATTTTGTTGTAAAAGGTTTTACACAAGAGTATGTGATTGATTATGAAGAGACCTTTGCTCCAGTTGCTCATATTTCATCTGTTCGTGCCCTCTTAGCTGTTGTTGCTACTAGTAAATAAGACTTTTTCCAGATGGATGTCAAAACTGCATTCCTTAATGGGGATTTAAATGAAGAAGTTTATATGCAACCTCCTCCTAGTCTCTCTATTGAATCAAACAAGGTTTGTCATCTTTGACGTGCACTTTATGGCCTTAAACAAGCTCCACGATCTTGGTTTGCCAAATTCAGCTCTACCATTTCTCGCTTGGGTTACATGGCCAGCCATTTTGATTCTACCTTATTTCTTCGTCGCACTGACAAAGGCACTATTTTACTTCTCCTGTATGTAGATGATATGATCATAACTGGTGATGACCTCAGTGTCATTCAAGAACTCAATGATTTTCTTAGTCAGCAGTTTGAGATGAAAGATTTTTGACATCTCAGCTATTTCTTGGGTCTTGAAACCACTCATTCTACAGATGGACTTTACATTACTCAAGCCAAGTATGCCTCTGAACTCTTGTCTCTAGCTGGACTCACTGATAGCAAGACTATTGACACTCCAGTTGAGCTTAATGCGAATCTGACTCCCTCAAGGGGGAAACCATTGTCTGATCCTTCTCTTTATAGATGCTTAGTTGACAGTCTAGTTTATCTTACTGTTACTCGTCTAGACATTTCCTATGTTGTTCACCAAGTGAGCCAGTATCTGCTGCTCCACAATCGACTCACTATGCTGTTGTCCTGCACATTCTTTGGTACCTAAAGGGCACTCTCTTCCATTGTCTTTTCTACTCTGCTTAGTCTCCTCTTATTTTTCGTGCATTTTCTAATGCTGATTGGGCAGGAGATCCTAATAATCATAGGTCCACTACTAGTTATTGCTTTCTTCTTGGTTCTTCTATGATTTCTTGGCGAAGTAAGAAACAAACTCATGTGGCCCACTCTAGTATTGAAACAGAATATCGTGCCGTTGCTAATACCACATCTGAGCTTCTTTGGCTATGATGGCTTCTCAAAGACTTAGGTGTGTCTACATCCTCTGTTACTCCTCTTTATTATGACAACAAGAGCGCTATTCATATTGCTCACAATGATGTCTTTCATGAACGGATTAAACACATCGAGATCGATTGTCATTTTATCCATTATCATCTTGTCCATGGTGCTCACAAGCTAATCTTAGTCTCTTTTACAGATCAACTTGCAGATATCTTCACTAAGTCACATCCTAAGGGACGCCTTTGTACTTTGGTTGACAACCTCAAGTTGGTTTGACATTCACCTTGAGTTTGAGGGGGGCTGTTAACATGTATAGTATTATGGACTTTAGGCCTAACTAGATTACTTGTATAGCATACATTCTTGTACTACACATTTACTTGTACTGTACTCCTATGCCTCTTATATAAAGGCACACATGTATATTCTTTAATTGAGAAATAAAATATTATTGAATTCAGTATTTCTAACAAGAACATCCTACTAAACTCACTTTTTCATCAATTTACGATCTCCTTATCTCTTATCTTGTTTGAAATTTAAACAGAGGCACCCACTTTTCTTCCTCGACCCTTATCATTTTTTTTAAAATTTGAATAGAAACACTATTTTTTTTCTTGCTTGTTTTACGTTCTCCTTTGTTTTGAACAGCAAAACATTCAGCAAACTCAAATTCACCACAGATTTTCAATACACAAAAAGAAAGGAATGAATGGAAAATTATGATACTAAATCCAGAAAAAAAAAAAAAAAGTTTCATCGCACACTCGAAGCACGTGTGATGAAACTAGTTTAAGATAAGCAAATACTCCCTTATCAGTTATCATAATCCATTTCGTCTCTTTTAAACAACACAAAGTTTAATGGTCCCACTCAAAAACCCACTATTATATTCTTGTTCTCAAGCTTTTGCCTTTCTCAGGTCAATTTGATATTTGAATTAGGGGATTCCACATAATTATTTTAAAATAAAATAAAAACACACACAATGTAATCTTAGATTTTAAACAATTCGATGAACAAGAGAGAAAATGAATTCTACATAATTTTATAAAAAAAAAAAAACAAAATAATGAGTCGCACATACAACTTTTCAAGTATATTGTTCCTAAAAACACTTTTCAAGTATATTGTTGTACTTTTAACAATTTTATATTGATTTATTTTAACAATTTACCTTTTTGAGCTTTATGTATTTAGATTTTTAGGGTCAATGGACTTAGGGGTATGTGTTGGGTTGGCCCAAAAATCTTTGTTGGGCTAAAGGCCCAATCCGAGAACACTGAATGGTCTGAGGATGTAGGAATATCAACCCATGGGACGCTACGGATAGATAAAGATGTGGTATTTGATTAAGGTCATCTATGAAGGTGGTCCGAGGAAGAATATATATCCTTGACTATGGTGAGACAAGATAGGAAAGGGTTGTCTAACGTCTAAAGGCAATATTCTAGAAGATCTTGTGAGTAAGAGTAGGCAAGGAGGATATACAAGATAAGAAGAAGGGTTGGAAAATATCTATGATAAAGCTATTACCACCACATTAAATGCCCTGCAACTGCTTCTCTGACCACATTAATGGGGAAATGATGCTTGAGTATCAGAATTCAGCCTTACAGCTGCCTCCAAAGACTTCAGGAGTAGGTTGATGAGACAAGTATCTAAATGAACAATCTGAATCATACGTGAAAATGAAGGAAGATGATAAAAAAGGCAGGAGAAGACGTTCAGGGAGGGGGAGGGGAGAAAACAGAGAGAAATACTGTACTTGTATCCATAATTGTAGCCTATCCTTGAAAGAGAAAAAGTTAATATAATTTGTCCTCAACTTGCATCCGATGATATATTTTGTTATGTAAACAGTTCATTGTGTGCGATACTAGGATCGAACCCATCATTTTTGCTATCCAATATCATTAGAATTTAAATTTTATGCACACTCTCTATAAATTTTATTATATCGGGCTTTTTGGTTCTATCCCTTTCTTATTATTGGGTTTATGTGCAACTTGTGACCTTACAAGATTAATATCTTGAGTTGATTATATTAATTATGAATTGAGTAATTAAAATTATTACATTTTATCTTACAATAATACTATTATGTAATTGTAGATTTATTTATTTTGCCCCCATTAAACAAAACTCATTGCTCTGCCACTGTTATAATATATACACATATCCCATTTGACTTTAGAGATCGACTAGTAATATTTTAGTAATAGTATTATTTAGTATGTCACTTCCTAATCATTTGCCTGCAAAAATTTGATGTGACACATCATTGTTGTCGGGTATAAAAATGAAAAAAAAAATCCTCTTTTACACCAAATGCTCATTGAATTAATCGTTGACATATAACAAATTTGTTAATCAAATGGAATATCCATTATAGGCATGGATGGAGCCATGGTTGGATTTGGGGGTAATGTTCTCCCATTTTTTTTTTTTAAATATTATTATATACTAGTGCTCAGGGACTTTTTTTTTCCCCTAAAGAATAAAACTTTCTTATATATTAATTTGGGCTTGGTTGTGCGTACTCAGAGATTTTTTTATTTTTTCCTAAAGAACTAAACTTTCTTATATACGAATTCAGGATTGATTGTGGAGTTATATCACAAAATGACTCTAACAAAAAATCTGCATGAACAAAAAACAAAGTGGTGTAGTGAGCCTCTGCAATAATAATAAAAGCGATATAGAGAAAAGATTGAAATAAAGATAAGTATTTATTTTTTAAAGGAGCAATAATTTGAATTCAAATAGAACATGTTTGTTTTAATTAAAAAAACATATAAAATGGTGGGTAATTTGGATGAAAAATAAAAGAAAAAGATAAATTTTAGGGAAAATAAAAGGATCAACATGAAGGGGAAAAATGAATAAGAATAACTAAATTTTAGTGAAAAAAATGAACATAAGAGAAATTTTATTAGAAAAAAATATGAACGTGAAAAGAAAAAAAAAAACCTAAATTATAGGACTTCATTTTTTGAAAGAAAAAAATATTTAAAATTTAGAGAAAATAAAAAGATCAACGCAAAGGTGGAGAAATAAATAAAAAATGGCTAAATTTTATGGGAAAAAAATGAATGTGAAATAAATTTTAGGGAAAAAAAAAGATGAACGTTAAAAAAAAAAAAAAAAAAACCTAAAATTTAGGACTTCTCTTTTTGATGTTATTGACTCTATTGTTTAAAGAGAAATTATTGAATACTGAATAAGAGTATTTTTTACTTTAAAAAATCCTGTTTAAGGAGGATAATCCTCTTATAGATAGTATAAATATGGGTATTAATTTTAGCAATTTTTTTTTATAAAATTATACTTTTGCCCCTCTATCCCTAATCATAAGACTGGTAAAGTAGTGATATGGCTACATGTCAAATTGTGAGAAATATAATTCAAGAGTGCGTTAATGCATTTGATTATTCAATGAAAAAGAGGGATTGAATCCATTCAATTATTGCACTATGTAATTATATGTTTGTGATACTTAAGAATTTAAAATGTAAAAAATTTAAAAATTTAGAAGTTAAAAACTTTAAAAATTGAGAAAAATGTCATTTTGGTCTCTGTATTTTGGTACTAGTTAACATGGTCCATATTATTTTCAATTTGTAATCAATTTAATCCCGGTTAAGTTTATTTCTTTTAAGAAATCAACCAAAAAGTAGCCCAAGCTTTTTTATTGCTAAAACATTAGAAACATAAAACTTGTAAATGTCAGGAGGGAAATAATTCCTCCAAGGTAAAACGAGAAAAGAAAATCTTGCTCTCCGGGCTAGAGCATATGCCAAAGAATTGCCTTGTCGACATGTATGAGAGAGAGAAAAATACTGTAAAGAACTAACTGAAAACATAATGTCTTTGATCAAATGACCCATGGATGGGTGGTGAAAACGTTGTTTTTTAATCGCCAAGGTTGATGCCTCTGAGTCTCCTTCAAAGATCGAGCTCTGCAAGTCAAGTTCTTGATTAAAAGTGACCGCCCTTCGAGCTGCAATGGTTTCCACAGCAACTATGGACAATGGTAGAGGGATGATCTCTGGCAGGGCTACCAGCACTTCACCAGAGGAGTTTCGAACCGCAACTCCAATACCTACTGCTCCCAATTCTTCAAAAACAGAGTCATCAAAGTTTGTTTTCAAGGTGCTCAGGTCAGTTGGCTTCCAGATGGCTTCCTTTGGTGGCTGCTTGATGATAGGCTTGACATGAAGATGCTAATATTCTTCAAGATGCTGCTGTGCCAGGTCTGAGAGTTTGTCCAATGGCACCACTGCCTCCTAGGCTCTAATTTTGTTTCGATGATTCCATATGAACTAGCGAGTTGTGATGAAAAGCTCCGGTCCTCGAGGATTCTGCCAATTTACTAACAAAAAGTTCTTACGTGGCAAATGATTTGCAAAATTAACACACTTGAAGTTTATGTGGCTATTAAAAATCTATAATTATAATTATAATTTTCTTTTTGACATTTAAAAAATGTTATGTCAACAATTTTTTTTTTAATTGCTTACGGGACATAACAAACAATTTACATAATTAAAGGCATATTTGGTAGAATATAATAGGCATTGTAATATTATAGTTATTCTTATAATTTAATTATTCAATAATTTGGTTATGTTTTTATTATAGGAAATAATCATTCATTATAAATAGTTATTCCTTAAAATGAGGAACAACTATTCCTCTTTATAAGGGTCGTAATAACTATTACTTAGTAAGTATAATAATTTCTAACATTAATATATGAGAAATGATGTCCACAACATTTTCACAATATTTTTACAACAAATCTTAAGTGACAGGTTGTTATTGTTGGAATAAAAAAGTAATTTTAGTGTTATATGTTCAAATTTGAATCAATAACAACTAACCACCTATGATTTGTTGTGAAAATATTGTAAAAATCTTATGTACGTAGCACTTTTCTTAATATATTTCTAAATGAACAAACAAGTAACAATTATGAAAATAAAAAATTATAAAAAAAATAACTCATTTCTCTCAAATTTAAAATATATTATTTTTTTAGGAAATATAATTGTATATGTAAGATATTTCTTAAAATAGATTTTAAGTTTTATTCTAATATTGCAGCTTACAACAAAACTAATAAATATGTTTAATTATTTTATTACAACACATTTTATTTCTAATAATAAAGATAATCATTCATGTTGTAATTCATATTCAGTATGTCAAACGTGACCTAATACACTTAAAGCTTACATGACTTGTCCTACTATCCCTTAAAAGTTACTATAACTTTTGAATTGAATTACAGTGTGTCATTGTGTTAAAACGTATTTCCATCTCCCTTGTCCTTGTGTGTGTTTGTTTCTCCAACAAAAATAAAAAGGGTTACATAACTATTAAAATAATAATAAAAAATTTATTTGGTATTTATAAAAAGTCACGATTAAAAATAAAAAATAAAAACAAAGTTTTTTTTTAATCAATTTTAAAGAAATCTACTTTCTAAAAAAAAAATAAATAAATAAATAAAGAAATCTGAGACATACTTGGGATTTCTCAATTTTGAACTTTATTTCTCCATCATGTTTGTTTAGGCCCTCACTACCAACGTCTACGATGTATAACACACTTTCTCTTCTACCATCACCGGTCTCTAAAACCAAGACCAAAACCCGTACTCAATCCTTAAAGAGGACCCAATCGAAATCTGCCACGTCCAAAAAACGCTGAACAGTGGCTGTTGTGGATTTGGGAAATATGATAAAATTAATTGCATATCTGAAAATTTTATGCATTTTGAGTTTGGGAAATATGAAAATTCAAGTGAATTTTTTTTTTAAAAAAGTTGTTAATGGATTTATATCCAAATTTCGCTCTTCCTTCTCTACCTCAAAAATATTTCTTGTAAATATTTCTTTCATTTACTGTTCATTTAACCAACGGTTTGGTCTCCGAGATTATACTGTGGGTTTGGGAAGAGAACGATAGATTTAGGTGCGTTTGGTAGCTAAGAAACTAAAAGGTAAAAAAATATATAAAAAATAAAAATTTCTGGAATAGAAATTGAGATATTGGAACTGATTTTGTTAAGATTCTTTTTCTAATTGAGAAATATTTTCCTTTATTTAGACACTAACATGACATTTTTTAAATGTAAAATAACTTGTTAATTATTGTTTTAGAAGTGGCATAAGTTTCAAGCATATTAGCTGTGCAAGTTGTTTGTCCACATAGGCATTTTTCATTAATGAATTAACGGTAATGTTCAAATTGATTGTAATTTGAGAATAATATAGACTAAATTAGCTGCTATCAAAATGTTGAGACAAGATTAAATGTGACATCAAAATATAAGGATAAAAATGATAATTTGGTCTGATTTTTTTAATAATCCAATAATAACTATGATTAAAAAAGAATTTTTTGGATAAATAATAAAACAAAAGCAGCCAACCATTATGGTCTTTTTTTATTTATTTAAAATATGTATCTTACTTGGTTGATACCTATATAATACCTATGGGAAACTATTTAAATTATACTACAATTTATTTGTTCATATCTTATCAAATTCTTTTTTTTTTTTTTTGAAAAGTAATAAAACAAAAGCAGTCATCGCCCACTATTACAGTCTTTTTTATTTATTTAAAATATACATTCTACTAAGTTGGTACCTATACAAAACCTATTGGAAACTATTTTAAATTATAAAATAATTTTTGGTTAGCGATTAATGATAAATAAATACATGCCAAAATATGATATGCAAATTCAAAAAAGAGGGACAATATTTATATTGGTTTTGTAGACTTAGAGTTTGTTTAAAATCTGTTTATTCTACTGAAATTGAAAATTTTTTGTTAAAAATATCATATATATATATATATATAAAAGTAAAAATAAAATAAAATAATATAACAAAACGTATAAATAATAAAAAAATATAATAAAACCGTAAATAACAGTAAAAATAAAAAATTAAATCGAATTTTTAAGTGGGAGACTATACTGTTCAAGTCAATCCAGTCCCACCACACAACTTGCATTAGTTGACAGCCGTCCGTCTGGCTTGGACAGTACCTCGTGTTCATGCTTAACGGGGACCCATACCTTGTCCCCATAAATGCCAACTTTTTCTTCACGCTCGTGATCTTGATAAGAACAACAGCCTCAACTATTGGTCCATTATAAAAGCACCACCACCAGCTTTATTTTAGATTCACATATTTGAGAGTTGAGATTCGAACCCTTACTCTCTCTTCTTATAAAGAATAAGAAGTAATGGGTAAAAATGAGAGGGAGGAGAATGATTTTGGTCCAGAAAATCACAACCAGGAGGAGGAGGAGAAGAAGAAGCAGCTGAAAGAAGAAGAGTTGTCAGTGGAGAGGATATTTGAGAACCAAGAAGTTCCATCATGGAGAAAGCAGCTGACAGTGAGAGCCTTTGTGGTGAGCCTTGTGTTGAGCATACTGTTCAGCATCATAGTCATGAAACTCAATCTCACCACGGGTATTATACCTTCTCTCAATGTCTCTGCTGGACTCTTGGGCTTCTTCTTCGTCAAGACTTGGACCAAGTTACTTCACAAGTCTGGCCTTTTGAGACAGCCCTTTACAAGGCAAGAAAACACTGTTATCCAGACCTGTGTTGTTGCCTCCTCCGGAATCGCCTTTAGTGGTATGCTTTCTTTTCTTTTACCCTTTACAACTACTCTACTTTCTTGTTTTAATATTAGTGGATTATTTTAGAAGTCGGGTTTTTGAGTGATGGCAACGTCTCTTCCACTAAACCTGAATTAACAAATTTATTGCACACTTGATCTATGGCTAAAATCCTTGAATCAGATTATATTCTTTTTCGCCACCGCACAATTCGTTGCTATCATCCCACTCTATATAAATATAAGTACTCGTGAAATATAAGAGAGAATGGCTGAGTTCAAGTGTCCAGAAGGAATTTTACACGCACACACTTAGAGCTAGTTAATAAATTTTATCTGGTATAAAAAAAAAATTATATTCTTCTTCTTCCCCCATTTATTTGTATTTTTTCCTTTTTAATTATGACATATCTATATGCTAAACATAAATCTGACTTTTACTTTGTTAGTCATAGAGACTGCCAATTGCCAAAGAGTCAATCTTGTAATCTAAATTCTAAGTAAGTGTTTGAGTTTTCAAGTACACTGTACACAGAAAGTGAATTATCAACATAGAAAATACAACTATCAGCCTTTTTATAAGTCAAAGATCTTTTACCTGTCACTTTTAGGCAGACCCTATCAGACTTATCAATATCAAGAATCGCTGGACGGCTCAGAGCCTCACATATCACTGATTTTTGGGCATATTTTGATTTTATATAGGGCTTTTGTTATTAAAATATAGTTGCTTTTTGAGAGTAGAAAAAGCATAATAACATGCCACTAAAGCATAAAAAATTGGACATTTTTACAACAGGACTGAAATATCCTTTTTTAAGTTCTTTCATCTTCCTTTCCTTTAATAACAATTTCTCAGCTGGTAATATCTACAAAAACCCCCCACCCAAATACCCAAATTTCAAACCCAAGCCAAATTGTCAAGCTTTTTCACATTCCAAATTGAACCCAGTCACCAAAGCAACCCAGATACAACCAAAAGCAAAGGAAGGAAAAGTACAACGAAAGGCAGAAAGAGAAAAAGGAGAGCGACAGCTGTAGAGGTGGTGGTGGCGCCGGTGAGCACAGCTCACAGAAACGGTGGTGGAGCTCAGCTCAAGGCTTTGGCTTTGGCTGATACGAGGGAGAGGATCGAGATAGCAGAGAGGGAGTGAGACGGATCTGCTGGTGGTGGTGGGTGGGTTACAGATCTGGCGAGTGCAGTGGTGTTGGTGGACTTTTTTTTTTTCTCAGGGATTGAAACGTTAGAGAGAGTGAGAGACCAAGAGAGAAGGAGGAGGGACAAGGGAAGAAGAGAGAGAAGGCTTCAAAACGTTAGAGACAGAGAGAAGAGCATTTTTGTCTTATAAGTAACAAATTTAACTTTTAAAAAGTGTTTTTCTTTCTTCCATAAATGTGGAATCACATGTAACTTGAGAAGGCTGTTTTTTATTTTTTGGCTGAAAGCTTGAGAAGGCTTCAAATCTTAGAGACAGAGAGAAGGATATGTTTGTCTTATAATTAACAAATTTAATTTTTAAAAAAGTGTTTCTTTCTTCAATAAATGTGGAATCACATGTAGCTTATTTATTATTTAATTTCTTCTTAATGGGTGTACGGTATCTGTTAATAGTAATGGGTTCGGTTAATAGCACACTCTAAGTTATTTATTTTTAAAAATATTTTTTCAAAAATTAAAAAAATTGTTAATACTTTGAAAATTCTTGAGAAAATATTTTTTTGACAGCTTTTTTTAATTTTTGAAAAAATATTTTTAAAAATAGATAACTTAATGTATGTCTTAGCAAAATCTTTATATAATTAAGGAGTAAAAAAAATCAGCTGCTACTATTAAAAAAAAAATTGATGATTTCTAGGAAAAACAAACGCATATCATCAAACCTTTCCTTTTCCTATCTAAAAATAAAAAACCCTTTTCCTTTTCTACTCCTAAAAGATAATATTTTAGTGGGTCTAATTAGTTTAATCGATGAAGTCTCTATTCATATAGCAAACCTCATAGTTTTAATTTTTAAATCTTATTATCTCATATAAAAAATGGAGTCCATCCTAGCCAAAATATCTCTATTAGTTTTGATGAAGGAGGGAAAAAAAAGTTCCACCCATCATAGTAATAAATATTGAAGTGTGCCAATGTGTTTCTATTAGTTTTGTTAAAAGGAAAGCAACTGAAAGTTTTATCTTATGTAATGTGCTACCCACACATAGTATAGTATTATATAGAACAAGTGGCATGAAAGTCCTTTTTTTTAATAAGCTCCATAATTGTCCGGTTTTATCTTGTCTCTTTTCGTAGGATGATGCATGTGGACAGTGAAATGGCACATGCTTCCATAATCTTACCTCCAAATCATCCACAAGAAACTAGATATTTTTGTTAACTTAGAAGAAAGATTCCAGTTCACCCATTAACAAACAAATAAATAAAATAAGAAGAGCATATGGAAAAACCATGATAAAATGAGGGGAGAAAATTTTTTTAGGAAAAAGCATGTAATCTTGCTTTGCACGTATTCTTAAAAGGTTCATAGTTATCCATTGGCCATTCTAGTCCTCATCTTGGTTCCCACTGACCATGAACTTGTATTTGTGGTTTGAGAGACATGCAGAAGTTAGTTGCTACTTGCCACGCTCTCTCTCTTTTTTTTTTGGTGGTAAATAACTGAATTGTATTAGAAAACAAAGCAAAGTAATGCAGGGGGGAATCCATGTGCAAAGCTTTTCAAAATCTGGGAGCTCGGGAGGGGTTCACGACAAAGCCAGCAAAAGAGTTTGTCACTGCCCACTTACACAAGGCGTGTGCCAATACATCCCTGAGGACCCAAACAAAAATACAAGATTCAAAAGAATGTGAGAGATTGATTATATCCTAAATTAGGCCTTGCACTTTCCAGTTGGAGTGTGTACCTCCTAAAATAAAAAAGACAATAAAATTTTTTGAATCACCCTCAAAAATTACTCTGGGGAAGTACAAACATATTGCTCTTTAATAGTTGAAGAGCTGTGTAAGAAACACATATCACTCTTTCATAACATTTCATTCTAATACACTTTTTTTTTCCCCTTTTGCATTTTACATTTCCACATTAAGATGTGCTTTTTTTTTTTTTTTTTTTAAGTCTTAACATGTAAAATATATCCTGCACTAATCAAAATTATTTTTATAATATACAAAGAACTGAAATTTTTAACTTCAGTGAAAGTGAGGGTGTAATTGAGGCTAGTTAAATATATCATTGGGATGTTTCAGCTTGGTTGAATTTTAAAAATAGCGGTTTTTGGAAAAAGAATTGATCGCGATTTTGAACCTGTTCTTTCCATGACTCCTCTTAACTAAGACAGGAGATCTAATTCTAATGCTTGAAGTCAAAATCTATTTGATTTCATCATACGTATTTGTTTGGTTGGGTTAGGTCATACATATTGAAAAAAAGATAAAGTATTCCTTTATTTTCATTTTCGACTCATTATATATTGAACCCTTTTTCTTCTATTATGGCTCGGCTATCCCCCTAGCCGAGCCATTCCCTTTTAGAATACAAATACTGAGCTGGACAAGACCAATAAAATAATATATATATATATATATATATATTCCATGAGCAAAAAAGAAGAGAGAGGGATTCGAACCCTCAATAGTTCTTTGTTTCAAACTATACCGGTTTTCAAGACCGGAGCTATCAACCACTCGGCCACCTCTCCGAAAGATTATTTCTATTTTATTTTATTTTTTTTTCTAACGAATAGAACATGGATATATGAGTTGATACCATTACGACCTATATATATAAAGATAGCCGGTGCGATCCTATGGGTCTAGCTTTCGATTTGTATATATATATATATATATATATATATATATATATATATATATAGATAATGATTTGGTGGGCCTCTTTTAATGAAGTAAAAAAATAAAAAATAAAAACCTTGCCCTTGATCTCATGTCTTAATTTAATAAGGTGGTAAAAGGTGCTAATAAGTCATACAGCATTAATAGATTCGTGGTAAAATCCCTCTATGATACGTTTTATTAGAATTTTTGGCTGATACAATTTTTTGGCCGATACCAATAAAGGGATCAAATGGTATATAGTTTCTTTTGTTGATAGATTGGAGGATTAGAAAGATGACTATTGCTTTCCAATTGGCTGTTTTTGCATTAATTGCTACTTCAGCAATCTTACTGATTAGTGTACCTGTTGTATTTGCTTCTCCTGATGGTTGGTCAAATAACAAAAATGTTGTATTTTCCGGTACATCATTATGGATTGGATTAGTCTTTTTGGTGGGTATCCTTAATTCTCTCATCTCTTGAACCTATTTGTTCTATTTAGATCCAAAAATGAAATGATCCCCTCCTAATTCTTTCATTTTCAGGTTGTGAGACATGTTAAAATGAAATATAAGTCCCCAAAATGCAAATAAAGAAAAAAAAAAAAAAGATGAAAGGGAGGGGTCAAACAAACTTCTTATATTTAACTATTTAAAAATGAAATTAAAAAAAAAATAAATTAAATAATTTTATTATACTATTTTGTAATACTATTTTAATTAAATAGTAGAAATTTTCTATAATATTTATAATACTATTTTGTTGATAATATTTTTTTGATAATAACAATATTTATTTTATTATTAATAAAATTGAATGATTATAATTTTAAATTTATATATTCTAATTTCACTATATAGTTATTGTTAACTATATATAGTATTTCTATTAGAATAATATCTAATTTTATACAATTCAAATTTGATATTATTCTAATTACTATTAATATTTTTAATAATTTATAAAGAATCTAAATTCATTTTTTATTAAATGAAAATAAGCATTTTGCAATTACTCTGAAAAACAAATACCCACTTGCCCTTGCAAGTTTCATTTGAATAGACTGGACAAAATTGAGCTTTTTTTTTTAGTATCTGGCAGACCTGCATTATTTAGTAGTTTAGTACACATCTCAGCATAAATTTAATAAAGCCTAAGCTCAGTTGTTTTTCTGTGGCAACTGGTGGCCCCTTTTTCTATCATTGCGTTAGAGTTCTCTGATCTTGTAAGTCCATAATCAACATAGGTACTCCAATTTTTTAAGTCCTAATACTTTCAACTTGGGTACCGTTTATCCAAAGATAAATGTTGTGTCAATAACCTATGTAATATATGGTGATTCCATAAATATATATGAGATTTAATTTTTCCTTCTATTTTTTTTTTCTTGTACAAAGATATGTTTAACTTGTCCAAATATCATCTGGAAAGTGGAGTGTTGCTCCAAAACTCCAAGTTTTGTTGTGTCAAGTTTCTAAACATGTTTCATGATGAAAATATGACCCAATCTATACGACAAACAAAAATTATTTTGTATAATTTAGAATCAATAACATTTTTCTCGAACTTGACTCTAACTGGTAGACTGAAAATTCTTTCTTTTAAATGATATGTACTGACAGGAGGTTTTGGAAGCTACCTCTTTGCAATGAGCGAACGTATAGCCAAACAATCAACAGATACACTTGATTTCAAAAAACTATCTTTGGGATGGATCATCGGCTTTCTCTTTATAGTTAGCTTTCTTGGACTCTTCTCAGTGGTGCCTCTTCGAAAGGTAAGCAGAATATTTGTGCATGTTCAGTGAATAAACACTTTTCATTGGTGGGGAAAAAAAGAAAAGAAAAGAAAAGAAAAGAAAAACAACGTTGGAAATAAGTTCATTGAACACAAATAAACTTTGTCATAGTGCTTATTTTTCTCCAATGATGTGGATTACGGTTGGTGTCAGGTTATGATAATAGACTTCAAACTGACGTATCCAAGTGGTACTGCAACTGCTCATCTTATCAACAGCTTCCACACACCCCAAGGAGCCAAGCTAGCAAAGTAAGGCAGTGTGGCACTTAATGGCTTCTAGTTAAATGTGAAATGAAAATTTACAATATCTTTCTTCGGTGATTCTACTTTTCCAGGAAACAAGTGAGAGAGTTGGGCAAATTTTTCACCTTCAGCTTTTTATGGGGTTTCTTTCAGTGGTTCTATACTGCCGGAGATAATTGTGGGTTTGCATATTTTCCTTCATTTGGGCTCAAAGCATTTGATAACAAGTAAATCAATAGCTACCCTCCACTTTCATTTTAATAAAAAGTTCATTTTACTTTATTTAAAGAATAAATTGCATTAGTAGGCTTTTTGCTTCAACTAAGCCCCTATTATTTATGAATGTTTTGGCTAATACTAATTCGTGATTATCTGCAGATTTTATTTTGATTTCTCAGCAACATGTGTTGGTGTAGGAATGATTTGCCCCTATATTATAAATATATCAGTTCTGCTTGGAGGGATTATTTCTTGGGGTCTGATGTGGCCCCTCATAGAAGATAGAAAAGGTGACTGGTATCCTGCAGACCTCGGCCCAGGCAGCTTCAGTGGTATTCAAGGTTACAGGGTAAATTCCCACTCAAAGAGACAATTTCAGAAGGCTTTTTATTTATTGAAAAAATTAATTTATTATAGCTTTATACAGGTATTTATTGCCATAGCCATGATCCTGGGAGATGGTCTATATAACTTCCTCAAGATTCTAAGTCGAACCCTCTTAGGTTTGTTTCATCAGCTCCGGTACAAAGATGTGAGCTCTGAACTCCCTGTTGCAGACCATTCTAATGATGTGAGCTCTCAGTCTCAGCTCTCATATGATGACAAGCGACGGACCCAACTCTTTCTCAAAGATCAAATTCCAGTAATGTTTGCCGTTGGAGGCTATGTTGCTATTGCTGCCATCTCTATGGCCACTCTTCCACATATCTTTCACCAACTCAAATGGTATTACATATTGGTCATCTACATATTCGCCCCCACATTGGCTTTCTGTAATGCATATGGTTGTGGGCTCACTGATTGGTCCCTTGCATCCACATACGGAAAGCTTGCCATCTTTACTATTGGAGCATGGGCGGGTGCCGCACATGGTGGAGTTCTTGCAGGCCTAGCAGCTTGTGGAGTAATGATGAACATTGTCTCGACAGCCTCTGACTTAATGCAGGATTTCAAGACTGGTTACTTGACACTGGCTTCACCCCGCTCTATGTTTGTGAGCCAAATAATCGGCACAGCAATGGGCTGTGTGATTTCCCCTTGTGTGTTTTGGCTATTTTACAAGGCCTTTAATGACCTTGGGCAACCTGGAAGTCAATACCCTGCTCCTTATGCTGTTGTGTACCGCAACATGGTTTTGTTGGCGGTAAAGGGCTTCTCAAGTCTGCCAAAGAATTGCCTTCTGCTCTGTTATGTGTTCTTTGGTGCAGCCATTCTGATCAATTTGATTAAAGATTTGGTGGGTAAAAAGTGGGGACGGTTCATTCCACTTCCAATGGCAATGGCAATACCTTTCTATATAGGATCATATTTTGCCATTGATATGTGTGTTGGAAGCTTAATATTGTTCGTCTGGGAAAAAATAAACAAGGCCAAGGCAGATGCTTTAGCACCTGCGGTAGCCTCTGGTTTGATATGTGGGGATGGGATATGGACTTTGCCTGCTTCTATCCTTGCTCTGGCTGGGGTTAAGCCACCAATTTGTATGAAGTTTCTGTCGAGGGAATAATGCTAAGGTTGATGCATTCTTAGGATCATAGGGCTAAGTTTAGTATATAAGAAATGAATGTGAAGTCAACCTGGTGCATCCAAGGACTTGTAAAATAACACTGAATGTCTTTTTAGCTTTAATTCCTGGTGTGGAGACAAGAATAGGTATAGCAAAGCAGCCATAAATGTGATCATAAGATTATGTATGTTTTTACCAAACTTTATTACCAGGAAGGTAAACTTTTACTTAGTCTCCTTTTCTCTCTCTCCCTTGTGGGCAGATGTGAATATTTTTTCTGAAATATTGGTTAAACTTCTTTTCTTTGCTGCTTAAATATCCCTTTTTTCCCACCACGTCTCCTTAGGTGGCTTTGACTTATAGAGAAAATTTTTAAACACTAATGTTATGGCTGGTACAGATTATGCTGCTAGTGTAACTGAGAATTGATATTTTGTGAAACTTCGTGGGGATTCAATTGCATCATCTCTCAAGGCAAAGATGAGAATTGCCTGAAGAATTTGACACTGTCAGAATTAGTTGAAGAATTTGACGGCTTGAAAATATAAATTGAGTAAAATATTGTTACGGATGACATGAAATTGCTTGGGATAAGTTAAAGATGGCAGCAATAGCCTTAACTAATTAGAGGTCTTATTAGATTTGGATGAGTATTAGTTGTTAGTTTTGAAAAATATTACTGTTAGTTTTGTTATAAAGCCTACGTTTGATAATAGCAATCTAATGAATATTAAGCAGAAAATTATTAGCAGTAATGCTAAGTTCACAAGATGAGTAATTTGAGTATGTGTTTATTTATAAAATTGTAATGTTTAAATTCCAACTTTAAAAGGATATATGAAAATCGCCAGTCACACTTGCGTTATACTCTAAAAGAACTAGATTAGTATAACAATTGGGACTCCTTGTATTGCTTATGAACTGATCAAATCTACACAATTAAGGTATAAAATTCACAATCTTTCGAGGGGAGTTGTCAGTGTAAAAGCCCAACAAATTTTAAGCCCATTGTACTGTTGTCTTGTTACTTGTATACCTATACAAAAAAAAGGAAGACACTTACACAGTTTTACACAAATAATTTGTTATAAATTCTAACAAAATTCAATCCAATCCAAAATGCCAATAGAGTTGTTGCCCTGTTGACATTGGAGATTAGGTGTAATTGATGAAGTGGATAAAGAGTTGGAAGTGAGTTAACATGAAGTGTAGGGCTGTAAATGAACCAAGCTGATCATGAACAACTCGGGCTCAGCTCGATAAAAAGTTTGTTCATGTTTGTTTGTTTATAAATAAGCTAAGTTTGAGCTTTAGTTTTAAACTCGTTTAATAAACAAGCTGAGCCCAAGCAAAAAAATTTGTTCATGAACAAGCTCGTGAGCTATTAGGCTTGATATACAATAATTCAAGTATAGATTCATTTATAAGTTTATATGTGTTAGCTAAATATACTCATTACACAAATTTTAATAATGACATGGCCAACATGAGACTACTACCTATATTACCTTAATTTTTTCCTTCATTTTAAATTGATCAAGAACCACTTTAGACTATAGTTATATTTAAAAATATATAAATAATTAAGTAGGCCACATATGATCCTTCCCAATCAATTATTTAAAGTAAAGTTATGAAATATATTAATATTTTCTCATTCACAATAGTTACAAATATGTATTTTTCTAGTCCTTCACCATCTAACGTGAATGTAAAAATTGTATTTTGAACAATTACTGAAGCTGTAGATAAGGAATGATAAATGAATGAATTTAATTATGTAAATTATTAATTTGAATAATAGCTAATCATAAGCAAAATTAGATGCATGATAAAATGAGTATACTATTTTCTTTTTCTTTTTTCTTAATTTTAGAGATTTAAGCATTTAATAATGTAATTTTTTTAGATCTCAAGCTCAAAAACTTGACTTGAGCTCGAGTTTGAGCTTGATATTAAGCTTGAGTTTGGCTTGACTAATTAATCTAATCAAGCTAAGCCAAGCTCAAGCTTAAGCTTTTTGGCTTTCCCACAAGCTCGTGCTTAAGCTCAAACACCATTTTTAAGCTTGTCACAAGCTCAAGTCAAGCTCGAACTTTTGATTTTTCCTAACGAGCCAAGCTTGAACATGCATTACTCGACAAAACTCATCTCGTTTACAGTCCTAATGAAGTGTGTCTTGTGAAGGAGTGGAGACATTGTGGTGGTAGTCACAGTGTTGCAGTGGTGGAGCCTTGGACATTGGAGGTTGGTCCGGTGAAATTTTGGTAACACAATAAATGCTAATGTCAACACTGCACATGCAAGCATTTATGGCCACAATTATCAAATATTTGATGGATTGCAATCAATAGAAACACTGCATTCCTTTGAATACATCATTTGAGCCATCATGGAAAACTATTAGGAACTAGGCAAAGCATAGGAAAATAGTACTATCTCCTCTAACATGGCGAACCCTATTGTTCTTTGAGAATATCTAAAAATTGTCATTTAAGTCCCACTACAATTATTCTCTCCCTGTGATATACAGTATATTGTATATATATACTTCGTAGCTAAAGGTTGCATAGTGTTAAATATTAGTTATGATATATTCCATGTTGAATATGCTTGAATATAAGCGGAAGAGAGAAGCATAAAATAGGAACACAAGAACATAAGGTTTACGTGATTCAGCTTTACGGCTTACGTCCACGGAGGCAATGACGGAGTCAGGATTTCAGTTTTGGGGGGGGGGGGGGGGGGATTCAAAAAAATATTAAAAAAATAGCCTAAAGAAAATCAATCAATATTAATAATAAATAAATAAACAACCGTAAACAACTATAATTATTATAATATTTAATTGTGTCTCTAACATTACTTATTATTATAATATTATATTATGTATAATATTAATATGATGCCCATTGATTGAGTTGTTGCGGCTAGTTTGAAGGAAAAAATAAAAAGGGTTGGGGGGAAAATATAAAAGGGCAGCAGAAATAGAGTGGTGAAATTATGTGTGACAAAGACTTTCAAAAAGTGAGAGCTAAAACCTTTTTCTTAGGTGCTAGGCTTATTGATTAAGTAGAATAGGTTTTTGACTTTTTTCTTATGTCAGTGGTACAATTTGGTTATTGTGAGAATGATTCTTTGTTTATTTTTTTCTCATATCAGGAGGGGCAAGACCTTAAAGAGTTAAAGTTGTTGTTCATTTAAAACACATATTCTAAGAGGGGGGGGGGGGGGGGTGGCACTTGCCCCCTCTTGTCCCCCCTTGGCGTGCCTCCCAGCTCCATCCCTGCACGGAGGAAACCCTTAAGGACTACATCTTTATTATATAAGAGTGTAGTACAAAATTTGTGTTACAATGAATCATAACATGAGTATATATAGTAGACTAAACCCTAAATAATGATTATTAGTACAAGTAGGAGACTTGACTTGCACACAAAGTAGAATATATTAGGCTCGGGCTTATGCTAATGGACTAACATATCTCTAACACATAGGAATCAACTTATTGGGTGAGTTAATTGAATATTCATTCTTCTGCAGTTCATGACATTCATCTACAAATTGGAACCAATTCTTCTATGGGTTTTATTTTATTTTTTTAATTAATAAATAAAGAAAATAAGTACATAGGACTTACAAGAAGATTAGTACGATCAATTAGTTATCTTATTGATCGGTTTAACTATGAATTGGAGCTTAGATTGATCGGTCCATATTAAAAATAAGTGCATAGGACGGTTCATTCCACTTCCAATGGCCAATGCAATGCCTTTCTATATAGGGTCATATTTTGCCATTGATATGTGTGTTGGAAGCTTAATATTGTTCGTGTGGGGATGCTCTAGCTCCTGCACTAGCTTCAAGCTTAATAAACAAGGCCAAGGCAGATGCTCTAGCTCCTGCACTATCTTCTGGTTTAATATGTGGGGATGGGATATGGACTCTGCCTGCTTCTATTTTTGCTCTGGCTGGGGTTAAGCCACCAATTTGTATGAAATTTCTGTCAAGAGGGAATAATGCTAAGGTTGACAAATTCTTAGGATCATAGAGCTCAGTTAGCATAGGAGAAATAGATGCGAAGTCTTAATACGTTGGTGCATCCAATCCAAGGACTTGTAAAATATCCCTTCTTCTTCTTCTTCTTCTTCTTCTTCTTATTATTATTATTATTATTTGCTTTGCTTGGTGTGGAGACAAAGTTAGATAGCAAAGTAGCCATAAATTTAACCATAAAATTATGTATGTTTGTAAAACATTAAAGTGCTTATTGGGTAAATCACATGCATGTTTGTGCAAATAGGCTTTCCTTTAATTTTACCAATCTTTTACTTGATAATGACCAAATGACACTCCAAAGTCATAACACTATATTTCCACTGGAGTCACCATCCTATTTGTTTAAATTAGGTTCCTATGGGCCAAGCATGAAGTGTTTTGGGTAGCTTGTGTAATCCAAACGTAAATTTGGGTTTGGGAGTATGCTAGCCGGATAAAAAAAGATTTGAAGTCAGCACACTTAGCTTTACAATCCAACAACCAACTTGAAGTTGTAATCAAGATTCATTAAATATTCTTAATATCGCCATTCTTAATGCATTCCATTATTAGTTCAAATTTTTGAACTTGAGTAACGTATCCTGCTCCCATGGCTAGATTGTTTAACAGTGGATCCTTATATTAGTTGTTGAAGTTACTAGCCACACGTCTAATGCAACATCATTAGTATGCCTATGGATACTGCAAATCATTGAGCCACTCTGTCATGGCTGATGTGATACCCTTGTGTCAGTCAAATATGATGCAAATGACTAAACAGGGTATCATATCTCGACTCGTCTCCCTGAGGCAAGCTAAATTCATTAAAGTAAAAGTGCAGTCCCAATACACAAGATGGTATTAAAACAGCTAAAAACTTGAAGAAACGCTCAGATAAAAAGGAAAAAAAAAATCTAAAATTGACTTTTTAACAGTACAAATGTATATAAGCAAAACTTTAATGCATAGCTAATGACCCATATATCATGTGATTAATGTTAATCGAATATTGTCATCTAAAGTAACTAACTATGCCTAATTGTTGAAATAAAATTGTTGGTTGAAATGGCAATAAATAATTACATCTAGCAAGAAGCCAAGTACCTACTGGCTACTGCACAATTTGGAAACTCTTCTTTTAGAGAGCCTCCTATAAGCCAGATCAGCCTGACATAGTTAACAAATTTCCTTTTTTTCATTTTATCCTTTAACTGATCGCCAAAGCAATTAAATATTATTCAAACAATAACCATCTATTTCTTTCCCATGGATAGTTTGACGTGCATATTGAAAGCAAAATATTAATCAACCATAGTGAAAATTAATTAGTATAGTAAAAGATCATGCAGACCGAGAACAGAGGACTCAATCTTCATTTAAAACATGCTACTAAATCCAAAAAGAATGTGTTGAAGCAACAAGCAAAAAAATTCAAAAGATCGGAATTCATGGAAGCATTTGAGATAGATAGGAACATAGTAACTTAAGCATTTGCCAATTTCCAGTCAAAGGATCCAAAAGGTGCTCCAAATAATAATATTGACATTGCTTTGACTTCCTTGTAGATGAAGTAATCCTTATGAGTTATGAGTGACAGTGAGGAAAAATAAAATTAAATACAAAGAAATCACTACTAAAACGTTAGTTAGTTGTGTTTGATTGGGAGATGAAGATGATTATTCGCGAGAAAAGTTGATAATTAAGATTTAAGGAGCTACGTAACATTGGGTTGGCACTTGACTTGGCAGAGTAGTAGCCTAGTCAAGGACTAAGAGACAGGTGAAAAACAGAGAGACCTCTAATCCAAGGCCATTTAATTAGGAGTAATTACTGTGTTGAAATTGTGCCTGCAACTATTTCGTTATGTATCTATTAAAATGGAAGGCAACTTCTTGAGAGATTTACTATTAGCAGTTGAATAGTTGTCATAACTCATAAAAGCTGATAAAGCATAAAAGCAATTTGCTATTAATTTGGTTTAGCTACATTGTATCTACACCACTGCATACTCTTGGTGCGATGGTTACTCTACAAGTATAAGTGCTTGTGGGATGTGAAGGGACAAAGGTCAGGATTCAAGTCTTTAGGAGAGAGCTTTACATATATTTACACTTAGATTAGACTAAAGTAGAAGTTATAGCTTGTATAAAATAAAAAATAAAAAAAGCTACATTGAATCTGCATCTGCATCAAATTAATATCAATCAATCATCAATACATACATATATATATATATGTATGTGTAATAAAAGTTGGGTTTAGACACCGTGGTTGCGCCAAGTGACTTCACCATATTGTAGAAATTTTTTTAAATATTTAGATTTTAAATATATATATATATATAATTTTTCTTCTTCTATAATTTCTAAGTTGATAAAATATATTTAAGTTTCGTTCTTATCAACTTGTTTTTTTCTAGATAAAGTAGCAGTTGTGTTTTCATATCAACTGCTTCTTTTATTATTCATGCAATTTTTATTTTTTTATTTTTAAAATTAAGAAGGATATAATTAAATACGTTGGAGATAAAGTTGCTTCACATGATACAAATCTTAATTCAATTACAGTCGAATTACATTTGTTGTGCTTAATACGTCTTCGTGCAGTTTCCTTTAAGGATTATGTATTTGAATTGAAATAAAATTACAGAAAACTTTAGACTTTTTGTCTAAGGTTGCAACATAGTGTAATCCAAACACTTGCATCAATGGATTGGGCTTTGAGATGTTTGTTTTCCAGAAAAACAGTGTATAAGGTTTCAACGTGGCTTCACTATATTACAAATTTTTTTTATATTTTTAGATTTTAAAAATATATATATAATTTTTTTTCTCCTATAATTTCTAAGTTGATAAACTATATCTTAAATTTTGTTCTTATCAACTTTTTTTTTTCTAGATAAAGTAGCAGTTGTGTTTTCATGTCAACTACTTCTTTTATTATTCATGTAATTTTACTTTTTTTTTTTTTTAGAATTGAGAAAGATATAATTAAATATGTTGGAGATAAAGTTGTTTCATGTGATACAAATCTTAATTCAATTACAATTGAATTACATTTGTTGTGCTTAATATGTCTCCGTGTAGTTTCCTTTAAGGATTATGTATTTGAATTGAAATAAAATTAGATTAACCTTAGACTTTTTGTCTAAGGTTGCAACATAGTGTAATCCAAACACTTGCATCTATGGATTGGGCTTTGAGATGTTTGTTTCCCTGAAAAACAGTGTATAAGGTTTTAACTTGCAATTAAAGACGTCTAATACATCTTAAATTGGAACAATATTTATAGATTTTTTTCCTTATCTTCTTCTGGATTAAAAAAAAAAAAAAAAAAAGCAACGTGATATATGATTAAGGTGATTATTTTTCATGCCTCCACAAATTAAATTTGAATCTAAGAGAAATTAAGTTGAAATAAAACTCTTTAAGAATGCTAAAATCAATCAATAAAAAAAAAAAAAAACAAATTACTACATGTAAAAAAAAATAGATATAATTTTTTTTCTTATCTTCTTCTCCTATAATTTCTAAGTTGGTAAAAATCTTAATTTAATTACAATCCAAATTCTTTTCATCATTTATTTCTTCTTAATTTGATTACAATCCAGAATCTTCATCTTCATATAATTTTTTTTTTTTCCATTTAGGTTATATTACTACACCTATTAGCTACAATTTGTTTTGGATAAAAAATAAAATAAAAAATAACAGCAACTTGAGTTGAACTTAAACTCTCTAAGTCTACTCTACTCTACTATTTAAGAATGCTAAAATCAATCAATAAAAAAAAAAAAAAAATTAAGTGAAGAACTTCAAAGGGAAGGATTTGACTTTTTTGGTGAGATCATAGCGCTTTTTTTTTTTTTTTTTTTCATTTCTATTTTTCTATTAACATAGTTCAATTATTACTCAATTCTATGATTTTTTTCAAATATTTTGCATAATGCAATTCATCTCAATTATTGATGTATTTTTTGATTTGGTGTTCTTAATTGATTGTGTAGATTATTTCCTCACTTACGGCAATATCAAAATGGCTAGATAAGTAATTTATATGCAAATTTTTATATTTACATTGCAATACAATTTTTGTTTCTCTTTGTGCACTTTTATTTATCTATTTTTGACATTATTTTGATGTGGTACCCCAGAAGGTTTAGATACTTTTATATATAAATATATATATATATATATATATATATATATGTATGTATGTATGTATGTATGTATGTATAATTTATGGAATTTTTATTTCAGTCAAGATTATATCATTGAATCTATTTGGGATGGAACTCATCTACCACATGAAATTAGGAGATTTATGTGAGAAGAACTATCTATATTTTGTTATGAGTTTCTATTTACGTATTTCAATTATTGCTTAAATTATATGATTTTTTTTTTAAAATTTTAGATAATGCAATTCATCTTGATTATTGGTATTATTTTTTGATTTGGTGTTCTTCATTGATTATGCAGATTATTTCCTCACTTATGGCAACATTAAAATGGCTATAACTGGTAATTTATAAGTAAATATTTACATTTCGGTCTAAATACTTACATTTTTATAATTTATGAACTTTGTTTTTGGTCATATATACAAGAAATTTATATATGATTAGCACTTCTACTACTATACATGTTAGCAAGTATAATGAAAAGATTTTTAAGTGCCACACGCGCGCACGTGCACACACACACACACACACACACACACACACATATAATTAAATTACAATTTTACTACTAAGAGCTTTTAGAAATTTAAAACTTGCCATACACATATAATTAAATTACAATTTTACTACTAAGAGCTTTTAGAAATTTAAAACTTGCCATAATTTAAAAAAATATTTTATAATATATTTTTTTCAAAAAAAAAAAAAAAACTTACACAATATACATTTTCCATGTAACTTAGTTTTTAAAAATATTTTTACTATTTTATTTGTTATTAGATTTGATTATATTATCAAAAATATATTTTTTAAAATTTATAAATAAATTTTTTATTAAACTGTGCATCGCATGGGCATAATACTAGTGTAAGAATGCAATTTGGTTCCTAAGCCCAAAAGGTTAAAGGATTTAGGCCCAAAGAGCCCAATACAATGAATTTGTAGAGAGAGAGCTAGAAAACTAGGCTTTAATGAGTTAGATAACAATTATAGTGACTCCATGCGACAAGAAAACAAGAATAAATTGTTTCTACCCAAAGAAAATCGTCCTCGGCACAATTCAAGGAGATCAGTTCTTGTATATATTTCTTTTGAATTTCGTTACAAGTCCAATTGTTGTTGCTACAGTGTTTTTCTCTCAATTTTTAGATAGATCCCCTTGTAAGGGGCTTCTTTCTTTATTATATACTCCTTTCTTCTTCATTTCCACCGTTCACATGTAGGTCAAGTTGCTGGTTTTGATCCTTGTCCCATTAGCACCTTCTTGAAGTGTTTGGGAGTAGTTGTAAAGCTACTTGCCACTGTTCAGGCATCACCTCTACATTAATAAGTAGAGACTTCATGTGAGAGAGCATAAGGTTCTGCCAAGTAGCACCCTTCTTTGATAACTTAGCCATCTTTTTATTTTTTATTTTTTATTTTTTTATAACAATTATACCTTATCATTTAATACTCCCCTCTCTCTCTCTCTCTCTCTCTCTCTCTTCCAATTTCTTCATCAATTCAATTAGCTATTCAGAATTTCAGATTCTTCAATTGCCTCCCATCAATTCAATTAGCTATTCAGAATTTCACACCGTTCAATTGCCCGCCCCTTTCAAATTCCTTCTCTTTTCTTCTTTACACAACTATATCTTAGCATACTTCTAACCTAGACTAAATCACTATTATAAATGCTCACAATTTTCACAGTGACTCTTTATCACTATAAATGCTCTCACCAATCAAGAAGAAAATGCATCAAAGGATTAGCCATCTCAAAGAGGATGCAAAGCTTGTTGTATCAGATTTATAAGCATGGAAATCTGATCACATCAAGCTCAAGTTAACAAGGCTGCACACCAGTTAGCTAACAAGGCTGCACTGTTTCTAGATAGTCCTTCCATTTAGTTTAAGGATGTGTCTGATTGCATTGCTAACATTGCTAAAGCTTAGTCTAACGGCCATCTATTGTTCTGTCTTTTCTTTAATGCAATGAATTTCTTCTCAAATTATATATAAAAAAAAAAGACTAAATCACAGTTACAATATGCTCTCTACCATCACTTTTTTTTTCTTTTTAAGTTTCTCCTTTTTATGTTTTTTTTTCCTTTTTAGAATTATAAATTTGTCAATATGATTTCTAGCTTTGCATGGTTAATCACAAGCAATGACAAGGGCAATGGCAAGGAATCCAAGCATATCTAATTGTTCTCTCGTCTTTCCTTTGCAAAAATCACCAATGTATTAGCATAATGGAAATTTCCCCTTGAGATGCCAATTTTTCCTTTTATTTATTTCATTTTTACACTATTCTTCAACCATTCCATGTCAATGTTGATGGTTTGTGACTAATATATTTTTGGTGGGTTGGTTTGGATTTGGTTTGCCTGTGATGAGAAAGGGTGTTTGGCATTTATAAATCTCTATAAGTTTCAATTTTTCAATTGTTAGGCATATTCTTCATTTCATGTTTTACAATTTTTATTTGGGTAAATTACAAATTACACCCTTAAAGTTTGGGGGTGATTGGATTTTACACTCTGAAGTTTTAAAATTTGGATTTTACTCTATGAAGTTTGGTGATGTTTGGATTTTACACCCTAATGTTTCAAAATTTGGGTCTTACCTCTTATATTTTGGAAGTGTTTGGATTTTACTCCTTAAAATTTTTGGATGTTTGGATTTTACACCCTAAAATTTTAGAATCTGAGGGTGTAAAATCTAAACAACCTTAAACTTTAAGAGGTAAAATCTAAGTTTTGAAACCTTAGGATATAAAATTCAAATTTTAAAATTTTAGGGTGTAAAATCCAATCACCCCCAAACTTTAGGGGTGTAATTTGCAATTTACACTTTTTATTTTGTAATTGTGTTTTATCTCTTCAATTTGTTTACATCTTACATTTTTAAGATAACCAAATGCAACTACGTAAAAAATGAAAAAGAGGAGATTTGATGTATTGTTTTTTCATTGTAAATATCATGGGTAATGGGTTGAATTGTAATGAATAGATATATATTATTTCTAATAAATAAACATCATGGATGGCGGTACTTCTTTTCTTTTATGTTGATGTCTATAATTTCTCAAACATTGTAAATTTATTTGTTTCCATCCCCTTCTTACACTACAAAACAAAGCATACCCAGTTTTGGAATTGAAAATATGACTACAGACTATGGTTTAGTTTAAATTTAGTTCTACTAGCAAACTTCGTTGATTACCTGTGGCTATAGTAACTAAAAATAATAGTATTGATGAATTTAATGAGTTAAAGATAATTTTCTCATAAAAATTTTGAAAATGCACCGCACATCGTGGAGGATATCAACCAATTTTCTAAATCAAAGAGGTTTTTCACAAGGATAATGACCTTTCGGTCTCTAGACTCTAGAGTCTAGAACCATACAACATGTGGTTTTTAATATTTTGAAAACCAAAGTCAATGTAATTCTAAAATGACGTCTACCAAATTAGATACTGGAAACCTCCTACAATCTACCAAGTGACAATGTAATAACTCAAATTGTGCTCATTTGATTCGATTGAATTGTTTAAATGTGCATTGTGCAAGTGTGTATTATGTCCCACATTGGATACTTATTAAATGGATATTGAGTTTATAAATAATCACATAGAACCCCAATTCCATGTCAAAATAATTTATTAAATATAAAATATATCTTGAGTTTATAAATAATCACATACAACTAATTTCCCCTAGCTTAGGCATTTGTACAAATACAATATTTTTTCAAAAAATAATATTAAAAATTAAAAACTAGATGTGGTATACTTCTAGACACTAAAAGGTCATATATCATTCTTGTCACCCGACTTCCGGAACACCTGTGTTTCCTCCAATCACGTAATAATTGAAATGAAAAAAAAAAAAATTTAAAATTCAGTCCCTATTTTATCCATAAGCACACACACCATTACATTCCAATCTTTTAGGTAGGAAGTGTCTTTTATCTTATCTTCAATTTCATCTTATGTATACACCAAAAACAATATCTAGTTTAAGATTTTCAAGTGATTTTTTTAATTTTTTTATTAAATTTAATTACATTGAATTTAATTATTATTAAAAATGATAATATATATATATATATATATATATATATATATTTTATAGGAAGACTGACAAAATTTTATTAAGTCACTGAAATAGAAGATACATCATGGATAAGAGTCTGTTCTAAGAAACAAGGAGTCTCTTCAATCCAAGTACAGTAATCATCAATGCCCTTAGCATATTTTGCTAAAAGGTGGGTTGGTCTGTTTCCTTGACGTCGAGTGTGGGAAAACCCAACGTACCGAAACTCTGAGCATGCATTTTGCACTCCAATAATCACTGCATCAACTAAGGGAGGGGATGGGGACAGGCCAAGAAGAGCACGGTACACATTCAGGGAGTCACCTTCCAATATTATATCGTGCACACCAATATCCTTTGCAAATTGTACCCCCATTTCAGCAGCCTTGGCTTCAGCTTCTGCAGCACCCAACGGTGCATGAAACTTCCTACTCAAAGTTGCTACAACACATCCTTTTTCATCCCTAATGATAACTCCGAAGCCTACTGCCTTCAAGTCTGAAAAAACTGCCCCATCCACGTTCACCTAATAAACTAATTCTTGTGGAGGGACCCACGATATTTGTTGAGGCCTTGGCGTACATGTACGGGTGTCAGTATCCATTACAGCATAGAATTCCTCCAAATTTTGTACTGCCTTTTGTACGAGAGCCAACCCCGATCTACGTTGACCACCCAGTCTAGCTTCATTTCGATTACCCTACAAGGCCCAAGCACAAGTCGCTACCTTCACTGCCTTCTTCGGTGTACACTCCTCCTCCATGAGCAAGACCCACATAAGTCCTTGAAACTGCAGTCTCCCCCAGATTCGAAAGGCAACGCTAGCTTTGAACTCTCCCACATCTCGCGCGCAAACTTATAGGACCAGAAACAGTGATTCAAATTTTCCGCGGTCAGCTTACAGCCATCACACACATCTTCCGTTAACACCCGTCGCCTAACTAAATTTTCTTTTGTAGGGAGGATATCACGGCATGCCCTCCAGGTGAAGTCTCTAATTTTCTGTGGAGTAGCAAGCTCCCAAATCTTCCTCCAATATCTTCTATTCTGTCTACCATCTGAGCACGAACCTTCACTCATCCCCTTTGACATTTCCACTGCCACCCAATAAGCACTTCGTATCGTGAAAACACCATTCGAGCTGCACGCCCAAACTTGCTTGTCCGCTGGGAGATTCACACTAAGAGAAATACTGTTGATAACCTCTACTTCGTGTGGTAAAAATAGAACGTCAACCACCTCTGATTTCCAACTTGCTTTCTCCTTATCTATCAACTCACTTACCTTTGTCTAGGATTGCAAAAATATTCTAGGAGAGGTGACTTTGTACATGGATGGTTGGCAACCATTTGTCTCCCCAAACCTGTACATGCTCCTTATTTCGAATCCTCCACTGCAGTCCATATTTCACTATCGCCTGTGTTGCCATGATACCACGCCACGTGTAAGATGAATTACGCCCAAAAGTGGCCTGAGAAAACTCATAATGAGGAAAATACTTGGCCTTGAGCACTCGATACACTAGAGTGTCCTGTCAATGCTGAAGCTGCCATCCCTGTTTCGCCAATAGAGCTAGATTAAATTATTTTAATTTCTTAAAACCCAGACCCCCATTTGCCTTAGGAGAGTATAGTTTATCCCAGCTTAGCCATGCCATTTTCTTCTCATCCAACTTTGGCCTCACCAAAAATTTCGGATCATACCTGTTAGTTCCTCACAGAGAGAATCTGGGACTTTAAAAAAGCTCATAGTATATGTTGGTATTGCTTGAGCTACTGCTTTGATTAAAACCTCTTTTCCTGCCTTAGATAGCAATTTTTCTTTCCATCCAGCTAACTTTTTCTTCAACTTCTCTTTTATGTCATTGAAAGAGTTCCTTTTATTTCTACCCACCAAAGACAGCAACCCTAGATAATTTTCATGCTGCCTGATCACCTGAGCACCGAACTTGTTTTTAATCTCCTCTTGGATTTGTCTAGGCGTATTGCTACTAAAAAATAGTGAGGTTTTTGCTCGGTTTAACTACTAACCCGATGCACCCTCATAGACCTGTAACACCCTTTGAAGAGCATTGCACTCCTCTAGAGAAGCTCTACAAAAAATCAAGCTATCATTAGTGAAAAAAAAGGTGAGACAATTTAGGCCATTTCAACATGCCGCCACACCACCCATCTGACCGCAGTCCACTATCTTCTTAATAAGTGCTGATAATCCCTCTACACATAGAAGAAAGAGATATGGAGACAGAGGATTACCCTATCTCATTCCTTTGCTAGGGGTAACTCTCCCTCTTGGTTTGCCATTAATCTTGAAAGAGTAGGTGACTGAAGTAACGCATCTCATAATTAGGTCCCTCCATTTTTCATCATTACCCAATCTCTGCATTATTTTCTCCAACTAGCACCATTCAACCCTATCATAGGCTTTATTCATGTCTAATTTTAGAGCCATTTAACTAACTTTGCCATTTTTCTTCTGATTGATATGGTGCATCGTCTCAAAAGCTACACGAACATTATTAGTGATCAACCTACTATGCATGAATGCACTTTGGGTATCATTGATAATAGAAGGAAGGATCTTCTTCAATCCGTTAGCAATAGCTTTGGAAGCAATTTTATACACCACATTACATAAACTAATTGGCCTACAATTAGTAATATTCTTTGGCTCTTTACATTTAGGAATAAGCACCACATGAATTTCATTAAAGTTTGGAGGAACAATACCTGAATTTAGAAAATCCAAGACTGTCCTTGTTACCTCTTTACCCACCTTTGGCCAAAAGTGTTGAAAGAACAACAGAGGCATGCCATTAGGACCTGGCGCTTTTAAAGGATACATCTGTTTCAGGGCCAAAGACATTTCACAAGCAGTAAAATCTTTAGTGAGACTTTGATTCATGGTCGAGCTAACCTTGTGTTGAACAACTTCCAAAATTTCAAAAAATTATGTGGGATTGCTAGATTGAAAGAGGCTGCTATAATAATCCACCACAATGCCCTCCACCTTGGTCTCATCCTCCAACCAATGCCCCTTTTCATCCAATAAGCCTTCAATAAAGTTCTTCCTATGGTGGGATGATGCTTTCTCATGGAAAAATCTTGTGTTCCTATCACCATTTTGTAACCAGCTAATTCGAGGTCTTTACAACCACATTGAATCCTCCTTTTCTAACCACAATTTAGATTAACCTGAGTAGCTCTCATAGACCATATGTTTTCAGGTGACATAGGTTGTCTCTCAAGCCATTCTAAGTTCTTTTGCAAATCAACAATAGTTTTGCCTACATGGCCAAACTCCACCTTATTCCAATCCTTCAATCTAGCCCTACATCGGTCCAAACATAAGGTAAGTGGGCAATCCAAATTAATGGCCTTACCTTCCGCCCATGCTTCATGGACAATCTCTTCACACTGAGGTTCCTTTAGCCACATAGACTCGAACCTAAAAACCAGACTCATTTTTTGCTTTCGTCTTTTCCCTACCAAGTGTAGAGATAATGGAGAGTGGTCCGAGGCTGAAGAAGTGAGGTGGAAAAGTTTAGCATGAGGGAAGAGTTCCATCCAACCACTCGTAGCAAGAGCTCTATCCAAACGTTCCCTAATTTGATCACCTGTAGCAGTTTGGTACAACCTCGTGAAATTTGGACCAACAAAGCCCAAATCTTTAAGGCTGCACCGGTTTAAGGTATCCACAATGTTTCCCATCTGTTGTCGTGGCCTAACACTTCCTCCTTTCTCATACATACTTGTAATCTCATTAAAGTCACCAATAACTAACCAAGGCAATTCTGATATCTTTCTTAGATGTCTAAGTTTTTTCCATGATTCTGGTCTTTTATTTATGTCCGAATCTCCATAGAACCCAGTCAGATGCCACCATCCCACATCCCTATCACCATACACCAATGCATCTATATCAGATTAAGAATACATCTGAATATCAAGTTTTACTTCTTCCTTCCAAAATAAAGCCACCCCACCCCTTTTCCCTTCACTAGGAACAATGAGACCATTCTTGAACTTGCATCTATCTCGAACCATAATCATCCACCCCATGTTTGCTTTTGTCTCCATAAGGAAGACATAATTGGGGTCTTCTTTGGAAACCATCTTCTCCAAAGCCTTAACTGTCTGAAGGTTCTTAAGCTCTCGACAATTCTAACTTAAGAGACTCATTGGACCCAGCGGGGTTGCTCTGCAACCTCCGCATATTAAGAGACTCATTGGTCTAGAATTGCTTTGTGCAATGGACTTCTCTTCCTGCTTAATCTTTTTAGCATGAGACAAGACCTCCCCTTCAACTATCAGTGACTTATTTTCTTTATGTTTTGGGCCTACCTCCTCATCCATGCACTCCATGTCATTAGTAAAATTGGGCCTTTGCGTAATTCTGGATCAAGTACCTTTTTTTTGGCCCACTAGGTTTATCTAGACTAGTTTGGCTTGTTACATCTACGTTAGCTGGACTTTTATTCCTTGCATGTATCTTATCTTTACTTTAGACTCCACCACTCTTCCTACCCTTTTTTTCTCCATCTCTAGTTGTACACCCTACATGGAAACTGCCCATTGAAGTCAACTCTTTTGAGTTTCTATACCCCCACTTTTACATAAACTGTCAATCAGCCGAGTTACCTGCAGACCATCATGTGTTTAACGCTTCCTAGACTCTCGTACGTGTATATTGGAATATTAAAAAAATCTCTTTTCTTTCCAACCCATTTCCCTCCATAGTGGTCTATATATGTCTGTAGTTGTTGCTCTGCTAGAACTTGTGATGATGCATTTGTTGAAGTAGATCCAAACTTGTTTCGCACCGTACATTTTGAGCTTGAGGTGTTGCAACTTATAGCTTAGTCAGTCGAAGAAGTTAGTGGGATAGAAATAATTCATTCAGTATTATGGTGCATTTATAACTCATCTCATGGTCCAAATATCATAAAAAATTTTATATGAGTATCAGGGCTTGTCTTGTCAATATAGGCTGGAAAAACAATACATGAACAGGAGTACCCATGCTCCCATTGTTACAATGTATTTCCACAATTGTATAGTAGTATAAGTCAATTATATTTGCATAGTTATAGTGTGCTTAACCAGATCCTCATCTCTGATTCACACAGTGCCATGCATTATGCATCATTGAACGATTATTCTTTTGTTTATGTTACGAGCCACATGATAGATCTAGTGTGCAAAACTACATCAATTTAGAAATTTCTTAGGTGTGTACCATGTTATGAAACTATACATTATTTACTAACAGTTGATGCGCATTGTTAACTCGATCTTTTGATGTTATTGTAGTTAGCGTTAATGGCTGGCCCTTATCGTTACAGGCCACACGATTTGCTCATCATGATGGGTCGTTGCTGAGTACTAGAAGATGAATTCAGCTATCCAATCAATCTTAATCTATGAAATAGTGCACAAGTCCACAATACCATAAGGGTGGAGTGGGACTGGTTACTCCATGTACAGGGGATGTTTTATGATGAGATGGTCTATTATAAGTTGCCAGTGCCTCGGCAACTGGCATCACAAATGCCAAGAGACACAATAGACAAACTTCGTAGAGCATTGTGCTGCATAAGAGAAGAAAATAATCGAATAAAGATAGGTCTCAATCGATATCGGACCCAGGTGGAGATTCAAGAATCAGTGGAGTGTAAGTTGTATGAGCATGCACGATACATGCAATCACTTCTTGTAGCAGACATTTATTAATCAGACGTGGAGATGTCAGATGAAGAATAATCGTGTTGTGGTCCACTCGCACTTTGATGTATAACATTTATCCTTAATTATATTTTAGATGTATGTGTGTCACTGCTGTTGTATTCATACTGTGTAGGGAACAGTGTTTATGTTTAGGGGACAATGTAAACCTTATCATCATTTTCACAAATATGCATGCCTGATGCGTAATCTTAAATGATTACTTATAACAAAGAGGTAGGCAATTTATTAGATGCATAACACATAATACCTAAATTTTCTTACACAAGATGCCATCAATATGCATGACCTGCATATCGACCAAATAACATTACCAGCATTGTTAACTTAATACTAAGAAAGGGTAGTAGTAACGTATTCAAACTTTAGCTACAGAAGTTTACATAAATTTTCACTTGAAGATTATTACGGAACCGTGTTTGAGCTGATTGTACTTGGTGAAATAGTGATGGACTGTTGAATAGCACCTCGTGTCGGTGTATGTGGTTTGTTCTATGTGATTGATATGACTAGACATGGGGCAACAATGCTGGTAATTGAAAAGTGGGGTTGGTAAAAGACCCCAAGATCATAGATATTGTGATTTTGTGATGGTTTGAGGACATTCTGATTTCCATGTCCATATATTTGCTAAAACTGCTGTTGAGATTCAATATCCATCGAGCAAGAATAGTGGAATGGAAGATCAAGAATTAGTGGAGAGTTTGTGGTGACTAGCAGACACGATACATGCAATCACTTCTTGCAACTGACATTTATCAGTTAGAAGTGGAGATGTCAAATAAAGAGTAATCGTGTTGTGGTCTACTCGCACTTTGCTGTATAACTATTACCCTTAATTATGTTTTAGATGTATGTGCATTACATAAGATACCATCAATATGTATGACCTCCATATCATCGACCAACTGGCATTACCAACATTGATAACATAATTCTAGAGATAGCACGCACCCCACATAGAACCTAGCTAGACAATGTAGTGCATAGATATTCATTCTAATAGGTAGTCCTTATAGCTGAGGACACTATTACGTTCCGCTGGGGTGAGTTGCTTGTTGTTTGCAGCGGCCTGCTCTTCTGCAAGTTGTAGCAGATGATACCTGCACCTACAAAGGAACATCAGCTTGTTCTTCTTTCGGATTTTGGCCACTGCCTGCCTACAATGGTTCATGTTTCCCCTTGGCATTGTCAGTGAGACTCGGTCCACCAAAGGTGCCCCGAGTTGAAGGAGATCATAATATAAAGAGTTGGACTCATTCATGCGGTACTCCCCTTTTCGCTGTAGTCCTGCATGATATTCCCTCTCATCGTTATCTCCCTCCCTCCTATAGTTATCAAGAAAACGGGGAAGGAGTCAGTTACGCTTCGGCATTGCAAAAGGTGAATTTGACTAAGGTATATCTAGATGTGATGCTTACACGACTATCTGTAGAAGGATTGCATGGGCAACTGTATGATGTGGTAGTGTCGCCCATGTGCAAGTTGTTCAGTTAATAGTAATTGGTACATGAGTCAGCTTGATTGATTGACATGACTAGACTAAGTGCAACAATTCATAATTGGTACAGGAGTAAGCTCAACTATATAATAGTAATTGGTACATGTAGACTATTCACTTGATATGACTAGACCTAGTGCAGCAATTCTGAGCTGATGCAGTGAAGTGTAGCAGGTAACAAAAGTATACACGTGAGAATGATAGTAGGGCTTGTGTTTGATCTAACTGGACAGGGTGGAAGAGTGATGGGATATCGAACAGTACATGCATAATTGAGAAAATGACTCGACTCGACTCAACCTAAGGTTTGTTAGCGTGTGTGGTGTGTCTGATGTGGTTAACATGACTGGTCTTGGTGCAACAACGATAGGTCCATGCAGTGTAGTGTAGAAGCATGCGTAATTAATCATGTGAATGTGTTTCTATCTCAGTGAGCATGGTGAAACTGTCACAAGTTGTTGCGTAGCAGTGGAAAAGTTGGCCGCATTAGTCATTTGAACTATATTCACGTGATTCATTTTGATATGACTGGAATTGGGGCAATAGTAAGAGGTTGATGAGGGTATTGTGAGAAATTTTGCGTACATATTCACAACATGTAGAGAATATTCACGTGAAGCAGTTTGATAGGACTAGACTTGGTGCAAAAGTAGCTAGCAAATCAAGTTACTCTATTTCTTTTTTTGGGACTGATATTGGTTATGCTCTTTAAGGTTTGGTGGGAATTTAAAGTTATCATGTGAGTTACCCTGTTGTAGTTATTATTACTATTGTAGTTATTATGACTATTATTATTTGCTAACCCGTGCAATGCATGGACCAATTGAACAACACGATGAAGAAATGATAGTGAATAGCATTATAAGACTTCTATAAGATAAACATTCGTATACTCCATTCCAATAGCACAAAAGCAAAAGAATTAATATTTCATAATAAAAAAAAAAACCTTTAGACCTAATACGGGAGTGCATGAGGTCATGCCAAGTGTTGCTCTATTTTTATTAATTTTTTTTTTATTGTTACGCAAAGCATGACCTAAACATATTTTACTATTATCTCATTAATTGTGTAAATTGACTGCACTGCAAGGGTTCATCAATAAATTTCATAATGAAAATACGATGCATGAGGTACAGTCCACATGGGGACCAAATTCAAAATAATATAAATGCTGATTTAAAAGGGAAAAAATATCCAATATTAAACCCATACATAAAAAATGAGAGGTCAATCACTAGAAAATACATGACTGAAAAGCAAAACCTGCAATAAAAATAGTTGCCTGAACTTCCTTA
Source organism: Castanopsis chinensis (assembly GCA_032878915.1). NCBI lineage: Eukaryota > Viridiplantae > Streptophyta > Magnoliopsida > Fagales > Fagaceae > Castanopsis > Castanopsis chinensis. Next base: position 1,246,301 of record JAVQMG010000064.1, read on the forward strand.
GCTAGCTTGATCCATTGCTCCAAGGAAAATCTACTAGGTGGTTCTTCGGCCATATCAAACCCTATAAACCAATTGTGCATTCACAAACCTTCAATTTGTATTAATAATTACTATAATCTAATAACAAGTGAACGTTGTAAAGAATTATGAAATAAATCTTATTTACATTTTTGGATCTACTTGATATTATATAGAATCACATAATAACATATAAAAATTCTTACAGTTAGAACCATTTCAATAATACTAATAATAATGATGATGGGCATGAAACTAACCATCATATTAATATATCAAATTACTTTCCATAGATACCATGTTCTTCAAACTGCCACTAAACTAATAAAATATATAACTGGCTCAAAGTCACTACACAAAACTGTCATACAATTCTCCAAATATGCTACAACAACTACAAAAACTTCGTCTCCCCCTTAGGTGCAATGGCCAATGGCAACCATCAAAAGTTAGATGGTGGAAAAGGTGGAACAGGACGTCTATAGTCAGTTAAGTCCGCTCGCAGAGCTGCAACCTCGACTAGAAGACCATCTAAAAGCTGCACATGGGCTGCTTCAGTCGTTATAACGGTCTCCATCATAGCATGAAGAGAGGGAGGAGGAGGGTGTGTATGCGCTATAGTAGTATTGTGAACATCTACCTTATCATCAACATCCTTGGCAACAACAATTGTGGGATCCCCATGCATGTCCTCATCAGGCACATCTAGCAGTAGACCGTACTCATGGTCTCTTGGATGAACCAACACTGGGGTTGACGAACTTCTTTTAAGCACTCCGCTGTTTCAGAAATTTGGCTCCCATGGGGCCAAAGCTATGGACCAACTCTTGGGAAGGAAAGTTCTGTAATTCTAAGTATTTGAGGACCCTATGGATGAAAACTAGAAAGAACAGATCATGTCAATAGGGAAGTAAAAAAAATGGATCTATCAATGACAACGGCATAAAGAAAGAAACACCTGTTTATAAGGATTGTATGGACATGAGAGATAGGAAAGATGTTGTGACAAGCTATCTTAAAGAAGATATAATTAAGCTCAGTTAACACACTTGAGCTAATACTTGGCTCAGAACCCCAAGTAACTGATCTTCCACAAAGAAAATCCATAACATTATCAATAGGAGAAGACTTAGAGTATGGATAAGTAGGTCTACAAACACAAGGTACATCAAGAGCATTGGATACTACGTCCCTAGTTATTGTAAACCTTACACCACGGATCCACAATGTCAAGTAATGATCATATGGCAAGGGGACCTGACTGCATTGGCGGTAAAGGCGGCCTCGCAATTGGGCATATTCATAGGAACCTTGAATAGGCCCACAGCTGCACCAACAACAGTGCTCCTCCAATCTGCGTTGCATCCTTCTTCGATGCACTGCAAAGGTGCCTGTAGAGCCAGACTAATGCTGCACTACCCTAGCTATACTGTCTTGCATTGCTGATTGGGTTGAAGAGCTGCAAAGGTATGAGTGAGACCCAATCTGCCAACTTGTCCATGAACAATAGGGCCCCCATCCAAACAAGTAGGTGGTAGTGGGAATGTTGCTGCACTACTTCATCCCCTGCGTCCGCAGCTAAGGGAGCAACAAACCATGCATCAAGCTTGGTGTATCTTATCCTTGCCTCACAAAGGATAGACTTGTTTGTGTTGATTATCTAGGGCGAAGGTTCATGGCCCAACAACTGTAAGCACAGCTAACTCCAATTCATGTTTGTCTTCCTAGTGACAGACAACACATCCACCAGAAGCCCCAACATCACCTCTATATCTTGCAAGGTGATACCCATTTCTCCATGGGGTAAGTGGAACATGTGCGTCTTCAGACGCCACTGCACAACCAAGGCCGTGATCAAAGTGTAGTCAACTTCCATATTAGGAACCTTGAATAATCCAGTGAAACCTGCTACATCGATGTATTGCATGATACGGGTCTAGCCCACCTTACTGTAATACACATTTACGGCATCGACACTTTATGACGCCAACCATCTCCTGAACACGGACGAGCATTGTGTCAGGGAATGCACAGAAGGTAATTATAAAACGACTATGTATTAATAATACAACTACATACCTCATCGTCGATGTGCCTCCAAAGCGGAGTTGATCGATGATCCGGTTGCCACCTCAATTGGGCATTATCGTTGGGTCTAGGATCCACGGAATTCGATGCCTACATATTTGACATGACAGCAAATAGATTGTTAGCAATTATTGATGATTAACTCTATGAAATAATAAAAAAGTTACTAACTTTTCTTGATAGTTTTTTCTATTCCTTATAAAATAACTTCGAAATTTATAAATAAATTAAAATGATTAAAAATAAGGATGAAAAATAAATCTTAGAGAGGGCTAACGTGATAAATCATGACACAAGTAGAATAAATATTTTTATTAACCATTCAAAGATATATCTTAAAAATCTATGGTGGGTAGGAAAATTTGTGCATCAATCAGAGTTTCTCTCTATTATTACATAGATTTAGTCTTTAGTCTATGTCTAATCAATAGAAGTTGTCACAATCATTACATATATGGGTTTTATTAATGTAAACTTTTTATGAAATAATAAAAAAGTTACTAACTTTTCTTGATAGATTTTTCTATTCCCTAGAAATTGTTTTTAAAAAAAATGAATGATTAATATATGCCATAATTGACTCTATATTTACAATTATTAATTATAAAAAGGATACCAAAAATGAGATCCCAACCCCAACAACAACAATGAGGTCCTTCCCAAGACATAGGTTAACTTGTGATTGTGAGCAAGATTGAAGGAATTATTGGGCATGCTGTGTTGTCCATATGTTTTTGTTTATTTTTTGGGCAAGGCCAAACAACCAATAACTAGCTTGAAGAAACTTGAGTACTCTAGTGCGTATAGGAGATGTAACAAACAGTTAACAAGAAAGCAAAAGGGAAAAAATGGAAATGGCTCCAATTTCGAATATGTTAGCACAAACTACATGAGCCTTAGTTTTTTCTAATTTGATTTTTTTGTTATTTGATAAATATTTATTAATTACATATATATTATATATCAATTTTTTATGAGCTTTTTCATATATTCAGTTGACTAAGAACAAATAATAATAATTCAATGAGGGTGTTTTTTTTGAGTCTACCTTAAAACTCAAAATTCATAACTCCACTTTTTCACCATCTTAATCAAACACAAACGAGGGAAATTAAAAAAAAAAATTTATCCTCCCACTTTTTTATCCTCTTTCTTTATTTTCTATCCTTTCACTTTTCCATCATCCCAACTAAACGGACCCTAAAACTCTATCTCATCTATAACCCAAAACTCAAAAAATTTTGCTTGGAAAATGCTCAATCTGTGTTTCTCAATCTATAACTCAACTTTATCACATATTGGTGGAGCCCACAAGCTGCATAGATCAGGTCCCACACATAGAAGAAAAAAACTTCCACACAATTGTGAAGCTAAAGGTAAACGCAAAGAAGAAAAAAAAGCTTCCAATGTACCGAGCAAAGATTTGACAAAAGCCTAACTTGGGCCTCACACACCAGCAATTATTACAAACATGCCATCAAACTTATTTTTTTAAAATTGGAAATACCCTCAGACCTGTTCTTAGTTTTTGTTACTCTATCTCTAAATATTGATATATGAGTTACAGAAACAAACACCTAAAACTCACCTAAACAAGTTGTTATTTAGTGGATTGCATGAATTTTGAGTTTTGAGTGATGAGTTTTGAGTTATATAACTCAAAACATCTCAAACCAAACACTCTTATAGTTCAAATTCTTCCACCTCAATTAATACACACGCACACATATACATATAATTTAAATAAACTAAAAGCTCAATAAACTATTGAAGTTTTTTATTTAAAGCTTAAGTTTTTAATTGAGTACTCAACTACCGCTCTCTTCCCCATCAAAAAAAAGAAAAAAAAAGAAAAAAAATACCTCTCTTTTTTCTTTTCTTTTTTGTGGATAAGGGAGTACTTGACTATTTTTTTATATCCTACCAATGTATCGACCCCAACCTCATAGTGTCTGTCCTACTCCTATGTCCTACCATGTGAAAATTATCTAGCTACGTTGGAATTTTGAATTTTTTTGGCTAGAAATGAAATTTTCAAAAAGCTAGGGGCCCCATGACCCACCTGGCCCTCTCTAGCTCCCTAATAAGCACTAAACATATTTTTTGGTGAACTTGACCAAACTTTAAGCTTTGATACCAATTTGTTGTGATTTAAGACTACTAAAAGTGCTTTCATACGAATAAAAATAATATAAAACAATAACTCAAGAGAAAAATTTTTAACATGGTTTGACTAACTCCAAGCCTATATTCACAAAAATGCCAACAATAATTCACAATGAATGATATGGATTACGACCACACTCAATCAATTGAATCCTATAGTAAGATATAGAAAATATACCTTCACCACAAGGGGACTTCCTAGTGGTGATGTGCAGAACCTTAGTGGGGATTCTCACTAGGCCTTTAACCCTTAAGAGCTTGTCCTTGGCACCATGAATTATATCCATACAAACTATCCAAAAAAGAAAGGTCCAAACCATCAGCCTGATTGTTGCTTAGTATTCTTGTTCCAAAAACCAATCTCAATCAGCTCAGAACTGACTCAAAAGTTAAAACCCACGTTGAAAAAATCATGGCAAAAAACAAACACTAACATACAAGGCAAAAAAAGGATAGGACTGAATGCACTTAATAACATTCAATAATAAAATTCACCATGGGTTGTATCAATATAAAAAAGTACAAAAAATATTCATCTCAAAACACATACTATATGAAACTAAACCAATCCAACAAATCGGAGTTAAATCAGAAAACCCACATTAGTCTACATTAGACACCAAGAATTAATCTTCAGTCAAACTGATAATCATCCATTTCCCAAAATAAAAATGTAACATAAAATAGTAATCAACGGCAAAGCCAAGGTTCTAGCAACGGAAATTGATCGAAGAGGGTGAGGGAGACTGGATAAGGAGAGTGAGACAGATGGAGAGTGGGGGAGAGTGAGGAAGAGTGATCGCAGTGAGCGAGGGAGAGAGTGAATAGGCGTTGTGAGACGTTAGATTTTCAAATTGTTAAAGATGTGGGGTCCCCTCTCATCTCATTTGGCCATTGAAAATATGGTTCATTCTTAATTTTTTCTAAAATTCGCAGCACTAGTTCTCGGAATATCGTGTTAACCACTTGAATAGCAATAGCCCCAGATTGCCTAGAAAAATCCCGCTGAGGATGATTATTGTTGTACTTGTCTAACTTGAAGCCCCTCTTATCTTGAGGGATGACTTTAGCCTTGCCTTTACCTAGTTGCTAGTCTTCCTCGACTCACTTATATTTATCAATGCGGTCCATGAGCTGACATATATTACTAACTGGCTTCCTTGTCAATGATTTCCTTAAATCGCGCTCAGCAGGTAGGCCAACTTTAAATGTTCTTATAGCTACATCATCAAAATCCCCATCAATCTCATTAAACATCTCCCAGTATCGATCAGAGTAAGTCTTCAAGGTTTCTCCTTCTCACATAGCTATAGATAGCAGGGAATTCAAAGGCTGAGGAACCCTACTACAAGTTACAGACCCAGAACCAAATGCCCTCGTAAGCTCCTCAAAGGAGTTAATAGAAACCTCCTCCTAGCCATCAAACCACCTCATCACCACTGATCCTAAACTGGATGGAAACACCTTGCACATCAAAGTCTCGTTCTTAGGATGAACAACTATTCTCTTGTTGAAATAACTCACATGCTCCACAGAGTCCGTCCTACCATTGTACATGGTAAACGCTGGCTGAGTAAACCGCTAGGGAAGCCTTCCTCCCTCAATTCTCCGAGTAAAAGGTGGCTAGGAAGAGTCCTTAACCTGGGCTAGTAGCTATTATCACTATCACCATCAGAAGAATAGTCAGAACTTTAAGGAGTTCATCTATGTCACTCTCAACGCAACTTTCTGCGTAAAATGATCAATTTCTAATTGCATACTTCTAGTAATTACCTCATGAGAGACATGGCTCCCACTCTTAGACTGGCTCCTACTGGTATGTGTGGTATGTACACTAACCTTCCGGTCCCTTCTCCGTTCAAGACTAAGAAATTGATCTTGACACTGGGACCCAACAGATTCCTGTTGGTTTGGCTCGGAGCCTACCATGACTAAGTGTTGGTTTCACTAAAGCTCAAGTACTTCCCACAGACAACGCCAATTGTAAGAACGCAATTTGGTTTCCAAGCCCAAAAGGAAAAGGATCTTGACCCAAAGAGTCCAATATAATGAATTTGTAGGGAGTAAGCTAGAAAACTAGGATTTAATAAATTAGATGGCAATTTCAATGGGCCCAAATGATAAGAAAATAAGAATAAATTGGTTTTACCCAAATAAAATCGTCATCGGCATAGTCCGAGAAGACTAGTTTATATATATATATATATATATATATATATATATCTTTAGAATTTGATTACAAGTCTAGTTCTTGTTGCTACAATTTTTTTCTCTGAAATTTCCGATCCCCTATGCAAGGGGCTTCTTTCCCTATTATATACCCCTCTTCCCTTCATCTCTTCCCTTCATCTCCACCATCCACATGTAGGTTACGCTACTGGCTTTGATCCTTATCCCATCAGTACCTTCCTGAACTCTTTGGGAGTAGCTGTAAGACTGTTGTCCACTGTTCAGTTATCACCTCCACATTAATGCAGCTAAATGGTTAGCTGTAGAGTTTTCAATGCGGTGGTAACAGCTTTCTCTTAGAATTTTCTCAGCTTTCCTTTGTTATATGTTTCCCTGTGTTTATCCTTATCAGTAGAATCTTTTGAAGTGTTGCCCTCGAGGGCAAACCAATCCTTCTTACCTCTGGTTCTCTTAACCGAAGAGGCATTCCTCCTCGGACTATTTTCCACAACCTTTGCAACCATAATTTGTTTGTGGCGTTCTAACTCTTACGTTTTCCCCATCATTTATCTATCATTGGATCACTAAATGACCTCGGACAAGGCCCACGGCCCAATATATAATCTTGGGCCCGTCATCCCTACAAGAACTATAGAACCTGTCATTTCTAATATTTTGAAAACCAAAGTCAATGTAATTCTAAAATGACGTCTATCAATTTTATTGTTTAAGTGTGCATAGTGCAAGTGTGTGTTGTGTCCCACATTAGATATTTATTATATGGATCTTGAGTTTATAAATAATCACATAGAACCCCAATTACATATATTTAATTTATTAAATAAATGGATCTTGAGTTTATAGCTCTACCCTAGATGCAAGTGATGTAATTGCCTAAAGACCTAAATCTTGACTAATAGGATTTTTTTTTTTTTTTAAACTATCTATATATAGATCCAAATAAAAAATACTCAAAAGACCAAGAATGAAGTAAAATTCTCTTTTCCACGTAAGGGATTGATATCACGGGTAACACGCAAGCAATTACGCTGCTTGTTGACCAATACCAACACTTAAGGCTCTTCTACTCTACCTTTTTTTCAAGCGTTTGTAGTTTGTGGACTTCTCTATCTTTTTCCAACTCCTCTCTCACCTATAAATAAATAGCCACAATCTCGTAGTTTGTCGCTCACTGCTACTACATTGTTAGACAATATCCATATTATTCATAGAGCTTTAGCAAGTGAGCTTTAGGAAACAATAATATTGGAATCTCAAAAAAGAAACAATATTATTGAAGATATGGCTTTGAGTAAGAATCAACAACTTTTGTCTAAGATTGCAACAAATGATCGTCATGGTGAGAATTCTCCTTACTTTGATGGGTGGAAGGCATATGATAATTAAAAACCCATATCACTCTACTGATAATCGTGAAGGAGTTATCCAGATGGGTCTCGCAGAAAATCAGGTTTGATGGATAATTTTATACTTAATTTTGCTTTTATCTCACATAAGCTTCTTTTATAATCTACCAACTACAGTATGTCATAGGAAAGAAAAAAAGAGTCAAACAGCTGTGTGACTGGTAGAGAATTAGAGTGGAGCACACGTTGGGATAGAGGAATTTTATTCTTCCTCACTAAAAACGCACATTAATTAACATCCAGAGTTATATATGTATTTCAGCTTTGCTTTGATTTGATTCAAAAGTGGATTAGGAGAAATCCTAAAGCTTCCATTTGCACCGCTGAAGGAGTTCACGAATTCAAGAATATTGCTGTCTTCCAGGACTATCATGGCTTCAAGGAGTTTAGACAAGTATGAATTTATTGTTTGTAGAATGATTAAAGTATTGGGGTTAGGAAAATTAGATAAAATAGAAAAATGTGGATGTAGAGCTGGCATATATACATATACACACATATTTGATATATTACTTCTTTTTTGATACATATTTGATATGTTACTTCTTTTTTGATACATATTTGATATATTACTGACAATTAGAAGAAAATGTGTGAATTATTTCCAGGCTATAGCAAACTTTATGGGTAAAGCTAAAGCAAGAGGTGGTAGGGTCACATTTGATCCAAGCCGCATAGTCATGAGTGGTGAAGCTACCGGAGCAAACGAGACAGTCATGTATTGCTTGGCCAATCCTGGCGATGCTTTCCTTGTACCTGATTTTCTGCGAGACCCATCTGGATAACTCCTTCACGATTATCAATAGAGTGATATGGGTTTTTAATTATCATATGCCTTCCACCCATCAAAGTAAGGAGAGTTCTCACCATGACGATCATTGGTTGCAATCTTAGACAAAAGTTGCTGATTCTTACTCAAAGCCATATCTTCAATAATATTGTTTCTTTTTTGAGATTCCAATATTATTATTTCTTAAAGCTCACTTGCTAAATCTCTATGAATAATATGGATATTGTCTAACAATGTAGTAGTAGTGAGTGAGAAACTACGAGATAAAAACAATTGTTTATAGGTGAGAGAGGAGATGGAAAAAGATAGAAAAGTCCATTTCAAACTACAAACGCTTGAAAAAAAGGTAGAGTAGAAGAGCCTTGCGTGTTACTCATGACGGTATAGGTAAGTGTTGGAATTGGTCAACAAGCAGCGTAATTGCTTGCGTGTTACTCATGACGATATCAATATGAAAAGCGCAATCTTCATTCTTGGTCTTTGAAGTCTTCTTTCGCATTTAAGAGAGTTGGATTCTATAAATTCATGTAGAAGGAAGCTGTTTATCTAAGAATGCTTACTTTATCCATGTAAAACAATCAGACATGACAATTCAATAATATGGAATAGATGTATGTTACTGTAGAAGGATAGTAACTCTCAACCTTTTTATGCCCTTTGATTTTGTCATTTGTTTTTATTTATTTTATGAAATTGGTCTATTTCTCTATGTTTATATTTCATATGAGCTGTGGGGGGTAAAAGCGTCAGAACAGCCTGGTCCGAGGACGAGGACTTGATGTATGCCTTACCAGGCTGGCATATATTAACAAATTTGTTTTAAAAAAATTTTATCGGGAATTAAAAAAATTATCAAAATTTTTTCAATTTTCGATAAAATTTTTTACAAAAATAGTATACTATTGTGTTCCCTTAGAGTATACGTTAGTACAATCATTCATATAATTTTATTTATAAGAATATAAAATAAATAATTTTTTTAATATTTAAATATAAAAGGCTTACCAATTTTGATTTCTCCAAAAAGTATAGGCACCTGCATTCTTTGTCACTTGACTTGTCGAACACTTGTGCTTCCTTCAATCATGCAAAAAATCCCTGTTTTATCCGTATGCACGCACAGCACAGCGTTACATTCCAATCTTTTAGGGTAGGATGTGACTTTTACCTTCTGTATGTCTGACAAAAATTAAAAGATTAACTTATTTTATTATTTAGTTTATTTTTTTAATTATTTATAAGTTTTATTGTACTTTTTAGTATTATTTATAGATCCTATTGTACTATTTCAACTAATTTTTACTTTCATTTGCAGTACTTTTAGCAAAAAGTTTTCAATTTTAGCCAAATAAGCAAATCCCAAACAGATGCTCAAAAATAATATTAAGCTTAATTTTTTCAAGTGATTATTTTAATTTTTTTTAACTAAATTTAAATATATTGAATTTAATTATTATTATGTGTTTGAATTCAACCAAAATTCCTAAAGTATACCATTGCATATAAATAATTGTACCGAAATCCAAAAAAATGATTTTCTTTTATATCAATAAAACAATTCAATGGCATTAAATGGCTGTATCATGGCTAGATGCCAAAGTCTACTCCGTTGATTAAAGTTTGATCATTACTACAATGACTTTTGCACACATTATCTTCAGCAATTTTCAATTTAGCATGCAATGGAGAAGCTAATATCATTAAAACCAATCACAATTATATATATATATATATATATATATATATGATTTGGAATCTAATTAGATCTAGACTCTTCAATTTTTGCACCCAATAATTCACTTACTATAAAAATTAAAAAATTAGACGGGTGCATGGTACAAAATTGAACTTCAATAAAATTCAATTTAGAATCTAATTGAATTCTGAATTGAATTTAGACTCTTTGATTTTTACATCTAATAATTCACTTGATATAAAAATTATAAAATTAGATGAGACACATGCCGCAAAATCAGACATGATTTAGAATCTAATTGGATCTAGATTCTTTGGTTGTTGCACCCAATAATTCACTTGCCACAAAAATTAAAAAATTAGATAGAGCGCATGGCAAAAAATTGAATTTCAATTAAAATTCAATTTAGAATCTAATTGAATTTAAACTCTTTGATTTTTGAACCTAATAATTCACTTGACACATAAATTTAAAATTAGATAAGACATTTGGCACAAAATTAGACTTCAATTTAGAATTTAATTGCATAATCTCTCAGTTTCACCTACTACTACTACTATTATTATTATTATTATTATTATTATTATTATTATTATTATTATTATTATTATATATAGATTTCTATTTAAGAGGATTTTAAGTTGTTAAGTTGTAAACTTGAAAAATTTTACAGCCGCAAACTTTAAAAACATTCACATCAGTTTGTATAAAAATTATTGTCTATTTTAGCATAAAACTTCTTTTTTTCTATTTTACACAGCAACTTTTCCAAAATTCTAACATCAGATTATGTATTCTACGCTATCTTTTATTAAAATATTATATTTTAATTTGTCTTTTTTTTTTTTTTTTTTCTTTATCCCATATTCTCCCTTCCCCTCCGCCAAACAATGTCAGTCATCACCAAACAACATCAGCTACTGAATCCAACCTAAACAACCAAATCTATGATGCCCATTTGATAGTCACAATATTTAACCCCATTTGTTTAGCTAACAAAACAAAATTTTCACAATAATAAATCAATCAAAAGTAACGCTTCTGAAATTGAAAATTAGACTTAGACTTATACAAATTTATCAACTCTACCCAGAATAGACACAAAGTCAAGGATCACAACACCTTGAGGAGAAGATCAGTGCTGCCTAGTAGATACACAAACCCAAAAGTGAAAATCAAACCGCTCATCAAAGATCTAGTCTAGTTGGCGCTACCAAGAAAAAATTAAACTAAGTTCCTAATCGAAGAAAGGCTGTGAAGGAAAAAATTGATTGGGAGGGAAGTTCTAGAGAGAGAGAGAGAGAGAGAGAGAGAGAGTTAGGATGAGTACTAAGTAGTGAGAGATGAGAGATGACTGGGGAAAGAGAGTAGCGATGTGGGAGAGAATGAAATAATATAAAAAACTTGAAAACTAATAAAATAGTAGGACACAAAGTTGCAGTAACAGTGTATATTTACACAGTTACTATAACTCATTTGTATTTTTACAAACTTTTACACTATCTACTATGGGTTTATTTTACTAGTTAAAACTATGTAAATTTTACATTTTTTTTTCTATTATGCATCCACCAATGTGTGTGCTCTAAGTCTTAAATGTCCCAAAATATTCCTTCCCTAACTCCTTGCTCACTTACAAGTTTGGACAAAATTTAGTTACAAAATTAGTTGTAACATTAAGGTTACAATCTTACTTAATATATTTTTATTAAAAATGAATTTTGACAAATTTACCATTGGATTACATTTTTTTATTATATTTTTCATACTTGCAAAATTTCAAAAAAACTAAAGATGAATAGCTATGTCATCAATAAATTATTTAAATTGCAAGTTTTTGTAGTTTAAAATTATGCATAAAATATAATCTTATAGATCATATAGTGCATAATATCTTATTTGCATAAAACTTGTATTAAGAGCATAAAAAACATAAAATTCAATGGTTAGATTTTTAAAATATATAGTAATATTAATGATATTGAGTAAGATTATATCTTTATACTACAACCAATTTTATAGCTAATCTTTGTTTTACAAATTTTCAATTAAGAGGGACATATTCATAAAATAAAAACTCACAATTTAGAACATTCTACTAAACTCACTTGTCATCAATTTACAGTCTCCTTATCTCTTATCTTGTTCGAAATTTAAACAGACACACCCTATTTTCTTCCTCATCCCTTATCATTTTTTTAAGAGAAGCACCACCACCACCAGCTTTATTTTAGATTCATTCACATACTTGAGAGTTGAGATTCCAACCCATAAAAAGGAAAAGAAGTTATGGGTAAAAATGAAAGGGAGGAGAATGGTTTTTCTGGTCCAGAAAATCACAACCAGGAGGAGGAGAAGAAGAAGCAGCTGAAAGAGGTGCCATCATGGAGAAAGCAGCTGACAGAGAGAGCCTTTGTGGTGAGCTTTGTGTTGAGCATACTGTTCAGCTTCATAGCCATGAAACTCAATCTCACCACAGGTATTATACCTTCTCTCAGTGTCTCTGCTGGACTCTTGGGCTTCTTCTTCGTCAAGACTTGGACCAAGTCTGGCCTTTTGAGACAGCCCAAATACAAGGCAAGAAAACACTGTTATATTCTTCTTCTTCCCCATTTATTTCTAATTTTTCCTTTTTAATTGTGACATATCTATATGCTAAGCATAAATCTGACTTTTACTTTGCTAGTCATCTAACAAAGAGTCAATCTTGTCATCTAAATTTTAAGTTAGTGTTTGAGAATTATCAACATAGATAGAAAATACAACTATCTTCCTTTTTATAAGTCAAAACTGTCACTTCAGGCAGACTCTATCATACTTATCAGTATCAGGAATCGCTGGACGGCATTAGAGCCTCACATATCACTGATATTTGGACATATTTTGATTTTATATAATTAAGGAGTCAAAAAAATCGGCTACTCTAAAGTCCTTTTTTTTAAGCTCCATAATTGTCCGGTTTTATCTTGTCTCTTTTCATAGGATGATGCATGTGGACAGTGAAATGGAACATGCTTCCATAATCTTACCTCCAAATCATGCACAAAAAACTAAATTGTTTTGTAACTTAGAAGAAAGATTCCAGTTCACCCATTAACAAACAAATAAATAAAATAAGAAGAGCATATGGAAAAACTATGATAAAATGAGGGGGAGAAAAAAATTTAAGTAGGATAAAGCATGTAATCTTCCTTTGCACATATTCTTGGAAGTTTCATTGTTATCCATAGGCCATTTTAGTCCTTATCTTGGTTCCCACTGACCATGAACTTGTATTTGTGGTTTGAGAGACATGCAGAAGTTAGTTGCTACTCTATTTTTTCTTTTTTGGTAAATAACTGAATTGTATTAGAAAACAAAACAAAGTAATACAGGGGGGAATCCATATGCAAAGCTTTCCAAAATCTGGAGCTCAGGAGGGGTTCACGACAGAGTCAGCAAAAGAGTTTGTCACTGCCCACTTACACAAGGCGTGAGCCAAAACATCCCTAAGGACCCAAAAAAAAATACAACACTCAAAAGAATGTGAGAGTGTGTACCTCCTAAAATAAAAAAGACAATAAATTTTTTTGAATCACCCTCAAAAATTACTCTGGGGAAGTACAAACATATTGCTCTTTTATAGTTGAAGAGCTTTGTAAGAAACACCTATCACTCTTTCATGACAAGTAGTACATTCTAATACACTTTTTTTCCCCTTTTGCATTTTTCATTTCCACATTAAGATGTGCTTTCTTTTAAGTCTTAACATGTAAAATATATCCTGCGCTAATCAAAATTATTTTTATAATATACAAAGAACTGAAATTTTTAACTTCAGTGAAAGTGAGGGTGTAAATGAGGCTAGTTAAATATATCATTGGACGTTTTGGCTATGTGAGTTCCCCTTATGATTTCCCCTTGTGTGTTTTGGCTATTTTACAAGGCCTTTGATGACCTTGGGCAACCTGGAAGTCAATACCCTGCTCCTTTTGCTGTTGTGTACCGCAACATGGTTTTGTTGGGTAAAGGGCTTCTCAAGTCTGCCAAAGAATTGCCTTCTACTCTGTTATGTGTTCTTTGGTGCAGCCATTCTGATCAATTTGATTAAAGATTTGGTGGGTAAAAAGTGGGGACGGTTCATTCCACTTCCAATGGCAATGGCAATACCTTTCTATATAGGATCATATTTTGCCATTGATATGTGTGTTGGAAGCTTAATATTGTTTGTGTGGGAAAAAATAAACAGGGCCAAGGCAGATGCTTTAGCACCTGCGGTAGCCGCTGGTTTGATATGTGGGGATGGGATATGGACTTTGCCTGAATCTATCCTTGCTCTGGCTGGGGTTAAGCCATCAATTTGTATGAAGTTTCTGGCAATAGGGAATAATGCTAAGGTTGACGCATTCTTAGGATCATAGGGCTACGTTTAGTATACAAGAAATGAATGTGAAGTCAACCTGATGCATCCAAGGACTTGTAAAATAACACCGAATTGTTTTTTAGCTTTAATTTCTGGTGTGGAGAAAGGAATAGGTATAGCAAAGCAGCCATAAATGTGATTATAAGATTATGTATGTTTTTACCAGACTTTATTACAAGTAATAACTTGCATGGTTTTTACCCATAATAGTCAGTAATAACTTGTAACTTAGGATTTGTTGTAAAGTTATTGTAAAAATATTATAAATATAGCATTTTCTTTTATTTTATGCTTCATCAATTATGATATCCCAAATATTTGAATTTTTTTTTTTTTTTGAAATTTTATAAGATGTTAAACATGTATAATTTCTAACTAACAAATTTTTTGTATAGTTTTTTTTTTAGAAGAAAGTTTTTGTGTAGTTGATTCCCTTTCTATGCATAGGTAACCCATAAACCTTTGGTTTGTTTTATTTACAAACTTCACCTCCACAAAGAACATAGATTTATTTCAAATTTGCTTTCTTTCTATTCAAATAATCTTTCTATCTATCTATCTATCTATATCTATCTATCTATATATATATAACCGAAACTTTTGAATTTTTGTTGGCCTCTCTAGAGCTTACCACACAGGGACGGAGCCAGGACTTGGAAATAGGGGGGGCAGAAGTATAAACAAAAAAAAAAAATTGAAACTCCAAGTAAACATTCATTTAATAAACCATCAACAAAAAAAATACATAAAATTATTGTTTTTTAAGATATTACAATGCAATTATTTATGAAAATGGAACTCGTCGTCTTTTTAAATCTTCGAAATCATCTATAATTGAATCCGTACTAATTGTCGCAGCAATGTCTCTTTCAATGAATAACATCATAGCGTCTGACAAAAACTCATCTTCCATTTTGTTACGAAGGTCAGTTTTGATGACATTCATAGCTGAAAATGCTCGCTCTGTAGTTGCAGTAGAAACAGGAAGAGTAAGCACAAGCTTGACCACTCTACAAATAAGCGGATAGATTTCTGATTTTCTAGTTCTCACCATCCATTGGCACAATTCAGAAATATTTTTCAAATTCTTGAATCCTGAATGCTGAACTACATCATACTTATAAAGATCAAGTTCCTTTTTCAAATCATTCTTTTCATCATCTGTGAAGTCTATTGGATAAAAATTATCTACCAATGAACAAATATCACTAACTCGAAAAGATTCATATGCCTCTCGAGGGTCTAGAGCTGAGCTAAGTGTAAGTAATTCCATGGCATGCTCACTAAACCGATGATTTAGTTCCTGTAATTGAGAATCTATTCCTGCATTAAAAATATCTACTTTATAATAATGCTCATTTTTAAAGTCCTCTTGTTGATGACGAGATCGACCAAATCTTGCAACATAACGAGCATTCATATCAGGGACATCTATATCACGTTCCTTACAAAATGATATCACAATAGCTAGTAAGTCATCCCATTTCTCATCTCTAAATTGCTGAATAAGCTTTTTAGTGGATGAAACTAAATGCATAGCATTTAAAATGTCTTGCGATTGGTTTTGCAAAGCTTGACAAAGTTTATCAGTGATCCCCATAGTTTCATTAACAAAATGCAAGATGAAGACAAATTCAAATGAAATTAATACCTCATAAGCAGCTGACAGTGAGAGCTTTTGTGGTGAGCTTTGTGTTGAGCATCTATTTCAAAAAATGACTAAAATACCCCCTGAAACCTAAAAAATGACCAAAATACCCCAAAAACTTAAAAAATTGCCAAAATACTCCCAAAACTCAAAAAATTACCAAAATACCCCCAAAACCAAAAAATGACCAAAATACCTTTGAAACCTTAAAATGACCAAAATACCCCCGAAACTTTAAAATGACCAAAATACTCCCAAAACCCAAAAAATGACCAAAATGCCCACCAAAACCCATAAAATGACCAAAATGAATTAGGGAGAGCACGCCTGTTCTCCCCACTGGGGGCACTACTGGGAAGAGGTTTGCTTCGTCAGGTCCAACTAGGGAGAACACGCTTGTTCTCACTTGGATTGGAAGCCTTGGGGTCCGTTTGGTTGGAAGGATGGAAAAGTGAAAAAATAGAAAATAGAGTGAGGATGGAAAAGTAAGAGGATAGAAAAGTTTTTAGTTTTCCTCAATTGTGTTTGGTTGAGAGGGTGGAAAAGTAGAAAGATAGAAAACTTTTTAGTTTGGTTGAAAATAAAGTTTGTATAAATTTACCATCATGTCCCTCTTAAATTAAAGAGAAAGTAATACATTATACTTAAAAAAAATTTGTGTATAGATGAAAGTAAACATTTCAAAAAAATAGCATAAGAAATTATCAAAAGTGTTTTCTTAAAAAATAATAAAAATAAAAATTAAGAGAAAAAAAAAAAGAAAAAAAGAAAGGAAGAACCCACCTGACCAAACAAAAGAAAGAAAAAAGAAAAAAAAAATAAAAAACCAACGTTACGTTGAAAAGTCAAAATAAAAAAAAAAAACAAAAAAAAAACTAACGCCAAAGTACAGAACGTGATGTCAAAAAATAAATAAATAAATAAAGTGAGGGCAGTTTTGTCAAAAAAAATTTTCACTTTTCACTCCAATTTTCTCTCTAATTTGGAGAGATTGTATTTTGAAGGGGGATGAGAGAAAATTTGTGGGCCCCACCACTTTTCTCTTCCCCTCCCCCTCTCAACCAAATAACGAAAAATGTCATTTTCTACCTTATTTTCCTCTCTCTATTTTCCATCTTCCCTGTTTTCACCCCAACCAAACACACCCTAAGGAGTGACTGATTTTCACGTGACTTGTTGAGTGGGCTTGCATCTGTTTCACTTAAGTTGGCACGTGATCCTGGTGCCACATCATTCGAACCAACTCCCCCAACTCGGCATAATTCCTCATCATTATCACTTAATACCTTTTCAAATGAGTTTGGAGACTTGATTACCTCATCAATCACGAAATTAACGGATACAATCTCTCCAAACTATGCTACTTTCTTGTTTTGATATTATTACAAAAATTTGAACAATATTATTTCTGAAATAATTAAATGGATTATTTAGAAGTCGGTTTTTTGTGTGATGGCAATGTCTCTTTCCACTAAAACTAACAGTTTACTTACTGGTTTTAGTCAAAAAGCAGTCATTAAGAAAGAGAGAATATAGAGTAGGGTAGGAACTTTAATTTGTTCATTGAATAATATGAGTTAAATGGATTTTAAGTAACGAAGGGTTTTGAGAATATGTGTGGGCAAAACCATTGAATTAATAAATTTAGGTGAAAATGGGCAAATGCCCATTTTGAAAAAAAAAAAGAAAAAAAAAAGGGCAAATGCCCCATTTCCTAACCTAATTAGGAAAATGTCCCTCTTTTGAAACTTGATTTTATCAAAATTAAGTTAAAAAAAAAAAATTTGGAGCCCTATAGTGACGTTTTAAAGAGTCTATAATGACGTTTTAAGGACCTGTAACAGCGTTTTGTAACTCAACCTCAATGAATTCAAGTTCCATGCAAGTTTTTCTTTTTTTTTTACCTATAACTTGAGTTCACGGAGCTCGAGTTACAAAACGCCACTATAAGTGAAAAAAACGTTACTATATGCTCTTTAAAACGTCGTTATAGGGCTTAACTCAATTTTGAGAAAATCAAGTTTCGAAAGAAGGACATTTCTCTAATTGGTTTGGAAAATGTGGCATAATGTTGTTTTTTTTGCGCAAAAATGACATTTGCCCATTTTGGCCAATAAATTTATTGCGCACTTGATCAATGGCTAAAATCCTTGAATCAGATTATATTCTTCTTCTTCCCCATTTATTTTTATTTTTTCCTTTTTAATTATGACATATCTATATGCTAAGCATAAATCTGATTTTACTTTGTTAGTCATAGTGACTGTGCCAATTGCCAAAGAGTCATTCTTGTCATCCAGATAGAAACTACGACTATCTTCCTTTTCATAAGTCAAACATTTTTTGCCTGTCACTTTTAGGCTGACGTACTTTATCAGACTTATCAGTATCAAGAATCGCTGGATGGGATTGGAGCCTCACATACCACTGATTTTTGGACATATTTTGATTTTATATAATCAAGGAGTCAAAAAAGTCGGCAGCAACCTTTTAAAAAAAATTGATGATTCCTAGGAAAAACAAACGCATATCATCGAACCTTTCCTTTTGCACTCCTAAAAGAGAATATTTTAGTGGGTCTAATTATATAGTTTAATTGATGAAATCTCTAATCATAGAGCAAACTTTATAGTTTTAAATCTTATTATCTCATATAAAAAATAAATAGAAAGGGTGAATATTGTGGTTCATCCTAGCCAAAATATCTCTATTAGTTGTGATGAAGGGGAAAAAAAGTTCCACCCATCATAGTAATAAATATTGAAGTGTGCCAATGTGTTTCTATTAGTTTTGTTAAAAGGAAAGCAACTGAAAGTTTAGTTTTATCTTCTGTAATGTGCTACCCACATATAGTATAGTATTATATAGAACAAGTGGCATGAAAGTTCTTTTTTTTTTTTTTAATAGGCTCCATAATTGTCCGGTTTTATCTTGTCTCTTTTCATAGGATGATGCATGTGGACAGTGAAATGGCACATGCTTCCATAATCTTACCTCCAAATTAATCATGCACAAAAAACTAAGTTGTTTTGTAACTAGAAGAAAGATTCCAGTTCACCCACACGCAAACAAATAAATAAAATAAGAAGAGCATATGGAAAAACTATGATAAAATGAAGAGAGAAAAAAATTTAAATAGGAAAAAGCATGTAATCTTCCTTTGCACATATTCTTAAAAGGTTCATTGTTATCCATAGGCCATTTTAGTCCTCATCTTGGTTTCCACTGACAATGATCTTGTATTTGTGGTTTGAGAGACAGGCAGAAGTTATTTGCTACTCTCTCTCTCTTTTCTTTTTTTTTTTTTTGGTATAATAACTGAATTGTATTAGAAAACAAAACAAAGTAATACAGTGGGGAATCCATATGCAAAGCTTTCCAAAATCTGGGAGCTCGGGAGGGGTTCATGACAAAGCCAGCAAAAGAGTTTGTCGCCGCGCATTTACATTTTACACAAGGCATGAGCCAATACATCCAAAAATAAAATTTGTGTCAATAACCTCTGTAATTTATGGTGATTCCTTAAATATATACGAGATTTAATTTTTCCTTCTATTTTTTTTCTTGTACAAAGATTTGTTTAACTTGTCCAAATATCATCTGGAAAGTGGAGTGTTGCACCAAAACTCCAAGTTTTGTTGTGTCAAGTTTCTAAACATGTTTCGTGATGAAAATATGACCCAATTTATACGATGAACAAAAATTATATATTTTGTACTAGTCGCTAACCTATGTAATGCACGGGATAGTTATATAAAAAATTAAAAATACTTATTTTACTTAAAGGTTTATGATTTAGATTTAAAAAATTTATAACTTGAAAATAAGTAATTTTTTGTTCAATACAATGGTTTAGAAAAATTCTTTTTCTTTCATATTATTGGTTCTACATAACACATTCCGACGTGGGTTATTTTATGGTGATGACTTCACATAATACTCAACTGCAATTAAATCTACCATCTACCGTCACTCTAATCTATGTCATCTTGATAGTAGATCTACAAATTACATTCTCATATTCTTAGAGTTTGTCACATCATTATTATTATCTATATATAATATAAAACTGAAATTTTTTATTTTTTTAGATACTTACATTAGAATTAGGATTAAAAAATGATTATAATTTTTTTTAATTAGACCTCATGTTAGAATATTTTTTATTAAAAAGGACTCACTTTAGGTTTAAAAAAAAATAGTGAAAAGATTCACGTTTAAAAAAAAAAAAAAACTTTTGGATTAACGAAAAAAGAGAGAGACTCCTGTTAGGACTTTCTCACTATTTAGTTTAAAAAATTAAAATTTTTGTATAAATTAAAATGATGATGTCATGTTAGAATTTTTTTTTTTTAAAAAAAGAATCATTTTAGGTTTCAAAAAAGGAAAAAAGAAAGATTCACGTAAAAAAAAAAAAAAACTTTAGGATTAAGGAAAAAATAGAGAGACTCTTGTTAGGACTCTCACACTATTTAGTTTAAAAATTTAAAACTAAAAAAAAATACTTTAGAATTAAGGAAAAAAGAGAGAGACTCCTATTAGGACTCTCTCACTATTTAGTTTAAAAAATTAAATTTTTTTTTATAAATTAAAATGATGACGTGGAAAATTGTGGGAGCTTCTGTAATGCCCCAAAATCATAAATAATAAAAGTCTATTCAGTCTAAATAATCCATAAAAAATATTAAATAAAAGAAACTAGCAACTTAAAAATCTCATCACAAATGTCAGAGCTCTAATCCACCAAAGACAAAATATCCTCAAAACAATTCTCCAATACAATGTTTAATGCCATAAAAATAATAATAAAATCCTCAGTTCTACAAAATAATTCATAACAATTGTCTTCCAAGAATCTCTACTCCAATAATCCCTCTAATGTATCTGTAAGGGAAAATAAAAGGGGAATGGGATAACTCAATAAGTGGAATTCACTAACATTGGGGTGTGAGAACAAACCTTTCAAATTAATAATTCTTATAACAAATTCATAACTTGTAACTCACCAATATTTTATCATCAAATATTTTATATAAAAAAAATATCTTTATATTGTGAGCCATCATAATACATATACCAACACCATCATATAAATAATTTCCTAAGCTATTCTCGTGGTCAACATTTACACCCTGTTGACAAGGTTATGCTGTTCTCTTTTAGGACTAGAACTTCATTTACATCCCTTTTCTTAAGGATGGTTCCTTTGGAACCTAAAGGTGTACTCCCTTGCTAAGAAGCTTCCTTTTTGGATCCTCAATAGTATACTCCCTTGCTAAAGAACTATCAAATGTGCACTGTCTCCTTTTCTAGGACTGTCACTTGTTAAGGACTAGCTGCAATATGATTGTCTTTTGCTAAGGACTAACTACAATACTGAGCTTTTAATCACAACTTGCCATAGGTTTTCAAAACATATTCAATATGCTCACAAAAATAATCCACTCATAATTCTCAAAAATATAAAGATATATTCACACATACAAGTTTAAATAAGTTTAAGTTGTCCCACAAGTTTTTCATAAAACGAATAGTCAATGTTCACATCACACATTTATAAAGTATCAATTTATATATAGAATATCAACATATTTCTGTAAAAAAAAAAAGTTTAATAATCAACGTTTTGGGAAAACTCCCAAAATTAGTAAACACCATTTACCTCTTAGTTGCAAAAATAAAAGAAATCAACCACCCTTGAGTCATAATAAATCAGTAGAATTAAGACCTAGCAACACCAAAAATATGTCTATCAATACAAAATTTTCCTGCTTAACAATCTGTTTTCACATTTAAATAGTTTAATCTATCAACATTAAAGCCTACAGAAGTGTTTAGTTTCCTTGAAATACTCTTCAGCCATGTCAGATTTTGGGCTTACAATTACTGCTGCATAATCATATCTTTTTGGCTTTACCTAATCAGATTTTGGCTTAAAAAATATTATTGCATAATCAAATTTTTGGGCTTAAAAGTTGCTACATACAGCAGTGGCTTAAAGATGATAATTAGTGTCACTAGGTGCAGAGGTAGGTATCTAATAACATAATGCAGCCTTTCTCCATTAATATAATCCTAGCTATGCATGAAAATTTAATATGGCAGGAAGATGGACATGTGATCAACCTAATATATACCTTAATTTATCAATCCAATTGCCTAGTATTCCTTGATGCCGCTGGACTAGGATTTAGACTAGTTTTTGAACATTAGCAGGTGTGTGAATGACTGATTGTGAACTTAGATAGTGTTGGGCTTTGTGGAGCCTAGTTTGTGTTTGATCCAATTGATGACTCGACCCGACCTAAATAATGTTGCGTAGTTTTTAATGTGAGATTTTTTTAGGTTTAATCCATGGAGCGGAAACTTGGGCCGACAGGTCCTTGGGTAGTCATTTCAAACTAAGCAAAGAACAGTCACCGAAGACAGAAGAAGAAAGGGACTTTATGAGTAAAGTGTCTTATGCCTCAGCTATTGGCAGCTTGATATATGTTATGGTGTGTACTAGGCCAAACATTGCACATTCAGTGGGAGTTGTTAGCAAATTCATGAATAGGCCAGGAAAGCAACATTGGGAGGCAGTAAAGTGGATTTTGAGATATCTGAGGGGTTCATCAAATACATGTCTTTGCTTTACAAGTGCAAATATGAAATTACAGGGTTATGTAGATGCTGATTTTGCTAGTGATATTGATAGTAGAAAGTGTACTATTGGGTTTATATTTACTCTGGGTGGTACAGCTATATCTTGAGCCTCAAATTTGCAAAAGATTGTTACTTTGTCTACTACAAAAGCTGAGTATGTTGTAGCAACTGAAGTTGGGAAGGAGATGATTTGGTTGCATGGTTTCTTAGATGAATTGGGTAAGAAGCAAGAGATGGGAATTCTACATAGTGACAGTCAGAATACAATTTTTCTTGCTAAAAATTCAGTTTTTCATTCAAAGTCGAAGCATATACAGAAAAAATACCATTTTATCCGGTACCTTATTGAAGATAAGCTGGTAATACTTGAAAAGATTTGTGGATCTAAGAACCCGGCAAACATGTTGACTAAGGGTGTCGCTATTGAGAAGCTGAAGCTGTGTGTAGCTTCAGTTGGCCTTCTAGCTTGAGGACAGGAGGATAAGTTGCAGGGATGAGGGATTGTGTTTGGAAGATAGTGGCTGATGTTGGTGATTGAACTAGTCTCCAAGCGGGAGATTTGTTGGGCTTTGTGGAGCCTAGTTTGTGTTTGATTCAGTTGAAGATCCGACCCGACCCGAATAATGTTACGTGGTTTTTAATGGGAGATTTTCTGAGACTTAGTCCATGGAGCGGAGGCTTAGGCCGACAAGCCCAAGCCGGAGCGCTCATGGACAAGCCTCCTAGGGTCCAGGGGCAACGCCCCTGAGAAATTTTTTTGGCCCGTTTTGTAGCCCATTGTGATCCTGTGCGCAGAAGGTAAAAAACGCAGTTTTGTCATTAGGGTTTGGTTGTTGTTGTCGTTATTGAGAGATTGAAACACTGTAGCCGCACTTTGTATTTTCCCTGATAATAGTGAAATCTCTACAACTCCGTGAATGTAGGCAAGTTGCCGAACCACGTAAATACTGTCTTGTGCGTCTGATTATTTTTCTTTAGTGCGTGTTTTCTCTATATTTTGTTTCTCACAGGTTTAAGAATTCGTGGAAATTCCCTATAGATAGATAGTGCAATCATATAGTAAACCCTAAGCAGCTTTTTTCTCATTAGCATAGTGACAAACTAATTTCCTAAGTCCACGCCTAACCGCCTGTAATCGGTGCAGCACATAGAGGAAACTTAGAAATAGACATGGCAAAACAGGCGAGTCGGGTCGGGTTCGGGTTGGGTCAATTAGGTTACGAGTCAAACGGGTCACAAGTAAAAAACGGGTCATCTTAAGCGGGTTAAAAATGGGTTCGGGTTAATCGGGTTGCGGCTCGGGTCGGGTTGACCCGTATTGACCTGTATTTTTCACATAATTTTTTTTTTATTTTTTTTTTTATAAATAAAACAACATGTATTTGTCATTTGAAAAGTTATGCAACAAATTATTTTATGAAAAATGCATTATTTTGATTTCACCACTTATATCAAGAATGAATTCAGTTAAACTTATTAATACTTATTCAATAATTTTAAAATTACAAAAATCCTAACATTGCTATCTAAAACAAAATAACACGAACATAAATAAAAAAAATACACATGTTTTATTTCTACACAATATCAACATTCCAAAATATAAAACAAAATTACAAATGACTTATTGGATAACTTATTTGATAAAGAATAAAAACATATAAGAAATTTACAATCTTGAAAATTAATTTTCTAATCTATTATCAATTGTGGTTGGCACTCTATTTTAATTTGAGATATACATTAAAAAAATTAGATTGCTTACTTATTTATACATGGTCTCTTTTATGAATATCATATCATTGTTAAGCAACACACACTCTAAGAAATATCATAATTTATTTTGAAAAACCGTCTATTTTGGACATAAATTGTTAAAAAATGAGTCTAAGTATTCATAATTTATGCTAATTTGATACTTTGGCTTCACTATTTTTACACTTGTAAATGTTTCTCACACATGTCTACAATTTTAAATCTATATTTTTAACTCTGCTGTAACCATATTATCTTGACATGTACTTTGTTATTTAATATCTAAAAATCTTTACTCATTACAGAATGCTCAAAATTTTATCTTTTAATTAATTTGCATATGTAAATATATCAATTGTTTCCTTAAAAGTCATAATAAACAATTAAACTACTATTGTCTTAATTTTACTTTTTTTTTTACCAAAAAAAAAAAGAAAGTTTTAAAAAAGTGATTTAGGTTCGGGTCGGGTTGCGGGTCGGGTCGGGTTGAGCAGCAAAAAAACTTGAAAAACTCGGGTCGGGTCACGGGTCAACCTGTTTTTGTTTCGGGTCAAAAAAATCAAGTTCGAGTTGAGTATTTTTCGGATTGGGTCGGGTTAGAAAATTTTGACCCGTTTTGTCATGTCTACTTAGAAATGAGAGTGTGACATGACAAACACGTTTATCATTGCTATTCAAAGATATCTACCGCGTAAACAAGCAAAAGTGGATCATTAAATTAATGCAGCTATACTACAGTACAGTACCGCTTCATTCAAAAATTCTTCTATGTGGCAGAAATGAACCATGTTACCGTGCCGTCCATTGTCCAATGTTCATTTGTCATGTAATGTTGACGGTCCAACAAAATGGGAATTGCGTTGTTCGTAAAAAGCAATTATGCCTTTACTGTAATAATAAGTATAGCTAGGAAAAGAAAAGATAGCGGATGTGAATGTAATGGGAAAAATATTGAAATTGGGGAATGCAACATTGTGGGGTCCTTGAACAGTTTAAAGCATCACTTATTCTGTCATTAGGTTAATTGTTTGGCTTAATAGCAGATTTTTCTGAGCCACACAATATCTTGATTTCATCTTCTGATGTTTTTTTTTTTTTTTTTTTTTTTTTTTTTGAGAAAAATGTACGTACAACTATTACTGTTTGTGTTAGGACATATGTAGTTCAAGTGGTTGTTACCATATGTCTCTATTTTATGTAATTGGCTTATCCTTAAACAAAACGTATTTTACTTGTAATTGGGTAGATCTAAGATGTGTCTAACACCTCAAGAAACAATGTTTCAAGATTCAGTGTTGAAGCCATCAAAGTTTGTCCAAGAAACAAGCAAGGAAGTGCAAATTATTAAAGCTCGACACCTACCTCGACACCTACCTCGACACATGCATCTATCGAGCTTTAAGAAGCTGTTTTGCCCTGAGCCTCGATAGCTTCTCGACAGATCCTCGACACCTCTATCTGTCGAGAATTAAAGAAAATAGATTTTCAGTTCTGTTTCAAGTCCAATCCGTGAATGTGTCTTTGGGACTTCTTTTCTCCTAACCCTAGACATATAAAAGGATTATTTTAAGGGCCGTCGAGATGAGGCAAGTTGTACATTCATTTAGAATTTCTTATTCATGCAATTTGTGATCTGAAAGACAAAGTTCGTGCCCTAGTTCATCTATGATGATTTGAAGAACTTTGCAACCAACAATTCTCTCTCTAGTTGGTGTTTGAAGTCGTGTACTGGGATCCGCGCATCTGGTTAGTCACGTACTTGGGAGCCGTGCATTGAAAGGAGAAACTGTCATTACAGAACAAGTACAATTGGGTATTGGGGTAAGAGTTCAACTGTAGGTTGGTAAGGTACTGTGATTCCTTGCTTGTAACTGCTTGTTGTGATAATAGTGAAGTTTCGGGAGTGGTGACCTTAAATCACCCGGTGGGGTTTTTGCCGTTAGGTTTTCCCCATTCGTGAACAAATCACCGTGTCATTTATTTTCCGCTGCATAACTTAGTTTTGGTGATTTGTTTGTGCTGTCACGTGCTATAGCATGTTAATTTGATTAATTAATAACTGGGCTAATTAATTAATCTAAGTTATCACAAGGGGTCAACGCGTTTGTGGCCTGTCAGTTTGGCTTACAAGGTTTTTCTAGCCACACAATATCTTGATTTGATCTTCTGTTGTTGAAGATCAAATGATTTAAATCAAGATTATCGAGAAAAATTATAAGGTTGATTAATAAATCAATGTATTGATTGTTAAAGAAACTCATGGAATTGGAGCAATCAATATATAATCTAAATTATCATTGACTTTTGTGTACTCTGCATTATAAATATGGATTTCATTGTAATGTATTAAACTTAGAAAAGGGATATCCTGAAGTTTCTGAAATTCTTGTGTGTGATTTGGTCCAAAAAATCGCCCAGAATAAGGCACTTCAAGTCAGCACCAAAACCTCTCTCTCATTCTTTCAAACCTCGTGAATCATCTGGTGTACTTCGTGGAAACTTACATATTGCCCTGCATTTTATTTTCCATGGAGTGTTAAACTAATTAAATCTCGTTCTGAACTACAAAAATTAAGTACCTAACCCGGCAACCTGGACAAGTAAAGAGGATTCATACACATGGGAAAAAAATATTCAAAGACCAAGAATGAAGTAAAATTCTCTTTTCCGCGTGAAGGATTGACCAATACTAACACTCAAGGCTCTTCTACTCTACCTTTTTTTTCAAGCGTTTGCAGTTTGAAATGGAATTTTCTATCTTTTTCTATCTCCTCTCTCACCTATAAATAATTGCTTTTTTTCTCGTGGTTTGTCACTCACTACTACTACATTGTTAGAGCTTTTTATTCATAGAGCTTTAGCAAGTGAGCTTTAAGAAACAATAATATTAGAATCTCAAAAAATAAACAATATTATTGAAGATATGGCTTCGAGTAAGAATCAACAACTTGTCTAAGATTGCAAACAATGATCGTCATGGTGAGAATTCTCCTTACTTTGATGGGAGGATGGCATATGATAACAACCCATATCACCCTATTGATAATCGTGAAGGTGTTATCCAGATGGGTCTCGCAGAAAATCAGGTTTGACGGATAATTTTAGACTTAATTTTGCTTTTATCTCACATAAGCTTCTTTCACACACGAATGTTCCACGTTATACTCTACCAACTACAGAATGTCATTGGAAAAAAAGAAAGAGTCAAATTGTGTGAACTGGTAGAGCATAAGGGTGGAGCACACGTTGGGATAGAGGAATTTTATTCTTCCTCATTAAAAATGCACATTAATTAACATCCAGAGTTATATATGTATGTATTTCAGCTTTGCTTTGATATGATTCAAAATTGGATTGGGAGAAATCCTAAAGCTTCCATTTGCACCGCTGAAGGAGTTCACGAATTCAAGAATATTGCTATCTTCCAGAACTATCATGGCTTCAAGGAGTTTAGGCAAGTATGAATTTATTGTTTGTAGAATGATTAAAGTATTGGGGTTAGGAAAATTAGATAAAATAGAGAAATGTGGGCGTAGAGCTGGCATATATATACACACACACATATTTGATATATTACTGACAATTAGAAGAAAATGTGTGAATTATTTCCGGGCTGTAGCAAACTTTATGGGTAAAGCAAGAGGTGGTACGGTCACATTTGATCCAAGCCGCATAGTCTGATAGTCATGAGTGGTGAAGCTACCGGAGCAAACGAGACAGTCATGTTTTGCTTGGCCAATCCTGGCGATGCTTTCTTTGTACCTGATTTTCTGCGAGACCCATCTGGATAACTCCTTCACGATTATCAATAGGGTGATATGGGTTGTTATCATATGCCTTCCACCCATCAAAGTAAGGAGAATTCTCGCCATGACGATCATTGGTTGCAATTTTAGACAAAAGTTGTTGATTCTTACTCAAAGCCATATCTTCAATAATATTGTTTCTTTTTTGAGATTCCAATATTATTGTTTCTTAAAGCTCACTTGCTGAAGCTCTATGAATAATATGGATATTGTCTAACAGTGTAGTAGTAGTGAGGACACGCAAGCAATTGCTTGCGTGTTACTCATGATATCAATGTGAAGAAGAGAATTTTACTTCATTCTTGGTCTTTGAATATTTTTGTGTTTGAATTTAACTAAAATTCTTTAAGTATACCATTGCATTTAAATAATTGTACCTAAATCCAAAAAAATAGTTTTTGCTTTTATATCAAGAAAACAATTCAATGGCATTAAATGGCTGTATGATGGCTATATGCCAAGTCTACTCCGTTGATTAACGTTTGATCATTACTACAATGACTTTTGCACACATTATCTTCTGCAATTTTCAATTTAGCATGAAATGGAGAAGCTAATATCATAAGAGCGTTCTATTATATATATAATATGCACCAGGCCCTTTTAAACCCAAGCAATTTTTACATAATCACAATCATACTTCACTATACGAATTATATCACACTTGAAAACCAAAGAAAAAAAATCAATTTTTGGAGTTGAAAATAAACTTCCAACTGTGGCCACCAATGTTCATTATGTGTGAGAAACCATGAGAGACGTTGTTTGCAATTTTTAATAATGCCTAGCCTTTGCTCTATCAATTGCACTATTTGGACTCAAACCACAATTTAGCCAAGTAGCAAAATTATTTGGAAAAGTACACTTACGCAAATATCATTCATCCATTAATCTTAGAAAAACAGACAGATCTGCACATGCCTAATAAGCTCTGGAAGAAATAGCTCTGTGACCTTTGTTTCTACACAAATAAATAACCCAATTTCTATTATATGAAACAATAAATTCCATTTTGCAATCAACCATATAATAACTTTGGACTATCCTATGTAAAAATCAGACAAAGACAACTATAAAATAAGCAGATGTTTCAACAAAAAGAAATATACTATAGGAGCTTGTATTTTATAAAATTGGCAAATGAAATGCAATACTATCACCCTTTTTTTTCCTAGAAGAACATCCACCTCTATTTGTGTGATATACATTGGGATTGAAGGATAGCCTTCAATGAAAGGATCGGTTTTTGTTTAGAAAATGAGAAAGAGAGAGATATAGAGACAAAGAAAGAATGAAAGAAAAATAATGGGGTAGGGAACAACGGTTTAAGGAGTCTATAGATAGTTGTTATGTTGGTTTGGATTTGTACATAAGAAATGTAGGAGTAATAGGACTCAAAAACTAAATGTATAATGGTGGCTTAAGCGTTGCGTTTGAGCAAAGAAGTGCAACATCTTTTCACGCTTTATTCCGTGTTTTTTGAAATCACATGTATATAAGACATTTGAAATTTCAAACCATATTATAGTAAAATAGGTATTGCACACTAAATAACCTGGAAATTTTAGCAAGGGGGAGATTCTTTACAAACTTAAAATTTAAAAGTTTGGGGGACTGTAGATATAGAGCTCTAGTATGAATTTAGGAACTGATTTATGTGGAAAAACAAATCATGCCATAGTAACACATATTTATGGAATATGAATTCTTTCAAATAACTTGTGATAACGCATATTTATGAAATTTGAATTCTTCAAATAACACATATTTATGAATTATGAATTCTTCAGGAGTTTCTTCAAGCTCGAGAGATTGAGATGGTGCCTCCTCGTCCTCAGGCCATACAGTAGTGGCATCCTCCTGATCCTAATATATACAAGGTTAATTTTGATGCAGCAGTATTTCGGGCTTCAAACTTGGCAGGTGTGGGCGTGATTGTTCGTGACAATAGGGGAGATCTTATTGGGATGATATCCATGCCTGTTCCTCTTGGTCAGTCTGTGGCGGAGATGGAAGCCTTGGCTTGTTAGCAGGCTGTTCAATTTGCTTTGGAGATTGGTCTGACTCGAGTGGTGGTCGAAGGGGATTCTGCTACTGTCATAAAGGCACTTCTTAATGGTTTGAGTCAGCTTGCCAGCTTTGGGAACATCCTTGGGGACATTCATTTCCAAGTAGCTTGTTTTAGCATGTTAAGTTTAATTATATTAATCGTGCTTGTAATTCTATTGCTGATGCGTAAGCAAAAAAGGCTAGTTTTGCTTTAGGGCTTCAGGTGTGGTTAGAAGATTTACCTGATGACATTACTCCTCTTGTGTTTAGAGATGTTTATTGATTTGTTATTGAATAAATTTTCCAGGCCTGGTCTGGTTTCACAAAAAAAAATCACAATTATATATATATATATATATATTTGATTTGGAATCTAATTAGATCTAGACTCTTCAATTTTTTCACCCAATAATTCACTTACCATAAAAATTTAAAAATTAGATGGGGCACATGACACAAAATTGAACTTCAATTAAAATTCAATTTAGAATCTAACTGAATTCTAAATTGAATTTGGACTTTTTGATTTTTGCACCTAATAATTCACTTGATACAAAAATTAAAAAATTAGATGAGACACATGCTGCAAAATTAGACATGATTTAGAATATAATTTGATCTAGACTCTTTGACTGTTGCACCCAATAATTCACTTGCCACAAAAATTAAAAAATTAGATGAGGCACATGACACAAAATTAAACTTTAATTAAAATTCAATTTAGAATCTAATTGAATTTAGACAATATGATTTTTGCACCTAATAATTCACTTGACACATAACTTTAAATTTAGATAAGACATGTGGCACAAAATTAGACTTCAATTTAGAATTTAATTATATTTTCTCTCAGTTTCACCTATTATTATATACTAGCTTGTAACCCCATGTATATGCATGGATACACTTAAAAATATATAATAAGATGCATAATATAATTTCTATATATATAATTGAAATACTATTGATAGTCATTTTTTTATTTTATGAACTCTTTAAAATATTTGCAAAGATATTATTAGGTATAAAATGTAAATTGTCCATTTTTTTATATTATTATTGTGAAACACTTTTTTTTTTTTTTTATAGTGCTATAGGGTACTTTTTTGCGACGAAAAAATTTTCCTCACTAAAATTCGTCACTGTAGGTACATTTTGTTGTAGTGTTACAATTCATTTATTTTAGATTCTTTGATTTTTGTACTTAATAACTCACTTGGTTGAATATTTATGATGTGGTCCTACATTTGATTCTAAAATTAAGAAATAAAACTCTTTGAGAATAAATAATTTAGGACACATGGCGCAAAATTGAAACTCTAATTTAGAATTCTAATTTGACTTTCTCTCAGTTTCATCTATTATTTTATATATATATATATATATTTGTGCCAAATGAATTATTTTTTAAAAAAGACTTATAAATATAAAATCATTCAAACTCTTTCTTCCTCCAAATTATATATATAATATTAGATATATGATTATGTTTTTTTATGATTTATTTATATTGGACTCATTTTTTTCTATTCTAAATTAACTCATTTGGTACAAAAATTAAAAAATTTCAATTATATGGAACACGTGCCGTAAAATTAAACTCTAATTGAAATCTAATTTTTACATTGAACTAACCAACTTGGTTCAAAAATTTTAAAATTTTGATTAGATGGGACACATGACTCAAAATTAGACTCTAATTGAATTTCAATTTAAAATCTAATTATATTTTCTCTCAACTTTACTTATTAATATATATATATATATAGATGACTTATAAACTTGAATTATTTTTAGTCCTACAAAAGAAAAAAGACTCATAAATATAAAATTATTCAAAAATTATGTTTTTATAGTTTACTTATATTGGACTCCTCGTTTTTTACACTAAATTAACTCATTTGGTACAAAAATTAAAAAATACAGATTAGATGGGACAATTGTCGCAAAATTAAGCTCTAATTGAAATCCAATTTTTACATTGCATTAACTCACTTGGCACAAAAATTTAAAAACTTAGATTAGATGGGACACATTGTGCAAAATTAGACTCTAATTGAATTCCAATTAAAATCTAATTGGATTTTCTCTCAGCTTAACATATTATTATATATATAGATATAGATTTCTATTTAAGGGGATTTCAAGTTGTTAAGTGTTAAACTTAAAAAAAATTTACATCTGTAAACTTTAAAAACATTCACATAAATTTGTATAAAAATTATTGTCTATTTTAGCATAAAACTTCTTTTTTCTATTTTACACAGCAACTTTTCCAAAACTCCAGCATCAGAATGTGTATTCTACGCTATATTTTATTAAAATATTATATTTTAATGTGTCTTTTTTTTTCTTTATCCCATATTCTACCTTCCCCTCCACCAAGCAATGTCAATGATCACCAAACAACATCAGCTAATGAATCCAACCTAAACAACCAAATCAATGATGCCCATTTGATAGTCACAATATCAAACCCCATTTGTTTAGCTAACAAAACAAAAATTTCACAAAAATAAATCAACAAAAGCAACGCTTCTGAAATTGAAAATTAGACTTAGACTTAGACTTATACAAATTTGTCAACACTACCCAGTATAGACACAAAGTCGAGGAGCACAAAATCTTGCGGAAGAGATCGGCGCTGCCTAGTAGATACACAAACCCCAAAGTGAAAATCAAACCGCTCATCAAAGATATAGTCTAGTTGGTGCTACCAAGAAAAAATTAGTGCCACCAAGAAAAATTTAACTAAGTTCCTAATTGAAGAAAGGCTGTGAAGGAGAAAATTGATTGGGAGGGAAGCTCCAAAGAGAGAGAGAGAGATAGAGGAAGAGTACTAAGTAGTGAGAGATGAGAGATGACTGGGAAAGATAGTAGCGGTGTGGGAGAGAATGAAATAATATAAACAACGTGAAAACTAATAAAATAATATGATACAAATCTACAACAATAGTGTATATTTACATAGTTATTGCAACTCATTTGTATTTTTACAAACTTTTACACTATCTTATGTGGGTTTATTTTAGCAGTTAAAATTGTGTAAATTTTACAAATTTATTGCAAACTTGATCTATGGCTAAAATCCTTGAATAAGATTATATTCTTATTCTTCCCCATTTACTTTGTTAGTCATAGTGACTGCCATTCTAAGCAAGTGTTTGAGAATTATCAACATAGATAGAAAATACAACTATCTTCCTTTTTGTAAGTCAAAAATGTCACTTTTAGGCAGACTCTATCATACTTATCAGCATCAGGAATCGCTGGACGGAATTAGAGCCTCACATATCACTGATTTTTGGACATATTTTGATTTTATATAATTAAGGAGTCAAAAAAATCGGCTACTCTAAAGTCCATTTTTTGTTAACTCCATAATTGTCCGGTTTTATCTTGTCTCTTTTCATAGGATGATGCATGTGGACAGTGAAATGGCACATGCTTCCATAATCTTACCTCCAAATCAAGCACAAAAAACTAAATTTTTTTGTAACTTAGAAGAAAGATTCCAGCTCACCCATAAACAAACAAACAAAATAAAATAAGAAGATCATATGGAAAAACTATGATAGAATGAGGGAAGAAAAAAATTTAAGTAGGAAAACGCATGTAATCTTCCTTTTCACATATTCTTAAAAGGTTCATTGTTATCCACAGGCCATTTTAGTCCTCATCTTGGTTCTCACTGTCAATGAACTTGTATTTTTGGTTTGAGAGACATGCAGAAGTTAGTTGCTGCTCTTTATTTATTTTTTTTTTGGCAAATAACTGAATTGTATTAGAAAACAAAACAAAGTAATACAGGGGGGAATCCATACGCAAAGCTTTCCAAAATCTGGGAGATCGGGAGGGGTTCATGACAAAGCCGGCCAGCAAAAGAGTTTGTTGCTGCCCACTTACACAAAGGCGTGAGCCGATACATCCCCGGGGACCCAAACAAAAATTCAAGACTCAAAAGAATGTGAGAGATTGATTATATCTTAGAATAGGCCTTGCACTTTCCAGTTGGAGGGTGTACCTCCTAAAATAAAAAAGACAATAAAATTTTTTGAATCACCCTCAAAAATTACTCTGGGGAAGTACAAACATATTGCTCTTTTATTGTTGAAGAGCTTTGTAAGAAACACCTATCACTCTTTCATGACAAGTAGTACATTCTAATACACTTTTTTTCCCCTTTTGCATTTTTCATTTCCACATTAAGATGTGCTTTCTTTTAAGTCTTAACATGTAAAATATATCCTGCGCTAATCAAAATTATTTTTATAATATACAAAGAGCTGAAATTTTTAACTTCAGTGAAAGTGAGGGTGTAAATGAGGCTAGTTAAATATATCATTGGGATGTTTTGGCTATGTGATTTCCCCTTGTGTGTTTTGGCTATTTTACAAGGCCTTTGATGACCTTGGGCAACCTGGAAGTCTATACCCTGCTCCTTTTGCTGTTGTGTACCGCAACATGGTTTTGTTGGGGGTAAAGGGCTTCTCAAGTCTGCCAAAGAATTGCCTTCTACTCTGTTATGTGTTCTTTGGTGCTGGCATTCTGATCAATTTGATTAAAGATTTGGCGGGTAAAAAGTGGGGACGGTTCATTCCACTTCCAATGGCAATGGAAATACCTTTCTATATAGGATCACATATTGCCATTGATATGTGCAGTTAAGCATAGCTCTTATATATAAAATTATATATATATATATATATATATATTTGTACTGAGATGAATTAGTTCAATGAAACTCAGATCGATTAATTGATTCTTAATTTTTTCTATCTAAGGGTCCGTTTGGACAGAACTTATTGCTAAAAACTGAAAACACTGTAGCAAAATAATTTTTAAATGTGTGAATAGTGCTGTGTGACCCATTTTTAATTTTTTTTTTTAATAAAGTGCTTGTGGGTTCCATGAACAGTGCGTAAACAGTGCTAAACAGTAACTTTGTCTCCCGCACAGTGTAATCATGTGCATCAACAGTATTGGTTACTGTTCATAAGTGCTGAAAAAAAAAAAAAAACCAAAGGAGAAAACGCAAACGTGACAACCAAAACGTGAATCCAAACGGGCACTAAATCTCTCTTCCTACTTAGTTTACTTTTCTCTTCATTCCCCAAACTCTCTTAGTTCTCTTTTCATAACCCAGAACTATTTAATTTACCCTCAGTTAATTTCTAGTTCATTGTATTCGACTCAATTATTCATCAACCTTGAAAACAAACATAATTAATAAACAAGACTATAACTTCCCAAGTCTTGTGGAAGCTCCCAACAAAGACCAAAAGACTTGAAAACGCAATATGAATAATTCTTACTAAAAGATTTTAGTGACTCTTGAAAATGTGTGGTTTAAATTAGTAGACTTACTATAAACGTTTCACAAGTCTTTGGTCATTGTTTGGACCCCAAAGACTTTGGAAGGCTGTAATCTTGGAATTTTGGACTGTATAATAACTTGTTGATGCTGATTGCAAAGTTACAATCTGGACACGTAGGAGTAGCAATCAGGCTATCCTTATCTGGGTCCCTCTATTAACCAATGCTAGACTGAACATTTGACAATCACATTTTCATGTCAGTTTTAACTTTTATATCATCTATTTCTTTTTCTTCAAAGATATATATGGATTACACCGCACAATATATTTTAATTGGATGTAAATTTTGAAAAATTCACCATTGAATTACATAATATTATCTTCGTATAGTTTCCGTACTTGTAAAATTTCAGAATAATCAAAGATTACCAGTCATGTCATTAATTAATTTTTTAAATTCAAGTCTTTGTAATTTAAAATAATCATAAAATGATTATAAAAAAATATAAATAATGCATAAAATTTGAGTTTATGAATTGAATGGTAAATAACATTTGAGTTTATGTGAAGTTTCCGACAACTCCGATAATTCAGTTTTTTCCTTGAGGAGCCTATATCTCAATTTGTAGCTGTATTCTCCATTACTCAAGTAAGGCCAGAATAAGACATCCTCTGCTATAGTTCGGCTTAAAGGCATTGATAGGCCACAAACACGTTGACGCCTTGTGATGAATTAAGTTGATTAATTAGCCAAGTTATTAATTAATCAAATTAACATGCAAATAGCGTGGTAGCACAAACAAATCACCAATAAACTAAAGTATGCAGTGGAAAATAAATTGACACGATGATTTGTTTACGAATAGGAAAAACCTATATGGCAAAAATCCCACTAGGTGATTTAAGGTCACCACTCCCGAAACTCCATTATTATCACAATAAGTGGTTACAAGTAAAGGAATCTCAAGTACCTTACCAACCTACAGTTGATCCCTTACCCTAATATCCAATTGGACTTGTTCTGTAGTGACAATTTCTCCTTTTGATGCACGGCTCCCAGTACGTGACTAACCAATTGCACGAATCCCAGTACGCGACTTCAATTCACCAACTAGAGAGAGAATTGTTGGCTGCAAAGTTCTTCAATTCATCCACACGATAAAGATCAAGAAGATGCTTGATTACAAAACCCTACGGTGCACATTACACAGCAACTTCTTCACAAGAGATGAACTAGGGCATGAACTTTGTCTCAAGTCACAGATTGCTTGACCAAGGATTTCTCAATACTTATGCAACTTGCGTATATTTTGACGGCCCTTAAAATAATCCTTTTTATATCTCTAGGGTTAGAAGAAACGAAGTCCCAAAAACACACGTACGGATTGGAATCAAAACAGAACTTAGAATCTGTTTTGCTTAAATCTCGACAGCTAGAGGTGTCGAGGAGCTATCGAACAGCTGTCGAGCCTCGGGGCTGAACAGCTTCTTAAAACTTGATAGATGCAGGTGTCGAGTTTTAAAATCTGACACTTCTTCAACTTGAATCTTGGACAACTTGCATGGCTTTAACACTTGATCTTGAAACCTTATTTCTTGAAGTATTAAAATCATCCTAAAGCTACCGAAATATAAGTTGAGTGCGTTTTGTCAAAGAATAAGCCAATTACTTAAAATAATGACATATGTTCAAGACAACTTAAAACACATGTCCTAACAGGCATATAGTTTATCATGGCAACATCCTCAGGCACAAACAAACCATCCACCAAATCAGTGATCCATTTTCTCGTGTTGGGATCAATTAAGGTATCCACAGTTGAATTTGCAAAAGCTTCTATGGGACAAATAGGGAGTTGTGGTGGGCGTTTCTTCAGTAACCAGTTATGTTGCCATATATTGATTTTCTCCCCACTGCCAACCCTCCATCTAGCACCTCATAGAAGCACATCCCTCCCTTTGAGGATACTCTTCCAAGCATAGGAACCCAATCTTGAATCAGTCGCCTCCATGATAGATGAGTTTGGGAAAAATCTGGCTTTGAAAACCTTATAAAAGAGAGATGTTTTTTCCTTCAAAAGTCGTCATGCTTGCTTTTCTAATAGAGAATCATTGAACAAAGCAAGATCTTGAAAGCCCATTCTACCAATTGTTTTTGATTTCGTCAACTTCTCTCACTTTACCCAATGAATTTTCCTTTGATCACCCCTTTGTCCCTACCAAAATTTTTTTATTAGAACTTCAATTTCATTGCACAAACCAATGGGAATTTTGAAACATCCCATGGAATAAGTGGGGATAGCTCGAATAACTGATTTCAACAACACCTCTCTACCTGCTTGAGATAGCAATTTCCCTCCCCATCCTTGTAGTTTTCACCACACTTCTCCTTGATGTAATTGAAGCTTGCTTTTTTTCCTTTTTCCACAAAGGAAGGGAGACCTAGAGATATCTTTCATATTGCATAATTTCTGGGACACCCAAAGCCAATTTAACACTATGCTTTGTTTTGGCAATTGTGAACTTGCCAAAGAATAACGTTGTTTTACTTCTGTTCACTCTTTGTCCCAAGGCTCTTTCATACTCTTCCAAAATGTCCAACACCTTCCCACATTCCTCTATGATTGCCCTGCAAAAAAGAAGACTATCATCTGCAAAGAGCAGATGTGTTAATTTGGGACCTCTCCTACATAGAGAAAAACCATGAATATCACCATTTCCCTCCACATTTTTTATCATCCC
Organism: Castanopsis chinensis; assembly: GCA_032878915.1. Taxonomy (NCBI): domain Eukaryota; kingdom Viridiplantae; phylum Streptophyta; class Magnoliopsida; order Fagales; family Fagaceae; genus Castanopsis; species Castanopsis chinensis. The sequence goes on from JAVQMG010000064.1 coordinate 1,285,020, forward strand.
ATTTAAACCTTTAGTACAAAGCAAGAATAGGAAAGGGGAGAGTGGGTCTCCTTGTCTAATCCCTCTAGTAGGATGAATCATACCACATGGTTCTTCGTTCACTAAAATAGAATAGGTAACTGTTTTCACACAACCCATAATAAGATTTACCCATCTGTCATTGAAACCCAACTTCCTCATGAGATTTTCTAAAAGATTCCAATCTACCAGATCATAAGCCTTACTTATATCCAACTTTACTACCATAAAACCATGTGAGCTGGATTTATTATTTTGCAAACTGTGCAAGGTCTCAAAAGCCACAAGTATATTATCAGAAATTAATCGATCCTTAGTGAAAACCGATTGGTGCTTTGTGATGATAGAGGGGAGTAATTTTTTTAGGCGATTGGCTAAAACTTTGGAGTAAATTTTGTAAATCACATTGCAAAGGCTAATAGGGTGAAATTGTTGTGCATGCTCAGGTGAATTTTTTTTTTGGAATGAGAGTAATAAAGGTGTGATTTAAGGGTGTGGGTAAGATACTTGAATTCAGCCACTCCAAAATAGAAGATGTTACATCATGATTTACTGTATTCCAAAAATGCTGATAGAAGAATGGTGGCATGCCATTTGGGCTGGGAGCTTTAAGGGGTGCCATTTGTTGTAAGGCAGTAGTAACTTCATTTGCATCAAAGTCTCAGCATAGAGTAGCATTCATCTCTTCATTGATCACAGTAGGTACACATGCTAGCACATTTGTAAACACACTCGACTCGGTTGAGGAAAACAGTGTTTTGTAGTAGTTTACCAATACTTTAGATATCTCATCCAATTGGATTCTCCATATACCATCTTCATCTTTAATCCCCTCAATCAAATTAATTGTTGCCTGAAAGTATGGCTTCATTCTCGGCTTTAGAGAGCATTTTCCTCACTCTACCCAATTCCATTCTAACATTGCCAAAAACATTTCTATTCCACCATGTCAAATCTTTTCCACATTTTTCTACCTTAGCCATGATATCTCTCTCCAATCTGGTCTCCCCAAAGTTGCCCCATGCCAAATGGACCACTTCCTCACAACCTGTATGCGACAACCACATTTCTTCAAATCTGAATAATTTTTTCCTTGTTGGTGGATCTATTCCCAAAGGTATAATTAGGATTGGACAATGGTTTGATGAGTCACATCTCAAATGGTGAACCTTTAATCCCGGAAATTTTTGAAACCAACTATTTGTAGCCAAGCATCTATCCAATCTTTCCCATATTATTTCCCATTCTCAAAGTGCCTACTCCACATGTATTTCAGCCCCACAAATCCCAAATCCATAAACCCACACTCATCAATTACATCTCTGAATTGTTGCATTTGATTATAAGACCGGATTGCTCATCCCACTTTTTCATCCTTTCTTGTAATTTTGTTAAAGTCACCATAGCACAACCAAGGTACCTCAGGCCGTAGGTTTAGAGACCTGAGCTGATCCTATGCTTCTCTCCTTCTTGATGTCTCAGGCTCACCATGAAATCTGGTTAGTCGCCATTCACCATCCATACCCTTGTCAATAGGATCATAGGGCTAAGGTTGATGCATTCTTAGGATCATAGGGCTAAGTTTAGTATATAAGAAATGAATGTGAAGTCAACCTGGTGCATCCAAGGACCTGTAAAATAACACTGAATGTCTTTTTAGCTTTAATTTCTGGTGTAGAGACAAGAATAGGTATAGCAAAGCAGCCATATATGTGATCATAAGATTATGTATGTTTTTACCAGACTTTATTACCAGGAAGGTAAACTTTTACTTAGTCTCCTTTTCTCTCTCTCCCTTGTGGGCAGATGTGAATATTTTTTCTGAAATATTGGTTAAACTTCTTTTCTTTGCTGCTTAAATATCCCTGTTTTCCCACCACGTCTCCTTAGGTGGCTTTGGCTTATAGAGAAAATTTTTAAACACTAATGTTATGGCTGGTACAGATTATGCTGCTAGTGTAACTGAGAATTGATATTTTGTGAAACTTCGTGGGGATTCAGTTGCATCATCTCTCAAGGCAAAGATGAGAATTGCTTGAAGAATTTGACAGTGTCAGAATTAGTTGAAGAATGTGACGGCTTGAAAATATAAATTGAGTAAAATATTGTTACGGATGACATGAAATTGCTTGGGATAAGTTAAAGATGGCAGCAATAACCTTAACTAATTAGAGGTCTTATTAGATTTGGATGAATATTAGTTGTTAGTTTTGAATAATATTACTGTTAGTTTTGTTATAAAGCCTACGTTTGATAATAGCAATCTAATGAATATTAAGCAGAAAATTATTAGCAGTATTGCTAAGTTCTCAAGATGAGTAATTTGAGTATGTGTTTATTTATAAAATCGTAATGTTTAAATTCCAACTTTAAAAGGATTTATGAAAATCGCCAGTCACACTTGCGTTATACTCTAAAAGAATTAGATTAGTATAACAATTGAGACTCCTTGTATCACTTATGAACTAATCAAATCTACACAATTAAGGTATAAAATTCACAATCTTTCGAGGGGAGTCGTTAGTGTAAAAGCCCAACAAATTTTAAGCCCATTATGATGTTGTCTTGTTACTTGTATACCTATACAAAAAAGGAAGACACTTACACAGTTTTACACAGATAATTTGTTATAAATTCTAACAAAATTCAATCCAATCCAAAATGCCAACAGAGTTGTTGCCCTGTTGACATTCTTAGTTGGCATTGGAGATTAGGTGTAATTGATGAAGTGGATAAAGAGTTGGAAGTGAGTTAACATGAAGCGTAGGGCTGTAAATGAACCAAGCTGATCATGAACAACTCGGGCTCAGCTCGATAAAAAGTTTGTTCATGTTTGTTTGTTTATAAATAAACCAAGTTTGAGCCTTAATTTTAGGCTCGTTTAATAAACAAGCTGAGCCCAAGAAAAAAATTTGTTCACGAACAAGCTCGTGAGTTATTAGGCTTGATATATAGTAATTCAAGTATAGATTCATTTATAAGTTTATATGTGTTAGCTAAATATACTCATTACAAAAATTTTAATAATGACATGGTCAACATGAGACTGCTACCTATATTACTTTAATTTTTTCCTTCATTTTAAATTGATCAAGAACCGCTTTAGATTATAGTTACATTTAAAAATATATAAATAATTAAGTAGGCCACATATGATCCTTTCCAATCAATTATTTAAAGTAAAATTATGAAATATAGTAATATTTTCTCATTCATAATAGTTACAAATATGTATTTTTCTAGTCCTTCACCATCTAATGTGAATGTAAAAATTGTATTTTGAACAATTGCTGAAACTGTAGATACGGAATGATGAATGAATGAATTTAATTATGTAAATTATTAATTTGAAAAACAGCTAGTCATAAGCAAGACTAGATGCATGATAAAATGAGTATAGTATTTCTTTTTCTTTTTTCTTAATTTTAGAGATTTAAGCATTTAATAATGTAATTCTTTAGATCTCAAGCTCAAAAACTTGACTTGAGCTCGAGTTTGAGCTTGATATTAAGCTTGAGTTTGGCTTGATTAATTAATCAAGCCAAGCCAAGCCAAGCCAAGCCAAGCCAAGCTCAAGCTTAAGCTTTTTGGCTTTCCCACGAGCTCGAGCTCAAGCTCAAACACCATTTTTAAGCTTGTCACAAGCTCAAGTCAAGCTCGAGTTTTTTTTTTTCCTAACGAGCCAAGCTTGAACATGCATTACTTGACAAAACTCGTCTCGTTTACAGCCCTAATGAAGTGTGTCTTATGAAGGAGTGGAGACATTGTGGTGGTAGTCACAGTGTTGCAGTGGTGGAGCTGTGGACATTAGAGGTTGGTCTGGTGAAATTTTGGTAACACAACAAATGCTAATGTCAACACTGCACATGCAAGCATTTATGGCCACAATTATCAAATATTTGATGGATTGCAATCAATAGAAACACTTCATTCCTTTGAATACATCATCTGAGCCATCACCGAAAACTATTAGGAACTAGGCAAAGCATAGGAAATAGTACTATCTCCTCTAACATGGTGAACCCTATTGTTCTTTGAGAGTATCTAAAAAATGTCATTTAAGTCCCACTACAATTATTCTCTCCTTGTGATACACAGTATACTGTATATATATACTTCGTAGCTAAAGGTTGCATAGTGTTAAATATTAGTTATGATATATTCCATGTTGAATATGCTTGAATATAAGCAGAAGAGAGAAGCATAAAATAGGAATACAAGAACATAGGGTTTACGTGATTCAGTTTTACGGCTTACGTCCACAGAGGCAATGATGGAGTCACGATTTCAGTTTTTGAGGGGGGGGGGGGGGGAGGGGGAATTAAAAAAAATATTAAAAAAATAGCCTAAAGAAAATCAATCAATATTAATAATAAATAAATAAGAAACCGTAAACAACTATAATTATTATAACATTTAATTGTGTCTTTAACATTACTTATTATTATAATATTATATTATGTATTATATTAATATGAGGCCCATTGATTGAGTTGTTGCGGCTAGTTTGAAGAAAAAAATAAAAAGGATTGGGGGGAAAAAATAAAAGGGCAGCAGAAATAGAGTGGTGAAATTATGTGTGACAAAGACTTTCAAAAAATGAGAGCTAAAACCTTTTTCTTAGGTGCTAGGCTTATTGATTAAGTAGAATAGGTTTTTGGCTTTTTTCTTATGTCAGTGGTACAATTTGGTTATTGTGAGAATGCTTCTTTGTTTATTTTTTTCTCATATCAGGAGGGGCAAGACCTTAAAGAGTTAAAGTCGTTGTTCATTTAAAAAACATTTTCTGAGGAGCCGGGAGAGGGGGGGGGGCACTTGCCCCCTCTTGTCCCCCCTTGGCGTGCCCCCTGGCTCCACTCCTGCACAGAGGAAACCCTTAAGGACTACATTTTTATTATATAAGAGTGTAGTACAAAATTTGTGTTACAATAAACTATAGCATGAGTATATATAGTAGACTAAACCTTAAATAATAATTTTTAGTACAAGTAGGAGACTTGACTTGCACAAAAAGTAGAATATATTAGGCTTGGGTTTATGTTAATGAGCTAATATATCTCTAACACATAGGAATCAACTTATTGGGTGAGTTAATTGAATATTCATTCTTCTGCAGTTCATGACATTCATGTACAAATTGGAACCAATTCTTCTATGGGTTTTATTTTATTTTATTTTTTTAATTAATAAATAAAGAAAATAAGTGCATAGGACTTACAAGAAGATTATTACGATCAATTACTTATCTTATTGATCGGTTTAACTATGAATTGGAGCTTATATTGATCATAAAAATAAGTGCATAGGACGGTTCATTCCACTTCCAATGGCCATGGCAATGCCTTTCTCTCTAGGGTCATATTTTGCCATTGATACGTGTGTTGGAAGCTTAATATTGTTCGTGTGGGGAAAAAATAAACAAGGCCAAGGCAGATGCTCTAGCTCCTGCACTAGCTTCTGGTTTAATATGTGGGGATGGGATATGGACTCTGCCTGCTTCTATTTTTGCTCTGGCTGGGGTTAAGCCACCAATTTGTATGAAGTTTCTGTCAAGAGGGAATAATGCTAAGGTTGACAAATTCTTAGGATCATAGAGCTCAGTTAGCATAGGAGAAATAGATGCGAAGTCTTAATACGTTGGTGCATCCAATCCAAGGACTTGTAAAATATCCCTTCTTCTTCTTCTTCTTCTTCTTCTTCTTCTTATTATTATTATTATTATTTGCTTTGCTTGGTGTGGAGACAAAGTTAGATAGCAAAGTAGCCATAAATCTGACCATAAAATTATGTATGTTTGTAAAACATTAGAGTGCTTATTGGGTAAATCACATTCATGTTTGTGCAAATACGCTTCTATATTTATATATTACTAAAAGCTGAAGCATGGCGTTTAATGTTACTGTGCTCACGTTGAACCACATCAGCATCCACATCATTATCTTTTTTCTTTCTAATTTTCCTACAATTGTTTTTTAACATTTACTTTTTTTAATAATTGCATTTTCTCCAACTTTTCCCATGCCTTTACCTTTTCATCTCCCCACTACTTTCAACCTTAATATCACTTTTCATCTTTCTTTATTTTGTCTCTTCATCTTTCCCTATCTTACCTTTTCATCTCCCCACTACCCTCAACCTTAATGTCACTATTCTTCTTTCTATTCATCTTCCTTATTTTGTCTCTTCATATTCACATCATCTTCTATAAGTTTGTTATTCTCTCTTTCATTCTTTACATAGTTTTCCATCACAGAAAGGTTGTTTCTCCCTCCCTCTGTCTCTCTCTCTCTCTCTCACAGACACACACACAATAATTTTTGGAGTATTTTTTATCTATTTTCCTGCATCTCTACTTAAGTTGATAAATTTTTGTGTTTGTTATAACTCTACGTTGGGTTAGTCCAATTTAGTTGTGTTTTAAGTTTTTTGTTTTTTCTTTAATTGTTAAATATTATACTATTGAGTTATAAAAAAATAAAAAAAAGATAATATATAAGAATATAATATATATTATTCTATTACATAACATGATTTGGGTAATTTGGAGTTTATTGTTATATATATATATATATATATATTTTACTTTTTTAATCTTTTAATCTTATTTTATTCAATATTTAAACTCAGTCACATCTTTCATATAATTAAATTATTTATATTTTCTTTTTTTAATTAAACATATAATATTTTATTTAAATTTAAATAAATTAAATTGTACTCACTTTTTTTAACATTTACACTTTCTCCAACTTTTCGCTTTCCCTTTACATTTTCATCTCCCCACTACTATCTCTCTTAATATCATTCTTCATCTTTCTCTTTATTTTGGTTCTTCTTATTGTTATCCTTTTAGTATAAATTTGGCATTCTCTTTTCCACTCTATGCATAATTTTTCTTCACAAAAAAATTTATTTCTCTCTCTTTCTCTCTCAATTTTTGGTGATTTATATATATATATATATATATATATATATATTGCATCTCTGCTTTAGGTTGAGAAATTTTAGTGTTTTTTAGAACTCTACTTTAGGTTGGTGCGATTTAATTGTGTTTTAAGAATTTTTTTTTTTTTTTTTTTCCACATTGGTTGTTAAATTTTATCATATTGCATTGTAAAGAATTAAAGATAGTATATAAGAATGTAATATTATTATTATTATAGACTCAAAAAAAAAAAAGAATGTAATATTATAATATTACATAATATGATTTAAATAATTTGGTGTTTATTGTTATATCTTTTTTATTTACTTTTTTTTTCTTCTCATATTATTTTATTCGACATTATTATTATTATTATTGTTGTTGTTGTTGTTGTTGTTGTTGTTGAATTAATATATTAGATTGTACATTTTTCAAAAATCAATATATTAACTTGAAAGAAAATGAAAAACCAACTATTAAGCAATAATAACTAAAACAATAATATTATCACGCGCAACGCGCAGGTCCACGACTAGTTCCTTTAATTTTACCAATCTTTTACTTGATAATGGCCAAATGACACTCCAAAGTCATAACACTATATTTCCAATGGAGTCACCATCCTATTTGTTTAAATTAGGTTCCTATGGGCCAAGCATGAAGTGTTTTGGGTAGCTTGTGTAACCCGAACGTAAATTTGGGTTTGGGAGTATGCTAGCCAGATAAAAAAAAATTGAAGTCACCACACTTAGCTTTACAATCCAACAACCAACTTAAAGTTGTAATCAAGATTCATTAAATATTTTTAATATTGCCATTCTTAATGCATTCCATTATTAGTTCAAATTTTTGAACTTGAGTAACGTATCATGCTCCCATGGCTAGATTGTTTAACAGTGGATCCTTATATTAGTTGTTGAAGTTACCAGCCACACGTCTAATCCAACATCAATAGTATGCCTATGGATTCTGCAAATCATTAAGCCACTCTGTCATGGCTGATGTGATACTCTTGTGTCAGTCAAATATGATGCAAATGACTAAATGGGGTATCATATCTCGAATCGTCTCCCTGAGACAAGCTAAATTCATTAAAGTAAAAGTACAGTCCCAATACACAAGATGGTATTGAAACAACTAAAAACTTGAACAAACGATCAGATAAAAAGGAAAAAAAAAAGTCTAAAATTGACTTTTTAATAGTACAAATTAATGTATATAAGCAAAACTTTAATGCATAGCTAATGACCCATATATCATGTGATTAATGTTAATCGAATATTGTCATCTAAAGTAACTAACTATGCCTAATTGTTGAAATAAAATTGTTGGTTGAAATGGCAATAAATAATTACATCTAGCAAGAAGCCAAGTACCTACTGGCTACTGCACAATTTGGAAACTCTTCTTTTAGAGAGCCTCCTATAAGGCATAAGCCAAATCAGCCTGACATAGTTAACAAATTTCCTTTTTTTCATTTTATCCTTTAACTGATCACCAAAGCAATAAAATATTATTCAAATAATAACCATCTATTTCTTTCCCATGGATAGTTTGACGTGCATATGGAAAGCAAAATATTAATCAACCATAGACGACTAATAATAATGAAAATTAGTATAGTAAAAGATCATGCAGACCGAGATCAGAGGACTCAATCTTCAATTAAAACATGCTACTAAATCCAAAGAGAATGTGTTGAAGCAACAAGCAAAAAAATTCAACAGATAGGAATTCATGGAAGCATTTGAGATAGATAGGAACATAGTAACTTGAGTATTTGCCAATCCCCCGTCAAAGAATCCAAGAGGTGCCCCAAATAATAATATTGACATTGCTTTGACTTCCTTGTAGATGAAGTAATCCTTATGAGTTATGAGTGACAGTGAGGAAAAATAAAATGAAATACAAAGAAATCACTACTAAAACTTTATTTAGTTGCGTTTGATTGGGAGATGAAGATGATTATTCGCAAGAAAAGTTGATAATTAAGATTTAAGGAGCTACGTAACATTGGGTTGGCACTTGACTTGGCAGAGTAGTAGCCTAGCCAAGGACTAAGAGACAGGTGAAAAACAAAGAGGCCTTTAATCCAAGGCCATTTAATTATGAGTAATTATTGTGTTAAAATTGTGCCTGCAACTATTTCGTTATGTATTTATTAAATGGAAGGCCACTTCTTTTTTTTTTTTATGAAAGATTTTATTCTTTTTTTGAGAGAGTTTCAATCAATGGCGTCCACTTCTGATGATGACTCATCATCAGACCAAGACACCAATCAGTTTTTGGTGTAGGCGGGGATTGAACCCCAGATCTCTTATATAACCATCAAAGATTTTACCAATTGAGCTAACTGGAATCCATAGAAGGCCACTTCTTGAGAGATTTACTATTAGCTGTTGAATAGTTGTCATAAATCATAAAAGCTGATAAAGCATAAAAGCAATTTGCTATCACTTTTCTACACCATCGCATACTCTTGGTGTGATGGTCACTCCACAAATATAAGTACTTGTAGGGTGTGGGGGGACAAGGGTCGGGGTTCAAGTCTCCAGGAGAGAGTTTCACACACATTTACACTTAGATTAGACTAAAGTAAAATTTCTATCTTGTATAAAAAAAAAAAAAAAAAAAAAAAAAAAGAAGCTACAGTGAATCTGCATCTGCATTGAATCAATATCAATCAATCATCAATATATATATATATATATATATATATATATATATATAAAGGTTGGGCTTAGACACCGTGGTTGCACCAAGTGGTTTCACCATATTGTAGAAATTTTTTTGATATTTAGATTTTAAAAATATATATAATTTTTCTACTCCTATAATTTCTAAGTTGATAAAATATATCTTAAATTTCGTTCTTATCAACTTGTTTTTTTCTAGATAAAGTAGCAGTTGTGTTTTCATATCAATTGCTTCTTTTATTATTCATGTAACTTTTATTTATTTTTTTTTATCTTTAGAATGGAGAAAGATATAATTAAATACTTTGGAGATAAAGTTGCTTCACATGATACAAATCTTAATTCAATTACAATTGAATTACATTTGTTGTGCTTAATACGTCTCCGTGTAGTTTCCTTTAAGGATTATGTATTTGAATTGAAATAAAATTACAAAAAATTTAGACTTTTTGTCTAAGGTTGCATCATAGTGTAATCCAAACACTTGCATCAATGGATTAGGCTTTGAGATGTTTGTTTCCCAGAAAAACAGTATATAAGGTTTCAACGTGGCTTCACTATATTACAATTTTTTTTTTAGATTTTTAGATTTTAAAAATATATATAATTTTTTTCTCCTATAATTTCTAAGTTGATAAACTATATCTTAAATTTTGTTCTTATCAACTTTTTTGTTTCTAGATAAAGTAGCAGCTGTGTTTTCATATCAACTACTTCTTTTATTATTCATTTAATTTTACTTTTTTTTTTTAGAATTGAGAAAGATATAATTAAATATGTTGGAGATAAAGCTGTTTCACATGGTACAAATCTTAATTCAATTAAAATTGAATTACATTTGTTGTGCTTAATATGTCTCCGTGCAGTTTCCTTTAAGGATTATTGTGTGCACCCAATTATGCCTATTGGGCCTAAGGTGTATTTCGGCTCGCAATCTATTTATATGGTGGGCTTTTGTGTTTCCTACAATGGGCGGTACTGTACTTAGCGAGCCCAACTCCCAAGTTTCCTTGACTCTCTCTCTCTCTCTCTCTCTCTCTCTCTCTCTCTCTCTCTTTAACACCTTCTTCCCTTTTTTCTTCAGGGAGACTACCTTTTCTTTCTTGTCCTTTTTTCTCCAGAATTGCCAACCCCTTTCCCTTGAATATCCCTTGCCTATTTATAGACCAGGTCGGTGGGACTGCACAATAATTTTCTTGGTCAGTGGAGGGAGAGGTCTAATACCGTTGCTCCGAAGTGGGTGTTAGGTGATGGATAAGTGGTGATAGTGGCATTGGGACAAGGTCCACCGCTAGGTTTGTTGCTCGGTAGAGGCGTTCCTTAGACAATGGAGGGGAGGTCCAATACCGTTGCTTCGGAGTGGGTGTTAGGTGATGGATAAGTGGTGATAGTGGCATTAGGACAAGGTCCACCACTAGGTCTGTTGCTAGGCAAAGGCGTTCCCTTAAGTGTTGCCGGGCATGCTGAGTGCCGAAGGTTACACGGAATGGGCCAGCGAGTTCAAGCCGAGTAAGGTTTCACACGTGGCGTCGTAGCAATGGGCTTTTGTGGATGAATGGTTTCAACGGGGGGTGACGCCTGTACATTAGCCCCCCTTTGATTCATGTTTGGCTCTCGGTAATGAATCAAGGATCTTGGAGAGCTTATGGTGATTTTCTAAAGTTACCGAGCGCCCTTCATGTGCGACTGGGGTAATTATCAAGGTTTCCTTTAAGAGTAGTGCCGTGTCAGGCTGTCACATCCACAATTAAGGCGCGCTGGTGGGTGAAGACGCCTGACGGTTGGCAAATCGTCTAACGGTTCATAAACTGCGCCTACGCGTGTGGGGAGTTTACCAAAAAAGGGGATTGGGCGGGTTTCTTCCCGCCCTTTGCTTCATTGAATGCTTGGATTTTTGTATATATATATAGCTCCCGTTGGGTCCTGTTTCACTTTTTGTGTCTTCTTCACTAATAAATCCTTCTCTGCGAAGCATCCCTCCTCTGCACCAGAACATCCCACCTGCCTATCACTCTCTAGAACCCAAAGTAAGTCTTCTTCACCTTCTTTCCTTTTCCAATTCTTCCCTGTGTCGTACCTTAGGGATGGGGTACTCTCATCTTCTTACCCCTGGGGCTGCCTTGGGCAGCTTTAGAGAGACCTTTGGCGTCCCAAGGGACGTTGACATTGCGTATTGCAACGTGGGCGATATTGCATTTAAGAGGGCTGTTGATTCGAATACTAGGTTTTTTCCGTTAATGTCTATACTCGAGGGCGAGGTTAGATTTCCCGTAGATCCTTTTATCATAGGTACCTTAGGTTTTTATGGTCTTTGCCCCGACCAATTTCCCCCCAATTTTTATAGAGTGGTTAGCTGCGTCAGCCGACTAAATCAGATGTTCGGGCTTCAATTGAAACATCATGACATCAATTTCATGTACAAACCGTGTGGTAATTTTGATAGTGGGTATTATCAAAAGACTAGAGATATGCGAGTCCGTCTTATCTCTTGTCTCCCCGACTCCAATAAAAACTCGGCTGGAGAGTTTGTCCGAGTGCGCAGTAACTGGCTCGACAGCGAGCTACTTTGTCCGCTTTCACCCCGTGAAGTTGGTCAGTACCTAGAATATTCATTCTTTTTCCCCTTGCTCACCCTTCCTTTTTTGTTTAACTGATAAGTTTGTGTTTGTTTATAGACTCGAAAAGATTTTTACCGAACACCCTAGTCATACACGCCCGCGATCTCAATTTCGTCCTCCTGTCCGAGATCTTCGTGAACGGCGACGGGTAGCTCAGGGCATCTCATTTGATCCTCGGAGTCAACTCGGTATATAACACCTGGCAAAATTTCAACCAGGCACTTTTGGTGGACAGCCCACTCCTATTGTACATAAACGTCCGGCAACAAAGATTTCTTCCTCCCGCACTCTCCACCGGCGAAGCACGAGAGCTCGGCCCTCGTTATACAACTGCAGATGACATAGCGCCGGTGAGAGACGAGTCTGCAGAGCGTGTATCTCGAAAGCGATAAAGACACGAGGCAATTGAACAGTCGGGCAACGCAACCCTAGCAACCGAGGGAGGAGCGGCCGAACCAGCAGGTACTTCGGGCACCAAATCTGACCACGTAAGAAAAATGGTGCAGCGTAGGGAGATGACACTTGCTTGGTTCATTCCTAGTGCTAGGCATGAGACCTAACCTCGATCTCCGCAAGGGCCAGGTCAGGTTCCTCCTGCTGCTGAAACCAAGAAGAGGAAACAAGCCGCTGAGAAGAACACCTCTATTCCCGGCGACGCTCTACCAAAGACTCTGCCTCGCCCCAAGGGCGGGCCACAGATCCAGGAGACGCAGGTTGTCACTTCTCCTGCTGCTCAGATTAGGACCGACGTGGCATCTTCTTCTCGACCCGAGGTAGGCTGGCAACACACTTTCTTCTTGGGTGACATGCCTTTACTAGAAACTGCCAGCCTTCAGCTATGGGACAAGGGTGAAGGGGGGAGGGTGGCTCAAAGTCTGGTGCAAGGCCTCATGTTGCTCGAGGATGCCCAGTACTATTCGAGCAGCGACGACGAAATGCTCGCTAGGTGGCTTAAATGGCACACTATTGCGGTAAGTTCTCATTCCCTCTATTACGCATGTTTATAGGATATGGCTTTCTTCCAAACTTCACCACCCCGTTGCTGTATTAATCGTAGGTCGCGCAGTTGACATGCGTCATGGACGGGAGATTGAAGGAAGCAGCTGACGCTGTTGAGCGGGAAAAGGCACTGAAGGCGGTTGTCAAAATTACTGCCAAGGAGAAAGAGGAGACCGCCATGGCGTCTGAGAGGAAAGCGGTAGATGCCAAGAGAGCCCGACGAGCCACCGAGAATAAGCTGGCTGCTATAGAGACGAAGCTGGGCGAGATAGAGCTTAAGTTGGCAACGGCGGATAGCATGGGTCTAGCCCAAGCTAACCAAATCGGTGAACTGAAAAGGTCTCTCGAGGCGTGCGAAACGATTGGTATGACAAGGGCTTCTCGGATGCCAAGAACTTTGCAGAACCGATCATCTATCAAGTGCGATGCCATGGGTTCGAAGAGGGATGGCTGGCTGCTCTTCAGGCCGTGGGGCTAGCTGAGGATTCCCCACTGTGGAATCCAACGCAGATCCCTTATCCGGCCACTTCTCCTCCCGTCCAGGGACAAGCCGAGAGCGCGGGTGAAGAAGACACTCCAAGCATGATTGATCTTGTATGGGAGATTGATGCTCATGCGGAGACAACTGACCCGGAGGATACGAGTAACACCCAAACCGAAGATGTAACGGTTCAATTGGCTTGAGTTGTATCCAAGCGTCCTGCCCCTTCTTCAAATCCCCCCGATCCTGCCTTGTGATGAAATGATCTTTTCATTCTTTGTTTCATTTTTTTTTTTTTAATTTATTTATTTACATTTGGTAAGCCTACATTGCCGAGATGTGGGGACAGAACAATTTCTTTTGTTGTTTGGGTGGATTTTAACTGGTATTTTTGGAATACAAACCTGTGTTTTGTTCCTTATTTATAGATTTATTTCTGTTTGCTTGGCAACTGCCGACCATTTGTATGATTAGGGTTTTATATGATTGTCATACCTGCTTTCTCACTCACGGTGGCAAGGAGTAACTATCCTACCTTTAGGATTTTTGGCTTAGGTTTGGCTTAGTCTTTAAAGTTTCTACCTATTCAGTGATAGGTACCTAACCAAGGATAGGTTTTCGTCCTTAGAAAATTAAGTTTTAAGGTTTCCACCTGCTCAGTGATAGTGATTGAACCGAGGAAAGGTGTGTCAGAGAATTTAAGTTTTAAGGTTTCAACCTGCTCGGTGACAGTGATCGAACCAAGGAAAGGTGTCTGTCCTTAGAGAATTTAAGTTATAAGGTTTCAACCTGCTCGGTGACAGTGATCGTAAGTTTTAAGGTTTCTACCTACTCGATGATAGGGATCGAACCAAGGAAAGGTGTCTATCCTTAGGGAATTTAAGTTATAAGGTGACAGGCCACAAACGCGTTGACCCCTTGTGATAAATTACGTTGATTAATTAGCCAAGTTATTAATTAATCAATTTAACATGCAATATCACGTAGTAGCACAAACAAATCACCAAAACTAAGTTATGCAGCAGAAAATAAATGACACGGTGATTTGTTTACGAATGGGGAAAACCCTTACGGCAAAAACCCCACCGGGTGATTTAAGGTCACCACTCCCGAAACTCCACTATTATCACAACAAGCAGTTACAAGTAAGGAATCCCAAGTACCTCACCAACCAACAGTTGAACTCTTACCCCAATACCCAATTAGACTTGTTCTGTAGTGACAGTTTCTCCTTTTCAATGCACGGCTCCCAAGTACGTGACTAACCAATTTGATGCGCGGATCCCAGTACGCGGCTTACTCCTTTGCACGAATCCCAATACGTGACTAACTCCACAGCAACCCTTTGATTGTTGTAGTTGATTTGCAGCAGCTTCACATAGAAACACCAATAAGATCTTCAATGTTGGTGCAAGAGACTTTGCTTGGTTACAAAACCCTAAGGCGTACAAGAAACGCAACAAGAACTCTTTCTTCTGTAGGAGGAGGCTAGGGTTTCAAAAAGAAAACCTTATAAAACTCTCTAGGGTTAGGTTTTTCTTTTTCCACCTCCTTTAAATAGGAGCTTAATGGGCTCTCCTATTCCAAATAGGTTTACACAAACCTTGGGTTTTCCTAGTCCAATAAGAATTATACAAACCCATAAACAATTAGCCTTTTAGAATAAAAACGTTGCTGGCTATAATCTGAAACCCGTAAGCTCGATCGATCAGGACATCTGTCGAGCTTTAATGAATCTCGACAGATGGAGCTTCTGTCAAAGAGGTATCGAGACCTGCAGTTTGCACTTTTCTTGAGCAGTTCTTGAGTAATCTTCATGTCTTCAATTTAACCACTTGTAATGATCATCTTGAACCTATTTAGATTTACCCAAATACAAGTAAAGTGCGTTTTGTCAAAGGATATGCCAATTACAAAATATGTCCCCAACAATCTCCCCCTTTGGCAATCCGTGACAAAACCACAAGAGTACATTGAATATCCTAGAATACATTCTACTCAAGAATAAATAAGCCTAGTCTAAAAGATTTGAACCTTGGAAGTTGCTGCAAGAAGAAGGTTTGGAATCTTGACTTGGCTTTAACTAGTCTTTCCTGAAAGGCACTAAACAAAACACATCAAGGTACAATGTGGAAAACAATGACAAGTTGAATAAACAAGAAACATGTGTATAAATAGAGAAAAGAAACAACACATGTGAGATAAAGAGTAAAACACATACATCATCACATATACCACTTGATAAGTATCATGTATGTAATAAAAATGGTTACAAAACCAAAAGATACACATCACAAAAAAAATATCAATATTAATGTGTATCAAACTAACTCTCCTTAAGTTAGTTACAACAAAAACTTTCTTCCCTTTAACATGAAGTTCTCCCCCTAAGTCTATTACTCCCCCTGAGGAATGACATTCAATTCTCAAATTTCTCCCCCTTTTTGACACGATTGTCAAAGGGTATAAAAAGCCAAAAGACTTGACCGGAGAGAGACAGAAAACAGATAAAGAGGGAAAGAGGAGAACAAGGAACCATAGACCTACAAGAGAGAGAACAACAAGATGCTATGGACACAAAGGGAAAAACATGCAAAAAAAAGAAGGATGAAATGCATGCAAGGGTATCTCGATGGATCGAGAGGTGTCAAGAAGCTATCGAGCATACCTCGATGGATCGAGAAGGTATCGAGGATCTATCGAGCAGACAGAAAGTTTCTCGATCGATCCAGCAGGTGTCGAGGATGTGTTGAGATGGCTTAAAAACAGTTTTTCAAGAAGAGAAAAACACAGACATGAATGCAATCATGCATGCAACTCAACCAAAGATCCAAGCAACACATTAAGCTCTCAAAAACATCTCTCAACAAGAATTTTGATGCACATGTATCTCAAAACACGCACACACACACACACACACTAAACAAGTCTAACCAATTTTATATTTCAAAAACAAGTCCAGACAGTTTAGTGAGCATACATTAAAGCATGTAAACCTTGTGATGGCCAAATCACATTGTACCTGCATATGTATCAAGAATAGCAAAGAGTGTTGCGTGTCGTGTGTGAAAACATCGCAAGATTGCATAAGTGTCTCAATGTTATGACGATTTGAGATATGAGAAAATCACTTTAACTCACACACAATCATAACCGTTTGATGGGGACTATCACCTTCGAGGTACATCCTATAACTCCCACATCTCCTAGAAAACACGCTTGCAACCATATTTTAAAGCATTTTTAATCTTTTTGCTTTTTATTTCTTTGCATATTTTCTTTTAACAAGCATATCATGCATGGGCATACAAGAGAAAGAAAAGAAATACCCAATGATGTTAAGCTTTTGACACTGCACTTTTGCTATGCCGAAGCATACAGGTGTCATTAACATTGCACTTTTGCTATGCCGAAGCATACAAATGTCATATTATGATTGGCGAGTAACAGTGGTGAGATGGTTATTTATGCCTTTCTCTTAGGATTTTCTAGTTCAACCCGTCAAAAAGAGTGATACGAGTGTTAAGAAGAAGAGATCACTTAACCTTACTCATCACAAACAAAGAGTTACAAAGCTCACTTGCTTATTTGTGCAGAAGAATGCTCATCTAAGCCACAGGTGATACAAAGTTTAGAAAACTCTGTTTCAATGGCCATTTCAAAAGTTCACATGAACCAATGCACAAACACACACTGTTTTTGTATTTTTCAATTTAAAAAAAAAATTTATTTTTTTTTTATTTTGAAAACAAAATAAAATAAAAACTAAACAACCAAACAAAAACAGACAAACAACATGAATGCATGAAAGAAAGATGCATATGCATGAAGGCATGATTTCAACAGAAGATAAGAAATCAAACAAAGAGAGTCCTACTTTAGATAGAAAGAATTAAAGCAGAGGACAAACAGAAAAGACAATTAAGTCTTAGGCTCCTTTCTCACCCACACAGCACGAGTCTTTGGCCGTGAAGATGAAAAGACACGAGTCCTAGTATGACTACTAAAGGACATAGAAGAATTAAAATTCTCCTGAAGTTGAGTTAAAAAGCTCAAGACTTTTAATAACTCTCCAAACAAAGGTGTAGGTCCTTGAGAGGAAACCTGTGACCGTTTGGACAATTGCTTATGAGGATACAACTTAAAGCAATTAGGACGAGTATGTCCAGAAACACCACAATGGTGACAAACATGAGCAGTTTTAGAGCTACTCGGCTTCCTAGAAGGAGGTCTAACCTTAGAGGTTGACAGAGTCCTCAGCTTAGGACAATTTGGCCTAATATGACCAACAATATGACAATGATGACAAGTAGGGACAAAATCAGAATTTTTATTCAACCTAGGAGGAGTTTTAGACATAGGTTTAGAAACTTCAGCGTTAACATCAGATTGTTTACCTTTGTCTATCCTAGCAATATTAGCCTTCAACTCTTCATTATTCCTTTTGAATGGGGGAATATAAAAATCTTTTTCTTTTGAGTTAGGCTCAACAACAAGTTTGGCACTAGTTAATTTTTCAACTTCAGTTTTAAATTCAACTAGTTGCTCTTCCAAACTCTTAATTTTGTCCACCTGAGATGAAATTTGATTTTTAAAATTCTCATTCAAATTAGTGGCTTCATCCAATTTTGCAATCAAATCATCTTTTTCAACATTGACCTTTTTAAATTTAGCTTTTAATTTTGTAGAACACTCAAGAGATTTCATACAAAAATTATAAAGCTTGCAATAGGCATCATGAATATCATCATCATCATTCAACACAAAATCATGCAAATCAAAACAATCAAGAGTTTCCATGACAACAGGAGTCAATGGATCACACATCAAAGATTAAACCCTAATCAGAGTGTGCCTGCTCTAATACCACTTGACAGGCCACAAACGCGTTGACCCCTTGTGATAAATTACGTTGATTAATTAGCCAAGTTATTAATTAATCAATTTAACATGCAATATCACGTAGTAGCACAAACAAATCACCAAAACTAAGTTATGCAACGGAAAATAAATGACACGGTGATTTGTTTACGAATGGGGAAAACCCCACCGGGTGATTTAAGGTCACCACTCCCGAAACTCCACTATTATCACAACAAGCAGTTATAAGTAAGGAATCCCAAGTACCTCACCAACCTACAGTTGAACTCTTACCCCAATACCCAATTGGACTTGTTCTGTAGTGACAGTTTCTCCTTTTCAATGCACGGCTCCCAAGTACATGACTAACCAATTTGATGCGCCGATCCCAGTACGCGGCTTACTCCTTTACACGAATCCCAATACGTGACTAACTCCACAGCAACCCTTTGATTGTTGTAGTTGATTTGCAGCAGCTTCACATAGAAACACCAATAAGATCTTCAATGTTGGTGCAAGAGACTTTGCTTGGTTACAAAACCCTAAGGCGTACAAGAAACGCAACAAGAACTCTTTCTTCTGTAGGAGGAGGCTAGGGTTTCAAAAAGAAAACCTTATAAAACTCTCTAGGGTTAGGTTTTTCTTTTTCCACCTCCTTTAAATAGGAGCTTAATAGGCTCTCCTATTCCAAATAGGTTTACACAAACCTTGGGTTTTCCTAGTCCAATAAGAATTATACAAACCCATAAACAATTAGCCTTTTAGAATAAAAACGTTGCTGGCTATAATCTGAAACCCGTAAGCTCGATCGATCGGGACATCTGTCGAGATTTAATGAATCTCGACAGATGGAGCTTCTGTCGAAGAGGTATCGAGACCTGCAGTTTGCACTTTTCTTGAGCAGTTCTTGAGTAATCTTCATGTCTTCAATTTAACCACTTGTAATGATCATCTTGAACCTATTTAGATTTACCCAAATACAAGTAAAGTGCGTTTTGTCAAAGGATATGCCAATTACAAAATATGTCCCCAACATAAGGTTTCAACCTGCTCGGTGACAGTGATCGTAAGTTTTAAGGTTTCTACCTACTCGGTGATAGGGATCGAATCGAGGAAAGGTGTCTGTCCTTAGAGAATTTAAGTTTTAAGGTTTCAACTTGCTCGGTGACAGTGATCAAACCAAGGAAAGGTGTCTGTCCTTAGAAAATTAAGTTTTAAGATTTCTACCTGCTTGGTGATAGGGATCGAATCGAGGAAAGGTGTCTATCCATAGAGAATTAAGTTTTAGTTTACCCTGAAGAGTTTCCGTATATTTCTTGCCTGATGACAATAGCTTGAGATTACTGGGGTTACATGCATCTTAATGAATAAAGGCCTTCATGTTAAGCGTGTGATAATGCAGGATTATATTAAGTTCACATCTTTGGAGGATAACCAGTTAATAGTAAAACTTTTTTAAGTTACGAACATTCCATGGCCGTTGAAGCGGCCTTTCCTCCAAATCTTCTAAGTAGTACGCCTCAGCCTCAGCGATGGCCGTCACTTGGTAGGGCCCCTTCCAGGACAGAGATAGCTTTCCTGCATTAGTGTCTCGCATATTCCCTACAACCTTGCGAAGTACTAGATCCTCGGCTGCGAACTCCCTTTTTCTTACTGTTCTATTGTACCTCCGAGCAAGTTTTTGCTGATACTCTGCTAGTCAAATGGTGGCCGTTCTTTGGTGTTCCTCTAGCAAGTTCAGCTCCTTTGCCATTTGCTTCTCGTTCTCATCTAGCGTGAATCCTGCGACCCGGGCATTGCACAAGTTCACTTCAGCGGGGATGACAGCCTCTACCCCGTAAGTTAGAGAGAACGGTGTTTCTCCCGTGGATCTCCTGGGAGTTGTTCGGTATGCCTTCAGGATGCTTGACAACTCCTCGACCTATCTACCTTTGGCACCTTCCAACCTTTTCTTCAATCCGCTCACGTTGGCCTTATTGGTCGCCTCTGCTTGGCCGTTGCTCAGTGGATATGCTGGAGTGGAGTATCAGTTCCGGATTTCGAGGTTGTGGTAGAACTCTTGGAAGGCCTTGCTGTCGAACTGTAGACCATTGTCTGACACAAGAGATTTCAGAACACCAAATCTCGTTACAATATTTCTCCACACGAATTTCTTGACGTCAACATCTCGGATATTTGCCAGCACCTCCGCCTCTGCCCAATTTATGAAGAATTCTACCACCACCAATACAAACCTCCAGTTGCCCGTAGCCCGGGGAAATGGCCCGACTATGTCTAGCCCCCACCGATCGAACGGCCAAGGGTTGCTTACCGGGTTCAAGTTCCCGGTGGGTTGGTAAATCATTGGCGCGTGTATCTGACATTGCTTACATCTCTAGCAATACTCAGTTGTGTCTTTCCTCATTTGCGGCCACCAAAACCCTTGAGTCATTGCCTGGTACGCCAACGATCGTCCCCCCACATGGCTTTCGTACACCCCTTCATGCAGCTCAGCTAACAGTTCTTCGGCCTGATTAGGATGAAGGCATTGTAGTTACGATCCTTCGAATGATCTCCGATATAACTTTCGGTTAGGAGACAACCAGTACTGAGCAGCGTTGCGCCGTACTCTGGCTGCCTCTTTCTCGTCTTCTGGAGCTCGGTCCTCTATAAGGAAGTCGATGATGGGGTCCATTCAGCACTCCTCGGCTATAGTCACCTGGGTAATCGACACTGTGGTAGCTATACTTGGTTCAGCTACTAACTCCACCCTGATCAGCCGAGGTACCATGTCAACTATTGACGATGCTAGCATCGCTAAGGAATTGGCGTGTCGATTCTGTCCCCGAGCTACCCGCTAAATCTTGACTTTTGAGAAATTAGCTAAGGTTTGCTTTACTAACCGTAGATATTAAATCATCCGGGCCTTTTTGGCCTCAAAGTTCCCTAGCACCTGATTAACTACTAGGAGAGAATCCGAGTAAACTTCTACTTCTTTTGCTCCCAGATCCATGACGACCTTGAGTCCGGTGAGCAGGGCTTTATACTTGGCCTCATTATTAGAAGCCCTGAAGCCCAACCTAAACGAGTGCTCCAGTTTTAGCTCTTCCGGGGTGATGATCACAATTCCAGCCCCCGCTCCTGCTGCGTTGGATGCGCCATCCACAAATACTTTCCATGGCCTGACTTCCATGAGACAGATTATATTAGTACTTTTCGGCATAAACTCAGCAATAAAGTTTGCAAGTACTTGTCTCTTCATCGAATTCCTTAGCCTAAATCTGATGTCGAAAGAACCTAGCCGAGTCCCTTACTTAGCTATCTTGCCCGTGAAGTCAGATCTTCTCAGCAATGACTGGAGTGGGTATTCGGTAAGGACATAGATGGTGTGGGCCTGAAAGTAATGAGGCAGCTTTCTGGTGGAATGCACGAGTGCCAACACCAGTTTCTCTAACGGTCGGTACCTGGTCTCGGCGTCAACCGACGTCTTGTTGATGTAATAAAGCGAGAGCTACACACCACTATCTCTTAATAGCACGGCGCTGGCCGTATGTTCAGATACCGAGAGGTACATATACAGGCCTTCTCCTGGTTCCGGGGCTGTCAACGTCGGTGCCCGCCTAAGGTAGTCCTTAAGATTCTGGAAGGCCCTATCACACTCCTCATCCCAATGAAACCCCCTCCATTTCTTTAAAAGCCAGTAAAATGGCTAGCATCGATCAGCAAACTTGGAAATAAATCGGTTGAGAGCGGTCAGCATGTCGGTCAACTTTTGAACCTCTTTTGGATTACTTGGTGTTTTGAGGCGTCTCATGGCCTCAATCTGATCGGGGTTGACTTTGATTCCCCTTTTTGTGATTAGGTAACCCAAGAATCTGCCGGACCCTACTTTGAAAGCGCCCTTATCGACATTGAGGCGCAGCCAGTGTTGCTAGAGTATCTCGAACACCTACTTAAGGTCGTTGATTTGCTGCCCTTCCTGCCTGCTTTTTACCACCATGTCATCAATGTACACCTCAACCATACGTCCAATCTTATCCTTAAACATCCTCGTCATCATTCGTTGATAAGTGGATCCCGCGTTCTTCAATCCGAACGGCATTACGGTATTGCGATAGTTAGCGTCGGGTTCTATGAATGCCGTTTTCTCCTGGTCCTCGGCAACTAGAGCAATCTGGTGATAACCTAGGAAAGCATCAAGAAAGCTCATCCTTAGGTGCCCTTATGTAGCGTCTACCAATTGATCAATTTTTGGCATTGGGAAAGGATTTTTTAGGCATGCTCAGTTTAGGTCGGTGAAGTCAACACACACCTTCCATTTGTTGTTCTTCTTCTTCACGGCCACTATGTTTGCAAGCCATTTTGGAAAAAAAAATGCTTCTTTTATGGCCCCTGCCTCTCTTAGCTTCCCAACCTCCTGTCTGACGGCTTCCACATGCTCCTTTGCAGACCTTCTCGGCCTCTACTTCTTAGGGGGGCATAGAGGATCTACCTTTAGCTTGTGAACTATAAATTCGGGTTCTACCGCGGGCACCTTGTGCGGATTCCAAGTGAACACATCCATGTTTTGTATAAGAAAAAGCAGCAACTCTGCCTTTGCCCGGTCATCCAGGTTTGCCCTTATTTGGAAACTCCTTTCGCCTCTCGGCAGGATCTTCACTCTCACCAGTCCCTCGACAGTAGCGGACCCGTCCAACTGGGGCTGCTGTAATTGCTATAAGGAATTCCGCTCGGTTGAAGTCCTTTGCTCGACTTGTTTATGGGCTGTGGCTACCACGCACTGCCTGGCCGCCTGCTGATCACCCCGTATCACTGTAACCCCGTCTTCGGTCCGAAATTTGACTTTTACGTGCAACGTGGATGGTACAGCTCCCATGTCATATATCCATGGCCTTCCGAGGATTGCTGTGTACGGTGAGTAAAAGGCGACCACCACAAATGTCACAATTACCTCCTTACCTCCCATGTTGACCAGGAGTGAAATCTGCCTTTTCGGTGTCACCATATGCCCATCGAATCCCATCAACGGTGTATCATATCTGGACAAATCCTCATTATTCAGGTCGAGCCCCATGTACAGGTTTAGGTACATTCCGTCTGCTTCACTCCCCTGGTCTATCATAATTCTTTGTAATATGAAGCCCCTTACACGGGCCGTGACTACTAAAGCATCGTGGTGTGGCTGGGCAGTTCCTTCCAGGTCGTCGTCGTCAAATGCTATAGGTTGTCTAGAATACCTCGGTTTCTTCCACGGGGGTTGCTCGCCTGCGCCACCTTCTGTTGATACCATGGCTAGTACCTCTCTTGTGGTCAGTGCCGTAGGGTCCCTCAGTACCGTGTGAATGATCTCTATTACTCCCAAAGGGGGTAGAAGGGGGTCTCGACGCACCTGATCTGCTTGTCCCATTTCTTGAAACCCGGTCTCCACGAGAAATTCCTTCAGATGTCCTGCCTTCACTAACTGCTCCAAGTGATCTTTCAATACTCTGCACTGCTCCGTGGTGTGCCCTTTATCTCTATGGTAGGTGCAATATAAGTTCTGGTTTCTCCTTGATGGGTTGCCGGCCATCTTATTCGGCCGCTTAAAATACGACTCTTTTTTTTATCTTGTTAATGATCCTATGCACAAGCTCCTTAAACACCATATTGACTCCCCCAATTGCCAGGCCGGGCTCTTGAATTCTCAAATCTTTCCTGTGTTTGGGGATAAAGCTAGTATTCCGAGGATAACTAACAACCGGGGCCTTCCCCTTGGTCTACAGCCAATCGTCTTCCAATCGCTTGTACTCCTCAATACTCCTCATCAACTGCCTCACATCCTCGAAAGGTCTTAGGGTCAACGATTCTCTTAGCCCAGATTCTTTCGGTAACCCCATCCTAAAGGTGCTTGCTGCAATTTTTTTGTTGCCCCCACCGATCTCGTTGTATAACTCCCAATACCGATTGGCATAGTTGCGAAGGGTTTCCCCAGCCACCATTTTCATTGATAGTAACGCGTCTACGGGCTAGGGAACCCTGCTGCATGTCATGAACCGCACTCCGAACTCCTGAATCAGTTCCAAGAAACTGCGAATCGAGCCTTTCTTCAATCCGTTAAACCACCTCAAAGCAGTGGGGCCGAGACTCGAAAGGAAAACCCTACACATCAATGCATCGTTATGGGCGTGCAGGGACATCATTTGAATATAGTGACTTACGTGTTCGACCGAGTCTGTCTTTCTAGTGTACGAGTTGAACGGAGGCCGAGTGAACCTATTCGGCATAGGCGCCTCCTCAATGTCTCTTGTGAATGGGGACCGAGTAGCTTGGTGTAATGCCCGGCTTATGGCACCCATGGCCAC
Organism: Castanopsis chinensis; assembly: GCA_032878915.1. Lineage (NCBI taxonomy): Eukaryota > Viridiplantae > Streptophyta > Magnoliopsida > Fagales > Fagaceae > Castanopsis > Castanopsis chinensis. Next base: position 1,309,937 of record JAVQMG010000064.1, read on the forward strand.
ATTTCGAGGTCGCCCCTCATCCAGGGAAACCGATCCATGGTCCGCGTACTCATGCGAATGCTTACGGCATCGACGAGACCTGGATTGATGGGATCCCGTCGCATGGTGATTTCCTACACTGGCCAACCTTTCTCTCCGTTCCTCTCGATCTCTTCTCCTTCATCTTCCCCGTGCCTGCAACTCCAAATCCCTCACTGTCCTACGTAGGCGCTCCAATTCCTAATTCCTTTGTTCAAGCTCCCGGTCTCTTCTGTTGGGCTGGTTGCGCCTCAAGGTGTCAAACATTGTCCGGAGGGTTTGGTACAATTCTTCTCCAGGCCCAAACTACACTACCCCCTCGTTTCTTCTATCCTCCAACCTCTTTTGCCTCCTTTCTCGCCATGTGGACCCTCACGACGACCCCATAGAACCGCTCTCTACATGGCTTCCCTATCTGCTCCCAGACATTCTCCCGTGTGTGCCTAGACAGAACCGCAGCTTCGTAGGAGATCCTCACAGACGGCGCCAATTGTGTGCACCCAATTACACCTGTTAGGCCTAAGGTGTATTTGGGCTCACAATCTACTTGTATGGTGGGCTTTTGTGTTTCCTACAATGGGCGGTACTGTACTTGGCGAGCCCAACTCCTAAGTTTCCTTGACTCTCTCTCTCTTTAACACCTTCTTCCCTTTTTTCTTCAGGGAGACTGCCTTTTCCCTCTTGTCCTTTTTCTCCAGAATTGCCAACTCCTTTCCTTTGAATATCCCTTGCCTATTTATAGACCAAGTCAGTGTGACTGCACTATAATTTTCTTGGTCAGTGGAGGGAGAGGTCCAATACCGTTGCTTCGGAGTGGGTGTTAGGTGATGGATAAGTGGTGATAGTGGCATTGGGACAAGGTCCACCTCTAGGTCTGTTGCTCGGCAGAGGCGTTTGCTTGACAATGGAGAGAGAGGTCCAATACCGTTGCTTCGGAGTGGGTGTTAGATGATGGATAAGTGGTGATAGTGGCATTGGGACAAGGTCCACCTCTAGGTCTGTTGCTCAGCAGAGGCGTTCGCTTGACAATGGAGAGAGAGGTCCAATACCATTGCTTCGGAGTGGGTGTTAGGTGATGGATAAGTGGTGATAGTGGCATTGGGACAAGGTCCACCGCTAAGTTTGTTGCTCGGCAGAGGCGTTCCCTTGAGTGTTGCCGAGCATGCTGAGTGCCGAAGGTTACACGGAATGGGCCAACGAGTCCGGGCAAAGTAAGGTTCCACACGTGGTGTCATAGCAATGGGCTTTTGTGGATGAATGGTTTCAATGAGGGGCAACGCCCGTACAATTATATATTTGAATTGAAATAAAATTAGATTAACCTTAAACTTTTTGTCTAAGGTTTCAACATAGTGTAATCCAAACACTTGCATCTATGAATTGGGCTTTGAGATGTTTGTTTCCCTGAAAAACATTGTATAAGGTTTCAACTTGCAATTAAAGAGGTCTAATATATCTTTAATTGTAACAATATTTATAGATTTTTTTCCTTATCTTCTTCTGGATTAAAAAAAAAAAAAAAGCAACGTGATATATGATTAAGGTGATTATTTTTCACACCTCCACAACTTAAATTTGAATCCAAGAGAAATTGAGTTGAAATAAAACTATTTAAGAATGCTAAAATCAATCAATAAAAAAATACCAAATTACTACACGTAAAAAAAAATAAATATAATTTTTTTTCTTATCTTCTTCTCCTATAATTTCTAAGTTGATAAAAATCTTAAATTTAATTACAATCCAAATTCTTTTCGTCATATATTTCTTCTTAATTTGATTACAATCCAAAATCTTCATCTTCATCTAATTTATTTTTTCCATTTAGGTTATATTACTACACCTATTAGCTACAATTTGTTTTGGATAAAAATAAATAAATAAATAACAGCAATGTGAGTTGAACTTAAACTTTCTAAGTCTACTCTATTCTACTATTTAAGAACGCTAAAATCAATCAATAAAAAAAAAAAAAAATTAAGTGAACTTCAGAAGGAAGGATTTGACTTTTTTGGTGAAATTAGCTATCTTCTTTTTTTTTTTATCCTTTCTATTTTTCTATTAACGTAGTTCAATTATTACTCAATTGTATGATTTTTTTAAAATATTTTACATAATGCAATTCATCTCAATTATTGATGTATTTTTTGATTTGGTGTTCTTAATTGATCATGCAGATTATTTCCTCACTTACGGCAATATCAAAATGGCTAGACAAGTAATTTATATGTAAACTTTTATATTTACATTGCAATAAAATTTTTGTTTCTTTTTGTGCACTTTTTTTTTTATCTATTTTTGAAATTATTTTGATTGTGGTACCCTAGATGGTTTAGATACTTTTATATATATATATATATATGTGTGTGTGTGTGTGTGTGTGTGTGTGTGTGTGTATAATTTATGAAATTTTTATTTCAGTGAAGATTATATCATTGAATCTATTTGGGATGAAACTCATCTACCATATGAAATTAGGAGATTTATGTGAGAAGAACTATATTTATTTTGTTATGAGTTTCTATTAATGTAGTTCAATTATTGCTTAAATTATATGATTTTTTTTAAAAAAATTTAGATAATGCAATTCATCTTGATTATTGATATTATTTTTTCATTTGGTGTTCTTCATTGATTATGCAGATTATTTCCTCACTTATGGCAACATTAAAATGGCTATGACTGGTAATTTATAAGTAAATATTTACATTGCGGTCTAAATACTTACATTTTTGTAATTTATGGACTTTGTTTTTGGCCATATATACAAGAAATTTATATATGATTAGCACTTCTGCTACTATACATGTTAGCAAGTATAATGAAAAGATTTTTAAGTGCCACAAATGCGCGCACACGCGCACGCACACGTGCGCACACACACACACACACATATAATTAAATTACAATTTTACTACTAAGAGCTTTTAGAATTCTAAAACTTGCCATAATTTTTAAAAATATTTTATAATATCTTTTTTTCAAAAAAAAAAAAAACTTACATAATATACATTTTCCATGTAACTTAATTTTTAAAAATATTTTTACTATTTTATTTGTTATTAGATTTGATTATATTATCAAAAATATATTTTTTAAAATTTATATATAAATTTTTTGTTAAACCATGCATCGCACTGGCATAATACTAGTGTAAGGACGCAATTTGGATCCTAAGCCTAAAAGGTAAAAGGATCTAGGCTCAAAGAGCTCAATAAAATGAATGTGTAGAGTGAGGGCTAGAAAACTAGGCTTTAATGAATTAGATAACAATTATAGTAATTCCATGTGACAAGAAAATAAAAATAAACTGGTTCTACCCAAAGAAAATCGTCCTCAGCACAATCCGAGGAGATCAGCTCTTGTATATATTTCTTTTGAATTTCGTTACAAGTGCAATTCTTGTTACTACAGTGTTTTTCTCTCAATTTTCAAATAGATCCCCTTGTTAGGGGCTTCTTTCTTTATTATATACCCCTTTCTTCTTCATCTCCACCGTTCACGTGTAGGTCAAGTTGTTGGTTTTAATCCTTATCCCATCAGCACCTTCTTGAAGTCTTTGGAAGTAGCTTTAAGACTGCTTGCGACTATTCAAGCATCACCTCCACATTAATGTGGCCAGAGGGTTAGCCGCAAAGTATTTAATGCGGTGGTAGCAGCTTTTTCATAGATATTCCTTAGCTTCCCTTTGTCCTATGTTTCACTAATGTTTATCTTTATCAGTAGAACCTTTTGAAGTGTTGCCCTTAAAGGCAGACCAATCCTTCTGACCTCAACTTTGCTTAGCCGTGGAGGCATTCTTCCTTGGACTATGTTTCCAAACCTTCGCAATCATAGTTTGTTCGTGGCGCTTTGATTCTTATGTCTTCCCTATTGTCTATCTATCCTCGGACCACTAAGCGTCCTCAGAAAAGGTTCACGGCCCAATATATACTTTTGGGCTTTTTATCCTTACAACTAGTATATATATAAAAATAAGCAAAGACCTCATGCGAGAAAGCATAATGTTTTGCCAAGTAGTGCCCTTCTTTGATAACTTAGTCGTCTTTTTTTTGAATAAAAATTTATAACAATTATACCTTATCGTTTAACACTATTCTCTCTCTCTCTCTCTCTCTCTCTCTCTCTCTCTCTCTCTCTCTCTCTCTCTCTCTCTTCCACTTTCTTCATCAATTCAATTAGCTATTCAGAATTTCAGACCCTTCAATTGCCTCCCATCAATTCAATTAGCTATTCATAATTTCAAACCCTTCAATTGCCCGCCCCTTTCAATTTCCTTCTCTTATCTTCTTTACACAACTATATCTTAGCATACTTCTAACCTAGACTAAATCACTATTATAAATGCTCTCACAATTTTCATAGTGACTCTTTATCACTATAAATGCTCTCACCAATCAAGCAGAAAATACATCAAAGGATTAGCCATCTCAAAGAGGATGCAAAGCTTGTTGTATCAGATTTATAAGCATGGAAATTTGATCACATCAAGCTCAAGTTAACAAGGCTGCACACCAGTTAGCTAACAAGGCTGCATCGTTTCTAAATAGTCCTTCCATTTAGTTTAAGGATGTGTCTGATTGTATTGCTAACATTGCTAAAGCTTAGTCTAATGGCCATCTATTGTTCTGTCTTTTCTTTAATGCAATGAATTTCTTCTCAAATTATATATATATATAAAAAGACTAAATCACAAGCAATGACAAGGGCAATGGCAAGGAATCCAAGCATATCTAATTGTTCTCTCGTCTTTCCTTTGCAAAAATCACCAATGTATTAGCATAATGGAAATTTCCCCTTGAGATACCCAGTTTTGGAATTGAAAATATGACTACATACTATGGTTTAGTTTAAATTTAGTTCTTCTAGCAAACTTCGTTCATTACGTGTGGCTATAGTAACTAAAAATAATAGTATTGATGCACCTAAAGAATTAAAAATAATTTTCTCATAAAAATTTTGAAAATGCACCGCGCATCGCGGAGGATATCAGCTAATTTTCTAAATCAAAGAGGTTTTCAACAAGGATAATGACCTTTCGGTCTCTAGACTCTAGAGTCTAGAACAATACAACATGTGGTTTTTAATATTTTGAAAACCAAAGTCAATGTAATTCTAAAATGACGTCTACCAAATTAGATACTGGAAATCTCCTACAATCTACCAAGTGACAATGTAATAACTCAAATTGTGCTAATTTGATTCAATTGAATTGTTTAAATGTGCATTGTGCAAGTGTGTATTGTGTCCCACATTGGATATTTATTAAATGGATATTGAGTTTATAAATAATCACAGAGAACCCCAATTACGTGTTAAAATAATTTATTAAATATAAAGTATATCTTGAGTTTATAAATAATCACGTACAACTAATTTCCCCTAGCTTAGGCATTTCTCCAAATACAATAATTTTAAAAAAAAAATAATAAAATTAAAACTAGATGTGGTATACTTCTAGACGCTAAAAGGTCATATATCATTCTTGTCACTTGATTTGTGGAACACCTGGGTTTCCTCCAATCACGTAATAACTGAAAAAATAAATAAATTAATTAAAAATTCAATCCCTATTTTATCCATAAGCACACACACCATTACATTCCAATCTTTTAGGTAGGAAGTGACTTTTATCTTATTTTCAATTTCATCTTATGTATACACTCAAAAACAATATTTAGTTTAAGATTATCAAGTGATTTTTTTAATTTTTTTACTAAATTTAATTACATTGAATTTAATTATTATTAAAAATGATAATATATATATTTTTTGATAGGAAGACTGGCAAAATTTTATTAAGTCACTGAAATAGAAAATACATCACGATGATAAGAGCCTGTTCTAAGAAACAAGGAGTCTCTTCAATCCAAGTACAGTAATCATCAATGCCCTTGGCATATTTTGCTAAAAGGTGGGTTGGTCTGTTTCCTTGATGTCGAGTGTGGGAAAATCCAACATACCGAAACTCTGAGCATGCATTTTGCACTCCAATAATCACTGCATCAACTAAGGGAGGGGGTGAGGACAGGCCAAGAAGGGCACGGTACACATTCAGGGAGTCACCTTCCAATATTATATCGTGCACACCAATATCCTTTGCAAATTGTACCCCATTTCAGCAGCCTTGGCTTCAACTTCTGCAGCACCCAACGGTGCATCCTACTCAAAGTTGCTACAACACATCCTTTTTCATCCCTAATGATAACTCCGAAGCCTACTGCCTTCAAGTCTGAAAAAACTGCCCCATCCACGTTCACCTAATTAACTAATCCTTGTGGAGGGACCCACGATATTTGTTGAGGCCTTGGCGTACATGTACTGGTGTCAGTATCCATTACAGCATAGAATTCCTCCAAATATTGTGCCTTTTGTATGAGGGCCAACCCCGATCTACGTTGACCACCCACTCTAGCTTCATTTCGATTACCCTACACGCCCAAGCACAGGTCCCTACCTTCACTGCCTTCTCCGGTGTACACCTCCTCCTCCATGAGCAAGACCCACATTAAGTCCTTGCAAAAATATTCTAGGTGACTTCGTACGTGGATGGTGTTGGCAACCATTTGTCTCCCCAAACTCGTACATGCTCCCTATTTCCAATCCTCCACTGCGGTCCATATTTCACTATCGCCTGTGTTGCCATGATACTACACCACGTGTAAGATGGATTACGCCCCAAAGTGGCCTGAGAAAACTCACAATGAGGAAAATACTTGGCCTTGAGCACTCGATACACCAGAGTGTCCTGTCGATGCTGAAGCTGCCATCCCTGTTCGGTAATAGAGCTAGATTAAATTCTTTTAATTTCTTAAAACCCAGACCCCCATCTGCCTTAGGAGAGCATAGTTTATCCCAGCTCAGCCACACCATCTTCTTCTCATCCTGCTTTTGGCCCTACCAAAACTTTTGGATCATACCTGTTAGCTCCTCATAGAGAGAATTCGAGACTTTAAAACAGCTCATAATATAAGCTGGTATTGTTTGAGCTACTGCTTTGATTAAAACCTCTTTCCCTGTCTTAGATAGCAATTTTTCTTTCCATCCAGTTAACTTTTTCTTCAACTTCTCTTTTATGTCATTGAAAGAGTTCCTTTTATTTCTACCTACCAAAGACGGCAACCTTAGATATTTTTCATGCGGCTTGATCACCTAAGCACAAATTTGTCTTTAATCTCCTCTTGGATCTGTCTAGGTGTATTGCTACTAAAAAAATAGCGAGGTTTTTGATCGATTTAACTGCTAACTTGATGCACCCTCATAGACTTGTAACACCCTTTGAAGAGCATTGCACTCCTCTAGAGAAGCTCTACAAAAAATCAAGCTATCATCAGCGAAAAAAAGGTAAGACAATCTAGGGCCATTTTGACGTAATGCCATGCCACCCATCTGACCGTAGTCCACTATCTTCTTAATAAGTGCTAATAATCCCTCTGCACATAGAAGAAAGAGATATGGATATAGAGGATCTCCCAATCTAATTCCTCTGCTTGGGGTGACTCTCCCTTTTGGTTTGCCATTAATCTTGAAAGAGTAGGTGACTGAAGTAATGCATCTCATAATTAGGTCCCTCCATTTTTCATCAAAAGCCAATCTCTGCATTATTTTCTCCAACCAACACCATTGAACCTTATTGTAGGCTTTACTCATGTCTAATTTTAGAGTAATTTCACCAACTTTGCCATTTTTCTTTTGACTGATATTGTGCATCGTCTCAAAAGCTACAAGAATATTATCAGTGATCAACTTACCATGCACGAATGCACTTTGAGTATCACTGATAATAGAAGGATCTTCTTCAATCTGTTAGCAATAGCTTTGGAAGCAATTTTATACACCACATTACATAAACTAATTGGCCTAAAATTAGTAATTTTCTTGGCTCTTTACATTTAGGAATGAGCACCACATGAGTTTCATTAAAGTTTGGAGGAACAATACCTGAATTTAGAAAATCCAAGACTGTCCTTGTTACCTCTTCACCCACCTTTGGCCAAAAGTGCTAAAAGAACAACGGAGGCATGCCATCAGGACTAGGCGCTTTCAAAGGATACATATGTTTCAGGGCCAAAGGCACTTCACAAACAGTAAAATCTTTAGTGAGACTTTGATTCATGGTTGGGCTAACCTTGTGTTGAACAGCTTCCAAAATTTTAGAAAATTTCATGGGGTTGCTAGATTGAAAGAGGCTGCTATAATAATCCACCACAATGCCCCCCACCTTGGTCTCATCCTCCTACCAATGCCCATTTTCATCCAATAAGCCTTCAATAAGCCTTCTTCCTATGGCGGGGTGACGCTTTCTCATGGAAAAATCTTGTGTTCCTATCACCATTTTGTAACCAGCTGATTTGAGATCTTTGCAACCACACTGCATCCTTCTTTTCTAACCAACAATTTACATTAACTGAGTAGCTTTCATAGACTGTATGTTTTCAGGTGACATAGGTTGTCTCTCAAGCCATTCTAAGTGCTTTTGCAAATCAGCAATAGTTTTGCATACATGGCCAAACTCCACCTTATTCCAATCCTCCAATCTAGCCCTACATCGGTCCAAACATAAGGTAAGTGGGCAATCCGAATTAATGGCCTTACCTTCCTCCCATGCTTCATGGACAATCTCTCCACACTGAGGTTCCTTTAGCCACATAGACTCGAACCTAAAAACTCAACCCATTTTTTGCTTTCGCCTTTTCCTTACCAAGTGTAGAGATAATGGAGAGTGGTCCGAGGCTAAAGAAGTGAGTTGGAAAAGTTTAGCATTAGGGAAGAGTTCCGTCCAACCACTCGTAGCAAGAGCTCTATCCAAACGTTCCCTAATCTGATCACCTGCAGCATTTTGGTACAACCACGTGAAATTTGGACCAACAAAGCCCAAATCTTCAAGGCTGCACCGGTTTATGGTATCCATAAAGTTTACCATCTATTGCCGTGGCCTAACACTTCCTCCTTCTTTCTCATACATACTTGTAATCTCATTAAAGTCGCCAATTACTAACCAAGGCAATTCTAATGTCCTGCTTAGATGTTTAAGTTTTTTCCATGATTCTGGTCTTTTATTCATGTCTGGATCTCCATGGAACCCAGTCAGATGCCACCATCCCACATCCCTACCACCATACACCAATGCATCTATATGAGATTGAGAATACGTTTGAATATCAAGTTTTACTTCTTCCTTCCAAAATAAAGCCAACCCACCCCTTTTCCCTGCACTAGGAACAATGAGACCATTCTTGAACTTGCATCTATCACGAACCATAATCATCCACTCCATGTCTGCTTTTGTCTCCATAAGGAAGACATAATTGAGATCTTCTTTGGAAACCATCTTCTCCAAAGCCTTAACTGTCCGAAAGTTTCCAAGCTCTCGACAATTCCAACTTAAGAGACTCATTGGACCTGGCGGGGTTGCTCCGCAACCTCTACCGATCCTAGATTGGTAATCACAACATTGCTTTGTGCAATGGACTTCTCTTCCTGCTTTAACTTTTTAGCATGAGGCAAGACCTCCCCTTCAACTATCAGTGACTTATTTTCTGTACGTTTTGGGCCTACCTCGTCATCCATGCACTCCATGTCATTAGTAGAATTGGGCCTTTGCGTAATTCTGGACCAAGTACCTTTTTTTGGCCCACTAGGTTTATCTGGACTAGTTTGGCTTGTTACGTCTACCTTAGCTGGACTTGTATTCCTTGCATGTATCTTCTCTTTACTTCGGACACCACCACTCTTCCTACCTTTTTTATCTCCATCTCTAGATGTACACCCTACATGGAAACTGCCCACTGAAGTCAACTCTTTTGAATTTCTGTACTCCCACTTTTACCCAAACTGTCATTTAAAATCATCGTGTTTTTTGCCTTTAACACCGGTACTTCCATCAGCGTCATCCCCTCCTTGTTTTCCTCGTCATGATTAGATAACTTCAAATTAGTATTCGGAATCCCTGAGAAAGCGTTCATGGACTCATCCCAATCCCACAAAACCTCAAAATCTGGAATGGCATGATTCGGTTTAGTGATGTCTGTGATCGCCGCCGTCCCACTTTTTGATGTAACCACGGGCAGAACCACTGCACTCTGAACCTTTGTTTGGATACTATTCACCAGAGATACTTCCCTTACCGAAATCAGTTTCGCTGCAACTCCATTGGACATCGCTTTTAGTCTCTGGACATTCTCCTCGAAACCTCGCACTTCAATTGTTGTTTTCTTCATTTGGTTCAATTGAGTTGCCCGAATCCACGGTCCATATTGTTGATCTTCCACCAATACCGTTCCATCACTCTGGAGCTAGAGGATACAGTCTTTATCACCATGACACAACATCCCACACCAATAACAGATGTTGGGTAAATGCTCATATTTGAACGATACCCAACCATCTGAATCCTGGTCCCATATGACTCTACGTCCCCTACATAAAGGTTTCGTAATGTCAATGGCACCCTTACACGCATGAAATTACTCCCTCTCATCTCTGATAAATCCTTCGTAGTTATTACGTCTCCCAGGGACTCCCCAATGCTAAAAGCAACCTCATTCAACATAAAGGAAAAAGGGAGGTTGTGTATTTGCACCCAAAAAGACGTTGTACTGAATTTCAGGTTCACCCATCATCACCTTTACAGCGTCAACTTCAAGTTCAAAATCAAAGAGGATCACATTACCATCCGCATCATTGATCTCGAAATTACCTCTAGTTCTCCATAGTAGGGCGGAAAGTGCGAGCCACAGCCTCGATGTTAATATTCCGACGCATAAGGAATTTTGCTGCCACAACATGAATTCCTGTTTTCTTCTTCCTCGAAAAATCTATTCTTCTCCCTCTACATCAATGAGAGACAACTTTTTCCACTTCTGAGCAAGCTCGTCCATGCCAAAACACTGACTAAAACACGCTAAAAACTTGACTGAAGCCCTACTAGTAACCACAGTTACTATAGGGGACACACTACCTTCCTAGGGAAGGGACAGACTATGCTACAGTAGGGAAAGAGGAGAAACCACTCTACCTACCGAGAACCTTGTTTTTTTACACTAAAAAGAATGATAATATTATTTGTATTGTATATACTATATAAAGTTATGTGTTTGAAATTAACCAAAATTCCTAAATTATACCATGACATTTATATAATTGTACCTAAATCCAAAAAAACGTTTTTGCTTTAATATCAATAAAACGATTCAATGGTTATCAAACCCCACTTGTTTAGCTAACAAAACAAAAATTTCACAACAATAAATCAATCAAAAGTAAGGCTACTGAAATTGAAAATTAGACTTTGTTGGATTATTTTGATAAAAATATTAAATTTTATTAAATTATCTTTTACCATAATTGTTACGTAGATGGCAATATGAGTTTCTTTGTTACACAATTGAAATTTAAATATAATGCTAATAAATTCAAATAATTGTCAGTTTTATTTTCTTTATGACAAACTTTATTTTTGAAAATAAAAACCTTCTATTATGAATTGGCTGATACAAATATTATTGACTAAATGAATGTTAGTGGCTTAATGTATATGGCAAAATTTCCTTACCAAATACATTTTCTAATAAAACGTTTCCTTGGCCAAAATGGGGTTTTGCCCCTTTCACCACAAATTTCCTGCGTTTTTCCCACTTTCCAAAACTATATAGGGATATGCCCCTATTTTAAAACTTGACATCAACGTAATCAAGTTCTACATAAAACTCGATGATCTTATAGTCGAGTTTTTCTGAGATTTTTGCCACGCTGGATTTTCATTTTTTTAAATCCACACATAACTCGATTACTTGAGTTATATTCCTGACTATAAAATTATTGAGTTATGAAGGAATTTTATTAAAGCAAAATCGATATCGCTAGAATTGATATATGCTTAGGTTATACCATTACATCTGCTCCCATTCAAACTGTTTTGCTTTTAGTCTGAACTGAAATCCACTACTGCTTCATAGATCCATGGCTACTTCCGGACTGAACTGAAATTTCTATCACCTCAGGTAAAAAACCCATACTAGAATTTTATGGCAATGGTATTTTCATTTGATATTTTACTGAATTTTTTTTTTTTTTGGTTGAATGAGTGTTATGTGAGTTCATTGGTGTGATTTTGGTTGTTTGTTGTAGTAAATTTTAATCACAAGAGAATGAGAATCTTTAGCATAGCAAGAAGTAATCAACTATATACCTTATTTTTCTTAGATTGTTATAAGATGGTTAGTGAAATGAAGGGTTTTGTGAGAGGTAGTGAATATTGTTATTTTGTCCCTCTAATAAAGCGACTACAAGTAGTTGGTTTTGATAAACTATGAAGAATTAGTATAAGAATATGATAAGTAGCATTTACGATCATGTTGATAACTCTAGAAGGCTTTTATTAACAAATCAGCAATGCAAAAGCAATAAAAGTAGTTACTATAGACGAAATTGTATGCTGGTCTCCCTATCTATTATTTGTTAATATGCGTCCATAGGTGGTGAGACTCACATATCATGCATTAATGCATTCCATACTTTAGTTGAACATACATGATCATCATTGTTAGACATTAACAACAACACCATGTCTTACACAGAATGTCTAGACATTAACAACAACGTCTAATCTTCGTAGGTAAAAATTTTTAGAAATCATCATTGCTTAAATCTAAGAAGTCTGAAATATCTTTATCATCATCTAAAGTAGTAATTTCATTAATAGACTTGAGGGCTCGCTCTTGCACCTTCCCTGATAGATGTTTCCTAGCCTTTTGGACTACATGAAAATGGTCTGGTCGCCTTTGCATTTGATTGTTCTCTTATTCAAGACGAGAAACTATGTTGGTAAGTTCGTCTCTAGGTAACTCGGCTGACCGTGCCTTAGGAACTCGTAACCCATGCCATCCACAGTACACCTCTAACTCACACCTGTTCTCGTATAGCTCTGACCATAGTTGTTCTGCTGTGGTGAATTCTGTTGTGGTGGTATCTGTACTCAGTTGTGTAGGTCTACAGACCATGATGTGTTTAATGCTTCCTAGACTCTCGTATGTGTATATTTAAATATTAAAAAAATCTATTTTCTTTCCAACCCATTTCCCTCCATAGTGGTCTGTGTATGTCTGCATGGTTTTTAAATCTAGACCGTTTAATGAACCGTAAATGAAAGAGGTTCAAGGTTTTTAAGGTCAGACCGAGGTCGAACCGAGGTCGAACCGTGATGACGTCATAATTAATTTAATAATTATTTAAATATAAATAAATACATTAAATTAGTATAAATAAAAAATTTAACTAAAATAATCCAATTAAATATAAATATCTATATTTCAAATATATATTTTCATATCATAACTTTTACAAGACAAATAAGAAATATCAAATCTTAAGCAAATTTAAATATAATATCTATTTATTTATTCATATATTGATTAGCTAAACTTGTAATAATAATAATAATTAGAAAGACACTCAAATAAAATAAATTAAATTATTTAATAATTTTAAATTGATATAATTATTTAATAATTATTATATACTTAACTATAAATATTAATTATAATTAGAGCAATAATAGCACCGTAATATTTTATACAAATTTTGTCATAATTTATCACAAATATGAGTGGTAGAGATGTAGACCCATAATTTTGTTTTTTTCATTACTCAAACTTTGCCATGTGTCAAATTATTGCAAAAAATTATATAAAATATTGTGATAGTGGTACTACATTACTCTTAAAAGTATTTAAAATATTTAAGCACTTGTCAAGTCACGTTACATCTTGGGCAGGTGACAAAAGAACTAAATGTATGGCTGAAATGTTTTTGCTTTTATTATAAAATTAAAAGCTTTCATCATTTCCCATGTTAGCCACGTGAGGGACTTAGGATTTTGGAATTCAAAATAAGTATAGAAAGTAGCAAAAGACTAAATAAAGAAAGAAAGAGAAACACAGAGCTCCATCAACGGAAATGATAGAGCTCCATCAACGGAAAAAAGAAAGAGAATAAGAAAAAAAAAAAAAAAAAAAAAAAAAGAAGAAGAAGAAGAAGCACCAGCAGAAGACGAAGGCGTGATCGGCAACTTGCAAGTTGCTGCTTCAAGTCTTCAGCTAGGTGCAGATCCTGCTCCTGCTTCATTGTATTCTTCTCTCTTTTTTTTTTTTTTTTTTTTTTTTTTTTGAGGAACTTGTTTTCTTCTCTCTGGTTCTTTTTTTTTCCTTACAAATCCCTTTGTTCAAGATCTGAAATTATCAGATCTCCTTCCCATCTTTGTTCTTCTTCGTGTCTATTCATTTCTTTTTCATTTCTTCTAGATCTGATCATAACTTCGTACCAGTGTACCGGCCAAAATTCACCGGAAAAGCTGAAACAAAAAGAAACCGTTCAAACCTCAAAAACCTGTCACGGTTCTCAGAACCGTACGTTCCAACCACGGTTCGCACAAGTCTCTGCTTTCTTCCCATTGAACGGTTCTTGATGCTAAAAAAACCGCAAAACTGAAAGGTTCACGGTTTTTCTGGTCGGACCGTACGGTCCGGTCCGGTCCGGGTTTCATAACTATGTATGTCTGTAGTTTTTGCTCTGCTAGAACTTGTGATGATGCATTTGTTGAAGTAGATCCAAACTTGTTTCGCATCGTACATTTTGAGCTTGAGGTGTTGCAACTCATAGCTTAGTCAGTCGAAGAAATTAGTGGGATGTGTGTCACCGTTGTTGTATTCTACTATGTAAGGAACAGTGTTTATGTTTAGGGGACAATGTAAACCTTATCATCATTTTCACAAATATACACGTCTGATGCGTAATCTAGAATGACTACTTATAGTAAAGAGGTAGGCAATTTATTAGATGCATAACACATAATACCTAAATTTTCTTATACAGGATGCCATCAATATGCATGACCTGCATATCAACCAAATAACATTACCGGCATTGTTAACTTAATACTAAGAAAGGGTAGTAGTAACGTATTCAAACTTTACCTACAGAAGTTTACATAAATTTTCACTTGAAGATTGTTACGGGACCGTGTTTGAGCTGATTGTACTTGGTGAAATAGTGATGGACTATTGAATAGCATCTTGTGTTGGCGTATGTGGTTTGTTCTATGTGATTGATATGACTAGACATAGGGCAACAATGCTGGTAATTGGAAAGTAGGGTTGGTAAAAGACCCCAAGAACATAGATATTGTGATTTTGTGATGGTTTGAGGACATTCTGATTTCCATGTCCATATATTTGATAAAACTGCTGTTGAGATTCAATATCCATCGAGGAAGAATAGTGAAATGGAAGATCAAGAATTAGTGGAGAGTTTGTGATGACTAGCAGGCACGATACATGCAATCACTTCTTGCAACTGACATTTATTAGTTAGAAGTGGAGATGTCAAACGAAGAGTAATCGTGTTTACTCGCACTTTGCTGTATAACTATTACCCTTAATTATGTTTTAAATGTATGTGCGTTACATAGGATACCATCAATATGCATGACCTGCATATCATCGACCAACTGGCATTACCAACATTGATAACATAATTCTAGAGATAGCACGCACCCCACATAGAACCTAGCTAGATGATGTAGTACATAGATATTCATTCTAACAGGTAGTCCTTATAGCTGAGGACACTATTATGTTCCGCTGGGTGAGCTGCTTGTTGGTTGCAGCGGCCCGCTCTTCTGCAAGTTGTAGCAGATGATACCTACACCTACAAAGGAATATCAGGTTGTTCTCCCTTCGGATTTTGGCCACTGCCTGCCTACAATGGTCCATGTTTCCCCTTGGCATTGTCAGTGAGACTCGGTCCACCAAAAGTGCCCCGAGTAGAAGGAGATTATAGTATAGAAAGTTGGACTCATTCATGTGGTACTCCCATTCTCGCTGCAGTCCAGCATGATATTTCCTCTCATCGTTATCTCCCTCCCTCTTGTAGTTATCAGGAAAATGGGGAAGGAGTCAGTTACGCATTGGCATTGCAAATGGTGAATTTGACTAAGGTATATCTAGATGTGATGCTTACACGACTATATGTAGAAGGATTGCATGGGCAACTATATGATATGGTAGTGTCGGCCATGTGCAAGTTGTTCAATTAATAGTAATTGGTACATGAGTCAGCTTGATTGATTGACATGACTAGACTGAGTGCAGCAATTCATAATTGGTACAGGAGTAAGCTTAACTATATAATAGTAATTGGTACATTTAGGCTGTTCACTTGATATGACTAGACCTAGTGCAGCAATTCTGAGCTGATGCAATGAAGTGTAGCAGGTAATAAAAGTATACACGTAAGAACGATAGTAGGGCTTGTGTTTGATCTAACTGGACAGGGTGGAAGAGTGATGGGATGTCGAACAGTACGTACATAATTGAGAAAATGACTCGACTAGACTCGACTCAACCGTAAGGTTTGTTGGCGTGTGTGGTGTGTCTGATGTGGTTGACATGACTAGTCTTGGTGCAACAACGATAGGTCCACGCAGTGTAGTGCAGAAGCATGTGTAATTAATCACGTGAATGTGTTTCTATCTCAGTGAGCATGGTGAAACTGTCACAAGCTATCACATAGCAGTGGAAAAGTTGGCCGCATTAGTCATTTGAACTATATTCACGTGATTCGTTTTGATATGACTGGAATTGGGGGAATAGCTGATGAGGGTACTGTGAGAAAGTTTGTGTACATATTCACAACATGTAGAGAATATTCACGTGAAGCACTCTATTTCTTTTTTTCGGACTAATATTGGTTATGCTCTTTAAGGTTTGGTGGGAATTTAAAGTTATCATGTGAGTTACCCTGTTGTAATTATTATTACTATTGTAGTTATTATGACTATTATTAGTTGCTAACCCGTGCAATGCATGGACCAATTGAACAACAGGATGAAGAAATGATAGTGAATAGCATTATAAGACTTCTATAAGATAAACATTCGTATACTCCATTCCAATAACACAAAAGCAAAAGAATTAATATTTCATAATAATAATAAAAAAACCTTTAGACCAAATGCGAGAGTGCATGAGGTTGTGCCAAGCGTCGCTCTATTTTTATTTTTATTTTTTACTATTACGGGAAGCATGACCTAAACATATTTTACTGTTATCTCATTAATTGTGTAAATTGACTGCACTGCAAGGGTTCATCAATAAATTTCATAATGAAAATATGATGCATGAGGTACAGGCCACATAGGGACCAAATTCAGAATAATATAAATGCTGATTTAAAAGGGAAAAAATATCCAATATTAAACCCATACATAAAAAAGGAGAGGTCAATCACTAGAAAATACATTACCGAAAAGCAAAACCTGCAATAAAAATAGTTGCCAGAACTTCCTTAGCTAGCTTGATCCATTGCTCCAAGGAAAATCTACTAGGTGGTTCCTCGGCCATATCAAACCTTGTAAACCAATTGTGCATTCACAAACCTTCAATTTGTATTAATAATTACTATAATCTAATAACACGTGAACGTTGTAAAGAATTATGAAATAAATCTTATATACATTTTTGGATCTACTTGATATTATATAGAATCACATAATAACATGTAAAAATTCTTACAGTTAGAACCATTTCAATAATACCAATAATAATGATGATGGGCATGAAACTAACCATCATATTAATATATCAAATTATTTTCCACAGATACCATGTTCTTCAAACTGCCACTAAACTAATAAAATATATAACTAGCTGAAAGTCACTACACAAAACTACAATACAATTCTCCAAATATGCTATAGCAACTATAAAAACTTCATCTCCCCCTTAGGTACAATGGCCAATGACAACCATCAAGAGTTAGATAGTGGAAAAGGTGGAACATGACGTCTATAGTCAGCTAAGTATGCTCGTAGAGCTGCAGCCTCGGCAAGAAAACCATCTAAAAGCTGCACATGGGCTGCTTGAGTCGTCATAATGGTCTCCATCATAGCACGAAGAGAGGGAGGAGGAGAGCGTGTATGCGCTGCAGCACTAGTGTGAACATCTACCTTATCATCAACATTCTCGGCAACAACAATTGTGGGATCCCCATGCATGTCCTCATCAGGCACATCTTTAGTAGTAGACCGTACTCATGGTCTCTTGTGACAGGCCACAAACGCGTTGACCCCTTGTGATAATTTAGATTAATTAATTAGCCCAGTTATTAATTAATCAAATTAACATGCAATATCACGTGGCAGCACAAACAAATCACCGAAACTAAGTTATGCAGTGAAAAATAAATAACACGGTGATTTGTTCACGAATGGGGAAAACCTTACGGCAAAAACCCCACCGGGTGATTTAAGGTCACCACTCCCGAAACTCCACTATTATCACAACAAACAGTTACAAGCAAGGAATCCTAGTACCTTACCAACCTACAGTTGAACTCTTACCCCAATACCCAATTGGACTTGTTCTGTAGTGACAGTTTCTCCTTTCAATGCACGGCTCCCAAGTACGTGACTAACCAGATGCGCGAATCCCAGTACGCGACTTCAAACACCAACTAGAGAGAGAAAATTGTTGGCTGCAAAGTTCTTCAAATCATCAGAGATGAACTAGGCACGAACTTTGTCTTTCAGATCACAAATTGCATGAACAAGAAGTTCTGAATGAATGTGCAACTTGCCTCATCTTGACGGCCCTTAAAATAATCCTTTTATATGTCTAGGGTTAGGAGAAAAGAAGTCTCAAAGACACATTCACGGATTGGACTTGAAACAGAACTGAAAATCTGTTTTCTTTAATTCTCGACAGATAGAGATGTCGAGGATCTGTCGAGAAGCTGTCGAGGCTCGGGGCAAAACAGCTTCTTAAAACTTGATAGATGCATGTGTCGAGGTAGGTGTCGAGCTTTAACAACTTGCACTTTCTTGCTTGTTTCTTGGACAGACTTTGATGGCTTCAACACTAGATCTTGAAACACTGTTTCTTGAAGTGTTAAACACATCCTAAATCTACCCAATTACAAGTAAAGTGCGTTTTGTCTAAGGATAAGCCAATTACATAAAATAGGAACATATGCTAACAACTTGAACTACATATGTCCTAACATCTTGGATGAACCAACACTGGGGTTGACAAACTTCTTTTAAGCACTCCGCTGTTTCAGAAATTTGGCTCCCATAAGGCCAAAGCTGTGGACCAACTCTTGAGAAGGAAAGTTTTGTAATTCTAAGTATTTGAGGACCCTATGGATGAAAACTGGAAAGAACAGACCATGTCTCTTATACTTGCTCCTACTCACCTCCTCAATGGTTTTAATGAAAAGGGAAGTAAAAAAAAATGGAACTATCGATGATGACGGCATAAAGAAAGAAAAACCTGTCTATAAGGATTGTATGGACATAAGAGATAAGGAAGATGTTGTGACAAGCTATTCTAAAGAAGATATAATTAAGCTCAGTTAACTCACTTGAGCTAATACTTGGGTCAGAACCCCAAGTAACTGATCTTCCACAAAGAAAATCCATAACATTATCAATAGGAGGAGACTCAGAGTATGGATAAGTAGGTTTACAAACACAAGGTACATCAAGAGCATTGGATACTATATCCCTAGTTATTGTAAACCTTACACCACGTATCCACAATGTCAAGTAATGATCATATCGCAAGGGGACTTGACTGCATTGGTGGTAAAGGCGGCCTCGCAATTGGGCATATTCATAGGAACCTTGAATAGGCCCACAGCTGTACCAACAACAGTGCTCCCCCAATCTGCGTCATATCCTTCTTCGATGCACTACAAAGGTGCCTATAGAGCCAGACTAATGCTGCACTACCCTAGCTATACTGTCTTGCATTGCTGATTGGGTTGAAGAGCTGTAAAGGCATGAGTGAGACCCGGTCTGCCAACTTGTCCATGAACAATAGAGCCCCCATCCAAACAAGTAGGTGGTAGTGGGAATGTTGTTGCACTACTTTATCCCCTGCGTCTGCAGCTGAGGGAGCAACAAACCGTGCATCAAGCCTCGTGTATCTTATCCTCGCCCCACAAAGGATAGACTTGTTTGAGTTGATTATCTAGGGCAAAGGTTCATGGCCCAACAACTGTAAGCACAGCTAACTCCAATTCATGTCTGTCTTCCTAGTGACAGGAAACACATCCACTGGAAGCCCCAACATCACCTTTATATCTTGCAAGGTGATACCCATTTCTCCATGGGGTAAGTGGAACGTGTGCGTCTTCGGACGCCACCGCACAGCCAAGGCCGTGATCAAGGCATAGTTAACCTCCATATCAAGAACCTTGAATAATCTAGTGAAACCTGCTGCATCGATGTATTGCATGATACGGGTCTAGCCCACCTTGTGCTAATACACATTTACGGCATCGACACTTTATGACGCCAAGCATCTCCTGCACACGGACGAGCATTGTGTTAGGGAATGCACACGAGGTAATTATAAAATGACTGTGTATTAATAATACAACTACATACCTTACCGTCGGTGTGCCTCCAAAGCAGAGTGGACCGATGATCCGGTTGCCACCTCAACTGGGCATTATCGTTGGGTCTAGGATCCATGGAATTCAGTGCCTGCATATCTGACATGACAACAAATAGATTGTTAGCAATTATTGAGGATTAACTCTATGAAACAATAAAAAAGTTACTAACTTTTCTTGATAGTTTTTTCTATTCCTTATAAAATAACTTTGAAATTATAAATAAATTAAAATGATTAAAAATAAGGATGAAAAATAAATCTTAGAGAGAGCTAACGTAATAAATCATGACACAAGTAGAATAAATATTTTTATTAACCATTCAAAGATATATCTTAAAAATATATGGTGGGTAGGAAAATCAGTGCATCAATCAGAGTCTCTCTCTATTATTACATAGATTTAGTTTTTAGTATATATCTAATCAATAGAAGTTGTCACATGCATTACATATATGGGTTTTATTAGCGTAAACTTTTTATGAAATAATAAAAAAGTTACTAACTTTTCTTGATAGATTTTTCTATTCTTTATAAATTGTTTTTTTTTTTTAAATGAATGATTAATATATGCCACAATTGACTCTATATTTACAATTATTAATTATAAAAAGGATACCAAAAACGAGATCCCAACCCCAAAAACAACAACGAGGTCCTTCCCAAGATATAGGTTAACTTGTGATTGTGAGCAAGATTGAAGAAATTATTGGGCATGCTGTGCTATCCATGTGTTTTTGTTTATTTTTTGGGCAAGGACAAACAACCAATAACTAGCTTGAAGAAACTTGAGTACTCTAGTGCGTATAGGAGATGTAACAAACAGTTAACAAGAAAGCGAAAGGGAAAAAATGGAAATGGCTCCAATTTCAAATATGTTAGCACAAACTACATCAGTCTTAGTTTTTTCTAATTTGATTTTTTTTTATTTGATAAATATTTATTAATTACATATATATTATATATCAATTTTTTATGAGCTTTTTCATATATTCAGTTGACTAAGAACAAATAATAATAACTCAATGAGGGTGTTTGTTTTGAGTCTATCTTAAAACTCAAAATTCATAACTCCACTTTTCCACCATCTCACAAACACAAACGAGGGAAATTAAAAAAAAAAAAAAAAAAAATTTATTCTCCCACATTTTTTATTCTTTTTCTTTATTTTCTATCTCTTCACTTTTCCATCATCCCAACTAAACGGATCTTAAAACTCTATCTCATCTATAACCCAAAACTCAAAAATTCTTGCTTGGAAAATGCCCAATCTGTGTTTCTCAATCTATAACTCAACTTTGTCACATATTGGTGGAGCCCACAACCTGCACAGATCAGGCCCCACACATAGAAGAAAAAAACTTCCACACAATTGTGAAGCTGAAGGTAAACACAAAGAAGAAAAAAAAGCTTCCAATGTACCGAGCAAAGATTTGACAAGAGCCTAACTTGGGCCCCACACACTTGCGATTATTACAAACATGCCATCAAACTTATTTTTTTTAAATTGGAAATACCCTCAGACCTGTTCGTAGTTTTTGTTATTCTATCTCAAAATATTGATATATGAGTTACAGAAACAAACACCTAAAACTCACCTAAACAAGTTGTTATTCAGTGGATTGCACGAATTTTGAGTTTTGAGTTATATAACTCAAAACAACTCAAACCAAACACTCTTATAGTTCAAATTCTTCCACCTCAATTAACACACACACACACACACACACACACACACATATATATAATTTAACTAAACTAAAAGCTCAATAAATGATTAAAGTTTTTTATTTAAACCTTAAGTTTTTAATTGAGTACTCAACTACCTCTCTCTTCCCCCTCAAAAAAAAAAAAAAAAAAAAAAAAAAAAAAAAAAAAAAATCTACCTCTCTTTTTTCTTTTTTCTTTTTTGTGGATAAGGGAGTACTCAACTATTTTTTTATGTCCTACCATTGTATCGACCCCAACCTCATAGTGCCTGTCCTACTCCTATGTCCTACCATGTGAAAATTATCTAGCTACGGTGGAATTTTGAATTTTGCTGGCTAGAAATGAAATTTTCAAAAAGCTAGGGGGCCCATGACCCACCTGGCCCTCTCTAGCTCCCTAATAAGCACTAAACATATTTTTTGGTGAACTTGACCAAACTTTAAGCTTTGATACCAATTTGTTGTGATTTAAGACTACTAAAAGTGCTTTCATACGAATAAAAATAAAATAAAACAATCACTCAAGAGAAAAATTTTTAACATGGTTTGACTAACTCCAAGCCTATGTTCACATAAATGCCAACAATAATTCACAATTAATGATATGGATTACGACCACACTCAATCAATTGAATCCTATAGTAAGATATAGAAAATATACCTTCACCACAAGGGGACTTCCTAGTGGTGATGTGCAGAACCTTAGTGGGGATTCTCACTAGGCCTTTAACCCTCAAGAGCTTGTCCTTGGCACCATGAACTGAATCCATAAAAACTATCAAAAAAAAAAAAAAAAGGTCCAAACCATCAGCCTGATTGTTGCTTAGTATTCTTGTTCCAAAAACCAATCTCAATCAGCTCAGGACTGACTCAAAAGTTAAAACCCACATTCAAAAAATCATGGCAAAAAACAGACACTAACATACAAGGCATTAAAAAGACAGGACTAAATGCACTCAATAACATTCAATAATAAAATTCACCATGGGTCGTATCAGTATAAAAAGTACAAAAAAAATTCATCTCAAAACACATACTATATGAAACTAAACCAATCCAACAAATCAGGGTTAACTCAGAAAACCCACATTAGTCTACATCAGACACCAAGAATTAATCTTCAGTCAAACTGATAATCATCCATTTCCCAAAATACAAATGTAGCACAAAACAGTAATCAACGGTAGAGCAACATACTTGCAATCAATGGTGGCGAGTACGGTGAGGGTTCGACGGAAGCACTAAGGTTCCAGCAATGGCGATTGATCAAAGAGGGTGAGGGAGACTGAATAGGGAGAGTGAGACAGATGGAGAGTGGGGGAGAGTGAGGAAGAGTGATCGCAGAGAGCGAGGGAGAGTGTAGGGGGAGAGAGTGAATAGGCGTTGTGAGATGTTAGATTTTCAAATTGTTAAAGCAAACTCGATTTTCTAGTTACCATGTTATGCATGTATACACGAGCATTTTTTTATTGGAAAAAGCCACGTATGCTTTTATAGCATGGCACAAAGCTCATACTAACTCGACTATAAGACCATCGAGTTTTTTAGTAACTCGCTTATAAGATAATCGAGTTTTATATGAAAATCGAGCCTCACATTATCGACTTTCAAAATAGAGGCATATCCCTATATAGTTTGAGAAAGGAGGCAAAATGCTAGAAATTTTTGGTGAAAGGGAAAAAACCCCATTTTGGCCACGTTTCCTTTTTACATATGTCAATCTTCCATGTACGTTTAGTCCTATGATATATAAAAAGAAGCTACGGCATTAATGTCATTGAACTTATTCTGACCAAAAAGCAATGCTATAAAATTTCCCACTTGACTAATATATACATTGGTTGTCGTCAACGAAACTGTATTATTAATTCAAGTGAGCGCAATTGGTCATTCAAGTTTTCAAAATGAGCAATATAAGTCCTTCGATTAACTTCCGTTAGTAGTGTTGTTTATGTGGTTAACAGAATAACAACCTAGCATATTTTAAAGGATGTGGCATTTCTTTTTATTAACCTCCTCAAGCTTGGACATGATGGGTGGCCGAGAAAAGTATTTCTTCAACTGCTGAAAGGCTAGGACACATTCCTCGGTCCATTCAAACCCTTTCCACTTATTCAACAATTGGAAGAAAGGTCTGCACCTGTCAGCTGACCAAGAGATAAATCAATTCAAGGCTGCAGC
The DNA here is from genome assembly GCA_032878915.1 of Castanopsis chinensis. Lineage (NCBI taxonomy): Eukaryota > Viridiplantae > Streptophyta > Magnoliopsida > Fagales > Fagaceae > Castanopsis > Castanopsis chinensis. Next base: position 1,334,301 of record JAVQMG010000064.1, read on the forward strand.
CATTCCTGTTAATCTCTGGACTTCTTTGGGGTTCCGAGGAGGCTACAGATTGTTAATCGCTTTAATCTGGTCAGGATTGACTTCAATTCTGCGATGAGTGACCATGTATTCGAAAAACTTTCCTAAACCAACCCCAAAAGAGCACTTAGAAGCGTTAAGGTGCAGCTTGTGTCTCCTCAATATTCTAAAGATATTTCCAAGGTCACCAACGTGCTCAGACTCTACCTTACTCTTCACCCTCATATCATCAATGTAAATCTCAATATTTTTTCCTAGTTGTGACTCAAACATCTTGGTCATCATTCTCTGATAGGTGGATCCTGCGTTCTTTAATCCAAAGGGCATCACCTTGTAGTGGTAATTTCCCGTAGAAGTAACAATAGTTGTTTTCTCTTAATCATCCAAAGCTAAGGATATCTGACGGTACCCTTGGAAGGCATCTAAAAAACTCATCCGAGGATGGCCTACCATGGCATCCACCAATTGATCTATTCAAGGCATGGGAAAGGGGTCCTCGGGGTAGGCTTTGTTCAAATCTGTTAAATCTACACATATTCGCCATTTCCCATTTTTATTCTTTACCACCATCATGTTGGCCAACCATTTAGGATAGAACACATCCTTAATAGCCCCAACCTGCTTAAGCTTGATCACTTCCTCCTTGACAGCCTCAGAATGCTATTTGGATGAATGCCGAGGTGGTTGCTTTTTGGGGGTGATGGATGGATTGACATTTAAATAATGGCAAATAAAATTTGGATCCACACTAGGGGCTTTGTAAGCACTCCATCCAAACACATCAATATTCATCCAAAGAAACACGATTAGCTCCTCCTTCTCCAGAGGAGGCAGCTGAGCTCCGACCTAAAAAAACCTTTTTGTATCATTATCTATAACAATTTTTTCTAACTCCTTGCACTTGGCCACTTCTGTTGCCTCATCCATGGAACAAACCATCATTTTTTATTGCTATAAGCTCTCTCTAGCATAGGCTGAGGACTCCATCCCAGTCTAGTGCCTAATTGCAGCCACCAAGCACTATCTTGCCATAGATTGGCTTCCAACCACTTCCTCCACCCTGTCCCTTGATGGGTATTTTACCTTGATATGTAAAGTGAAAGAAACGGCCACTATGGCATGAAGTCAGGGCCTCGCCATAATGGCGGTATAGGGGGCATAAGCATCCACAACAATGAAGTCCACCTCGACTAACTTTGAACCTACCTGGACTGACATCCTGATCTAACCCATTGGGACAATAAATTTTCCATCAAAGCCTACCAAAGATTACTCATAACTTGTCAAATCCTCAAGTTTTAACCTTAGCCCCTTGTACAAATCAGGGTACATGATTTCTGCTCCACTGCCTTGATCCACCAACACCCTCTTCACATCATAGCCCCCTATTTTAAGGGTGACCACCAGGGCATCGTCGTGTGGCTGCAGGTTCCAACCTTGTCTTCATTAGAAAAACTCAATGCTGGTCGGCCCTTCATCCTACTCCTCTTTGGCGCAGGGAAGGAGTCCTTTGTGAGTGGCTAAACTATGGACATTACACTGGAAGGGTGGGATCCAGTCCTTCCCGAAGTGGTAAGAATAATGCTGATTGTGCCTAAAGGTGGCTTTGAAGAAGCATCTCTCTGAGACCCTGACCCTGCCTGGCCTCCTTGCCCATTGAGGTGATATAAAAATTGCTTTAACTTACCATCTCAAACTAGCTGCTCCAGGTGATTCCACAAAGTTCTACAATCCTCTATATAATGCCTTCACTTCTGGTGGTATTAGCAGTGAAGGTTTTGGTTGCGCCTCGTGGGGTCCCCTCCCATCTTATTTGACCACTAAAAATATGGTTCATTCTTAATTTTTTTTAAAATTTGAAGCACTAGTTCTCAAAATATCATGTTAACCACTTGAATAGCAGTAGCCCCAGATTGCTTAGAAAAATCCCGTCGAGAATGATTATTGTTGTATTTATCCGACTTGAGGTCCCTCTTATCTTGAAGGATGACCTTAGCCTTGCCTTTACCTAGTTGCTGGTCTTCCTCAACTCACTTATACTTATTAATGCAGTCCATGAGCTGACGCATATTACTAACTGGCTTCCTTGTCAATGATTTCCTCAAATCGCGCTCAACAGGTAGGCCAACTTTAAATGTTCTTATAGCTACATCATCAAAATCCCCATAAATCTCATTAAACATCTCCTAGTATCGATCAGAGTAAGTCTTCAAGGTTTCTCCTTCTCACATAGCCATAGATAGCAGGGAATTCAAAGGTTGAAGAACCCTACTACAAGTTACAAACCGAGAACCAAAGGCCCTCGTAAGCTCCTTAAAGGAGTTAATAGAAACCTCCTCCTGGCCATCAAACCACCTCATCAGCATTTACCCTAAACTGGATGGAAACACCTTGCTCATCAAAGTCTCGTTCTTAGGGTAAACAGCTATTCTCTGGTTGAAATGGTTCACATGCTCCACAGAGTCCATCCTACCATTGTACATGGTAAACGCTGGCTAAGTAAACAGCTAGGGAAGCCTTCCTCCCTCAATTCTCCGAGTAAAAGGTGACTTGGAGATTTGATTTAGAGCCTTACTCATGGCATCGTTGCCCAAGCCTTCACGTGACGGACTTCTCCTCCCTTGCTTATCACAACGCTCCTTGTCACATGAAAAAGATTCGCTTGGAGGAGTCCTTGACCTGGGCTGGTAGCTATTATCACTATCACCATCAGAAGAATGGTCAAAACTTGAAGGAGTTCCTCTATGTCGCTCTTGACACAACTTTCTATCTAAAACGATCAATTTCTAATTGCATGCTTTTGGTAGTTGCCTCATGAGAGACATGGCTCCCATTCCTAGACTGGCTCCTGCTGGTATGTGTGGTATGTTCACTAACCTCCCGGTCCCTTCTCCACTCAAGACTAAGAAACTAATCTTGACATTGGGACCCAACAGATTCCCCTTGGTTTGGCCTTGAGCCTACCATGACTAAGTGTTGGTTTTACTAAAGCTCAAGTACTTCTCACAGACAGCGCCAATTGTAATGACACAATTTGGTTCCCAAGCCCAAAAGGAAAAGGATTTTGGCCCAAAGAACCCAATACAATGAATTTGTAGGGAGTAGGCTAGAAAACTAGGATTTAATGAATTAGATGGCAATTTCAATGAGCCCAAACGATAAGAAAATAAGAATAAACTGGTTTTACCCAAATAAAATCGTCATCGGCATAGTCCGAGAAGACTAGTTTATATATATATATATATATATATATATATATATATATCTTTAGAATTTGATTACAAGTCCAGTTCTTATTGCTATAGTGTTTTTCCTTTGAAATCTCCAATCCCCTATGCAAGGGGCTTCTTTCCCTATTATATACCCCTCTTCCCTTCATCTCCACCATCCACATGCAGGTTACACTACTGGCCTTGATCCTTGTCCCATCAACACCTTCCTAAAATCTTTGGGAATAGCTATAAGGCTGTTGTCCACTGTTCAGTTATCACCTTCACATTAATGCAGCTAAATGGTTAGCTGTAGAGTTTTCAATGCGATGGTAGCAGCTTTCTCTTAGAATTTTCTCAGCTTTCCTTTGTTATATGTTTCCCTGTGTTTATCCTTATCAGTAGAATCTTTTGAAGTGTTGCCTTCGAGGGCAAACCAATTCTTCTTACCTCTGCTTTCCTTAACTGAGGAGGCATTCCTCCTCGGACTATTTTCCACAGCCTTTGCAACCATAATTTGTTCGTGGCGTTCTAACTCTTACGTTTTCCCTATCATTTATCTATCATTGGATCACTAAATGACCTCGGACAAAGCCCACGGCCCAATATATAATCTTGGGCCCATCATCCCTACAAGAACTATAGAACTTGTCATTTCTAATATTTTGAAAACCAAAGTCAATGTAATTCTAAAACGACGTCTATCGATTTTATTGTTTAAGTGTGCATAGTGCAAGTGTGTGTTGTGTCCCACATTGGATATTTATTATATGGATCTTGAGTTTATAAATAATCACATAGAACCCCAATTACATATATTTAATTTATTAAATAAATTGATCTTGAGTTTATAGCTCTACCCTAGATGCAAGTGATGTAATTGCCTAAAGCCCTAAATCTTGACTAATAGGGTTTTTTTTTTTTTTTTTTAACTATCTATATATAGATCCAAATAAAAAATATTCAGAAGACCAAGAATGAAGTAAAATCTCTTTCCCACGTAAGGGATTAATATCACGGGTAACACGCAGGCAATTACGCTTGTTGGCCAATACTAACACTTAAGGCTCTTCTACTCTAAACCTTTTTTTCAAGCGTTTGTAGTTTGAAATGGACTTTTCTATCTTTTTCCAACTCCTCTCTCACCTATAAATAAATATCCATTTTATTCATAGAGCTTTAGCAAGTGAGCTTTAAGAAACAATAATATTAGAATCTCAAAAAAGAAACAATATTATTGAAGATATGGCTTCGAGTAAGAATCAACAACTTTTGTCTAAGATTGCAACCAATGATTGTCATGGTGAGAATTCTCCTTACTTTGATGGGTGGAAGGCATATGATAACAACCCATATCACCCTATTGATATTCGCGAAGGAGTAATACAGATGGGTCTCGCAGAAAATCAGGTTTGATGGATAATTTTATACTTAATTTTGCTTTTATCTCACATAAGCTTCTTTTATAATCTACCAACTACAGTATGTCATAGGAAATAAAAAAAAGAGTCAAACAGCTGTGTGACTGGTAGAGAATTAGACTGGAGCACACGTTGGGATAGAGGAATTTTATTCTTCCTCACTAAAAATGCACATTAATTAACATCCAGAGTTATATATGTATGTATTTCAGCTTTGCTTTGATTTGATTCAAAAGTGGATTAGGAGAAATCCTAAAGCTTCCATTTGCACCGCTGAAGGAGTTCACGAATTCAAGAATATTGCTGTCTTCCAGGACTATCATGGCTTCAAGGAGTTTAGACAAGTATGAATTTATTGTTTGTAGAATGATTAAAGTATTGGGGTTAGGAAAATTAGATAAAATAGAGAAATGTGGATGTAGAGCTGGCATATATACATATGCACACATATTTGATATATTACTTCTTTTTTGATACATATTTGATATGTTACTTCTTCTTTTTTGATACATATTTGATATATTTGATATATTACTGACAATTAGAAGAAAATGTGTGAATTATTTCCAGGCTATAGCAAACTTTATGGGTAAAGCAAGAGGTAGTAGGGTCACATTTGATCCAAGCCGCATAGTCATGAGTGGTGAAGCTACCGGAGCAAACGAGACAGTCATGTTTTGCTTGGCCAATCCTGGCGATGCTTTCCTTGTACCTGATTTTCTGCGAGACCCATCTGGATAACTCCTTCACGATTATCAATAGGGTGATATGGGTTGTTATCATATGCCTTCCACCCATCAAAGTAAGGAGAATTCTCACCATGACGATCATTGGTTGCAATCTTAGACAAAAGTTGCTGATTCTTACTCAAAGCCATATCTTCAATAATATTGTTTCTTTTTTGAGATTCCAATATTATTTTTTCTTAAAGCTCACTTGCTAAATCTCTATGAATAATATGGATATTGTCTAACAATGTAGTAGTAGTGAGTGACAAACTACGAGATAAAAGCAATTGTTTATAGGTGAGAGAGGAGATGGAAAAAGATGGAAAAGTCCATTTCAAACTACAAACGCTTGGAAAAAAGGTAGAGTAGAAGAGCCTTAAGTGTTGGTATTGGTCAACAAGCAGCGTAATTGCTTGCGTGTTACTCATGATATCAATGTGAAAAGGAGAATCTTCATTCTTGGTCTTTGAAGTCTTCTTTCGCATTTAAGAGAGTTGGATTCTATAAATTCATGTAGAAGGAAGCTGTTTATCTAAGAATGCTTACTTTATCCATGTAAAACAATCAGAAATGACAATTCAATAAGATGGAATAGATGTATGTTACTGTAGAAGGATAGTAACTTTCAACCTTTTTATGCCCTTTGATTTTGTCATTTGTTTTTATTTATTTTATGAAATTGGTCTGTTTCTCTATGTTTATATTTCATATAAGCGCCAACGAGAGCTTGGCTCAGTTGGATATAGTTCATTCGCTCTGCCTAACACGTTTAGGTTCGATTCCTGCTACCAGCAGGCTTTCGTTGGTGGGTATCCTTAGTGGTGAGATGTTGTCACAAATGTGAGGTGACTCCCACACAGACTGGCTCTCGTTGCTAGCTAGCGCCTTACCTGGTGGTGTAATATAACCATAAATCCTCCCATTTTTTTACACCAAAAAAAAAAATATATATATATATATATATATATAAATTTCATATAAGCGTCCAGTTAATGTATGCCCTTAGGGTATATATTAATAAATCTGTTTTTGAAAAAAATTTATCGAAAATTAAAAAAACTTTAAAAACTTTTTCAATTTTCGATAAAATTTTTTGCAAAAATAGTATGTTATTGTGTGCCCTTAGAGCATATGTTAGTACAATCCTTCATATAATTTTATTTATAAGAATATAAAATAAATAATTTTTTTAATATTTAAATATAAAAGACTTACCAATTTTGATTTCTCCAAAAAGTATAGGCACCTGCATTCTTTGTCACTTGACTTGTGGAACACTTGTGCTTCCTTCGATCATGCAAAAAATCCCTATTTTATCCATATGCACGCACAGCACAGCGTTACATTCCAATCTTTTAGGATAGGATGTGACTTTTACCTTTTGTATGTTTGACAAAAATTAAAAGATTAACTTATTTTATTATTTAGTTTATTTTTTCTATTATTTATAAGTTTTATTGTACTTTTTAGTATTATTTATAGACCTTATTGTACTATTTCAACTAACTTTTACTTTTATTTACAGTACTTTTAGCAAAAAGTTTTCAATTTTATCCAAATAAACAAATCCCAAACAGATGCTCAAAAATAATATTAAGCTTAATTTTTTCAAGTGATTATTTTAATTTTTTTAACTAAATTTAAATATATTGAATTTAATTATTATAATGTGTTTGAATTCAACCAAAATTCCTAAAGTATACCATTGCATATAAATAATTGTACCTAAATCCAAAAAAATGATTTTGCTTTTATATCAATAAAACAATTCAATGGCATTAAATGGCTGTATCATGGCTAGATGCCAAAGTCTACTCCGTTGATTAAAGTTTGATCATTACTACAATGACTTTTGCACACATTATCTTCAGCAATTTTCAATTTAGCATGCAACGAAGAAGCTAATATCATTAAAACCAACCACAATTTTATATATATATATATATATATATATATATATGATTTGAAATCTAATTAGATCTAGACTCTTCAATTTTTGCACCCAATAATTCACTTGCTATAAAAATTAAAAAATTAGATGGGCACATGGCACAAAATTGAACTTCAATAAAATTCAACTTAAAATCTAATTGAATTCTAAATTGAATTTAGACTCTTTGATTTTTACACCTAATAATTCACTTGATACAAAAATTATAAAATTAGATGAGACACATGCCGCAAAATCAGACATGATTTAGAATCTAATTGGATCTAGACTCTTTGGTTGTTGCACCCAATAATTCACTTGCCACAAAAATTAAAAAATTAGATAAGGCGCATGGCACAAAATTGAACTTCAATTAAAATTTAATTTAGAATCTAATTGAATTTAAACTCTTTGATTTTTGAACCTAATAATTCACTTGACACATAAATTTAAAATTAGATAAGACATGTGGCACAAAATTAGACTTCAATTTAGAATTTAATTGTATTTTCACTCAGTTTCACCTATTATTATTATTATTATTATTATTATTATTATTATTATTATTATTATTATTATTATTATTATTATTATTATTATTATTATATAGATTTCTATTTAAGAGGATTTTAAGTTGTTAAGTCGTAAACTTGAAAAATTTTACAGCCGCAAACTTTAAAAACATTCACATCAGTTTGTATAAAAATTATTGTCTATTTTAGTATAAAACTTCTTTTTTTCTATTTTACACAACAACTTTTCCAAAATTCCAACATCAGATTATGTATTTTACGCTATATTTTATTAAAATATTATATTTTAATTTGTCCTTTTTTTTTTTTTCCTTTATCTCATATTCTCCCTTCCCCTCCGCCAAACAATGTCAGTCATCACCAAACAACATCAGCTACTGAATCCTACCTAAACAACCAAATCTATGATGCCCATTTGATAGTCACAATATTTAACCCCATTTGCTTAGCTAACAAAACAAAATTTTCACAACAATAAACCAATCAAAAGTAACGCTTCTGAAATTGAAAATTAGACTTAGACTTATACAAATTTATCAACTCTACCCAGTATAGACACAAAGTCGAGGAGCACAACACCTTGAGGAGAAGATCAGTGCTGCCTGGTAGATACACAAACCCAAAAGTGAAAATCAAACCGCTCATCAAAGATCTAGTCTAGTTGGCGCTACCAAGAAAAAATTAAACTAAGTTCCTAATCGAAGAAAGGCTGTGAAGGAGAAAATTGATTGGGAGGGAAGTTCTAGAGAGAGAGAGAGAGATAGGATGAGTACTAAGTAGTGAGAGATGAGAGATGACTGGGGAAAGAGAGTAGCGATGTGGGAGAGAAGGAAATAATATAATAAACTTGAAAACTAATAAAATAGTAGGACACAAAGTTGCAGTAACAGTGTATATCTACACAGTTACTATAACTCATTTGTATTTTTACAAAAGTTTACACTATCTGCCATGGGTTTATTTTACTAGTTAAAACTGTGTAAATTTTACATTTTTTTTTTCTATTATGCATCCACCAATGTGTGTGCTCTAAGTCTTAAATGTCCCAAAATATTCCTTCCCCAGCTCCTTGCTCACTTACAAGTTTGGACAAAGTTTAGCTACAAAATTAGTTGTAACCTTAAGGTTGCAATCTTAATATCTTTTTATTAAAGATGAATTTTGACAAATTCACCATTGGATTACATTTTCTTATTATATTTTTTATACTTGCAAAATTTCTAAAAAATTAAAGATGAATAGCTATGTCATCAATAAATTATTTAAATTACAAGTTTTTGTAGTTTAAAATTATGCATAAAATATAATCTTATAGATCATATAGTGCATAATATCTGATTTGCATAAAATTTGTATTAAGAGCATTAAAAATATAAAATTCAACAGTTAGATTTTCAAAATATGTAGTAATATCGATGATATTAAGTAAGATTATATCTTTATACTATAACTAATTTTATAACTAATCTTTGTTTTACAAATTTTCAATTAAGAGGGACATATTCATAAAATAAAAACTCACAATTTAGAACATTCTACTAAACTCACTTTTTCATCAATTTACAATCTCCTTATCTCTTATCTTGTTTGAAATTTAAACAGACACACCCTATTTTCTTCCTCGTCCCTTATTATTTTTTTAAGAGAAGCACCACCACCACCGGCTTTATTTTAGATTCATTCACATACTTGAGAGTTGAGATTCCAACCCATAAAAAGGAAAAGAAGTTATGGGTGAAAAATGAAAGGGAGGAAAATGGTTTTTCTGGTCCAGAAATTCACAACCAGGAGGAGGAAGAGGAGGAGGAGGAGAAGAAGAAGCAGCTGAAAGAGGTGCCATCATGGAGAAGGCAGCTGACAGTGAGAGCCTTTGTGGTGGGCTTTGTGTTGAGCATATTGTTCAGCTTCATAGTCATGAAACTCAATCTCACGACAGGTATTATACCTTCTCTCAGTGTCTCTGCTGGACTCTTGGGCTTCTTCTTCGTCAAGACTTGGACCAAGTTACTTCACAAGTCTGGCCTTTTGAGACAGCCCAAATACAAGGCAAGAAAACACTGTTATATTCTTCTTCTTCCCCATTTGTTTCCAATTTTTCCTTTTTAATTGTGACATATCTATATGCTAAGCATAAATCTGACTTTTACTTTGTTAGTAATCTAACAAAGAGTCAATCTTGTCATCTAAATTTTAAGTTAGTGTTTTTTTTTTTTTTTTTGGTTAAAAAGGCTTTCATTCAAACAGCAAAAGAGCTAAACAGATACAGAAGCCATACTGGCAGTGACAAGCCTAGCATAATACAAGCCATTAATATCCTTAGCAACTAAAGTTTCAAGTTCACCAGCACAAGGACAATCAAAAACAACAAATTCTTCCTTCATTGCACTACCCCATTTAGCTAGCCAATCCGCGCATTTGTTGGCTTCTCTAAATACATGGAATACCTTTGCCTGATGAAATTTTGCCATGAGAAACCTGCAATCAGCAAGCAGAGGGCCATAAGCAGAGTTAGAGTTCTTATTTGAGTTTAGCAGCCCCACAATCACCTTAGCATCTAACTCTATTTTCAGTTGCCTTATTCCTAATTGATCCGCAAGTTTCAAACCATCTTTCAGAGCCCACAGCTCAGCAATGATGCTAGAGGTAAACCCAATTGATCTTGCATAACCCTTGACCCAGACGCCTTGGCTATCTCTAATGACTCCTCCTCCCCCTGCCTTGCCTGGATTACCCAAAGAAGCGCCATCAGAATTAAGTTCAAGTTAGTGTTTGAGAATTATCAACATAGATAGAAAATACAACTATCTTCCTTTTTATTAGTCAAAACTGTTACTTCTAGGCAGACTCTATCATACTTATCAGTATCAGGAATCGCTGGACGGCATTAGAGCCTCACATATCACTGATATTTGGACATATTTTGATTTTATATAATTAAGGAGTCAAAAAAATCGGCTACTCTAAAGTCCTTGTTTCTTTAAGCTCCATAATTGTCCGGTTTTATCTTGTCTCTTTTCATAGGATGATGCATGTGGACAGTGAAATGAACATGCTTCCATAATCTTACCTCCAAATCATGCACAAAAAACTAAATTGTTTTGTAACTTAGAAGAAAGATTCCAGTTCACCCATTAACAAACAAATAAATAAAATAAGAAGAGCATATGGAAAAACTATGATAAAATGAGGGGAGAAAAAAATTTAAGTAGGATAAAGCATGTAATCTTCCTTTGCACATATTCTTAAAAGTTTCATTGTTATCCATAGGCCATTTTAGTCCTTATCTTGGTTCCCACTGACCATGAACTTGTATTTGTGGTTTGAGAGACAGGCAGAAGTTAGTTGCTACTCTATTTTTTCTGTTTTGGTAAATAACTGAATTGTATTAGAAAACAAAACAAAGTAATACAGGGGCCAGGGGGGAATCCATATGCAAAGCTTTCCAAAATCTGGGAGCTCAGGAGGGGTTCACGACAGAGTCAGCAAAAGAGTTTGTCACTGCCCACTTACACAAGGCGTGAGCCAAAACATCCCTGAGGACCCAAACAAAAATACAACACTCAAAAGAATGTGAGAGTGTGTACCTCCTAAAATAAAAAAGACAATAAAATTTTTTGAATCACCCTCAAAAATTACTCTGGGGAAGTACAAACATATTGCTCTTTTATAGTTGAAGAGCTTTGTAAGAAACACCTATCACTCTTTCATGACAAGTAGTTCATTCTAATACACTTTTTTTCCCCTTTTGCATTTTTCATTTCCACATTAAGATGTGCTTTCTTTTAAGTCTTAACATGTAAAATATATCCTGCGCTAATCAAAATTATTTTTATAATATACAAAGAGCTGAAATTTTTTACTTCAGTGAAAGTGAGAGTGTAAATGAGGCTAGTTAAATATATCATTGGGATGTTTTGGCTATGTGATTTCCCCTTGTGATTTCCCCTTGTGTGTTTTGGCTATTTTACAAGGCCTTCGATGACCTTGGGCAACCTGGAAGTCAATACCCTGCTCCTTTTGCTGTTGTGTACCGCAACATGGTTTTGTTGGGCAAAGGGCTTCTCAAGTCTGCCAAAGAATTGCCTTTTACTCTGTTATGTGTTCTTTGGTGCAGCCATTCTGATCAATTTGATTAAAGATTTGGTGGGTAAAAAGTGGGGACGGTTCATTCCACTTCCAATGGCAATGGCAATACCTTTCTATATAGGATCATATTTTGCCATTGATATGTGTGTTGGAAGCTTAATATTGTTTGTGTGGGAAAAAATAAACAGGGCCAAGGCAGATGCTTTAGCACCTGCGGTAGCCTCTGGTTTGATATGTGGGGATGGGATATGGACTTTGCCTGCTTCTATCCTTGCACTGGCTGGGGTTAAGCCACCAATTTGTATGAAGTTTCTGTCAAGAGGGAATAATGCTAAGGTTGACGCATTCTTAGGATCATAGGGCTAAGTTTAGTATACAAGAAATGAATGTGAAGTCAACCGGATGCATCCAAGGACTTGTAAAATAACACCGAATTTTTTTTAGCTTTAATTTCTGGTGTGGAGACAGGAATAGGTATAGCAAAGCAGCCATAAATGTGATTATAAGATTATGTATGTTTTTACCAGACTTTATTACGAGTAATAACTTGCATTTTTTTTACCCATAGCAATCGGTAATAACTTGCAACTTAGGATTTGCTATAAAGTTATTGTAAAAATATTATAAATATAGCATTTTCTTTTATTTTATGCTTCATCAGTTATGATATCCCAAATATTTGATTTTTTTTTTTTTTTTGAAATTTTATAAGATGTTAAACATGTATAATTTCTAACTAACAAATTTTTTGTATAGTTTTTTTTTTTAGAAGAAAGTTTTCGTGTAGTTGATTCCCTTTCTATGCATAGGTAACCCATAAACCTTTGGTTTGTTTTATTTACAAACTTCACCTCCACAAAGAACATAGATTTATTTCAAATTTGCTTTCTTTCTATTCAAATAATCTATCTATTTATCTATCTATATATATATATATATATATAACCGAAACTTTTGACTTTTTGTTGACCTCTCCAGAGCTTACCACATCATTATCATTTTATAATTTTTTGACAGAATTGTATTTTAGAATTTTTTTAGTCGTATCTTCTTCTCCTATAATTTCTAAATTGATAAAAATCATAATTTGATTACAATCCAAATTTGACTACAATTTATTTTTCCATATACCTATCAAATTCTATTTCTTTCTTTTAGATAAATAATAAAACAAAAGCAGCCATCGGACACCTTTATGGTCTTTTTTAGTTATTTAAAATATGCATCCTATATGGTTGATACCTAAGCAATACATATGGGAAACTATTCAAAATTCTATTACAATTTATTTGTTCATATCCTATCAAATTCTTTATTTTTTTGGGATAAATAATAAAATAAAAGCAGCCACCGTCCACCATTGCAGTTTTTTTTTTTTTAAATAAAATATGCATCCTGCTAGGTTAATACCTATACAATACGTATTGAAAACTATTTTAAATTATAAAATAACTTTTTTATTAACTTTTAATTAATAGTTTTTTCATATAGGACACTATTTATTTTTTAAGATATATGTGATTTTAAATTAAACTATCTCGTGGATAGTATGGATTAGAAACTAATAATAAATAAAAGCATGCCAAAATGTGATATACAAATTCAAAAAAAAAGGGGACAATATTTGTATTGGTTTTATAGACTAGTGTTAAAGTCAATCCAGTCCCAACACACAACTTGCATTACTTAGTGATCTGTGTTCATGCATTTCCCTACATTTCTCCAGCTAAAACGATTGTATCACTGGCGTTTCTGGTTGTTAGGGCTGTTAATAGTTTCTTATGTAAAGGTAAAAGCTGCAAGTTGTGCAGTTAAGCATAGCTCTTATATATAAAATCATATATATATATTTGTACTGAGATGAATTAATTCAATAAAACTCAGATCGATTAATTGATTCTTAATTTTTTATTTAAGGGTCCGCTTGGACTGAACTTATTACTGAAAACACTGTAGTAAAATAACTTTTAAATGTGTGAATAGTGATGTGTTACCCATTTTTAATATATTTTTTTCTGAATAAAGTGTTTGTGAGTCCTATGAACAGTGCGTAAACAGTGTTGAACAGTAACTTTGTTTTCTGCACAGTGTAATCACATGCATCAATAGTACCCATTACTGTTCATAAGCGCTGAAGAAAAAAAAAAAAAAAAAGGAGAAAACGCAAACGTGACAACCAAAACGTGAATCCAAACGGGCACTAAATCTCTCTTTCTACTTAGTTTCCTTTTCTCTTCATTCCCCAAACGCTCTTAGTTCTCTTTTCATAACCCAGAACTATTTAATTTACCCTCAGTTAATTTCTAGTTCATTGTATTCGACTCAATTATTCATCAACTTTGGAAACAAACATGGTTAATAAACAAGACTATAACTTCCCAAGTCTTGTGGAAGCTCCTAGCAAAGACCAAAAGACTTGAAAACGAAATACGACTATTCTTACTAAAAGATTTTAATGACCCTTTAAAATGTGTGGTTTAGATTAGTAGACTTACTATAAACGTTTCACAAGTCTTTGGTCATTGTTTGGACCCAACGACTTTGGAAAGCTGTAGTCTTGGAATTTTGGACTGTATAATAACTGGTTGATGCTGATTGCAGAGTTGCAATCTGGACACGTAGGAGTAGCAATCAAGCTATCCTTATCCGAGTCCCTCTATTAACCAATGCTAGACTGAACATTTGACAATCACATTTTCAGGTCAGTTTTAACTTTTATATCATCTATTTCTTTTTCTTCAAAGATATATATGGATTACACCGCACAATATATTTTAATTGGATGTAAATTTTGAAAAATTCACGATTGAATTACATAATATTATCTTCGTATAGTTTCCATACTTGTAAAATTTCAAAGTAATCAAAGACTACCAGTCATGTCATTAATTAATTTTTTAAATTCAAGTTTTTGTAATTTAAAATAATCATAAAATGATTATATAAAAATATAAATAATGCATAAAATTTGAGTTTATGGATTGAATGGTAAATAACATTTAATTGATATAAAAATTAGTATGTATGTTAAGAACATATAAAACTATAAAATATGTAATCTAACAGTGAAATTTTCAAAATATAAATTCAATAAGAACGATTGGTCTGAAAAGCCAACAAAAAATTCATTTATTTATGACCATGTTATTTAAAGTTAAATTACATGTTACATGAGTACATTCTCTAAATTATTCATTCATTCAATTTGGGTGGGTTTTCACCAAATCTTTGGTAATTGTTCGAAACATGCAAAGACTTGGAGAGTTATAGTCTTCAGAATTTTGGACTAAGGAAGACTTGGCTGAAGGCTCGACAGTTGGAGAATTGTTGGGGATTAGTTACATTAGGGTGTAATCGGACTACTTAAGTCCATTTGGATCTAATCAGTCAATTCAATCCAAATTAGTCTATTTTAGTCTAGTCATCCCATTTGGTCTACTTCGGTCCTAAGACCTAGGATAAAATTAAATAGCATTGCTGGCGGTGGACCCAAACCTTGTCCCCATAAATGCCAACTTTTTCTTCAGGCTCGCAATCTTGATAAGAACAACAACCTCAATTGTTGGACTCTAAGTTCATAGTGAAATAATTCCATAATAAAGCACCGCCACCAGCTTTATTTTAGATTCACATACTTGAGAGTAGAGATTCTAACCCATACTCTCTCTTTTTATAAAGGAAAAGAAGTTATGGGTAAAAATGAGAGGGAGGAGAATGATTTTGATCCAGAAAATCACAACCAGGAGGAGTGACTGACTTTCACGTGACTTGTTGAGTGGGCTTGCACCTGTTTCACTTAAGTTGGCACGTGATCCTGGTGCCACATCATTCGAACCAACTCCCCCAACTCGGCATAATTCCTCATCATTATCACTAAATACCTTTTCAAATGAGTTAGGAGACTTGATTACCTCATCAATCACGAAATTAACGGATACAATCTCTCCAAACTATGCTACTTTCTTGTCTTGATATTATTACAAAAATTTGAACAATATTATTTCTGATATAATTAAATGGATTATTTAGAAGTCGGGTTTTTTGTGTGATGGCAATGTCTCTTTCCACTAAAACTAACAATTTACTTACTAGTTTTAGTTGAAAAGCAGTCATTGAGAAAGAGAATATAGAGTAGGGTAGGAATTTTAATTTGTTCATTGAATAATACGATTTAAATGGATTTTAAGTAACGAAGGATTTTGAGAATACGTGTGGGCAAAACCATTGAATTAATAAATTTAGGTGAAAATGGGCAAATGCCCATTTCGCACAAAAAAAAAAGGGGGTCAATGCCCCATTTCCTAAACTAATTAGGAAAATGCCCCTCTTTTCAAACTCTATTTTATTAAAATCAAGTTTTAAAAAAAATTTTGAAGCCTTATAGCAACGTTTTAAGGAGCTTATAGTGACGTTTTAAGGACCTGTAACAACTTTTTGTAACTCGACCTCCATGAACTCGAGTTCCATGCAAGTTTTTCTTCTTCTTTTTACCTACAACTCAAGTTCATGGAGCTCGAGTTACAAAACGCCGCTATAAGTGATAAAAACGTTGCTATAGGACTTAACTCGATTTTGAGAAATCGAGTTTCGAAAGAGTGACATTTTCCTAATTAATTTAGAAAATGAGGTATAATGCTGTTTTTTTTTTTTTTATGCGAAAAGGGAATTTGCCCATTTTGGCCAATAAATTTATTGCGCACTTGATCGATGGCTAAAATCCTTGAATCAGATTATATTCTTCTTCTTCCCCATTTATTTTTATTTTTTCCTTTTTAATTATGACATATCTATATGCTAAGCATAAATCTGATTTTACTTTGTTTGTCATAGTGACTGTGCGGCTGTGCCAATTGCCAAAGAGTCATTCTTGTCATCTAGATAGAAAATACGACTATCTTCCTTTTCATAAGTCAAACATTTTTTGCCTATCACTTTTAGGCTGACGTACTCTATTAGACTTTTCAGTATCAAGAATCGCTGGACGGCATTGGAGCTGGATTGAGATCCCGTGCAATACCTAGGGTATTGCACGATGTGCAATTGCACAAATCCCAGCCATTCATTTAATCCAACGATTCCTTATTTTGATACCTCACCAAAATTGAAAAGATCCTTTTACCTTTAAAAATTTTTGGAGTACTGCCGTTGATGCGTGTGAGCTGTTTTCAACCCTCCCTTTTTTCTGCCTCTCCCTCAATCCTCCATTTTATCTGCCTCTCCCTCAACCCGCCGTCACCCATCACCCAACGAAGACCCATCAGCCAAACACTCACACTCACACTCACACTCACACGCTCCCTCTTTCTCTGTCTCCAAGCGCCGTTCCTTCTGCCTCTCCCTCAAACCGCCATCACCGCTGCAAGCATCACCCTACGAAGACCTATCAGCCAAAACAAAGCTTCTTCCCATCTGAAATTTCTTAACCCCAAACACTCACACTCACACTCTCCTTCTCTCTGTCTCCAAGCGCCTCTCCCTCAACCCGCCGCCACCGCTACCAGCATCACCCAACGAAGACCCATCAGCCTCCACAAAGAAAATACTGCATTTTCCAAGGTTGCTTCCAGCATCAAACGACTCAAGGAGGTGAGTTCTCTCTTTTGGGGTTTGATTTTATTTCTATTAGTGATATATATTTCACCATGGAATCATTATTTTGTTTATGTTTTGAGGAATATTTTTGGGTAGTTTTTTTGTTGCAACTTGAATATTGTACATTTTCAAATGGATATGTGAAATATGGTCTAGCAAAATTATAGAAATGGATGGTCAGTGGTACAGGGGATATAGCTAAAATCCCTATTTTACTTAGATGTTAAATTGGTTGAATTCTATGCTTTTAGGTCCTGGATGTAGCCTTGGTCTGACATGGAAGAATTTATTGTGTATATTTTTTCATGGTGAATTTCTTTTTGTTTTCTCTGTCTTTTTTTTTTAAAAGTTGTTTAACTTTTATTTTGCACATTGTTGCAGGAAGATGTACCTGAAGAATTTGCTATTCTGGTACTGAATTTTATCTCTCGCAACCGTATAGGACCTCATGGAGTTCAGGTTGGTATCCATATTCTCTTCCTTAATATGATATCTAAGAAAGGGATTCTGGACCTCTGGTATTCTGTAGGAATTAGTTTTTTGTTTAATTTCTTCAAAACCTGAGTTGTGCATTCTACCTTAGAGATCATTGACTTCGACGTTTCATGTGTAGAAGTGCCAATGAGCCTACCTCCTCCACCTAAAAGTTCTAGGTGGAGGGTGAGGTTGTGGGTTCAAGATGCATTGGGTATGTATGCAACTTACCAATAAAAAAAAAGTTTCACATGTAGAAGTAATGCTTGGTGAATTGCCATGGGAATTGGCATGTCTATTTAAGGCTTCAAACTCCGAAGTTTTTGGTTCTTATGAGCCCCCACCTAGAATGCCTCAGCGGAGAGTGCCTAGACTAATTTTAATCCCAAAAGTCTCTAGTTTGACTCTTAGCTGAGGCATTTCGCCATTTAGCCGATGCCTGCTCAGTTGAGGTGTGTAGGCATTCGGGGTTTAACTCTTAGGGGTGTCCCACTGGCCCATACCTTGGGGGGTTTCCTCATCATTTAAAAAAAAAAGAGTTTTTGGTTCTTGTGAGACACTTGCCTTATTTGTTGAGGGGCTTAATTTAGGCCTTGCTAGGAAATGTTTTCAACTTCTCATCATGTGCTTTGTATTTTTCCATAAAAGTCCCTTTTTTTGCACAAACTTGGCAAGAAATTACATAGTGTGCTGGTGCAGCATTGTGCATGATTTGAAGATAGTATTCTACAATTCTATTTTGTCATTTAGGTTGTCTTTCGAATTAGATGTCTAACCTGGCACAGGAAATTAGGACAATGAACAATGATCTGTCAGTTTTAACTTTTAAGTTATAAGTTATTCTTCAGTTTAGCACTCAATCTTCTTTTTAACTTATAAGTTATTCTTCAGTTTATGTGTTTAAATGGGTCTTGGCTGCCAGTGAGGTAGTTGATGGGTTGGGATATTGTTATGGCTTGGCTGTGTGTTGTCTTGATGACTAGTGATTTGAGTTGGCTCTTTGAGGGTTGATAGTGATGGATGATTTGGGTGTGGCTGGCTATTGATCTTCTCTCGGCTATGCATACATGGCAATGGGTGATTTGGGTTTTGGCTTGGCCTGTGGTGAGTGACTTACCTTTTGTGAGTGGCTTGGCCTATGGTGAGTAACTCTATCATTCCTGACTGACCTTTTGTGTGAGTGCCTTGGCTTGTGGTAACTCCATCGTTCCTGACTGACCTTTTGTGTGAGTTCCACCTATAAAAATTTGGTGAATGACTTATATTTTTGGTTGAGGCAAGTTTGGTTTTAGTCCCTTAAATTTAAAATATTTAGTTTTGATTCTTACTCACCAAATGAATATTGGTTAAGTAAAAAATAAATCCATGTGTTTATATCCTCTCTACTTATCAAATGAATAAACTTATTTGTTTATATATATACACAGGGAAATGAAGCTAGGTTCAATTATGGACTAACTCCATGCGTTGAAAATACAAATGCTTGCTTGGAAACAGAACACTTTTTTGGTAGGTAAAAAACTAATAAATGGTAAGTTCAATTATAGTGAAATTTCTTATGTTTGTTTAAGTTTAAAATGTAACGTGATTTTTTTGACATTTTTTTTGGCTAATATTGATTTTGCAGTATGATGGATAACATTTTTTGGACAGTTTGTTTGATAGCATATTGCACAATGGATATGGTAGCATATTGCATAGTGGACAACATTTTTGGACAACTTTGCCTTGGACAGTTTTTTGGACAGCAAATCTGACTTATTTAGACAGCTGATTGCACATGTAGCAATTTTTTTGGATAATTTTTGTAACTAAAGAAGTTAGTCAAACATGTTAAATATGTTAGATTGTACAAGTGCATGTTTGAGTAACTTCTAGTTAAACATTAATTATATATGCAAGTGATTAATATTTTTAAATGCAATGTCTCTTCATACCTTAACTTTTGTTGCCTAAATTTGTTAGTACATGCTAGAATGAATGAGAGATTTCCTATTTCATATTAAATTTGGTGCTATTGAGTGTCTAATTTTGTTGTATGTAAAAGAAAAAAAAAATGAAAGAGATAAAGACAAAGAGGAAAAGCACAGGAAGAGAATGAGAAACTACCTAGCTTGGCACACAGTGGTCTAAATATTTCTTGGAATTGTGGAAAATGGTTTACCATCCCAACTCCTTGTAAGCTAAACACTTCCCTAAAAATCCTCTCCATGACTGCAAACCCAACTCTCACCAATCTTGGACTTGGAAGAATACCATGTACAACAATCCATTAATACATCAAGATAGGTGGATGATAGGAACAGGTTTGAACGTTACCTTACTACCTACCTTGGTTCCCTAGCACTCCTAAATGTCAGGGAGTTGTTAGCTCAAATTTGAAAACTGTGGCTGACTTTGTTAAATTGTTCACTAACAATCACTAATAGTTGGAATCCCAGCATTATTAGAAATCTATACCACCCCTCCTTGCACGGGATCTCACATATCACTGATTTTTGGACATATTTTGATTTTATATAATCAAGGAGTCAAAAAAATCGGCAGCAACCTTTTAAAAAAAAAATTGATGATTTCTGGGAAAAACAAACGCATATCATCAAACCTTTCCTTTTGCACTCCTAAAAGAGAATATTTTAGTGGGTCTAATTATATAGTTTAATCGATGAAATCTCTAATCATAGGGCAAATCTCATAGGTTTTTTTTTTTTTTTTTGGTAAACAAAAATGAGGGCGTTTATGGTTGTATTAAACCCCCGGACAGGGCACCGCATCGTGAGATACTCACTTATTGTTACGCATGTGAGAGTTATCTCATTTTTTAGTACACCCCTCACTAAGGATATCCACCAACAGAAGACCGTTGGCAAACCTCATAGTTTCAAATCTTATTATCTCATATAAAAAATAAATAGAAAGGGTGAATATTGTGGTCCATCCTAACCAAAATATCTCTATTAGTTTTGATGAAGGGGAAAAAATGTTCCACCCATCATAGTAATAAATATTGGAGTGTGCCAATGTGTTTCTATTAGTTTTGTTAAAAGGAAAGCAACTGATAGTTTTATCTTATGTAATGTGCTACCCACATATAGTATAGTATTATATAGAACAAGTGGCATGAAAACTCTTTTTTTTTAATAGGCTCCATAATTGTCCAGTTTTATCTTGTCTCTTTTCATAGGATGATGCATGTAGACAGTGAAATGGCACATGCTTCCATAATCTTACCTCCAAATTAATCATGCACAAAAAACTAAATTTTTTTGCAACTTAGAAGAAAGATTCCAGTTCACCCATAAACAAACAAACAAAATAAAATAAGAAGAGCATATGGAAAAACTATGATAAAATGAGGGAAGAAAAAAATTTAAGTAGGAAAAAGCATGTAATCTTCCTTTGCACATATTCTTAAAAGGTTAATTGTTATCCATAGGCCATTTTAGTCCTCATCTTGGTTTCCACTGACCATGATCTTGTATTTGTGGTTTGAGAAACAGGCAGAAGTTATTTGCTACTCTCTCTTTTTTTCTTTTTTTCTTTTTTGGTATAATAACTGAATTGTATTAGAAAACAAAACAAAGTAATACAGGGGGGAATCCATACGCAAAGCTTTCCAAAATCTGGGAGCTCGGGAGGGGTTCATGACAAAGCCAACAAAAGAGTTTGTCGCCGCGCATTTACACAAGGCATGAGCCAATACATCCAAAAATAAAATTTGTGTCAATAACCTATGTAATTTATGGTGATTCCTTAAATATATACGAGATTTAATTTTTCCTTCTATTTTTTTTTCTTGTACAAAGATTTGTTTAACTTGTCCAAATATCATCTGGAAAGTGGAGTGTTGCACCAAAACTCCAAGTTTTGTTGTGTCAAGTTTCTAAACATGTTTCGTGATGAAAATATGACCCAATCTATATGATGAACAAAAATTATATATTTTGTATTAGTCATTAACCCATGCAATGCACAGGATAGTTAAATAAAAATTAAAAATACTTATTTAGCTTAAAGGTTTATGATTTTGGTTTAAAAAATTTATAACTTGAAAATAAATGAAAATAAATAATTTTTTGTTCAATAAAATGGTTTAGAAAAATTCTTTTTCTTCCATATTATTAGTTCCACATAACACATTCCGACGTGAGCTATTCTATAGTGATGACTTCACATAATACTCAACTCCAATTAAATCTACCATCACTCTAATCTATGTTTTCTAGATAGTAGATCTACAAATTGCATTCTTATATTCTTAGAGTTTGTCACGTCATTACTATTATCTTTTTTTTTTTTTTTTTTTGAGAATCAAAAAATAGGGGTCTTTATGGTCATATTACACCCCCGGGCAGGGAGCCAGTGGCCTCAGGGTAGGTAAGGTGAGGACATCGCAGGCAGACCACCCTGTACCCTCTGTGTGGAAGTCACCTCATTTGAGTACACCCTCCCCACCAAGTTTACCCACCAACAGAAACTTGCTGGTAGCGGGACTCAAACCTAGGTGTGTTGCACGAAGCGTCCGAACCTTGCCAGCTGAGCCAAGCCCCCGTTGGCCATTACTATTATCTATATATAATATAAAACTGAAATTTTTTATTTTTTTAGATACTTACATTAGAATTAGGATTAAAAAATGATTATAATTTTTTTTAAATAGACCTCATGTTAGAATATTTTTTATTAAAAATGACTCACTTTAGGTTTCAAAAAAAATAGAGAAAGATTCACGTTTAAAAAAAATTAAAAAAATTAAAAACTTTAGGATTAAGGAAAAAAAAAGAGAGAGACTCCTGTTAGGACTTTCTCACTATTTAGTTTAAAAAATTAAAATTGTTATATAAATTAAAATGATGATGTCATGTTAGAATTTTTTTTTTTTTTTTTTAAAAATCATTTTAGGTTTCGAAAAAGGAAAAAAGAAAGATTCACATAAAAAAAAAAAAAAACAAAACAAAAAACTTTAGGATTAAGGAAAAAATAGAGAGGCTCTTGTTAGGACTCTCACACTATTTAGTTTAAAAAAATTAAAATTTAAAAAAAAACTTTAGAATTAAGGAAAAAAGAGAGACTCCTGTTAGGATTCTCTCACTATTTAGTTTAAAAAATTAAAATTTTTTTATAAATTAAAATGATGACGGGAAAAATTGTGAGAGCTTCTGTAATGCCCCAAAATCATAAATAATAAAAGTTTATTCAATCTAAATAATCCATAAAAATATTAAATAAAAGAAACCAACAACCTAAAAATCTCATCACAAATGTCCGAGCTATAATCCACCAAGGACAAAATTTCCTCAAAACAATTCTCCAATACAATGTTTAATGCCATAAAAGTAATAATAAACTTCTCAATTCTACAAAATAATTCGTAATAGTTGTCTTCCAAGAATCTCTACTTCAATAATCCCTATAATATATCTGTAAGGGGAAATAAAAGGAGAATGAAATAACTCAATAGGTGAAATTCACTAATATTAGAGTGTGGGAACAAACCTTTCAAATTAAAAATTCTTACAACAAATTCATAACTTGTAACTCACCAATATTTTATTATCAAATATTCATATAAAAAATATATATTTATATTGTAAGCCATCATAATATATATACTAATACCATCATATAAAAAATTACTTAAACTTTTCTCGTAGTCAACATTTACGCCCACGTCTAGATCCACGCCTAACCACCTGTAATCGGTGCATTACAGGTGCAGCATTTACGCCCA
Organism: Castanopsis chinensis; assembly: GCA_032878915.1. Classification (NCBI taxonomy): domain Eukaryota; kingdom Viridiplantae; phylum Streptophyta; class Magnoliopsida; order Fagales; family Fagaceae; genus Castanopsis; species Castanopsis chinensis. The sequence continues at coordinate 1,358,023 of JAVQMG010000064.1, forward strand.
CGCCTAAGTCCACGCCTAACCACCTGTAATCTGTGCATTACAGGTGCAGCCCATAGAGGAAACTTAGAAATGAGAGTGTGACATGACAAGCACGTCTATCATTGCTATTCAAAGATATCGACTGCGTAAACAAGCAAAAGTGGGTGCAGCATTTACGCCCACGCCTAAGTCCACGCCTAACCACCTGTAATCTGTGCATTACAGGTGCAGCCCATAGAGGAAACTTAGAAATGAGAGTGTGACATGACAAGCACGTCTATCATTGCTATTCAAAGATATCGACTGCGTAAACAAGCAAAAGTGGGTGCAGCATTTACGCCCACGCCTATGTCCACACTTAACCACCCGTAATCGGTGCATTACAGGTGCAGCACATAGAGGAAACTTAGAAATGAGAGTGTGACATGACAAGCACGTCTATCATTGCTATTCAAAGATATCGACTGCGTAAACAAGGAAAAGTGGATCATTAAATATTAATTCATCTATACTACAGTACAGTAGCGCTTCATTCAAAAATCTTCTTCGTGGCAGAAATGAACCCTGTTACCGTGCCGTCCATCGTCCGATGTTCATTTGTCATGTAATGTTGACGGTCCAACAAAATGGGAATTGCGTTGTTCGTAAAACATTGAAATTGGGGAGTGCAACATTGTGGGGTCCTTGAACAATTTGAAGCATCACTTATTCTGTCATCAGGTTAATTGTTTGGCTTAATAGCAGATTTTTTTGAGCCACACAATATCTTGATTTCATCTTCTGATTTTTTTTTTTTTTTTTTGAGAAAAATGTACGTACAACTATTACTGTTTGGCTTACAAGGTTTTTCTAGCCACACAATATCTTGATTTGATCTTCTGTTGTTGAAAATCAAATGATTTAAATCAAGATTATCGAGAAAAATTATAAGGTTGATTAATAAATCAATGTATTGATTGTTAAAGAAACTCATGGAATTGGAGCAATCAATATATAATCTAAATTATCATTGACTTTTGTGTACGCTGCATTATAAATATGGATTTCATTGTAACGTATTAAACTTAGAAAAGGGATATCCTCAAGTTTCTGAAATTCCTGTGTGTGATTTGGTCCAAAAAATCGCCCAGAATAAGGCACTTCAAGTCAGCACCAAAACCTCTTTCTCATTCTTTCAAACCTCGTGACTTACTAAATCTCGTTCTGAACTACAAAAATTAAGTACCTAACCCGGCAACCTGGACAAGTAAAGAGGATTCATACACATGGGAAAAAAATATTCAAAGACCAAGAATGAAGTAAAATTCTCTTTTCCGCGTGAAGGATCGACCAATACTAACACTCGAGGCTCTTCTACTCTTCCTTTTTTTCAAGCGTTTGCAGTTTGAAATGGAATTTTCTATCTTTTTCTATCTCCTCTCTCACCTATAAATAATTGCTTTTTTTCTGGTGGTTTGTCACTCACTACTACTACATTGTTAGAGCTTTTTATTCATAGAGCTTTAGCAAGTGAGCTTTAAGAAACAATAATATTAGAATCTCAAAAAAGAAACAATATTATTGAAGATATGGCTTCGAGTAAGAATCAACAACTTTTGTCTAAGATTGCAACCAATGATCGTCATGGTGAGAATTCTCCTTACTTTGATGGGTGGAAGGCATATGATAACAAACCATATCACCCTATTGATATTCGCGAAGGAGTAATCCAGATGGGTCTCGCAGAAAATCAGGTTTGATGGATAATTTTATACTTAATTTTGCTTTTATCTCACATAAGCTTCTTTCACACACGAATGTTCCAGGTTAAACTCTACCAACTGCAGTATGTCATACGAAAAAAAGAAAGAGTCAAATTGTGTGAACTGGTAGAGCATAAGGGTGGAGCACACGTTGGGATAGAGGAATTTTATTCTTCCTCACTAAAAATGCACATTAATTAACATCCAGAGTTATATATGTATGTATTTCAGCTTTGCTTTGCTTTGATTTGATTCAAAAGTGGATTAGGAGAAATCCTAAAGCTTCCATTCGCACCGCTGAAGGAGTTCACGAATTCAAGAATATTGCTATCTTCCAGGACTATCAAGGCTTCAAGGAGTTTAGACAAGTATGAATTTATCGTTTGTAGAATGATTAAAGTATTGGGGTTAGGAAAATTAGATAAAATAGAGAAATGTGGACGTAGAGCTGGCATATATATATATACACACACACATATTTGATATATTACTGACAATTAGAAGAAAATGTGTGAATTATTTCCAGGCTGTAGCAAACTTTATGGGTAAAGCAAGAGGTGGTAGGGTCACATTTGATCCAAGCCGCATAGTCATGAGTGGTGAAGCTACCGAAGCAAACGAGACAGTCATGTTTTGCTTGGCCAATCCTGGCGATGCTTTCTTTGTACCTGATTTTCTGCGAGACCCATCTGGATAACTCCTTCACGATTATCTATAGGGTGATATGGGTCGTTATTATATGCCTTCCACCCATCAACGTACGGAGAATTCTCACCATGACGATTATTGGTTGCAATCTTAGACAAAAGTTGTTGATTCTTACTCAAAGCCATATCTTCAATAATATTGTTTCTTTTTTGAGATTCCAATATTATTGTTTCTTTTTTGAGATTCCAATATTATTGTTTCTTAAAGCTCACTTGCTAAAGCTCTATGAATAATATGGATATTGTCTAACAGTGTAGTAGTAGTGAGGACACGCAAGCAATTGCTTGCGTGTTACACATGATATCAATGTGAAAAAGAGAATTTTACTTCATTCTTGGTCTTTGAATATTTTTGTGTTTGAATTTAACTAAAATTCTTAAAGTATACCATTGCATTTAAATAATTGTACCTAAATCCAAAAAAATAGTTTTTGCTTTTATATCAAGAAAACAATTCAATGGCATGAAATGGCTGTATGATGGCTATATGTCAAGTCTACTCCGTTGATTAACGTTTGATCATTACTACAATGACTTTTGCACACATTATCTTCTGCAATTTTCAATTTAGCATGAAATGGAGAAGCAAATATCATAAGAGCATTCTATTATATATAATATGCACCAGCCCCTTCCATATCCAAGCAGTTTTTACATAATCACCATCATATTTCACTATACGAATTATATCACACCTAAAAACCAAAGAAAAAAAATCAATTTTTGGAGTTGAAAATAAACTTCCAACTGTGGCCACCAATGTTCATTATGTGTGAGACACCATGAGAGACGTTGTTTGCAAATTTTAATAATGCCTAGCCTTACATCAGACTAATTATCTTCCCTGGGAAGAGAAATGGAACGCTCTCGCTCTCTTTCTCGTGATGAAGAAGACGAGCTAGCTCGGAGCACTAAGAAAGTAAAAGATTCGCACCATGCAAGTAAAGACAGCAACCCTATCCAGGCTGGGACGGCGGCCTTTCCAACCAAACTTTCCTTCAAGGATAAGTTAGTTGGGGAAATACCGGGAACTTACTCCCAGGCTTTTGAGTTTTCAGAATATATGGATGCAGAATCGGATTCGGATGAGGAAGTGGAGGATATCAGGGATGGGATTGCATCGGTTAGTCTGTCCAAAGAGACCAAACAACGCATTCGAGCACCCTGGACTAAGGTGCTCATTGTGAAAGTTTTCGGGAGAACAGTGGGGTTTAAGTTTCTACATTTAAGACTGATGAGTCTTTGGAAGCCCACAGGGAGAGTAGATATGGTTGATTTAGGTCGGGACTTTTTCTTGGTAAGATTTTCTGTTCTCGAAGATTTGGAGATGGTGCTTAGAAAAGGGCCTTGGTTTATAGGCGAGCACTTCCTATCTATCCAGAGATGGGAAGCAAATTTTAAGCCTTCTAAAGCGCTTGTATCTTCTGTGGCAGTTTGGGTTCGAATTAATGAGCTTCCGATCGAATATTATGAAGCTTCAATTCTTAAGCAGATTGGCCAAGCTCTAGGTAAGGTGTTAAGGATTGATACTCACACAGCCACGGAAGCTAGGGGTAGATATGCCCGCATTTGTGTTCAGGTGGACATCTCCAAGCCGCTTTCTACGACGGTGCGGATTGGGCAACGTGAACATACGGTTATCTACGAGGGAGTGAGCAAGCTTTGCTTTTCCTGCGGTCGTCTCAGACACTTGAAGGAAGCGTGCCAATACACTGTCAGGCCTGCTTCTTCTCCACCCAAAGAACCACAAGAGCTACACGACACGAAAAAGGTGGTTCCTGCACCTCTTCCTCCGTCAGCGCATTCTGAGGAACAAGACAATGCTGTGCTAGAGTCAAACGAGGCTACTTTCGGCCCCTGGATGGTTGTTACACGAAAGAAGAAAGATTTCAGAGCGCCTAAGAGAAGTGGTCTAAACCCATCCTCTGTTTTGAAAGTGACAGAACAGAGCAGCTCCAAAGAGCCGTTAGGCCAAAACATCCCGGATCAGCCTTCAATTGGGCCGAGTAATCCTTCTATTGCTGAAGGGAAAAGAAAAGCCCACTATGAGCCCATGACAAGACCGAGTTCTTTGGTTTTTAATGAGAAAGCCAGCCTGGCCCAAACGCATGACAGTTTAAGCCCCCAATTACCCGATCTTGGAGGTAAATTCCATAAAGGCATTTCTGGACCAATAGGAGTTGTTGCGTCGGTCAAGGGTAAAAAAGCCTTTGCTCGCGCAAGGGCATCACCTCCTTCGCAAAGTCCAGCAGCTAATCAGGAAAGGGATTACTCTCTTGCTAAGGTTGACTGGTCAGCTAATATTTCAAAACTCCAAGCCGTGCCATCTGATGAGTTCGAGTTCAGCAGTCCAGCAAATTTTGAAGTGGGTGGCCACCGTATGGGCAATCTTTCAGCTCCGCAAGGCATGGACATTAATACTCCCCTTGAAGCCGGCGAATGCAGTTCTGGGATTCCTCCTTCTCATTTCATCGGGATGGGAAGTGATGATCGGCCGTTGGTGGAAACTCTTGGTAATTGCACTGGGGTTAGAGTTTCTGAGGAAATCGAGATGGAGATTCTTTCTTCAATTCCTTCCAAACCTGTTGCTATAAGAAGAAGGTCTGGCAGAGAGGCTGTTTGCACGAAGCTTGTTGGAGGTGAAAGAGAGGAAGACCGCATGGATTCAAGTGGAGGTTGCGCAGTGCCTTCCTCCAATTGATTTGTGTGCGTTTCCTTCCCTCTATTTATCCATGAATATTTTAGCCTGGAACTGTAGGGGCGCTCTGAAGCCCTCCTTTCAGAACCGTGTTAGGGATTTGGTTAATCACCATAACCCCGCCATTATGATAATTATGGAAACTCTAATTGGGGGAGATAGAGCTAGAGGAATCACTGATCGGTTTCCTTTCAGTGAAGCCATTCATTCGGACACGATTGGTTTTGCGGGTGGTCTCTGGATCCTTTGGAATTTGGATAGAGTTCATATCACCCATTTGGCTTCGTCGGAGCAAGAAATTGACGTGTTGGTGAAGGTAATCTCTTCTAATTTTGAATTTATTTGTACTGCCATTTATGCTAGTCCTAGGTTCCATGAAAGAGGTGTTTTGTGGAATAACTTAAAAAATGCTGCTAACTTGCAGAATAAACCTTGGATTATTGCTGGAGACTTCAATGAGGTTCTTGCAGAAGATGACAAATTTGGGGGACGAAAGATCAGTTCTAGTAGGTCTCTTATCTTCAAAGAATGCCTTGATATCTGTAATATGGTGGATTTGGGGTTTAATGGTCCTCGTTTCACTTGGACGAACCGGAGGGAAGTTTTTGCTCTGGTTCAGGAAAGAATCGATCGTTTTTTTGCCAACCCCAGTTGGTGCACTGCCTTTCCAAATGCCAAAGTGACCCATCTTACTAGATGTTTTTCGGATCACTGCCCTGTGCTAATGGAAGCAAACCCGATCATTAGGGTTCATCTTCCTAAGCCCTTCATCTTTCACAGCTTCTGGTTGGCTGATTTGTCCTTTCCGGGTGTCGTTTCAGAAGCTTGGAACCATTCCCTTTCCCTGCAAGCAGCTATTGACAAGTTTGCCCAAAAAGCTACGGTCTGGAATAGGACTCATTTTGGAAATATTTTTGGAAAGAAAAGGAGACTTCTAGCTCGGCTCAATGGTATCCAAAAGGCCATGGCACAAAGGCCTTCTCACTCCCTAGTGGTTCTTGAAAAAGAGCTTCAAAAGGAGCTTGAGAACATCTTAAATCAGGAAGAGGAGCTTTGGGTGCAAAAATTCGCATTTCTCGGCTTGTGGAAGGTGATAAAAATACGGCCTTTCACCACATGAGTACTATTGTCAGGAGACGTTGCAATCGGATTTCCTGTATTAAGAATGAGATGGGTGAATGGATTCAAAGTGAAGATGGAGCTATGGAATATATTAGAAGGGGTTTTACTAAACTCGTTACTACTAGTTTGTCCTATTCCACTTTCTCTCCAGCCCAGCCATCTCGATGGCAAGCTGCCCTCACTACGGATGAAAGCCTTAGTCTTAACACTTCGGTTACTGATGAAGAAATTAAGCAAGGCCTATGGTCCCTCAAGCCTTTTAAAGCCCCGGGTCCGAATGGCCTTTATGCCGGTTTCTTCCAAAGGTTTTGGTTGGTGGTTGGGGATTCTATCAAAAGAGAGATAAAGCAGATTTTTAGTCAGAACAAAGTGTCGGAGTATCTTAATAGAACAAATATTGTGCTGATTCCAAAGATTGCAGGTCCAAAAACTCTTGGTAATTACCGGCCTATTAGTCTGTGCAACTCTATTTATAAGATTGTGACTAAGATTATTGTGTCAAGACTCAGACCTCATCTTGATAAGCTCATCTCCCCTCTCCAATCAGCCTTTGTGTCGGGTAGGAGGAGTGTGGATAATGCTATTGTGGTTCAAGAGCTCGTTCACACCATTAGCAAAAAAAAGGGTAAGGTGGGATTCATGGCCATTAAGGTGGATCTTGAGAAAGCTTATGACAAGCTAGAATGGGGGTTCATTAGAGAAGTCCTTATTAATGCAAATGTTCCTCAGGATCTTGTAAGGCTTGTGATGAGTTGCATTTCTTCCGTGTCTACCTCTATCCTCTTTAATGGAGGAAATGTTGACCCTATTATTCCTTCGCGGGGAATAAGACAAGGTGACCCGCTTTCACCTTATCTCTTCATTCTTTGCATGGAAGTCCTTGGGCAACTCATTGGTGAGAAATGCGATGACTGTAGTTGGATGCCTGTTAAAAGTTCTATGAGCGGGGCTACCTTCTCTCATCTTTTTTTGTGGATGATTTGGTTCTTTTTGCAAAAACTGATTATGTCAACTGCATGGCAATAAGGGATGTTCTTGATGCTTTTTGTGCTCGGTCTGGTCAGTCCATTAGTGAGAGCAAGTCTCGGGTCTACTTCTCTCCAAATGTGGATATTGATACTAGGGAGTCTCTTTGTGATATTTTGGGTTTCAAATCCACCCCAAATCTTGGAAAATATCTCGGCTTTCCCATTAAGCACCGCAGAGCCAGTAATCAAGACTTAAACTTTGTTTTGGATAAGGTTAAGCATAAGCTAGCTGGTTGGAAAGCCAACCTTTTGTCTTTAGCTGGTAGAGCTGTTCTCATTCAAGCTTCAACTTCCACAATTCCTGCTTACGTAATGCAATGCATCGCTCTTCCTGAAAGGTTGCTGGAAAACATAGATAGAGTAAATCGGAATTTCTTGTGGGGGTCGTCTGAAAGCTCAAAAAAGACCCATTGGGTCGGTTGGCACAAGGTCATAAAGCCTAAATCAGAAGGGGGGCTGGGTATTCAATCTACTAGAGGTAAAAACATAGCTCTCCTTGCAAAGCTCAACTGGAGGTTTCACCTTGAAAAAGATGCCATATGGACTAATGTTCTTAGGAGCAAATACTGTTCTCCTCGTAGACTAAATGCCCGAAACAAAGAGAAGCTACCTTGCTCTAGAACGTGGAAGGCTTTGAACAAAGGGGTGGAGGTCTTCAAGAGAGGTATTAGGTGGATTCCAGGAAGAAGCAGCGAGCTTAGCCTTTGGCATGATCCTTGGACAGCCAAAGGGTCCTTGCGGTCTCTTATTCATGGTCCTCTTACGGTTGAAGAAGAGGATTTACAAGTCAAAGATGTTTTTAGTTCAGCTGGGTGGGATTGGTCTTTTTTGTCAATTCAAATTCCAATTTCAATCTTGGAGGTGATCCGATCCATTCCTTACTCAATGTCTTCTAATAACAGGGATGACAGATTAACTTGGATTGGTGATAACAGAGGGGACTTTGATCTCAAGTCTGCATACGCCATGGCTATTGATTGCAAGGTTGGTGACGGTAAGTTTTCTAGTAATTGGGTGTGGAATATCAAAACTCTGCCTAGGATTAAAACTTTTATCTGGCAATGCTTACATCAAAGCATTGGAGTTGGAGTTTGTCTTGTGCAGCGTTGTATCAGCGTAAGTGAGGTTTGCCCTCTGTGTAAAACTGAACCTGAATCGATTCTACATTGTCTTAGAGATTGTCCTTTCTCCAAGAACATTTGGCATCGTTTGGGCATTACTTCCAACTACAATTTTTTCGAGGATGATCTTCAGTTCTGGTTGGAAAAAAATTGCAAAGATCAGTCCCATAAATTGCGGCATCACCCCCCTTGGCAGATTCTTTTTCCTTTTGCTATTTGGGGTATATGGAAGCATAGGAATAATGTTATCTTCCAAGATCGTGCTGCCCATTCAGACTTTCACCGTGATATTGTGTTGAAAGCTGCAGAGTTTCAGTACTGTGCTCTTGATCCTACTCGCATGGGCAGCAAGACCATGGTGCAAGTCAGATGGGATAAACCCCCTCCAGGTTGGATTCGCCTCAATACAGATGGCTCAGCTCTTGGAAATCCAGGTAGGGCTGGAGGGGGCGGCATTATCAAAGACGACCAAGGGAATTGGGTTGCGAGCTTCTCTAGAAATATTGGTTTCTCCTCTAGCTTCATGGCTGAACTTTGGGCCCTTAGGGATGGGCTTACCCTCTACAAAAACTTAAATTTAAATGCTGTTGACATTCAAATTGATGCTAAAGCTATTGTGGTGCTGTTCTCTAACCCCTCTTACTCTAACAGCTTTGCCATGCCCATTATTGAGGATTGTAGGCAGTTGTTTTCTTTGTTTCCCCAAGCCCGAATTCGGCATTGCTACCGTGAGGCTAATTCTTGCGCTGATTTTCTTGCTAGGATTGGTTCTTGCCAGGATAGTGAGTTCATCTTGTACAATGATCCGCCTGTGGATCTTTTGAACCTGTTAAGTTCAGATTTGGCTGGACTGTATTGTAATAGATTGGTCCCTGTTCCCCCTTTTCCCCCTTAGTTTTGCTGGTTTATTGAAGGATCCTGTTGATCAAAAAAAAAAAAATAATAATGCCTAGCCTTTGCTCTATCAATTGCACTATTTGGACTCAAACCACAATGTAGCCAAGTATCAAAATTATTTGGAAAAATACACCTAGGCAAATATCATTCATCCATTAATCTTAAAAAAAAACAGACAGATCTACACATGCCTAATAAGCTCTGGAAGAAATAGCTCTTTGACCTTTGTTTCTATACAAATAAATAATCCAATTTCTATTATATGCAACAATAAATTCCATTTTGCAATCAACCATATAATAACTTTGGACTATCCTACATAAAAATCAAACAAAGACAACTATAAAATAAGCAGCATGTTTCAACAAAAAGAAATTTACTATAAGAGCTTGTACTTTATAAAATTGGCAGATGAAATGCAATACTATCACCCTTTTTTTTTCCTAGAAGAACATCCACCTCTATTTGTGTGATATACATTGGGATTGAAGGATAGCCTTCAATGAAAGGAGCGGTTTTTGTTGAGAAAATGAGAAAGAGAGAGATATAGAGACAGAGAAAGAATGAAAGAAAAATAATGGGGTAGGAAACAACGGTTTAAGGAGTCTATAGATAGTTGTTACGTTGGTTTGGATTTGTACATAAGAAGTGTAGGAGTAATAGGACTCAAAAACTAAATGTATAATGGTGGCTTAAGCGTTGCGTTTGAACAAAGAAGTGCAACATCTTTTCACGCTTTATTCCGTGTTTTTTGAAATCACATGTATATAAGATATTTGAAATTTAAAACCATATTATAGTAAAACAGGTATTGTACACTAAATAACCTGGAAATTTTAGCAAGGGGGAGATTCTTTCCAAACTTAAAATTTAAAAGTTTGGGGGACTATAGATATAGAGCTCTAGTATGAATTTAGGAATTGATTTATGTGGAAAAACAAATCATGCCATAGTAACACATATTTATGAAATATGAATTCTTTTAAATAACTTGTGATAACGCATATTTATGAAATATGAATTCTTCAATTAACACATATTTATGAAATATGAATTCTTCAGGAGTTTCTTCAAGCTCGAGAGATTGAGATGTTGCCTCCTCGTCCTCAGACCATACAGTAGTGGCGTCCTACTGATCCTAATATATACAAGGTTAATTTTGATGCAGCAGTATTTCGAGCTTCAAACTTGGCAGGTGTGGGCGTGATTGTTCGTGACAACAGGGGAGATCCTATTGGGGCGATATTCATGCCTGTTCCTCTTGGTCAATCTGTGGCAGAGATGGAAGCCTTGGCTTGCCAGTGGGCTATTCAGTTTGCTTTGGAGATTGGTCTGACTCGAGTGGTGGTCGAAGGGGGTTCTGCTACTGTCATAAAGGGGCTTCTTAATGGTTCGAGTCAGCTTGCCAGCTTTGGGAACATCCTTGGGAACATTCGCTTCCAAGCAGCTTGTTTCAGCATGTTGAGTTTAATTATATTAGTCGTGCTTGTAATTTTATTGCTGATGCGTAAGCAAAAAAGGCTAGTTCTGCTTTAGGGCTTCAGGTGTGGTTAGAAGATTTACCTGATGACATTACTCCTCTTGTGTTTAGAGATGTTCATTGATTTGTTATTGAATAAATTTTCCAGGCCTGGTCTGGTTTCTCAAAAAAAAAATCACAATTATATATATATATATATATATATATATATATATATATATTTGATTTGGAATCTAATTAGATCTAGACTCTTCAATTTTTGCACTCAATAATTCACTTGCCATAAAAATTAAAAAATTAGATGGGGCACATGACACAAAATTGAACTTCAATTAAAATTCAATTTAGAATTTAACTGAATTCTAAATTGAATTTAGACTCTTTAATTTTTGCACCTAATATATATTGATACAAAAATTAAAAAATTAGATGAGACACATGCCACAAAATTAGACATGATTTAGAATATAATTTGATCTAGACTCTTTGGTTGTTGCACCCAATAATTCACTTGCCACAAAAAATTAAAAAATTAGATGGGACACATGGCACAAAATTAAACTTCAATTAAAATTCAATTTAGAATCTAATTGAATTTAGAAAATTTGATTTTTGCACCTAATAATTCACTTGACACATAAATTTAAATTTAGATAAGACATGTGGCACAAAATTAGACTTCAATTTAGAATTTAATTGTATTTTCTCTCAGTTTCACCTATTATTATATGTTAGCTTGTAACGCCATGCATATGCACGGATGCACTTAAAAATATATAATAAGATGCATAATATAATTCCTATATATATATAATTGAAATACTATTGATAGTCATTTTTTTATTTTGTGAACTCTTTAAAAAATTTGCAAAGATATTATTAGGTATAAAATGTAAATTGTCCATTTTTTATATTATTATTGTTAAACACTTTTTTTTTTTTTTTACAATTCATTTATTCTAGATTATTTGATTTTTGTACTTAATAACTCACTTGGTTGAATATTTATGATGTGGTCCCACATTTGATTCTAAAATTAAGAAATAAAACTCTTCGAGAATAAATAATTTAGGACACATGGCGCAAAATTGAAATTCTAATTTGACTTTCTCTCAGTTTCACCTATTATTATATTTATATATATATATATATATATAATTTTTGTGCCAAATGAATTATTTTTAAAAAAAGACTTATAAATATAAAATCATTCAAACTCTTTCTTCCTCCGAATTTATATATAATATTAGATATATGATTATGTTTTTTTATGATTTATTTATATTGGACTCATCTTTTTCTATTCTAAATTAACTCATTTGGTACAAAAATTAAAAAAACTTCAATTATATGAAACACATGCCGTAAAATTAAACTCTAATTGAAATCCAATTTTTACATTGAACCAGCCAACTTGGTTCAAAAATTTTTAAATTTTGATTAGATGGGACACGTGACTCAAAATTAGACTCTAATTGAATTTCAATTTAAAAGCTAATTAGATTTTCTCTCAACTTTACTTATTAATATATATATATCGATGACTTATAAACTTTAATTGTTATTAGTTCTACAAAAGAAAAAAGACTCATAAATATAAAATCATTCAAAAGTTATGTTTTTATAGTTTACTTATATTGGACTCTCGTTTTTTACACTAAATTAACTCATTTGGTACAAAAATAAAAACAAAAAAACACAGATTAGATGGGACAATTGTCACAAAATTAAGCTCTAATTGAAATCCAATTTTTACATTGAATTAACTCACTTGGCACAAAAATTTAAAAACTTAGATTAGATGGGACACGTGGTGCAAAATTAGACTCTAATTGAATTCCAATTGAAATCTAATTGGATTTTCTCTCAGCTTAACCTATATATTATTATTATATATATATATATATATATATATATAGATTTCTATTTAAGGGGATTTCAAGTTGTTAAGTGTTAAACTTTAAAAAAATTACATCTGTAAACTTTAAAAACATTCACATCAGTTTGTATAAAAATTATTGTCTATTTTAGCATAAAACTTCTTTTTTTCTATTTTACACAGCAACTTTTCCAAAACTCCAACATCAGAATATGTATTCTACGCTATATTTTATTAAAATATTATATTTTAATGTGTCTTTTTTTTTTTCTTTATCCCATATTCTCCCTTCCCCTCCACCAAACAATGTCAATGATCACCAAACAACATCAGCTAATGAATCCAACCTAAACAACCAAATCAATGATGCCCATTTGATAGTCACAATATCAAACCCCATTTGTTTAGCTAACAAAACAAAAATTTCACAACAATAAATCAACAAAAGCAACGCTTTTGAAATTGAAAATTAGACTTGGACTTATACAAATTTATCAACACTACCCAGTAGGGACACAAAGTCAAGGAGCACAAAATCTTGCGGAGAAGATCGGCGCCACCTAGTAGATACACAAACCCAAAAGCGAAAATCAAACCGCTCATCAAAGACTTAGACTTATACTTAGACTTAGACTTAGACTTAGACTTAGACTTATACAAATTTATCAACACTACCCAGTATAGACACAAAGTCAAGGAGCAAAAAATCTTGCGGAGAAGATCAGCGCCGCCAATAGATGCACAAACCCAAAAGCGAAAATCAAACCACTCATCAAAGATCTAGTCTAGTTGGCGCTACCAAGAAAAAATTAAACTGAGTTCCTAATTGAAGAAAGGCTGTGAAGGAGAAAATTGATTGGGAGGGAAGCTCCGAAGAGAGAGAGAGAGATAGGATGAGTACTAAGTAGTGAGAGATGAGAGATGACTGGGGAAAGATAGTAGCGGTGTGGGAGAGAATGAAATAATATAAACAACATGAAAACTAATAAAATAACAAAATAATAGGATACAAAGCTACAGTAACAGTGTATATTTACATAGTTTTTGCAGCTCATTTGTATTTTTACAAACTTTTACACTATCTTATATGAGTTTATTTTAGTAGTTAAAATTGTGTAAATTTTACAAATTTATTGCAAACTTGATCTATGGCTAAAATCCTTGAATAAGATTATATTCTTATTCTTCCCCATTTACTTTGTTAGTCATAGTGACTGCCATTCTAAGCAAGTGTTTGAGAATTATCAACATAGATAGAAAATACAATTATCTTCCTTTTAGTAAGCTGTCACTTTTAGGCAGACTCTATCATACTTATCAGCATCAGGAATCGCTGGACGGCATTAGAGCCTCACATATCACTGATTTTTGGACATATTTTGATTTTATAAAATTAAGGAGTCAAAAAAATCGGCTACTCTAAAGTCTAATTGTCCGGTTTTATCTTTTCTCTTTTCATAGGATATATGATGCATGTGGACAGTGAAATGGCACATGCTTCCATAATCTTCTCTCCAAATCATGCAAAAAGAACTAAATTTTTTTGTAACTTAGAAGAAAGATTCCAGTTCACCCATAAACAAACAAACAAAATAAAATAAGAAGATCATATGGAAAAACTATGATAAAATGAGGGAAGAAAAAAATTTAATTGGGAAAAAGCATGTAATCTTCCTTTGCACATATTCTTAAAAAGGTCCATTGTTATCCATAGGCCATTTTAGTCCTCATCTTGGTTCTCACTGTCAATGAACTTGTATTTTTGGTTTGAGAGACATGCAGAAGTTAGTTGCTACTCTTTTTTTTTTTTTGGTAAATAACTGAATTGTATTAGAAAACAAAACAAAGTAATACAGGGGGGAATCCATACGCAAAGCTTTCCAAAATCTGGGAGCTCGGGAGGGGTTCATGACAAAGCCAGCAAAAGAGTTTGTCGCTGCCCACTTACACAAAGGTGTGAGCCGATACATCCCTGGGAACCCAAACAAAAATACAAGACTCAAAAGAATGTGAGAGATTGATTATATCCTAAATTAGGCCTTGCATTTTCCAGTTGCAGTGTGTACCTCCTAAAATAAAAAATAAAATAAAACTTTTTGAATCACCCTCAAAAATTACTCTGGGGAAGTACAAACATATTGCTCTTTTATAGTTGAAGAGCTTTGTAATAAACAACTATCACTCTTTCATGACAAGTAGTTCTTCTAATACACTTTTTTTCCCCTTTTGCATTTTTCAATTCCACATTAAGATGTGCTTCTTCTTTTTTTAAGCCTTAACATGTAAAATATATCCTGCGTTAATCAAAATTATTTTTATAATATACAAAGAGCTGAAATTTTTAACTTCAGTGAAAGTGAGGGTGTAAATGAGGCTAGTTAAATATATCATTGGGATGTTTCAGCTTGGTTGAATTTTAAAAATAGTGGTTAACACCTTAAATCAAATCCCCACTTGCCCTTGCAAGTTTCATTTGAATAGACTTGAGAAAATTGAGCTTTTTTTTTTTGTATCTGGCAGACCTGCATTATTAAGTAGCTTAGTGCACATCTCAGCATAAATTTAATAAAGCCTAAGCAGAGTTGTTTTTCTGTGGCAACTGGTGGCCCCTTGAACCTATGTAATATATGGTGACTCCTTAAATATATATGAGATTCAATTTTTCCTTCTATTTTTTTCTTGTACGAAGATCTGTTTAACTTGTCTTAATATCATCTGGAAAGTGAAGTGTTGCACCAAAACTCCAAGTTTTGTTGTGTCACGTTTCTAAACATGTTTCATGATGAAAATATGACCCAATCTATACGACAAACAAAAATTATTTTGTATAATTTAGAGTCAATAACATTTTTCTCGAACTTGACTGTTCCTGGTAGACTGAAAATTCTATCTTTTAATTGATATGTACTGACAGGAGGCTTTGGAAGCTACCTCTTTGCAATGAGTGAACGTATAGCCAAACAATCAACAGATACACTTGATTTCAAAAAACTGTCTTTGGGATGGATCATCCGCTTTCTCTGTGTAGCCAGATTTCTTGGACTCTTCTCGGTGGTGCCTCTTCGAAAGGTAAGCAGAATATTTGTGCATGTTCAGTGAATATACACTTTTCATTGTTGGTGTCAGATTATGATAATAGACTTCAAACTGACGTATCCAAGTGGTACTGCAACTGCTCATCTTATCAACAGCTTCCACACACCTCGGAGCCAAGCTAGCAAAGTAAGGCAGTGTGGCACTTAATGGCTTCTAGTTAAATGCGAAATGAAAATTTACAATATCTTTCTTCGATGATTCTACTTTTCCAGGAAACAAGTGAGAGAGTTGGGCAAATTTTTCACCTTCAGGTTTTTATGGGGTTTCTTTCAATGGTTCTATACTGCTGGAGGTAATTGTGGGTTTGCAAGTTTTCCTTCATTAGGGCTTAAAGCATTTGACAACAAGAAAATAAATAGCTACCCTCCACTTTCCTTTTAATAAAAAGTTCATTTTACTTTATGCAAAGACTAAATTGCATTAGTAGGCATTTTGCTTCAACTAAGCCCTATTCTTTATGAATGTTTTGGCTAACACTAATTTGTGATTATCTGCAGATTTTTTTTTGATTTCTCAGCAACATATGTTGGTGTAGGAATGATTTGCCCCTATATTGTAAATATATCAGTTCTACTTGGAGGGATTATTTCTTGGGGTCTGATGTGGCCCCTCATAGAAGATAGAAAAGGTGACTGGTATGGTGCAGACCTCGGCCCAGGCAGCATGAGTGGTATTCAAGGTTACAGGGTAAATTCCCACTCAAAGAGACAATTTCATGAAGGCTTTTTTATTTATTGAAAAAATTAATTTATTATAGCTTTATACAGGTATTTATCGCCATAGCCATGATCCTAGGAGATGGTCTATATAACTTCATCAAGGTTCTAACTCGAACCCTCTTAGGTTTGTTTGATCAGCTCCGGTACAAAGATGTGAGCTCTGAACTCCCTGTTGCAGATCATTCTAATGACGTGAGCTCTCAGTCTCAGCTCTCATATGATGACAAGCGACGGACCCAACTCTTTCTCAAAGATCAAATTCCAATAATGTTTGCTGTTGGAGGCTATGTTGCTATTGCTGCCATCTCTATGGCCACTCTTCCACATATCTTTCACCAACTCAAATGGTATTACATATTGGTCATCTACATATTCGCCCCCACATTGGCTTTCTGTAATGCATATGGTTGTGGGCTCACTGATTGGTCCCTTGCATCCACATACGGAAAGCTTGCCATCTTTACTATTGGAGCATGGGCGGGTGCCGCACATGGTGGAGTTCTTGCAGGCCTAGCAGCTTGTGGAGTAATGATGAACATTGTCTCGACAGCCTCTGACTTAATGCAGGATTTCAAGACTGGTTACTTGACACTGGCTTCACCCCGCTCTATGTTTGTTAGCCAAATAATCGGCACAGCAATGGGCTGTGTGATTTCCCCTTGTGTGTTTTGGCTATTTTACAAGGCCTTTAATGACCTTGGGCAACCTGGAAGTCAATACCCTGCTCCTTATGCTGTTGTGTACCGCAACATGGTTTTGTTGGCGGTACAGGGCTTCTCAAGTCTGCCAAAGAATTGCCTTCTACTCTGTTATGTGTTCTTTGGTGCAGCCATTCTGATCAATTTGATTAAAGATTTGGTGGGTAAAAAGTGGGGACGGTTCATTCCACTTCCAATGGCAATGGCAATACCTTTCTATATAGGATCATATTTTGCCATTGATATGTGTGTTGGAAGCTTAATATTGTTTGTGTGGGAAAAAATAAACGAGGCCAAGGCAGATGCTTTAGCACCTGCGGTAGCCTCTGGTTTGATATGTGGGGATGGGATATGGACTTTGCCTGCCTCTATCCTTGCTCTGGCTGGGGTTAAGCCACCAATTTGTATGAAGTTTCTGTCAAGAGGGAATAATGCTAAGGTTGATGCATTCTTAGGATCATAGGGCTAAGTTTAGTATATAAGAAATGAATGTGAAGTCAACCTGGTGCATCCAAGGACTTGTAAAATAACACTGAATGTCTTTTTAGCTTTAATTTCTGGTGTGGAGACAAGAATAGGTATAGCAAAGCAGCCATAAATGTGATCATAAGATTATGTATGTTTTTACCAGACTTTATTACCAGGAAGGTAAACTTTTACTTAGTTTCCTTTTCTCTCTCTCCCTTGTGGGCAGATGTGAATATTTTTTCTGAAATATTGGTTAACTTCTTTTCTTTGCTGCTTAAATATCCCTGTTTCCACGTCTCTTTAGGTGGCATTGACTTATAGAGAAAATTTTTAAACACTAATGTTATGGCTGGTACAGATTATGCTGTTAGTGTAACTGAGAACTGATATTTTGTGAAACTTCGTGGGGATTCAGTTGCATCATCTCTCAAGGCAAAGATGAGAATTGCTTGAAGAATTTGACAGTGTCAGAATTAGTTGAAGAATTTGACGGCTTGAAAATATAAATTGAGTAAAATATTGTTATGGATGACATGAAATTGCTTGGGATAAGTTAAAGATGGCACCAAACCTTAACTAATTAGAGGTCCTATTAGATTTGGATGAGTGTTAGTTGTTAATTTTGAATACTATTACTGTTAGTTTTGTTATAAAGCCTACGTTTGATAATAGCAATCTAATGAATATTAAGCAGAAAATTATTAGTAGTAATGCTAAGTTCGCAAGATGTGTAATTTGAGTGTGTGTTTATTTATAAAATCATAATGTTTAAATTCCAACTTTAAAAGGATATATGAAAATCGCCAGTCACACTTGTGTTATACTCTAAAAGAACTAGATTAGTATAACAATTGGGACTTCTTGTATCACTTATGAATTGATCAAATCTGCACAATTAATGTATGAAATTCCTGATCTTTTGAGGGGAGTCGTTAGTGTAAAAGCCCAACAAATTTTAAGCCCATTATACTGTTGTCTTGTTACTTGTATACCTGTACAAAAAAAGGAAGACACTTACAGAGTTTTGCACATATAATTTGTTATAAATTCTAACAAAATTCAATCCAATCCAAAATGCCAACAGAGTTGTTGCCCTGTTGACATTCTCAGTTGGCATTGGAGATTAGGTGTAATTGATGAAGTGGATAAAGAGTTGGAAGTGAGTTAACATGAAGCATAGGGCTGTAAATGAACTAAGCTGATCATGAATAACTCAGGCTTGACTCAATAAAAAGCTTGTTCATGTTTGTTTGTTTATAAATAAGAAAAGTTTGAGCCTTAGTTTTAGGCTCGTTTAATAAACAAGCCGAGCCCAAACAAAAACATTTGTTCACGAACAAGCTCGTGAGCTATTAGGCATAACATACAATAATTCAAGTATAGATTCATTTATAAGTTTATATGTGTTAGCTAAATATACTTATTACACATATTTTAATAATGACATGGTTAACATGAGATTACTACCTATATCACCTTAATTTTTCCCTTTATTTTAAATTGATCAAGAACCACTCTAAACTATAGTTACATTTAAAAATAAATAAATAATTAAGTAGGTCACATATGATCCTTCCCAATCAATTATCTAAAGTAAAGTTATGAAATATGTTATTATTTTCTCATTCATAATAGTTACAAACATGTATTTTTCTAGTCCTTTACCATCTAACATGAATGTAAAAATTGTATTTTGAACAATTGCTGAAGATGTAGATAAGGAATGATGAATAAATGAATTCAATTATGTAAATTATAAATTTGAATAATAGCTAATCATAAGCAAGACTAGATGCAAAATAAAATGAGTATACTATTTTCTTTTTCTTTTCTCTTAATTTTAGAGATTTAAGCATTTAATAATGTAATTTTTTTAGATCTCAAGCTTAAAAACTTAACCTGAGCTCGAGTTTGAGCTTGATATTAAGCTTGAGTTTGGCTTGACTAATTAATCAAGCCAAGCCAAGCCAAGCCAAGCCAAGCTTAAGCTTTTTGACTTTCTCACGAGCTCGAGCTCGAGCTCAAGCTCAAACACCATTTTTAGGCTTGTCACAAGCTCAATTCAAGCTCGAGCTTTTGATTTTTCCTAACGAGCCAAGCTTGAACATGCACTATTCGACAAAACTCGTCTCGTTTACAGCCCTAATGAAGCGTGTCTTGTGAAGGGGTGGAGACATTGTGGTGGTAGTCACAATGTTGCAGTGGTGGAGCCGTGGAGAATGGAGATTGGTTTGGTGAAATTTTGGTAACACAATAAATGCTAATGTCAAAACTGCACATGCAAGAATTTATGGCCACAATTATCAAATATTTGATGGATTGCAATCAATAGAAACACTGCATTCCTTTGAATACATCATCTGAGCCATCACGGAAAACTATTAGGAACTAGGCAAAGTATAGGAAAATAGTACTATCTCCTCATGGCGAACCCTATTGTTCTTTGAGATTATCTAAAAATTGTCATTTAAGTCCCACTATAATTATTCTCTCCCTGTGATATATAGTATCTATACATATATACTTCTTAGCTAATGGTTGCATAGTGTTAAATATTAGCTATGATATATATATTCCATGTTGAATATACTTGAATATAAGCGGTAAAGAGAAGCAAAAAATAGGAACATAATAGAAGATAAGGTTTACGTGATTTAGCTTTACGGCTTACGTCTACGAAGACAATGGCAGAGCCAGGATATCAATCAATATTAATAATAAATAAATAAACAACCGAAAACAACTATAATTTTTTTTTTTTTTTTTTTTTTTTTTTTTTTTTTTTTTTTTTTTTTGCCATCAATGCAAATATTATCATAAAAGAACCAGATAAATAATTTGTCATCAGAGTAAACAAATAAGTAGTCAGGTAGCAAACAAACAAAAATTTAAAACCATTCACTCGTTTAACATTTCATCAACACCAACCTAATTCAAAATTTCTCTAGACTCTCAAAAGCATATTTCCTAACTCAAGTAACTATTGCTTTATCATCCACTAATTTTTACTCTTTGAGGCTATCTTTTCCTTTGCCTTTTGAATCTTCAAAACCTTTTTCACAATCTTTTGCTCTTCAACCAAGAAGGCTCGGATTATCCTCTCCCTAACAGCACTACCAGACAGCACACCACCTTATGCCCGATTCACAGTCCTTCTGTTTCTAGCCAATCTAGACCTTTTGTATTCAGCAGGTCTCAAGTGAGGATCCGTTGGATTCTCTTGCCAGTGGCAGGGCACTTGGATCCACTTGCCCTCTTCTTAGTGGTCTTGACGACCCGGTGCTGGTTGAACTTGGTGGCGTAGCTGTGGCGCTTACGATAGGTGAGCCGCTGCACCATTTTCAGGCACTCTCTGCTTGAGGTTGTCTCAGATGGGTATGTGTTTTTGTGTGAGAGTGAAAAACAAAAGAGAAAAAAACAACTATAATTATTATAATATTTAATTGTGTCTCTAACGTTACTTATTATTATAATATTATATTATGTATAATATTAATATGAGGCTCATTGATTGAGTTGTTGCGGCTGGTTTGAAGGAAAAAATAAAAAGGGTTGGGGGGAAAATATAAAAGGGCAGCAGAAATTATGTGTGAAAAAGAATTTCAAAAAGTGAGAGCTAAAACCTTTTTCTTAGTTGCTAGGCTTATTGATTAAGTAGAATAGGTTTTTGGCTTTTTGTCAGTGGTACAATTTGGTTATTGTGAGAATGCTTCTCTGTTTATTCTTTTCTCATATCAGGAGGGGCAAGGCCTTAAAAAGTTAAAGTTGTTGTTCATTGAAAAGACATTTTTTGAGGAGCTAGGGAAAGCACTTACCCCCTCTCGCCCCCCATTGGCGTGTCCTCCCGGCTTCGTCCTTGCATGAAGAAAACCTTTAAGGACTATATCTTTATTATATAAGAGTATAGTATAAAATCTGTTTTACAATAAACCATAACATGAGTATATATAATAGACTAAACCCTAAATAATGATTTCTAGTACAAATAGGAGACTTGACTTACACACAAAGTAGAAAATATTAGGCTAGGGCTTATGCTAATGGGTTAACATATCTCCAACACATATGAATCAACTTATTGGGTGAGTTAACTGAATATTCATTCTTCTGCAGTTCATGACATTCATGTACAAATTGGAACCAATTCTTCTATGGGTTTTATTTTATTTTATTTTTTTGATTAATGAATAAAGAAAATAAGTGCATAGGACTTACAAGAAGATTAGTAAGATCAATTACTTATCTTATTGATCGGTTTAACTATGAATTGGAGTTTAGATTGATCGGTTCATATATATTAAAAATAAGTGCAAAGGACGGTTCATTCCACTTCCAATGGCAATGGCAATGCCTTTCTATATAGGATCATATTTTGCCATTGATATGTGTGTTGGAAGCTTAATATTGTTCGTGTGGGAAAAACTAAACAAGGCCAAGGCAGATGCTCTAGCTCCTGCAGTAGCTTCTGGTTTAATATGTGGGGATGGGATATGGACTTTGCCTGCTTCTATTTTTGCTCTGGCTGGGGTTAAGCCACCAATTTGTATGAAGTTTCTGTCAAGAGGGAATAATGCTAAGGTTGACAAATTCTTAAGATCATAGAGCTTAGTTAGCATAGGAGAAATAGATGCGAAGTCTTAATAGGTTGGTGCATCCAATCCAAGGACTTGTAAAATATCCCTTCTTCTTATTATTATTATTTGCTTTGCTTGGTGTGGAGACAAGGTTAGATAGCAAAGTAGCCATAAATCTAACCATAAAATTATGTATGTTTGTAAAACATTAAAGTGCTTATTGGGTAAATCACATGTGTGTTTGTGCAAATTGGCTTTCCTTTAATTTTACCAATCTTTTACTTGATAATGGCCAAATGACACTTCAAAGTCATAACACTATATTTCCAATGGAGTCACCATCCTATTTGTTTAAATTAGGTTCGTATGGGCCAAGCATGAAATTGTGTAACCCGAACGTAAATTTGGGTTTGAGAGTATGCTAGCCAGATAAAAAAAGTTTGAAGTCACCACACTTAGCTTTACAATCCAACAACCAACTTAAAGTCGTAATCAAGATTCATTAAATATTCTTAATCTCGCCATTCTTAATGCATTCCATTATTAGTTCAAATTTTTTAACCTGAGTAACGTATCCTGCTCCCATGGCTAGATTGTTTAACAGTGGATCTTTATATCAGTTGTTGAAGTTACAAGCCACACATCTAATGCAACATCAATAGTATGCCTATGGATTCTGCAAATCATTGAGCCACTCTGTCATGGCTGATGTAATACCCTTGTGTCAGTCAAATATGATGCAAATGATTAAACGGGGTATTATCTCTCGAATCATCTCCCTGAGGCAAGCTAAATTCATTAAAGTAAAAATGCAGTCCTAATACACAGGATGGTATTGAAACAGCTAAAAACTTGAACAAACACTCATATAAAAAGGAAAAAAAAAAAATCTAAAATTGACTTAGTAATAGTACAAATGTATATAAGCAAAACTTTAATGCATAGCTAATGACCCATATATCATGTGATTAATGTTAATCGAATATTGTCATCTAAAGTAACTAACTATGCCTAATTGTTGAAATAAAATTGTTGGTTGAAATGGCAATAAATAATTACATCTAGCAAGAAGCCAAGTACCTACTGGCTACTGCACAATTTGGAAACTCTTCTTTTAGAGAGCCTCCTATAAGCCAAATCAGCCTGACATAGTTAACAAATTTCCTTTTTTTCATTTTATCCTTTAACTGATCACCAAAGCAATTAAATATTATTCAAACAATAACCATCTATTTCTTCCCCATGGATAGTTTGACGTGCATATTGAAAGCAAAATATTAATCAACCATAGAGGACTAATAATAATGAAAATTAATTAGTATAGTAAAAGATCATGCAGACCAAGAACAGAGGACTCAATCTTCATTTAAAACATGCTACTAAATCCAAAAAGAATGTGTTGAAGCAACAAGCAAAAAAATTCAAAAGATAGGAATTCATGGAAGCATTTGAGATAGATAGGAACATAGTAACTTTAGCATTTGCCAATCTCCAGTCAAAGGATCCAAAAGTTGCTCCAAATAATAATATTGACATTGCTTTGACTTCCTTGTAGATGAAGTAATCCTTATGAGTTATGAGTGACAGTGAGGAAAAATAAAATTAAATTCAAAGAAATCACTACTAAAACGTTAGTTAGTTGTGTTTGATTGGGAGATGAAGATGATTATTCGCTAGAAAAGTTGATAATTAAGATTTAAGGAGCTACGTAACATTGGGTTGGCACTTGACTTGGCAGGGTAGTAGCCTAGTCAAGGACTAAGAGACAGGTGAAAAACAAAGAGACCTTTCATCCAAGGCCATTTAATTAGGAGTTGAAGAGGGAAAATATGGGTATGACGGATATAATGAGGACGGACCCTTTGTGGACGGACAAATGTGACACGTGGCAGGTGTTTCTATTGGTTTGGCTCCAAGGTCTCCTAAAGGAAATTAACTTGCAATTCACGTTAGGACTGTTATAGTTCCGCTAGACCTACACACCTAGCCCGAGCTAAGAAGACTCTTAAAAGGAAAAGGACTAAAGGGGATAGGCAAAATCCACAAGTTACTATCCTAAAAGGAAAGGACTTCTTGACCAAGGCATGAATTTCGGCTCTACACTACTATAAATACTCCAAGACCCTCACAAATCAAGGTACGCAGAATTAACCCGACTCTAGCACTTTAGTGTTGAAAAAAAGGTTTTCTAACTTGACATTCGGAGGGTTTTTGGCCGGCACCACACCGGTGCTCTCTGTTAGGTCCTTTCTTTTTGTTGTGTAGGTTTTAGTTCGGTCTCGTGAGGACTACGTAGCTTACTGGTGTTTTTCGGCATCATCAGTTGGCGCCGTTTGTGGGAATTTGGTAATCAACCATTGCCTTATTCCTAAGACAAAGAGTTGCATGGTACTCACTAGATCGATAGTGACAACCAACAATTTGGGCGACAAGCCGCATACCACAGCGTTGGAAAGACAGGTCCAAACGCTTGCAGCGGTAGTCGAACGCCTAATCAAACAAAATCACGATTTGGAGGAACAACTACGCCAGAGAAATACACATCCTGGCACATAAGAGGAAGACCAGGAAGGGACAAGCGCTGAAAGGAGGAATCATGAAGGACCCGAGGGCAGCAATGCTCCAAGCAGGCCAGAACGGCAGGAAACCAATCGGCCAACTATCTCTGACACTCTGCCACCTCACATCGCCGCAGAAATGCAGGAGATGCGGGAACAAATGGACGTAATGATGAACGCCCTCAGAGGAAGGGTATCTAGCGACCTTGACGACTTAGTTCAACGAACTGACTCACCTTTTAAGGCACACGTCACTTTATGTCCTCTTCCTCCAAAATTTCCCATGCCTCAGTTAGAGAGCTATGACGGATCGAATGACCCCTTTGACCACTTGGAATCTTTCAAGACTATAATGCACCTTCAAGGAGTTTCGGATGAGATCATGTGCAAGGCCTTCCTTACTATGTTGAAAGGATCGGCGAGGGTCTAGTATAGCAGGTTGACACCTAATTCGATCAGTACCTTTAAGGAACTAGGCGTTCAGTTCGTTTCACACTTCATCGGGGGTCACCGATACAAGAAGTCCACAGCATGTCTAATAAGCATAAAACAACGGGAAGACAAGACGCTAAGGTCGTATATAACGCGATTCAACAAAGAGGCTCTTTCAATAGACGAGGCGGATGATAAGATACTAGTAGCAGCATTTACCAATGGACTGTGAAAGGGTAAGTTCCTCTTCTCCTTGTATAAGAATGACCCAAAAACCATGCCCGAGGTGCTTTACAGGGCAACAAAGTACATGAACGCGGAAGACTCACTGATGGCAAGGGAAGACAAGCCTAAGAAAAGGGAGAGGCAGGAGGATGCACGATCAGAGGGTGGACGGAAGATGGCCAGGATGGGAGAACAACGGGAGGATAGACGTCCAAAACCGCCCACAGGAAAATTCACAAACTTCACCCCTTTGACGGCACCGATCGACCAAGTGTTGATGCAGATAAAAGATGAAGAAACCCTGACATTCCTCGAAAAGTTGAAGGGGCATCCTAATAAAAGGTCGAGAAGTAAGTATTGCCACTTCCATCGCGACCACGGCCACGATACATCTAATTGCTATGACCTGAAGCAACAAATCGAGGCACTTATAAGGCAAGGGAAACTGCAGAGGTTTGTCAATAAAGAAGGGATGAATCCGCCACCAGACCAACCCCCCGACTAGAGAACGAATGCCCCAGACCGCCAATCGCAGACATAAGGATGATCGTCGGGGCTACCGTTAATACAGGATCGTCCAAAAAAGCTCGAAAAACTTACCTTCGAGTGGTTTAGAACGTTCAGATGACGGGCTCAGCACCAAAGGTGGCATGAATAGATATCCCAACCATTGGATTTTTAGAAGAGGATGCTCGACGTCTTCACCATCCGCATGACGACGCACTTATCGTTAGCATACGAGCAGGAGGTTACAATATGCATCAAGTATTGGTTGATAATGGAAGCTCAGCAGACATTTTATATTACCCAGCGTTTCAACAAATGAGAATTGGTAGGGAACAACTGGTTCCAACCAATTCCCCACTCGTCGGATTCGGAGGAACCCGAGTCTACCCTTTTGGTGCAATCACATTGTCTGTAACAGTGGGAGATCACCCCCAACAAATTACAAAGGATGTGGTTTTTCTTGTAGTCGATTGCTCGTCTGCTTATAATGCGATCCTCGGACGACTTACTCTTAATGCATGGAGAGCTATGACTTCGACCTACCATTTAATGATCAAGTTGCCTACCGACTATGGAGTAGGAGAGCTGCGCGGAAATCAGGTTGTGGCATGGGAATGTTATGTTGCCATGATGGAGATAGACGACCACCTACAAACACTAAACGTCGAAGGACATGGGACTATAGTGGAAGCAGTAGAAGAACAAGAAGAAGTATCTCTTAAAGACTTAAGGCCCGAACAGACCACAAGGATTGGTACAATGGCCAGCCCATCAATACGACAAACCCTTACAAAGTTCCTAAGGGAGAATCGGGACGTGTTTGCATGGAGTCATGAGGACATGCTGGGGATCAATCCGTCAATGATAGTCCATAAGCTGAATGTGTCACCGTTATTCTCTCCCATCCGACAAAAGAAGCGAGTATTCGCTCCTGAAAGGGACCGGGCCATCGCAAAGGAAGTCCAAAAGTTGCAAGAAGCAGGTTTCATACGTGAAGTACACTATCCAGATTGGTTAGCAAATGTAGTGATGGTCAAAAAGGCGAATAGAAAGTGGAGAATGTGCGTTGACTTCACGGATCTAAACAGGGCTTGCCCAAAAGACAGTTATCCTCTACCGCACATTGATACCCTAGTAGATTCGACTGCAAGACATGAACTTTTAAGTTTCATGGACGCATTCTCCGGTTACAATCAAATCAAGCTGGATGAAGTTGATCAAGAGAAAACATCGTTTGTTACAAGTCAAGGGCTCTTTTGCTATAAAGTAATACCTTTCGGATTAAAAAATGCTGGTGCCACATACCAGAGGTTGATGAATAAGATGTTCGCACATCAGATTGGAAGGAATATGCAAGTTTACGTGGACGACATGCTAGTAAAGAGTGTTCACAAATGCGACCATCTAGACGACCTCCAAGAGACTTTCAATACCCTTCGGTTCTACAACATGAAGCTAAACCCCACCAAATGCGTATTTGGGGTCACGGCAGGAAAGTTCTTGGATTTTATGGTGTCCCAAAGAGGTATCGAGGTCAACCCAGAGAAGGTGAAGGCAATAATGGACTTAACTCCCCCAAAAATGCTAAAAGAGGTCCAAAGCTTGAATGGTAGGATAGCCGCCCTAAACAGGTTCGTTTCAAAGGCAACGGACAAATGCCTCCCGTTCTTTCACATTTTGAGGAAATCATTTGAATGGACGAACGAATGCCAAAAAGATTTCAAAGATTTGAAGACATACTTCTCCTCCCCGCCATTACTTAGCCTGTCCATGCCAGGGGAAGAACTGTTTCTGTATGTAGCTGTCTCCTCAACAGCTGTTTGCACGGCTCTTATTAGAGAAGAAGATAGAATACAAAGACCTGTATACTTTATAAGCCGAACGCTCAAAGGGGCAGAAGAGAGGCACTCACTAATGAAAAAATTAGCCTTCGCATTATTGACCGTTGCATAAAAACTCAAACCGTACTTTCAAGCGCACATCATAAACTTCATAACGAACCAGCCCTTAAGAAGGGCGATGAGTAATCCCGAAGCAGCAGGATGAATGGCACTGTGGGCTATCGAGCTGAGCGAGTTCGTCATTCGCTATTGACCTCAACCTGCAGTAAAAGGACAAATCCTAGCGGACTTCATTGCGGAGTTTACCAATGGGGAGAACAAAGGGGCAGATGAACTTCCCGTATGGAGTGTTTACATGGACGGATCCTCTAACAAACATGTAGGTGGAGTCGACGTGGTAATTCGCACACTAAAGGGGGACAAGATTAACATGCAGGTGCTTTTCGACAACAAATAATGAAGCAGAATATGAAGCCCTAGTAGTTAGATTGGACCTCGCAATAGCTGCAGGAGTTGACAGTGTGGTTGTCTACTCTGATTCCTAAGTCATCACCAACCAGATTAATGGAAGTTACGAGTGTAGGGGTGAAAGAATGAAGAGGTATCTCGACGAAGTAAAAAGTCGAATAAGTAAACTCCAGATCGAATTGATTCAAGTTCCAAGGGAGGAAAACCAAGAGGCTGATCAGCTGGAAAAGCCAGCTTCCGCAGAACCAATGACCGATCTCGACCAGGTATTATCCTTCATTCAAATCTCACCACTAATAGATGGTACTTGTGTGCAGGAGGTAAGTAGTGAGCATTGTTGGATGACTCCCATAACTACGTACTTGAAGGATGGCCATCTGCCAGACGACAAGGAGGCTGCGAGAAAACTTAGAGTTAAAGCCTCCCAGTTCATCATAATGAAAAATGTTCTATACAAAAGGGGTTTCTCTCAACCCTATCTACGATGTCTAGTTCCTGATGAAGTAGACTATGTTATGAGAGAGGTCTACGAAGGGATTTGTGAAAATCACTCAGGATCAAGGTCTTTAGTGCACAAGATTCTCAAAGTAGGATACTATTGGCCAACGATGTAGAAGGATGCCAGCGTATACGTCAGATCTTGTGACAGGTGCCAGCGTTTTAGAAACCTCATAAGGCAACCAACAGAAGAGCTTACGCCCATTACTGCCCCATGGCCATTCGCACAGTGGGGTCTAGTTATCATGGGTCCGTTTCCAACAACAGTAAGGCAGTTGAAGTTCTTAGTGGTTGGCATCGACTACTTCACCAAATGGGTGGAAGCTGAGGCTTTGGCTACTATCACGGAGAAAAATATCTATAGCTTTGTATGAAGGAATATTATTTGCAGGTATGGCATACAAAAAGTGCTGGTTTCAGATAATGGCAAGCAATTTGACAACGACGCATTCAGAAATTTTTGCTCACAGCTAGGAATAAAGAACCACTACTCATCGCCCACCCATCCGTAAGCCAAAGGACAGGTTTAGGTCACGAACCGATCCTTGCTCAAAATCATCAAGACTCGGCTCAAGGGGCAAAAGGTATATGGCCGAATGAGTTACCAAGTGTCTTATGGGCATACAAGACCACTGCAAGAACACCAACAGGAGAAACACCGTTTCAGTTGGCATATGGTAGTGAAGTAGTCATACCAGCGGAAATAGGCCTTACAAGCTATCGAGTTGAAAACCACGACGAGCGCAACAATGATGAAGCCATGCGCTTAGAGCTTGATCTGGTGGACAAAGTCAGGGCAGCAGCCGAGCAAAGATTGGTGCGATACCAAAACCTAATGGTGAAGCATTACAACTCTAGAGTCAGGCATAGGGACTTCCAAGCTGGAGACCTTGTCCTAAGAAAAGTACTCAGCGCAACAAAGGATGCCTCCCAGGGGAAGCTAGGGCCAAATTGGGAAGGACCTTACAAGGTCACCTTGTGGCATAGGAAAGGAACGTACTACCTAGAGATGCTGAACGGGAAGAAATTGAGTCACCTGTGGAACATAGAGCACCTGAAGAAGTACTATCAATAAATAAGGAACGAAGACGACGGCAGCACTACACTCCTCACTTCTAGTTTATCTTTTCTAGAATATTATTATAGTTTCTATTTTCTATAGTACTTTTAAAGCCTATAGGGCAATTTTCTTATTTTTTATGAATAATATTCTACCTATCCATTATAATAAGAGGAGTTTTTCAGAACATACGGAATGTATTTTCACCAAGCTTCAACAAAACTTACCAAGTCCACAAGGTGGACGGATCATCCAAAAGAAGGATGAAACTTACAAAGCCATAAGGTGGATGGATCATCTAAAAGAAGGATTAAACTTACAAAGTCCACAAGGTGGACGGATCATCCAAAAGAAGGATGAAACTTACTAAGTCCACGAGGTGGACGGATCATCTAAAAGAAGGATGAAACTTACCAAGTCCAAAGGTGGACGGATCATCCAAAAAGGATGAAACTTACCAAGTCCACAAGGTGGACGAATCATCCAAAAGAAGGATGAAACTTACTAAGTCCACGAGGTGGACGGATCATCTAAAAGAAGGATGAAACTTCCCGAGTCCAAAGGTGGACGGATCATCCAAAAAGGATGAAGCTTACCAAGTCCAGAAGGTGGACGGATCATCCAAAAGAAGGATGAAAATTACTAAGTCCACAAGGTGGAAGGATCATCCAAAAAGGGATGGATGAAACCTACAATCACAATATGGACCGATCAACCCAAAGGGACCAAAATCAACACAACGGGCGAATATAGTAAATAAGAAATTGATAATCTGTACAGTCGAAGGGTCATCACAGAAACAATAAAAAGTAATGAAGACATTCATGTGAAAAAGCATGCGACAGTTGAAATTACTTAAATAAATTGTTTACGACATAGAGAAGATATATATGACGGTTTAAATTACATAGCAAATTGTTCTCCAATACATTTTCAAAAAAAAAAAAAAAACTATTCTTTAGCTACAACAGCATCAACTGGGGTGTTAGGGTTGTTTGGCAAAGCTTGACAAGCATCATCTTGTACGAGTCCAGTCTCACTATCCTCTAAGGCCTCATCTTTGCTAGGTACTTCACCAAAAAGCTTGGCAGTCCCCTCTAAGTCGACGGGGTGAGCAGGCATCTGGCCTCCGGCATCAATGTTCACGTGAGAAAGGTTGAGGTCAAGGAACAATGCCTTCACCTGACGGATACAGTTGCCAAATCCGTCGGCAAAGGAAGTACCCAGTTCTGTCAAAAGGGCATCGGAGTCTTGATACTCCTGGACAGCCTCAACCTTTGCCCAACGGACATCGTCTCCATTGGCCTTCACCTTCTCCCTCAAGTACTCGACCTCTTTCTCCAGGTTGTCACGTGCTTGCTTTGACATCTTTAGCTTCTCCTCATGACAGAGCTTCCAAAGCTTCAGCTTGTCAAGCTCGTCCCCCATCATCCTTGCCTTGGCACGAACACGCTCCAAGGACTTCTCGCGAGCTAGGCAACGGTCCATCAGTCCTTTCACCATTAAAACCATCTGTATCAACGAACAAACAAGTTAGCCTTAGCGTAAAGAATACTAACGGAGCAAGTGGACAATGGGTATTACCTGAGCAAGGCTAAATAAGGCCGTCTTCCCCATAGCTTCCGTCGCATGATTCCCAAGGTCCTCGTAGTCCTCTTCTTTGATGATAGAAGTCTGTTGAGTGAGGGCGTACTAAGAATCCTCTCTAAGCAGGACAGGAGCTTTCTCCTTAACGGGGTTAGGGTTGGTCATGAGACCTTTACCCTTCCCTAGGTCCAGCTTGGGGGGCAGCTTCGTTGTGCTTGGGACGGCTGGTAGACCCATCACCAGCCTTTGTTTTTTACTAAGACGATCAGCCTTCTTCAGACCTCTTTTTGGTAGACGGATGGGTTAAACCTGTCTTGGGTGGAAGATCACCCCCAAGCTCTTTCTTAGCTGCGGCCTGTTGTTTGATAAGGGCCCTCCTCAGAGCGTCGTCCATTTCTGCAAACAAAATGATGGGTAAGAATAGTAAGAACATAAAAAGGTCAACAAATCTTGGCCAAGAGAGACTTACATTTGCGTATTCCCAAGTCATATCGACGGGCAACAGCTGTAGGCTCAGGATTGTCACAGTACTAATAGAGGGTGTCCAAAGTGACGAGCTTTATCCACGTCCTCTCCGACAAGTCAGTTTTTTAGAAAATTCTTTCAAGGAAACCAAACTGCTTGGTGGTAATTTATGGACGGCTATGCGCTGCCAAAAATAGATGGTTAGAATGGCATCAATAATAGAAAAGTAAAGCAGGACGAACACATACCAGACGATTAGAGTGACATCAACAACAGGAAAAATAAGGACGGATGGACACATACCAAACGGTGACAATATGCCCCATGTCTTATCGACGAGCATGTACTCATGGTCATCAGGACGACTCATCCAATCATTCCCTTGAAGGAAGAAATATCATCCTTTCCAGTTACAGTTGGAGTCTGGGGTCACGAACACTAGCTTAAGCACTGTACTCCTCGGCACAAAGCTGTATATACCCCTCGACTTGACAATCTCGGATGGACAGTAACAGTTAAAGAATTCCTCCACTGCTAACCGTCTCTCCCCATGAGACATGACGCCATACAAAACCTCAACGCTCAGGAAAACTCTCTTGGCGTTTGGTGAAACTTGGGTGACGGCCAAACCCAAATATTGAAGAAGGCGATGGTGCAAGACACTTAAAGGAAAGCGAAGGCCCGCTTTAAGCATTTGCTCATACACACCAACGTCTTCAAGACCCTTGTAGTAGCATCTCTCAGACTTAAATGGTAGACGGATGGGTATGGTGTCAGGTATTTGGTACTTCTCCCTAAGTGTGTTGAAGTGTTGTTGATTGATAGAAGAGGTGAAGTCGTTCACCATCCATAAGGGGAGCATGACGAATTCTTTGAACCCGTCTTTACCTATTACGGACTGGACGGGAGGGTTTACACCATCTACATCGTCATTTAAGTCATACTCCGACCCGTCTTCACCTCGCCCTTCATCTTCCACATAGAAAGGAGAGCTGGATGACGGTTCTCTCTCCTTAATGGAGGTGCCCGGGTCTGCCTAACCTGACGGGTACACCTTCTCATAGCCCACTCCCTCACGGACAAAAGACTAACCGCTAGAGGTCTTACTAGACATCAGACACCTACACATGACGGGTAAAGGAAACCTAAGACTCTAGATCTACACGGACAACAGACCAACGTACAAAGTAAAAGGAAAAGAAAGGAACGAACAAAGAAGATACTCACAGTTGGACAGTGCGAAGAAGCGACGAGAGAATTGAATGAACGGTAGAGCAGTAGCTTCAAAAGGTGATAGTCACATGAAGAGGACAGTTGCGCTTTGGTCAGCCAAAATTCTCTCCAAAATGTAAAAATGAAAAGGATGGGTGATATATATATATAGGGAGAACGGCGCGAAAAAGGAAGGGACGCCTCGATTCCAGTAATCCATCAATTAAGTCTTGCCACGTGTCCTCAGTGCATTTATGATCCTAATCAAGCCTGGCAATCAATATGCGCCCATAGAGAGTACATGACGGATTCGTGGGGTCGAAACAAACTGTTATTCCATGAGCCCGGCAAGAATAGATGACGAATTCATGGAATAAGGGGGCAACTGAAGAGGGAAAAATATAGGTATGACGGATATAATGAGGACGGACCCTTTGTGGACAAATGAATGTGACACGTGGCAGGTGTTTCTATTGGTTTGGCTCTAAGGTCTCCTAAAGGAAATTAACTTGCGGTTCACATTAGGACTGTCATAGTTTCGCTTGACCTACACGCCTAGCCCTAGCTAAGAAGACTCCTAAAAGGAAAATGACTAAAGGGGATAGGTAAAATCCACAAGTTACTCTCCTAAAAGGAAAGGACTTCTTGACCAATGCATGAATTTTGGCTTTACACTACTATAAATACTCCAAGACCCTCACAAATCAAGGTACGCATAATTAACTAGACTCTAGCACTCTAGTGTTGAAAAAATGGTTTTCTAACTTGACATTCGGAGGGTTTTTGGCCGGCACCACACCGGTGCTCTCTGATAGGTCCTTTCTTTTCATTGTGCAGGGTTTAGTTCGGTCTCGTGAGGACTACGTGGCTTACTGGTATTTTTCGGCATCATTAGGAGTAATTATTGTGTTGAAATTGTGCCTGCAACTATTTCGTTATGTATTTATTAAAATGGAAGGCAACTTCTTGAGAGATTTACTATTTGCTGTTGAATAGTTGTCATAACTCATAAAAGTTGATAAAGCATAAAAGCAATTTGCTGTTACTTTGGTTTAGCTTCATTGTATCTACACAACTGCATATTCATGGTATGATGGTCACTTCACAAGTATAAGTGCTTGTAGGGTGTAGGGGGACAAAGGTCAGGGTTCAAGTCTTCAAGAGGAGTTTCACACATATTTACACTTAGATTAGGCTAAAGTAGAATTTCTAGCTTTTATTAAAAAAAAAAAAAAAAAAAAAAAAAAAAAAAAAGCTACATTGAATCTGCATCTTCATCGAATCAATATCAATCAATGTGTATATATATATATATATATATATATATATATATATGTATGTATAATAAAAGTTGGGTTTAGACACCGTGGTTGCACCAAGTGGTTTCACCATATTGTAGAAATTTTTTAGATATTTAGATTTTAAAAAAATATATATAATTTTTTTTCTTCTATAATTTCTAAGTTGATAAAATATATCTTAAATTTCGTTCTTATCAACTTGTGTTTTTTCTAGATAAAGTAGCAGTTGTGTTTTCATATCAACTGCTTCTTTTATTATTCATGTAATTTTTATTTTTTTATTTTTAAAATTAAGA
This sequence comes from Castanopsis chinensis, assembly GCA_032878915.1. Classification (NCBI taxonomy): domain Eukaryota; kingdom Viridiplantae; phylum Streptophyta; class Magnoliopsida; order Fagales; family Fagaceae; genus Castanopsis; species Castanopsis chinensis. Next base: position 1,392,681 of record JAVQMG010000064.1, read on the forward strand.
AAGATATAATTAAATACGTTGGAGATAAAGTTGCTTCACATGATACAAATCTTAATTCAATTACAGTGGAATTACATTTGTTGTGCTTAATACGTCTCCGTGCAGTTTCCTTTAAGGATTATGTATTTGAATTGAAATAAAATTACAGAAAACTTTAGACTTTTTGTCTAAGGTTGCAACATAGTGTAATCCAAACACTCGCATCAATGGATTGGGCTTTGAGATGTTTGTTTCCCAGAAAAACAGTGTATAAGGTTTCAACGTGGCTTTACTATATTACAGAATTTTTTTAGATTTTTAGATTTTAAAAATATATATAATTTTTCTTCTCCTATAATTGCTAAGTTGATAAACTATATCTTAAATTTTGTTCTTATCAACTTTTTTTTTTCTAGATAAAGTAGCAATTGTGTTTTCATGTCAACTACTTCTTTTATTATTCATGTAATTTTACTTTTTTTTTTAGAATTGAGAAAGATATAATTAAATATGTTGGAGATAAAGTTGTTTCACGTGGTACAAATCTTAATTCAATTACAATTGAATTACATTTGTTGTGCTTAATATGTCTCCGTGCAGTTTCCTTTAAGGATTATGTATTTGAATTGAAATAAAATTAGATTAACCTTAGAATTTTTGTCTAAGGTTGCAACATAGTGTAATCCAAACACTTGCATCTATGGATTGGACTTTGAGATGTTTGTTTCCCTGAAAAACAGCGTATAAGGTTTCAACTTGCAATTAAAGAGGTCTAATACATCTTAAATTGGAACAATATTTATAGATTTTTTTTCCTTATCTTCTTTTGGATTATAAAAAAAAAAAAAAAGCAACGTGATATATGATTAAGGTGATTATTTTTCACACCTCCACAAATTAAATTTGAATCCAAGAGGAATTGTGTTGAAATAAAACTATTTAAGAATGCTAAAATCAATCAATAAAAAAAAACAAATTACTACACGTAAAAAAATAGATATAATGACCTTTATAGAAAACTAGGCTTTAATGAGTTATATAACAGTTATAGTGACTCCATGTGACAAGAAAACAAGAATAAATTGGTTCTACCCAAAGAAAATCGTCCTCGGCACCATCCGAGGAGATCAATTCTTGTATATATTTCTTTTGAATTTCGTTACAAATTCAATTCTTGTTGCTACAGTATTTTTCTCTCAATTTTCAGATAGATTCCCTTGTAAGGGGCTTCTTTCTTTATTATATACTCCTCTCTTCTTCATTTCCACCTTTCACGTGTAGGTCAAATTGTTGGTTTCGATCCTTGTCCCATCAGCACATTCTTGAAATCTTTGGGAGTAGTTGTAAAGCTACTTGCCACTGTTCAGGCATCACCTCCACATTAATAAGTAGAGGCCTCATGCGAGAGAGCATAAGGTTCTGCCAAGTAGCACCCTTCTTTGATAACTTAGCCATCTTTTTATTTTTTATTTTTTTATAACAATTATACCTTATCATTTAACACTACTCCTCTCTCTCTCTCTCTCTCTCTCTCTCTCTTCCACTTTCTTCATCAATTCAATTAGCTATTCAGAATTTCAGATTCTTCAATTGCCTCCCATCAATTCAACTAGTATGTAACCCGTGCTACCGCATGGGAATGAATATAGTTTAATAAAACAATGAAAAAAAATTACATTTTATTATTTAAGTGATATTATTGGTTTTGTTTTCTTTTTCTTTTTTAGTTTATTAATCATGAGTTTATTCATGTTTAAAAGGCTTAGTTAAGTCTAAATTCATGTTTAAATACTAAATGCGAATAGATATCATTTAATGAAACAATGAAAAAAAAAATATTGCATTTTATTAGTTAAGTGTTACTATTGGTTTTTTTTTATTTATTATTAATCATAAGTTTATTCATGTTTAAAATGCTTAGTTAAGTCTAAATTCATATTATTAACCAGAAAATTTCAATAACAAAACTTAACATTATGTAATTTTTTTACAATTGTATAGATATACTTAAAAAATATACATTAAGATGCATAGTATAATTCTTATATATATAATGTAAATACTATTGATAAATGTTGTTAAGTCTTTAAAAAATGTTGTAAGGATATTATTAGGAAGATTTATTCATGTTTAAAGGCTTAGTTAAGTCTAAATTTATATTATTAACCAGGAAATTTTGATAAACAAAACTTTGCATTATGTAATTTTTTTACAATTGCATGGATATACTATAAATACACATTAAGATGCATAGTATAATTCATATATATATATATATATATAATTTAAATACTATTGATAATCGCACGGGAAATGGTTAATTGTAGTGATACTATTGGTCAATTTTTTTTTTGTCTTTTTGGGTTTATCTTAAAGAGGATTGAATTAGATAAAACATTAAAAATATATATTGCATTTAACTATAAATTTTTGATAATCACAAGGATAAGGTTGATTACACTTTGAAGTAAAACTTTTGCAAAGCTTAACAAACAATTAACAATGGAACAGAATATTGCATCTTATTATTTAAGTGATGCTATAATCAGAGTAAAAAAAATACAATAAAAGAGACTTAAAGAAACCTATGCACCAACTTAAACATTTCAAGGTCGATTGAGCATCTTTTACACGTCACTACAAATTCTTCATAGCCGTAAGGATAAGGTTTATCTCGGTTCCAATGTCCCATTCCAATTTTGTGGCATGCTTGAAAGTTTGGAATTTTATACTTGTCGATTCTTGTAGTAAATAATCGAAACATTTTTTGGCATTTGACAAGCCAATGCTTCCCATGTTCATCATTTAAAATTTCCAAAAGGCTATCATTTAAAATTTCCAGAAGTAATCCACAATTATAAAATTATACTAACAAATGTAATTGAAATTTGAGACCAAAAAAAAAAAAAAACTTTAGAACTTGATGCATTTCTTTATTATACTTTTAGATTTCACAATTTAAACCCATTAAAATCCAACATCAAAAACAACAAAATCAAGACTTAAAAGTGTCTTTTTAAAAAATATATAGAGAAAGTTATGCTATCAGATTTCAAAATCCCATAATTTCATTCCCCTTAAAAAAACAAGTATAGGTAAGAGGCCAATAAAACTCAGAAAGGATTTTCATATTCTGAGTTTTTTCCCTGATTTTAACAAATAGAGAGGAAAAGGGTTATGAATCCAAATTCCTAAATTGACAGCAAACCATAATCGAAGAGAATATAAGGAAAAGAAATTAATACCTTTGCTTTGATTAAATTAGAGACTCTAGATTTGAAAAGAAAGAAATTGAATGATTCAAATCCAAAAAAGAAGAATTCAAATAAACCATTACCGAAGATATTTAATAAAAATAGTCAAATATCATGATTCCGATTTCCTTAACCCTAATTTCAAGAAACAAAATCTCATTGCAATTGTATAAGTGGAAAACATATAACAAAGCTAATTTAACTTCAAATTTGTGGAAAAAAAATGTCAGAGAAAGAATAGGAACCCATCAGGGGCATTGTTAATCAAAAATCAGAGGGAACTCTTGTTAATTTCTAAGTTTTAATCAGAAACCAAAACGAGAACTTTGAAAATAGATAAAAGGTCAAATCTTCCTTTTAAATTTGGGAAAATTTTTGAAAGAAAAAGAATAGGAACCCATCAGAAGCATGTCGTAATGGCCGAGGTAGACTCCTCTTCGTTTTTGATGCTTCATCTTCCTTACTTCTTGTTCCAGGGAAAGAAATTAGCAGACAGTTAGATGAAGAAATCTGACAAGAAGTGAGAGACATATTTTCATTCTTGATTACAAAGTAATAGTTTAAATACCCAAATGATCAAATTACAAAATTTTAAATCAACAAACCTTACAAATAAAAATTCACAAACAATACAACTATACACACGGAAGCAAATACTCAAGATATGTTATTAGAAGAAAGTTCTCATCACAGCCATAGGTTCAACCGTTCAAGTTTGGAATACCAATCGTATATATGTATGAGTTTTGGGATCAAAGATCTATGAGGAAAGATCCAAGAAGTTGTAGTTCAACCTTGTGAAGATTTCATATAAGAGCCCAATCCTCAAGCCCAAAGAAAACCTAGACATGCAAACAATCAAAGAAAACCTATACATGCAAAGTCTAAACACTCAGCACACTCCAAATCTACATACCCAAGCCCAAAGAACCAAAGCCTAAACACAATTCTTTTCAGTCAATTCAAACATTATTTGCTGTTTCTTCTTTCTTTTCTTTTTTTTTTTTTTTTTTTGTAGAGTAATAAAACATTATTACTTTACAAAACAAATAGATGGATCAGATGAAAACAGTGAGAGCTAGATTGTAATCAACCCCGTAAAACTTACAACACACCAAAAAAAAAAAAAAAGGAATCAGAGAAATTAAGTAATAAAAATGATATTTTTATTCTTTAACAATTACCTTGCTTGCTGTGTTAAAGGCTGCCTTTGCAAAGAATGAAAAGATCTATGCCTAATCTGCAAAACATAGGGAGAGAAGAGAGATTAAATGAATTTTGCAGAGAGAGAACGAAACCATATATATATATATATATATATGATCTGCAAAACAGCTTGAGTTTATGTTTCCGCCAAATGTATATAAGTCTGAGTTTTGAAATCCAAGATCTATGAGTAAAGATCAGAGAAATTTGTGGTTCAATCTTGAGAAGATTCCCATATTTAATAACTTAAAAAAAAAAAAAAAAAAAAAAAACTATACATCCAAAGCCTACCTTTGCGATAAATACTATATATCTCTTTAACACTCCAAAAAAAAAAAAAAAAAAAAAAAAAAAAAAAAAAAAGCCCATCATCAATCCTATAAACCAAAAATTCTTGAGAGAAAGAGATTGAGAACATAGGACAAAAATAAATAGATCTAATGAAAATAGAGAGTGAGAGCTAAATTATAAACCCCATAAAACTTGCAAACAAATAATAATAATAATAATAATAATAATAATTAACAATTATCTTGTATATGAAGCTTGCCTTTGTAAAGGATATCTATAATTGATCTGCAAAACAAAGTAAGAGAAAGATAGATTAGACTGAATTTTGTAGAGATGGACGAATCCAAAAAAAAAAATAATAATAATAATAATAATTCTTGATAAAACAGATTTAGTAGAGAAGTAGAAATTGAATTTTGTAAAGAGAGAGAGAGAGAGAGAGAGGGGAGGTTTGGATGAATACGAGTAATGGAGGCATGTTTTTTTTTTTTTTTTGAAGAAAAAATACATGAAATAAAAAAATTACAATGGGAATCTATGGAAAACCTCTTCTTATATAAGATATAAAAAAACCCAAATACATGTATCATCGATACCGAGAGATTCTTTTCAAATTCCTTATCAAATTCCATAGCATTCATTGAACAATAGGAGAGCTGTATTGGAGAAAGGAAGATGACCTTGAATTACGCAGGTGTGGGGAGATGAATCTTGAAATACGTAGGTGTGAGGAAAAAAAAAAAAAAACACACTAGAATTACAACTGATTCACTTAAATTTAGACAAATGGAACTACATGAATCTTGACACATGGCACAAAATTAGGATTCTAATTTAGAATTGCAATTGGAGTTTTTCTTTGCTTCACCTATTATATATATATATATATATATATATATATATATATATATAGATTAGCTATTCAGAATTTCAAACCCTTCAATTGCCCGCCCCCTTTCAATTTCCTTCTCTTTTCTTGTTTACACAACTATATCTTAGCGTACTTCTAACCTAGACTAAGTCACTATTATAAATGCTCACAATTTTCAAAGTGACTCTTTATCACTATAAATGCTCTCACCAATCAAGAAGAAAATACATCAAAGGATTAGCTATCTCAAAGAGGATGCAAAGCTTGTTGTATCAGATTTATAAGCATGGAAATCTGATCACATCAAGCTCAAGTTAACAAGGCTGCACACCAGTTAGCCAACAAGGCTGCACTGTTTCTAGATAGTCCTTCCATTTAGTTTAAGGATGTGTCTGATTGTATTGCTAACATTGCTAAAGCTTAGTCTAACGGCCATCTATTGCTCTGTCTTTTCTTTAATGCAATGAATTTCTTCTTAAATTATATATATAAAAAAAGACTAAATCACAGTTACAATATGCCCTCTACCATCATTTTTTTTTTCTTTTTAAGTTTCTCCTTTTTTTGTTTTTTTTTTTTTTTTCCTTTTTAAAATTTTAAATTTGTCAATATGATTTCTAGCTTTGCATGATTAATCACAAGCAATGACAAGGGCAATGGCAAGGAATCCAAGCATATCTAATTGTTCTCTCGTCTTTCCTTTGCAAAAATCACCAATGTATTAGCATAATGGAAATTTCCCGTCGAGATGCCAATTTTTCCTTTTATTTCATTCATTTTTACACTATTCTTCAACCATTCCATGTCAATGTTGATGGTTTGTGACTAATATATTTTTGGTGGGTTGGTTTGGATTTGGTTTGCCTGTGATGAGAAAGGGTGGTTGGCATTTATAAATCTCTATAAGTTTCAATTTTTCAATTGTTAGGCATATTCTTCATTTCATGTTTTACAATTCTTATTTGGGTAAATTGCAAATTATACCCTTAAAGTTTGGGGGTGACTGAATTTTACGCTCTGAAGTTTTAAAATTTGGATTTTACTCCATGAAGTTTGGTGATGTTTGGATTTTACACCCTAACGTTTTAAAATTTGGGTTTTACCTCTTATATTTTGAAAGTGTTTGGATTTTACTCCTTAAAGTTTTGGGGTGTTTGGATTTTACACCCTAAATTTCAAAATTTGAGGGTGTAAAATCGAAACCTTAAACTTTAGGGGGTAAAATCCAAGTTTTGAAACCTTAGGATGTAAAATTCAAACACCCCAAACTTTAGGAGATAAAATTCAAATTTTGAAATTTCAAGGTGTAAAATCCAATCACCCCCAAACTTTAAGGGTGTAATTTGCAATTTACACTTTTTATTTTGTAATTGTGTTTTATCTCTTCAATTTGTTTACATCTTACATTTTTAAGATAACCAAATGTAACTACGTAAAAAATGAAAAAGAGGAGATTTGACGTATTATTTTTTCATTGTAAATATCATGGGTAATGGGTTGAATTGTAATGAATAGATATATATTATTTCTAATAAATAAACATCATGGATGGCGGTACTTCTTTTCTTTTATGTTGATGTCTATAATTTCTCAAACATTGTAAATTTATTTGTTTCCATCCCCTTCTTACACTATATAACAAAGCATACCCAGTTTTGGAATTGAAAATATGACTACAGACTATGGTTTAGTTTAAATTTAGTTCTACCAGCAAACTTCATTGATTACCTGTGGCTATAGTAACTAAAAATAATAGTATTGATGAACCTAATGAGTTAAAGATAATTTTCTCATAAAAATTTTGAAAATGCACCGCACATCGTGGAGGATATCAGCTAATTTTCTAAATCAAAGAGGTTTTCCGCAAGGATAATGACCTTTTGGTCTCTAGACTCTAGAGTCTAGAACCATACAACATGTGGTTTTTAATATTTTCAAAACCAAAGTCAATGTAATTCTAAAATGACGTCTACCAAATTAGATACTGGAAATCTCCTACAATCTACTAAGTGACAATGTAATAACTCAAATTGTGCTAATTTGATTCGATTGAATTGTTTAAATGTGCATTGTGCAAGTGTGTATTATGTCCCACATTGGATATTTATTAAATGGATATTGAGTTTATAAATAATCACATAGAACCCCAATTACATGTCAAAATAATTTATTAAATATAAAATATATCTTGAGTTTATAAATAATCACGTACAACTAATTTTCCCCTAGCTTAGGTATTTCTACAAATACAATATTTTTTTAAAAAAATAATATTAAAAATTAAAAACTAGATGTGGTATACTTCTAGACGCTAAAAGGTCATATATCATTCTTGTCACTTGACTTGTGGAACACCTGTGTTTCCTCCAATCACGTAATAACTGAAATGAAAAAGAAAAAGAAAATCTAAAATTCAATCCCTATTTTATCCATAAGCACACACACCATTACATTCCAATCTTTTAGGTAGGAAGTGTCTTTTATCTTATCTTCAATTTCATTTTATGTATACACTCAAAAACAATATTTAGTTTAAGATTTTCAAGTGATTATTTTAATTTTTTTTACTAAATTTAATTACATTGAATTTAATTATTATTAAAAATGATAATATATAGATTTTTTGATAGGAAGACTGAAAAAATTTTATTAAGTCACTGAAATAGAAGATACATCACGGATGAAAGCCTGTTCTAAGAAACAAAGAGTCTCTTCAATCCAAGTACAGTAATCATCAATCAGGGCCGGTCCTTCCCTTAGGCGAGTTAGGCAATTGCCTAAGGCCCCCAAGGGAAGGGAGGCCCCCAAATTTCAAAAAAAATAAGAGGTAGTAAGTTAAAAAAAAAAAAAAATTAGTATCAGATTTAAACCAAAAAAAAAAAATTAGTATCAGATTTAAACCAAAAAAAAAAAAAAATAGTATCAGATTAATTACAAAAGTCTGGTACATCTTTTTAACCAAAAAACAAAAATTTTGATAAATCTGGTTAAACATTGTTATCCTCTGGACAAACCAAAAATCATTCAAGTAAACTACAAATCCAGTCTAACAGATTAACCATCAAACAATCACAAATCAAAACAAATAAAACAATTCAAATCCTAAAAATTTTACCTTTCTCAGTTTCTCTCTGCTCTCTGCCTCTCTCTGTCTCTCATTCTCTCTAATTCTCTCCACTTCACTGTGAATCACTTGAATCACTTCTCATCTGCTTAACAGGCAACAGCTCAAGCAACTTCATCTTCAACTTCAAGCAACAGAGCAGATTCGGCGCCTCCCTCATCAGTGACAGTACAACTTTGCCTCTCTCATTCTTTATTTCTTTCTCTAAATCTGCTCTTCGAGACTCCGCCTCCCTCATCAGTACAGCCGTTCTGCCCGTACACTTCATCTTTTGATCTTCAACCGTTCACTTCATCTTCTGTTCTGATCTTCAGGTTCAGGTATAAGTTATTAATTATAAATATTTGGTTTTGGGGTCCGATTTGGGCCTTCAAGTTTTAGTTTTTGTTTTAATGATTCAGCCCCCTTTTTTTTTTTTTTTTTTTTTTTTTTTTTTTTTTTTTTTGAGAAATGATTCAGCCCTTTTTATTTAATGATTCTGCTGTATTTGCAATGGGTTACCTTTTTTTTTTTTTTGGTTATAGATAGGATTTGTTTTGTGTTTTTTTGTGGGTGGGTATTATAAATTAATAAGCCTAGTATTACAGTTATGCTTAAATTTTTGTTACGCTTGTGCTTTTTTTTGTTTTTAATTTTAATCTTGTGTTTATATATATATATATATATATATATATATTTTCTAGTTAGTGGTAATATATAAAATAAGTCTTTATTTATGCAGGTTGAGATTGTTAAAAACTTGTTATTATTCGGTGAAACTATAACAATATTTTCTATATAAATCAGGTTCTATTTCTCATGTGCTCTACACTTGAAAGTTATTTTTTATTTTAGTCTTTATAAATATATTGTTTGATTAAAAATATCTACTAGAAAATATGCATCTGGATATGAAAAACTTAAAAAAATAAAAAAAGAAGAAAAATTAATTGACTCTCAAAAAGGATTAATGGATAAATTTGTTATTAGTAATAGACAAAATATAACACAAAATTTAGATGAAAATATCACAAATGATCAAGAAATTCACCAAAAAGAGTTAGAAGATAATGAAATGATACAATTGCAAAAATACTGTCTTAAACTTGAAAAGTTTCTCAAACATGATGTTTATTATGATATTGATGGTTTAGATTTATATTCAGAGTTAAACATTTTAAAAGAAATTTTACAAATAAAAGATTATACTCCAATTGACATACTATATTATATAAAAAGATTAGATTCATTTCCAAATACATGCATTGCTTATAAGATTTTACTAATAATACCTGTTACAGTAGTTTCTACAGAAAAAAGTTTTTCAAAATTGAAATTAATAAAATCATATCTAAGATCGACAATGTCCTAAGAAAGATTAAATGGATTAGTTATATTATCGATTGAAAATGAGATGTTAGAAGAACTTGCATACAAAAATTTAATTAGTCAATTTGCATCTCAAAAGGTAAGAAAAATAGATTTTAAATGAAATATATTATAATATAAAAATATTAAATAAAAATTAATTCAATTAATATATAGATATAAAAAAGGCCCCATTTTTTTTTCCTGTCTTAGGCCCCAAAATATCTAGGGCCGGCCCTATCATCAATGCCCTTGGCATATTTTGCTAAAAGGTAGGTTGATCTGTCTCCTTGACGTCGAGTGTGGGAAAACCCGACATACCGAAACTCTGAGCATGCATTTTGCACTCCAATAATCACTGCATCAACTAAGGGAGGGGGTGGGGACAGGCCAAGAAGGGCACGGTACACATTCAGGGAGTCACCTTCCAATATTATATCGTGCACACCAATATCCTTTGCAAATTGTACCCCCATTTCAGCAGCCTTGGCTTCAGCTTCTGCAGCACCCAACGGTGCACGAAACTTCCTACTCAAAGTTGCTACAACACATCCTTTTTCATCCCTAATGATAACTCCAAAACTGCCTTCAAGTCTAAAAAAACTGCCCATCCACGTTCACCTAATAAACTAATCCTTGTGGAGGACCCACGATATTTGTTTGGCCTTGGCGTACATGTACTGGTGTCAGTATCCATTACAGCATAGAATTCCTCCAAATATTGTGCCTTTTGTACGAGAGCCAACCCCGATCTACGTTGACCACCCAGTCTAGCTTCATTTCGATTACCCTACAACGCCCAAGCACAAGTCGCTACCTTCACTGCCTTCTTCGGTGTACACTCCTCCTCCATGAGCAAGACCCACATTAAGTCCTTGAAACTGCAGTCTCCCCCAGATTCGAAAGGCAACGCTAGCTTTGAACTCTCCCACATCTCGCGCGCAAACTTATAGGACCAGAAACAGTGATTCAAATTTTCCGAGGCCAGCTTACAGCCATCACACACATCTTCCGTTAACACCCGTCGCCTAACTAAATTTTCTTTTGTAGGGAGGATATCACGGCGGGCCCTCCAGGTGAAGTTTCTAATTTTCTGTGGAGTAGCAAGCTCCCAAATCTTCCTCCAATATCTTCTATTCTGTCTACCATCTGAGCACGAACCTTCACTCATCCCCTTTGACATTTCCACTGCCACCCAATAAGCACTTCGTATCGTGAAAACACCATTCGAGCTGCACGCCCAAACTTGCTTGTCCGCTGGGAGATTCACACTCAGAGGAATACTTTTGATAACCTCTACTTCGTGTGGTAAAAATAGAACGTCAACCACCTCTGATTTCCAACTTGCTTTCTCCTTATCTATCAACTCACTTACCTTTGTCTAGGATTGCAAAAATATTCTAGGAGAGGTGACTTTGTACATGGATGGTTGGCAACCATTTGTCTCCCCAAACCTGTACATGCTCCTTATTCCGAATCCTCCACTGCAGTCCATATTTCACTATCGCCTGTGCTGCCATGATACCACGCCACGTGTAAGATGAATTACGCCCAAAAGTGGCCTGAGAAAACTCATAATGAGGAAAATACTTGGCCTTGAGCACTCGATACACTAGAGTGTCCTGTCAATGCTGAAGCTGCCATCCCTGTTTCGCCAATAGAGCTAGATTAAATTATTTTAATTTCTTAAAACCCAGACCCCCATTTGCCTTAGGAGAGCATAGTTTATCCCAGCTTAGCCATGCCATTTTCTTCTCATCCTACTCTGGCCCCACCAAAAATTTCGGATGATACCTGTTAGCTCCTCACAGAGAGAATTTGGGACTTTAAAAAAGCTCATAGTAGATGTTGGTATTGCTTGAGCCATTGCTTTGATTAAAACCTCTTTTCCGGCCTTAGATAGCAATTTTTCTTTCCATCTAGCTAACTTTTTCTTCAACTTCTCTTTTATGTGATTGAAAGAGTTCCTTTTATTTCTACCCACCAAAGACAGCAACCCTAGATAATTTTCATGCTGCTTGATCACCTGAGCACCGAACTTGTTTTTAATCTTCTCTTGGATTTGTCTAGGCGTATTGCTACTAAAAAATAGTGAGGTTTTTGCTCGATTTAACTACTAACCCGATGCACCCTCATAGACTTGTAACACCCTTTGAAGAGCATTGCACTCCTCTAGAGAAGCTCTACAAAAAATCAAGCTATCATTAGTGAAAAAAAAGGTGAGACAATTTAGGCCATTTCAACATACCGCCACACCACCCATCTGACCGCAGTCCACTGTCTTCTTAATAAGTGCTGATAATCCCTCTACACATAGAAGAAAGAGATATGGAGATAGAGGATTACCCTGTCTAATTCCTTTGCTAGGGGTAACTCTCCCTCTTGGTTTGCCACTAATCTTGAAAGAGTAGGTGACTGAAGTAACCCATCTCATAATTAGGTCCCTCCATTTTTCATCATTCCCAATCTCTGCATTATTTTCTCCAACCAGCACCATTCAACCCTATCATAGGCTTTATTCATGTCTAATTTTAGAGCCATTTAACTAACTTTGCCATTTTTCTTCTAATTGATATGGTGCATTGTCTCAAAAGCTACACGAACATTATCAGTGATCAACCGACTATGCACGAATGCACTTTGGGTATCATTGATAATAGAAGGAAGGATCTTCTTTAATCCGTTAGCAATAGCTTTCGAAGCAACTTTATACACCACATTACATAAACTAATTGGCCTACAATCAGTAATTTTCTTTGGCTCTTTACATTTAGGAATAAGCACCACATGAATTTCATTAAAGTTTGGAGGAACAATACCTGAATTTAGAAAATCCAAGACTATCCTTGTTACCTCTTTACCCACTTTTGGCCAAAAGTGTTGAAAGAACAACAGAGGCATGCCATTAGGACCTGGCGCTTTCAAAGGATACATCTGTTTCAGGGCCAAATACACTTCACAAGCAGTAAAATCTTTAGTGAGACTTTGATTCATGGTCGAGCTAACCTTGTGTTGAACAACTTCCAAAATTTCAAAAAATTATGTGGGGTTGCTAGATTGAAAGAGGCTGCTATAATAATCCACCACAATGCCCTCCACCTTGGTCTCATCCTCCAACCAATGCCCCTTTTCATCCAATAAGCCTTCAATAAAGTTCTTCCTATGTGGGATGATGCTTTCTCATAGAAAAAGCTTGTGTTCCTATCACCATTTTGTAACCAACTAATTCGAGGTCTTTACAACCACATTGAATCCTCCTTTTCTAACCAACAATTTAGATTAACCTGAGTAGCTCTCATAGACCGTATGTTTTCAGGTGACATAGGTTGTCTCTCAAGCCATTCTAAGTTCTTTTGCAAATCAACAATAGTTTTGCCTACATGGCCAAACTCCACCTTATTCCAATCCTCCAATCTAGCCCTACATCGGTCCAAACATAAGGTAAGTGGGCAATCCAAATTGATGGCCTTACCTTCCTCCCATGCTTCATGGACAATCTCTTCACACCGAGGTTCCTTTAGCCACATAGACTCGAACCTAAAAACCAGACCCATTTTGTGCTTTCGCCTTTTCCCTACCAAGTGCAGAGATAATGGAGAGTGGTCCGAGGCTGAAGAAGTGAGGTGGAAAATTTTAGCATCAGGGAAGAGTTCCATCCAACCACTCGTAGCAAGAGCTCTATCCAAACATTCCCTAATCTGATCACCTGTAGCAGTTTGGTACAACCACGTGAAATTTGGACCAACAAAGCCCAAATCTTTAAGGCTGCACCGGTTTAAGGTATCCACAATATTTCCCATATGTTGTCGTGGCCTAACACTTCCTCCTTTCTCATACATACTTGTAATCTCATTAAAGTCACCAATAACTAACCAAGGCAATTCTGATGTCTTTCTTAGATGTCTAAGTTTTTTCCATGATTCTGGTCTTTTATTTGTGTCCGAATCTCCATAGAACTCAGTCAGATGCCACCATCCCACATCCCTATCACCATACACCAATGCATCTATATCAGATTAAGAATACATCTAAATATCAAGTTTTACTTCTTCCTTCCAAAATAAAGCCACCCCACCCCTTTTTCCCTTCACTAGGAACAATGAGACCATTCTTGAACTTGCATCTATCTCAAACCATAATCATCCACCCTATGTCTGCTTTTGTCTCCATAAGGAAGACATAATTGGGGTCTTCTTTGGAAACCATCTTCTCCAAAGCCTCAACTGTCTGAAGGTTCTCAAGCTCTCGACAATTCTAACTTAAGAGACTCATTGGACCCGGTGGGGTTGCTCTGCAACCTCCGCATCTTAAGAGACTCATTGGTCCAGAATTGCTTTGTGCAATGGACTTCTCTTCCCGCTTAAACTTTTTAGCATGCGACAAGACCTCCCCTTCAACTATCAATGACTTATTTTCTTTATGTTTTGGGCCTACCTCCTCATCCATGCACTCCATGTCATTAGTAGAATTGGGCCTTTGCGTAATTCTGGATCAAGTACCTTTTTTTGGCCCACTAGGTTTATCTGGACTAGTTTGGCTTGTTACATCTACGTTAGCTGGACTTTTATTCCTTGCATGTATCTTATCTTTACTTTAGACTCCACCACTCTTCCTACCCTTTTTTTCTCCATCTCTAGCTGTACACCTTACATGGAAATTGCCCACTGAAGTCAACTCTTTTCAGTTTCTATACCCCCACTTTTACATAAACTATCAATCAGTCGAGTTACCTGCAGACCATGATGTGTTTAACGCTTCCTAGACTCTCGTACGTGTATATTGAAATATTAAAAAAATCTCTTTTCTTTCCAACCCATTTCCCTCTATAGTGGTCTGTGTATGTCTGTAGTTGTTGCTCTGCTAGAACTTGTGATGATGCATTTGTTGAAGTAGATCCAAACTTGTTTCGCACCGTACATTTTAAGCTTGAGGTGTTGCAACTCATAGCTTAGTCAGTCGAAGAAGTTAGTGGGATAGAAATAATTCATTCAGTATTATGGTGCATTTATAACTCATCTCATGGTCCAAATATCATAAAAAATTTTATATGAGTATCAGGGCTTGTCTTGTCAATATAGGCTGGAAAAACAATACATGAACGAGAGTACCCATGCTCCCATTGTTACAATGTATTTCCACAATTTTATAGTAGTATAAGTCAATTATACTTGCATAATTATAGTGTGCTTAACCAGATCCTCATCTCTGACTCACACAGTGCCATGCATTATGCATCATTGAACGATTATTCTTTTGTTTATGCTACGAGCCACATGATAGATCTAGCGTGCAAAACTACATCAATTTAGAAATTTCTTAGGCGTGTACCATGTTATGAAACTATACATTATTTACTAACAGTTGATGCGCATTGTTAACTCGATCTTTTGATGTTATTGTAGTTAGCGTCAATGGCTGGCCTTTATCGTTACAGGCCACACGATTTGTTCACCATGATGGGTCGTTGCTGAGTATTAGAAGATGAATTCAGCTATCCAATCAATCTTAATCTATGAAATAGTGCACAAGTCCACAATACCATGAGGGTGGAGTGGGACTGGTTACTCCGTGTACAGGGGATGTTTTATGATGAGATGGTCGATTATAAGCTACCAGTGCCTCGACAACTGGCATCACAAATGCCAAGAGACACTATAGACAAACTTCGTAGATCATTGTGCCGCATAAGAGAAGAAAATAATCGAATGAAGATAGGTCTCAATCGATATTGGACCCAGGTGGAGATTCAAGAATCAGTGGAGTGTAAGTTGTATGAGCATGCACGATACATGCAATCACTTCTTGTAGCAAACATTTATTAGTCAGACGTGGAGATGTCAGATGAAGAATAATCGTGTTGTGGTCCACTCGCACTTTGATGTATAACATTTATCCTTAATTATATTTTAGATGTATGTGTGTCACTGCTGTTGTATTCATACTGTGTAGGGAACAGTGTTTATGTTTAGGGGACAATGTAAACCTTATCACCATTTTCACAAATATGCATGTCTGATGTGTAATCTTGAATGACTACTTATAACAAAGAGGTAGGCAATTTATTAAATGCATAACACATAATACCTAAATTTTCTTACACAGGATGCCATCAATATGCATGACCTGCATATGGACCAAATAACATTACCAGCATTGTTAACTTAATACTAAGAAAGGGTAGTAGTAACGTATTCAAACTTTACCTAAAGAAGTTTACATAAATTTTCACTTGAAGATTGTTACGGAACCGTGTTTGAGCTGATTGTACTTGGTGAAATAGTGATGGACTGTTGAATAGCGCCTCGTGTTGGCGTATGTGGTTTGTTCTATGTGATTGATATGACTAGACATGGGGCAACAATGTTGGTAATTGAAAAGTAGGGTTGGTAAAAGACCCCAAGATCATAGATATTGTGATTTTGTGATGGTTTGAGGACATTCTGATTTCCATGTCCATATATTTCCTAAAACTGCTGTTGAGATTCAATATCCATCGAGGAAGAATAGTGAAATGGAAGATCAAGAATTAGTGGAGAGTTTGTGGTGACTAGCAGACACGATACATGCAATCACTTCTTGCAACTGACATTTATCAGTTAGAAGTGGAGATGTCAAATAAAGAGTAATCGTGTTGTGGTCTACTCGCACTTTGCTGTATAACTATTACCCTTAATTATGTTTTAGATGTATGTGCATTACATAAGATACCATGAATATGCATGACCTGCATATCATCGACCAACTGGCATTACCAACATTGATAACATAATTCTAGAGATAGCACGCACCCCACATAGAACCTAGCTAGACAATGTAGTACATAGATATTCATTCTAACAGGTAGTCCTTATAGCTGAGGACACTATTACGTTCCGCTTGGGTGAGCTGCTTGTTGGTTGCAGCGGCCTGCTCTTTTGCAAGTTGTAGCAGATGATACCTGCACCTACAAAGGAACATCAGCTTGTTCTTCTTTTGAATTTGGCCACTGCCTACCTACAATGGTTCATGTTTCCCCTTGGCATTGTCAGTGAGACTCAGTCCACCAAAGGTGCCCCGAGTTGAAGGAGATCATAATATAAAGAGTTGGACTCATTCATGCGGTACTCCCCTTCTCGCTGTAGTCCTGCATGATATTCCCTCTCATCGTTATCTCCCTCCCTCCTATAGTTATCAAGAAAACGGGGAAGGAGTCAGTTACACTTCGGCATTGCAAAAGGTGAATTTGACTAAGGTATATCTAGATGTGATGCTTACACGACTATCTGTAGAAGGATTGCATGGGCAACTGTATGATATGGTAGTGTCGGCCATGTGCAAGTTGTTCAGTTAATAGTAATTGGTACATAAGTCAGCTTGATTGATTGACTTGACTAGACTGAGTGCAGCAATTCATAATTGGTACAGGAGTAAGCTCAACTATATAATAGTAATTGGTACATGTAGACTGTTCACTTGATATGACTAGACCTAGTGCAGCAATTCTGAGCTGATGCAGTGAAGTGTAGCAGGTAACAAAAGTATACACGTGAGAACGATAGTAGGGCTTGTGTTTGATCTAACTGGACAGGGTGGAAGAGTGATGGGATATCGAACAGTACATGCATAATTGAGAAAATGACTCGACTCGACTCAACCTAAGGTTTGTTAGCGTGTGTGGTGTGTCTGATGTGGTTGACATGACTGGTCTTGGTACAACAACGATAGGTCCATGCAGTGTAGTGTAGAAGCATGCGTAATTAATCATGAGAATGGGTTTCTATCTCAGTAAGCATGGTGAAACTGTCACAAGCTGTTGCGTAGCAGTGGAAAAGTTGGCCGCATTAGTCATTTGAACTATATTCACGTGATTCATTTTGGTATGACTGGAATTGGGGCAATAGTAACAGGCTGATGAGGGTATTGTGAGAAATTTTGCGTACATATTCACAACATGTAGAGAATATTCACGTGAAGCAGTTTGATAGGACTAGACTTGGTGCAAAAGTAGTTGGCAAATCAAGTTACTCTATTTCTTTGTTTGGGATTGATATTGGTTATGCTCTTTAAGGTTTGGTGGGAATATAAAGTTATCATGTGAGTTACCCTGTTGTAGTTATTATTACTATTGTGGTTATTATGATTATTATTAGTTGCTAACCCGTGCAATGCATGGACCAATTGAACAACACGATGAAGAAATGATAATGAATAGCATTATAAGACTTCTATAAGATAAACATTCGTATACTCCATTCCAATAGCACGAAAGCAAAAGAATTAATATTTCATAATAAAAAAATAAAAATAAAAAACCTTTAGACCTAATACGAGAGTGCATGAGGTCATGCCAAGTGTCGCTCTATTTTTATTAATTTTTTTTTTACTGTTACGCAAAGCATGACCTAAACATATTTTACTGTTATCTCATTAATTGTGTAAATTGACTGCACTGCAAGGATTCATCAATAAATTTCATAATGAAAATACGATGCATGAGGTACAGTCCACATGAGGACCAAATTCAGAATAATATGAATGCTGATTTAAAAGGGAAAAAATATCCAATATTAAACCCATACATAAAAAAATGAGAGGTCAATCACTAGAAAATACATGACTGAAAAGCAAACCCTGCAATAAAAATAGTTGCCTGAACTTCCTTAGCTAGCTTGATCCATTGCTCCAAAGAAAATCTACTAGGTGGTTCTTCGGCCATATCAAACCCTATAAACCAATTGTGCATTCACAAACCTTCAATTTGTATTAATAATTACTATAATCTAATAACACGTGAACGTTGTAAAGAATTATGAAATAAATCTTATTTACATTTTTGGATCTACTTGATATTATATAGAATCACATAATAACATATAAAAATTCTTACAGTTAGAACCATTTCAATAATACTAATAATAATGATGATGGGCATGAAACTAACCATCTTATTAATATATCAAATTACTTTCCACAGATACCATGTTCTTCAAACTGCTACTAAACTAATAAAATATATAACTGGCTCAAAGTCACTACACAAAACTGTCATACAATTCTCCAAATATGCTACAGCAACTACAAAAACTTCATCTCCCCCTTAGGTACAATGGCCAATGGCAACCATCAAAAGTTAGATGGTGGAAAAGGTGGAACAGGACGTCTATAGTCAACTAAGTCCGCTCGCAAAGCTGCAACCTCGACTAGAAGACCATCTAAAAGCTGCACATGAGCTGCTTGAGTCGTTATAATGGTCTCCATCATAGCACGAAGAGAGGGAGGAGGAGGGCGTGTATGCGCTGCAGCAGTATTGTGAACATCTACCTTATCATCAACATCCTCGGCAACAACAATTGTGGGATCCCCATGCATGTCCTCATCAGGCACATCTCCAGCAGTAGACCGTACTCATGGTCTCTTAGATGAACCAACACTGGGGTTGACAAACTTCTTTTAAGCACTCCGCTGTTTCAGAAATTTGGCTCCCATGGGGCCAAAGCTATGGACCAACTCTTGGGAAGGAAAGTTCTGTAATTCTAAGTATTTAAAGACCCTATGGATGAAAACTGGAAAGAACAGATCATGTCTCTAGGGAAGTAAAAAAAATGGAACTATCAATGACAACGTCATAAAGAAAGAAACACTTGTCTATAAGGATTGTATGGACATGAGAGATAGGGAAGATGTTGTGACAAGCTATCCTAAAGAAGATATAATTAAGATCAGTTAACACACTTGAGCTAATACTTGGGTCAAAACCCCAAGTAATTGATCTTCCACAAAGAAAATCCATAACATTATCAATAGGAGAAGACTTAGAGTATGGATAAGTAGGTCTACAAACACAAGGTACATCAAGAGCATTGGATACTACGTCCCTAGTTATTGTAAACCTTACACCACGGATCCACAATGTCAAGTAATGATCATATGGCAAGGGGACCTGACTGCATTGGCGGTAAAGGCAGGCTCGCAATTGGGCATATTCATAGGAACCTTGAATAGGTCCGCAGCTGCACCAACAACAGTGCTCCTCCAATCTGCGTTACATCCTTCTTCGATGCACTGCAAAGGTGCCTGTAGAGCCAGACTAATGCTGCACTACCCTAGCTACACTGTCTTGCATTGCTGATTGGGTTAAAGAGCTACAAAGGCATTAGTGAGACCCAATCTGCCAACTTGTCCATGAACAATAGGGCCTCCATCCAAACAAGTAGGTAGTAGTGGGAATGTTGTTGCACTACTTCATCCCCTGCGTCCGTAGCTAAGGGAGCAACAAACCATGCATCAAGCCTCGTGTATCTTATCCTCGCCCCACAAAGGATAGACTTGTTTGTGTTGATTATCTAGGGCGAAGGTTCATGGCCCAACAACTGTAAGCACAACTAACTCCAATTCATGTTTGTCTTCCTAGTGACAGGCAACACATCCACCGGAAGCCCCAACATCACCTCTATATCTTGCAAGGTGATACCCATTTCTCCATGGGGTAAGTGGAACATGTGCATCTTCGGGCGCACAACCAAGGCCGTGATTAAAGCGTAGTCAACCTCTATATCAGGAACCTTGAATAATCCAATGAAACCTGCTGCATTGATGTATTGCATGATACGGGTCTAGCCCACCTTACGGTAATACACATTTACGGCATCGACACTTTATGGCGCCAAGCATCTCCTACACACGGACGAGCATTGTGTTAGGGAATGCACACAAGGTAATTATAAAATGACTATGTATTAATAATATAACTACATACCTCATCGTCGATGTGCCTCCAAAGCGGAGTTGACCGATGATCCGATTGCCACCTCAATTGGGCATTATCGTTGAGTCTAGGATCCACGGAATTCGATGCCTGCATATTTGACATGACAGCAAATAGATTGTTAGCAATTATTGAGGATTAACTCTATGAAACAATAAAAAATTTACTAACTTTTCTTGATAGTTTTTTCTATTCCTTATAAAATAACTTCAAAATTTATAAATAAATTAAAATGATTAAAAATAAGGATGAAAAATAAATCTTAGAGAGGGCTAACGTGATAAATCATGACACAAGTAGAATAAATATTTTTATTAACCATTCAAAGATATATCTTAAAAATCTATGGTGGGTAGGAAAATTTGTGCATCAATCAGAGTTTCTCTCTATTATTACATAGATTTAGTCTTTAGTCTATGTCTAATCAATAGAAGTTGTCACAATCATTACATATATGGGTTTTATTAACGTAAACTTTTTATGAAATAATAAAAAAGTTACTAACTTTTCTTGATAGATTTTTCTATTCCCTAGAAATTGTTTTTAAAAAAAATGAATGATTAATATATGCCATAATTGACTCTATATTTACAATTATTAATTATAAAAAGGATACAAAAAATGAGATCCCAACCACAACAACAACAACGAGGTCCTTCCCAAGACATAGGTTAACTTGTGATTGTGAGCAAGATTGAAGGAATTATTGGGCATGCTGTGTTGTCCATATGTTTTTGTTTATTTTTTGGGCAAGGCCAAACAACCAATAACTAGCTTGAAGAAACTTGAGTACTCTGGTGCGTATAGGAGATGTAACAAACAGTTAACAAGAAAGCAAAAGGGAAAAAATGGAAATGGCTCCAATTTCGGATATGTTAGCACAAACTACATGAGCCTTAGTTTTTTCTAATTTGATTTTTTTGATTTGATAAATATTTATTAATTACATATATATTATATATCAATTTTTTATGAGCTTTTTCATATATTCAGTTGACTAAGAACAAATAATAATAATTCAATGAGGGTGTTTGTTTTGAGTCTATCTTAAAACTCAAAATTCATAACTCCACTTTTCCACCATCTTAATCAAACACAAACGAGGGAAATTAAAAAAAAAAAATTTATCCTCCCACTTTTTTATCCTCTTTCTTTATTTTCTATCCTTTCATTTTTCCATCATCCCAACTAAACAGACCCTAAAACTCTATCTTATCTATAACCCAAAACTCAAAAAATTTTGCTTGGAAAATGCCCAATCTGTGTTTCTCAATCTATAACTCAACTTTATCACATATTGGTAGAGCCCACAACCTGCATAGATCAGGCCCCACACATAGAAGAAAAAAACTTCCACACAATTGTGAAGCTAAAGGTAAACGCAAAGAAGAAAAAAAGCCTTCCAATGTACCGAGCAAAGATTTGACAAAAGCCTAACTTGGGCCTCACACACTAGCAATTATTACAAACATGCCATCAAACTTATTTTTTTAAAATTGGAAATACCCTCAGACCTGTTCTTAGTTTTTGTTACTCTATCTTAAAATATTGATATATGAGTTACAGAAACAAACACCTAAAACTCACCTAAACAAGTTATTTAGTGGATTGCACGAATTTTGAGTTTTGAGTGATGAGTTTTGAGTTATATAACTCAAAACAACTCAAACCAAACACTCTTATAGTTCAAATTCTTCCACCTCAATTAATACACACACACACACACACACACACACACACACACACACACACACACACACACATATAATTTAAATAAACTAAAAGTTCAATAAACTATTAAAGTTTTTTATTTAAAGCTTAAGTTTTTAAGTGAGTACTCAACTACCTCTCTCTTACCCCTCAAAAAAAGAAAGAAAAAAGAAAAAAAAAATACCTCTCTTTTTTTTTTTTTTTTTTTTTGTGGATAAGGGAGTACTTGACTATTTTTTTATGTCCTACCATTGTATCGACCCCAACGTCATAGTGTCTATCCTACTCCTATGTCCTACCATGTGAAAATTATCTAGCTACATTGGAATTTTGAATTTTTTTGGCTAGAAATGAAATTTTCAAAAAGCTAGGGGGCCCATGACCCACCTGGCCCTCTCTAGCTCCCTAATAAGCACTAAACATATTTTTTGGTGAACTTGACCAAACTTTAAGCTTTGATACCAATTTGTTGTGATTTAAGACTACTAAAAGTGCTTTCATACGAATAAAAATAATATAAAACAATCACTCAAGAGAAAAATTTTTAACATGGTTTGACTAACTCCAAGCCTATATTCACAAAAATGCCAACAATAATTCACAATTAATGATATGGATTACGACCACACTCAATCAATTGAATCCTATAGTAAGATATAGAAAATATACCTTCACCACAAGGGGACTTCCTAGTGGTGATGTGCAGAACCTTAGTGGGGATTCTCACTGGGCCTTTAACCCTTAAGAGCTTGTCCTTGGCACCATGAATTAAATCCATACAAACTATCAAAACAAAAAAAAAGGTCCAAACCATCAGCCTGATTGTTGCTTAGTATTCTTGTTCCAAAAACCAATCCCAATCAGCTTAGAACTGACTCAAAAGTTAAAACCCACATTGAAAAAATCATGGCAAAAAACAGACACTAACATACAAGGCATAAAAAGGATAGGACTGAATGCACTCAATAACATTCAATAACAAATTTCACCATGGGTTGTATCAATATAAAAAGTACAAAAAATATTCATCTCAAAACACATACTATATGAAACTAAACCAATCCAACAAATCGAAGTTAACTCAAAAAACCCACATTAGTCTACATTAGACACCAAGAATTAATCTTCAGTCAAACTGATAATCATCCATTTCCCAAAATACAAATGTAGCATAAAACAGTAATCAATGGCAGAGCCAAGGTTCTAGCAACGGCAATTGATCGAAGAGGGTGAGGGAGACTGGATATGGAGAGTGAGACAGATGGAGAGTGGGGGAGAGTGAGGAAGAGTGATCACAGAGAGCAAGGGAGAGAGTGAATAGGCGTTGTGAGACGTTAGATTTTCAAATTGTTAAAGACGTGGGGTCCCCTCCCATCTTATTTGGCCATTGAAAATATGGTTCATTCTTAATTTTTTCTAAAATTTGAAGCACTAGTTCTCGGAATATCGTGTTAACCACTTGAATAGCAATAGCCCCAGATTGCCTAGAAAAATCCCGCTGAGGATGATTATTGTTGTACTTGTCTGACTTGAAGTCCCTCTTATCTTGAGGGACGACCTTACCCTTGCCTTTACCTAGTTGCTAGTCTTCCTTGACTCACTTATACTTATCAATGCGGTCCATGAGCTGACACATATTACTAACTGGCTTCCTTGTCAATGATTTCTTCAAATCGCGCTCAGCAGGCAGGCCAACTTTAAATGTTCTTATAGCCACATCATCAAAATCCCCATCAATCTCATTAAACATCTCTAAGTATCGAACAGAGTAAGTCTTCAAGGTTTCTTCTTCTCACATAGCTATAGATAGCAGGGAATTCAAAGGTTGAGGAACCCTACTACAAGTTACAAACCGAAAACCAAATGCCCTCGTAAGCTCCTTAAAGGAGTTAATAGAAACCTCCTCCTAGCCATCAAACCACCTCATCACCACTGACCCTAAACTGGATGGAACCACCTTGCACATCAAAGTCCCGTTCTTAGGATGAACAACTATTCTCTGCTTTAAATGGCTCACATGCTCCACAAAGTCTGTCCTACCATTGTACATGGTAAACGCTGGCTGAGTAAACCACTAGGGAAGCCTTCCTCCCTCAATTCTCCTAGTAAAAGGTGACTTGGAGATTTGATTTAGAGCCTTACTCATGGCATCGTTGCCCAAGCCTTTACGTGACAGACTTCTCCTCCCTCGCTTATCACGACGCTCCTTGTCACACGAAAAAGATTTGCTAGGAGGAGTCCTTGACCTGGGCTAGGGCTAGTAGCTATTATCACTATCACCATCAGAAGAATGATCAGAACTTTAAGGAATTCCTCTATGTCACTCTTAACGCAACTTTCTGCGTAAAATGATCAATTTCTAAATACATGCTTCTAGTAGTTGCCTCATGAGAGACATGGCTCCCACTCCTAGACTGGCTCCCACTGGTATGTGTGGTATGTACACTAACCTCCCGGTCCCTTCTCTGCTTAAGACTAAGAAACTGATCTTGACACTGGGACCCAACAGATTCCTCTTGGTTTGGCCCTGAGCCTACCATGACTAAGTGTTGGTTTCACTAAAGCTCAAGTACTTCCCACAGACAACGCCAATTGTAAGAACACAATTTGGTTCCCAAGCCCAAAAGGAAAAGGATCTTGGCCCAAAGAGTCCAATACAATGAATTTGTAGGGAGTAGGCTAGAAAACTAGGATTTAATAAATTAGATGGCAATTTCAATGGGCCCAAATGATAAGAAAATAAGAATAAACTAGTTTTACCCAAATAAAATCGTCATCGGCATAGTCCGAGAAGACTAGTTTATATATATATATATATATATATATATATATATATCTTTAGAATTTGATTACAAGTCCAGCTCTTATTGCTACAATTTTTTTCTCTGAAATCTCCGATCCCCTATGCAAGAGGCTTCTTTCCCTATTATATACCCCTATTCCCTTCATCTTCACCATCCACATGTAGGTTACCCTACTGGCTTTGATCCTTATCCCATCAGCACCTTCTTGAAGTATTTGGGAGTAGCTGTAAGACTGTTGTCCACTGTTCAGTTATCACCTCCACATTAATGCAACTAAATGGTTAGCTGTAGAGTTTTCAATACGGTGATAGCAGCTTTCTCTTAGAATTTTCTTAGCTATCCTTTGTTATATGTTTCCCTGTATTTATCCTTATCAGTAGAATCCTTTGAAGTGTTGCCCTCGAGGGTGAACCAATCCTTCTTACCTCTGCTTCGCTTAACCGAAGAGGCATTCCTCCTCGAACTATTTTCCACAACCTTTGCAACCATAATTTGTTCGTAGCGTTCTAACTCTTACGTTTTCCCTATCATTGGATCATTAAATGACCTCGAATAAGGCCCACAGCCCAATATATAATCTTGGGTTTATAGCTCTACCCTAGATGCAAGTGATGTAATTGTCTAAAGCCCTAAATCTTGACTAATAGAATTTTTTTTTTTTAAAACTATCTATATATAGATCCAAATAAAAAATATTCAAAAGACCAAGAATGAAGTAAAATTCTCTTTTCCACGTAAGGGATTGATATCACGGGTAACACGCAAGCAATTACGCTGCTTGTTGACCAATACCGACACTTAAGGCTCTTCTACTCTACCTTTTTTTCAAGCGTTTGTAGTTTGTGGACTTCTCTATCTTTTTCCAACTCCTCTCTCACCTATAAATAAATAGCCACAATCTCGTAGTTTGTCGCTCACTGCTACTACATTGTTAGACAATATCCATATTATTCATAGAGCTTTAGCAAGTGAGCTTTAAGAAACAATAATATTGGAATCTCAAAAAAGAAACAATATTATTGAAGATATGGCTTTGAGTAAGAATCAACAACTTTTGTCTAAGATTGCAACCAATGATCGTCATGGTGAGAATTCTCCTTACTTTGATGGGTGGAAGGCATATGATAACAACCCATATCACCCTATTGATATTCGCGAAGGAGTAATACAGATGGGTCTCGCAGAAAATCAGGTTTGATGGATAATTTTATACTTAATTTTGCTTTTATCTCACATAAGCTTCTTTTATAATCTACCAACTACAGTATGTCATAGGAAAGAAAAAAAGAGTCAAACAGCTGTGTGCCTGGTAGAGAATTAGAGTGGAGCACACGTTGGGATAGAGGAATTTTATTCTTCCTCACTAAAAATGCACATTAATTAACATCCAGAGTTATATATGTATGTATTTCAGCTTTGCTTTGATTTGATTCAAAAGTGGATTAGGAGAAATCCTAAAGCTTCCATTTGCACCGCTGAAGGAGTTCACGAATTCAAGAATATTGCTGTCTTCCAGGACTATCATGGCTTCAAGGAGTTTAGACAAGTATGAATTTATTGTTTGTAGAATGATTAAAGTATTGGGGTTAGGAAAATTAGATAAAATAGAAAAATGTGGATGTAGAGCTGGCATATATACATATACACACATATTTGATATATTACTTCTTTTTTGATACATATTTGATATGTTACTTCTTCTTTTTTGATACATATTTGATATATTTGATATATTACTGACAATTAGAAGAAAATGTGTGAATTATTTCCAGGCTATAGCAAACTTTATGGGTAAAGCTAAAGCAAGAGGTGGTAGGGTCACATTTGATCCAATCCGCATAGTCATGAGTGGTGAAGCTACCGGAGCAAACGAGACAGTCATGTTTTGCTTGGCCAATCCTGGCGATGCTTTCCTTGTACCTGATTTTCTGCGAGACCCATCTGGATAACTCCTTCACGATTATCAATAGAGTGATATGGGTTTTTATCATATGCCTTCCACCCATCAAAGTAAGGAGAATTCTCACCATGACGATCATTGGTTGCAATCTTAGACAAAAGTTGCTGATTCTTACTCAAAGCCATATCTTCAATAATATTGTTTCTTTTTTGAGATTCCAATATTATTGTTTCTTAAAGCTCACTTGCTAAATCTCTATGAATAATATGGATATTGTCTAGCAATGTAGTAGTAGTGAGTGACAAACTACGAGATAAAAGCAATTGTTTATAGGTGAGAAAGGAGATGGAAAAAGATAGAGAAGTCCATTTCAAACTACGAACGCTTGAAAAAAAGGTAGCGTAGAAGAGCCTTTTAGTATTGGTATTGGTCAACAAGCAGCGTAATTGCTTGCGTGTTACTCATGATATCAATGTGAAAAGGAGAATCTTCATTCTTGGTCTTTGAAGTCTTCTTCCGCATTTAAGAGAGTTGGATTCTATAAATTCATATAGAAGGAAGCTGTTTATCTAAGAATGATTACTTTATCCATGTAAAACAATCAGACATGACAATTCAATAATATGGAATAGATGTATGTTACTGTAGAAGGATAGTAACTCTCAACCATTTTATGCCCTTTGATTTTGTCATTTGTTTTTATTTATTTTATGAAATTGGTCTATTTCTCTATGTTTATATTTCATATAAGCGTCCAGTTAATATATGCCCTTAGGGTATATATTAACAAATTTATTTTTGAAAAAATTTTATCGGGAATTAAAAAAACTATCAAAATTTTTTCAATTTTCGATAAATTTTTTTACAAAAATAGTATACTATTGTGTAACCTTAAAGCACACGTTAGTACAATCCTTCATATAATTTTATTTATAAGAATATAAAATAAATAATTTTTTTAATATTTAAATATAAAAGGCTTACCAATTTTGATTTCTCCAAAAAGTACAGGCACCTGCATTCTTTGTCACTTGACTTGTGGAACACTTGTGCTTCCTTCAATCATGCAAAAAATCCCTATTTTATCCATATGCACGCACAGCACAGCGTTACATTCCAATCTTTTAGGGTAGGATGTGACTTTTACCTTCTGTATGTCTGACAAAAATTAAAAGATTAACTTATTTTATTATTTAATTTATTTTTTTAATTATTTATAAGTTTTATTGTACTTTTTAGTATTATTTATAAATCCTATTGTACTATTTCAACTAACTTTTACTTTTATTTGCAGTACTTTTAACAAAAAGTTTTCAATTTTAGCCAAATAAGCAAATCCCAAACAGATGCTCAAAAATAATATTAAGCTTAATTTTTTCAAGTGATTATTTTAATTTTTTTTAACTAAATTTAAATATATTGAATTTAATTATTATTATGTGTTTGAATTCAACCAAAATTCCTAAAGTTTACCATTGCATATAAATAATTGTACCTAAATCCAAAAAAATGATTTGCTTTTATATCAATAAAACAATTCAATGGCATTAAATGGCTGTATCATGGCTAGATGCCAAAGTCTACTCCGTTGATTAAAGTTTGATCATTACTACAATGACTTTTGCACACATTATCTTCAGCAATTTTCAATTTAGCATGCAATGGAGAAGCTAATATCATTAAAACCAATCACAATTATATATATATATATATATATATGATTTGGAATCTAATTAGATCTAGACTCTTCAATTTTTACACCCAATAATTCACTTACTATAAAAATTAAAAAATTAGACGAGTACATGGTACAAAATTGAACTTCAATAAAATTCAATTTAGAATCTAATTGAATTCTAAATTGAATTTAGACTCTTTGATTTTTACATCTAATAATTCACTTGATATAAAAATTATAAAATTAGATGAGACACATGCCGCAAAATCAGACATGATTTAGAATCTAATTGGATCTAAATTCTTTAGTTGTTGCACCCAATAATTCACTTGCCACAAAAATTAAAAAATTAGATAGGGCGCATGGCACAAAATTGAACTTCAATTAAAATTCAATTTAGAATCTAATTAAATTTAAACTCTTTGATTTTTTAACCTAATAATTCACTTGACACATAAATTTAAAATTAGATAAGACATGTGGCACAAAATTAGACTTCAATTTACAATTTAATTGTATTTTCTCTCAGTTTCACCTACTATTATTATTATTATTATTATTATTATTATTATTATTATTATTATTATTATTATTATTATTATTATTATTATTATTATTATTATTATATATAGATTTCTATTTAAGAGGATTTTAAGTTGTTAAGTCGTAAACTTGAAAAATTTTACAGCCGCAAACTTTAAAAACATTCACATCAGTTTGTATAAAAATTATTGTCTATTTTAGCATAAAACTCCTTTTTTTCTATTTTACACAGCAACTTTTCCAAAATTCTAACATCAAATTATGTATTCTACGCTATCTTTTATTAAAATATTATATTTTAATTTGTCTTTTTTTTTTTTTTTCTTTATCCCATATTCTCCCTTCCCCTCCACCAAACAATGTCAGTCATCACCAAACAACATCAGCTACTAAATCCAACCTAAACAACCAAATCTATGATGCCCATTTGATAGTCACAATATTTAACCCCATTTGTTTAGCTAACAAAACAAAATTTTCACAACAATAAATCAATCAAAAGTAACACTTCTGAAATTGAAAATTAGACTTAGACTTATACAAATTTATCAACTCTACCCAGTATAGATACAAAGTCGAGGAGCACAACACCTTGAGGAGAAGATCAACGCTGCCCAGTAGATACACAAACCCAAAAGCGAAAATCAAACCGCACATCAAAGATCTAGTCTAGTTGGCGCTACCAAGAAAAAATTAAACTAAGTTCCTAATGGAAGAAAGGCTGTGAAGGAAAAAATTGATTGGGAGGGAAGTTCTAGAGAGAGAGAGAGAGAGTTAGGATGAGTACTAAGTAGTGAGAGATGAGAGATGATTGGGGAAAGAGAGTAGCGATGTGGGAGAGAATGAAATAATATAAAAAACTTGAAAACTAATAAAATAGTAGGACACAAAGTTGCAGTAACAGTGTATATTTACACAGTTACTATAACTCATTTGTATTTTTACAAACTTTTACACTATCTACTATGGGTTTATTTTACTAGTTAAAACTATGTAAATTTTACATTTTTTTTTCTATTATGCATCCACCAATGTGTGTGCTCTAAGTCTTAAATGTCCCAAAATATTCCTTCCCTAACTCCTTGCTCACTTATAAGTTTGGACAAAATTTAGCTACAAAATTAGTTGTAACATTAAGGTTACAATCTTACTTAATATCTTTTTATTAAAATAAATTTTGACAAATTTACCATTGGAATACATTTTCTTATTATATTTTTCATACTTGCAAAATTTCAAAAAAATTAAAGATGAATAGCTATGTCATCAATAAATTATTTAAATTGCAAGTTTTTGTAGTTTAAAATTATACATAAAATATAATCTTATAGATCATATAGTGCATAATATCTTATTTGCATAAAACTTGTATTAAGAGCATAAAAAACATAAAATTCAATGGTTAGATTTTCAAAATATGTAGTAATATTAATGATATTGAGTAAGATTATATCTTTATACTACAACCAATTTTATAGCTAATCTTTGTTTTACAAATTTTCAAATAAGAGGGACATATTCATAAAATAAAAACTCACAATTTAGAACATTCTACTAAACTCACTTGTCATCAATTTACAATCTCCTTATCTCTTATCTTGTTCGAAATTTAAACAGACACACCCTATTTTCTTCCTCATCCCTTATCATTTATTTAAGAGAAGCACCACCACCACCAGCTTTATTTTAGATTCATTCACATACTTGAGAGTTGAGATTCCAACCCATAAAAAGGAAAAGAAGTTATGGGTAAAAATGAAAGGGAGGAGAATGGTTTTTCTGGTCCAGAAAATCACAACCAGGAGGAGGAAGAGGAGGAGGAGAAGAAGAAGCAGCTGAAAGAGGTGCCATCATGGAGAAAGCAGCTGACAGTGAGAGCCTTTGTGGTGAGCTTTGTGTTGAGCATACTGTTCAGCTTCATAGCCATGAAATTCAATCTCACCACAGGTATTATACCTTCTCTCAGTGTCTCTGCTGGACTCTTGGGCTTCTTCTTCGTCAAGACTTGGACCAAGTCTGGCCTTTTGAGACAGCCCAAATACAAGGCAAGAAAACACTGTTATATTCTTCTTCTTCCCCATTTATTTCTAATTTTTCCTTTTTAATTGTGACATATCTATATGCTAAGCATAAATCTGACTTTTACTTTGCTAGTCATCTAACAAAGATCAATCTTGTCATCTAAATTTTAAGTTAGTGTTTGAGAATTATCAACATAGATAGAAAATACAACTATCTTCCTTTTTATAAGTCAAAACTGTCACTTCAGGCAGACTCTATCATACTTATCAGTATCAGGAATCGCTGGACGGCATTAGAGCCTCACATATCACTGATATTTGGACATATTTTGATTTTATATAATTAAGGAGTCAAAAAAATCGGCTACTCTAAAGTCCTTTTTTTTTAAGCTCCATAATTGTCCGGTTTTATCTTGTCTCTTTTCATAGGATGATGCATGTGGACAGTGAAATGGAACATGCTTCCATAATCTTACCTCCAAATCATGCACAAAAAACTAAATTGTTTTGTAACTTAGAAGAAAGATTCCAGTTCACCCATTAACAAACAAATAAATAAAATAAGAAGAGCATATGGAAAAACTATGATAAAATGAGGGGGAGAAAAAAATTTAAGTAGGATAAAGCATGTAATCTTCCTTTGCACATACTCTTAGAAGTTTCATTGTTATCCATAGGCCATTTTAGTCCTTATCTTGGTTCCCACTGACCATGAACTTGTATTTGTGGTTTGAGAGACATGCAGAAGTTAGTTGCTACTCTATTTTTTCTTTTTTGGTAAATAACTGAATTGTATTAGAAAACAAAACAAAGTAATACAGGGGGGAATCCATATGCAAAGCTTTCCAAAATCTGGGAGCTCAGGAGGGGTTCACGACAGAGTCAGCAAAAGAGTTTGTTACTGCCCACTTACACAAGGCGTGAGCCAAAACATCCCTAAGGACCCAAACAAAAATACAACACCCAAAAGAATGTGAGAGTGTGTACCTCCTAAAATAAAAAAGACAATAAAATTTTTTGAATCACCCTCAAAAATTACTCTGGGGAAGTACAAACATATTGCTCTTTTATAGTTGAAGAGCTTTGTAAGAAACACCTATCACTCTTTCATGACAAGTAGTACATTCTAATACACTTTTTTTCCCCTTTTGCATTTTTCATTTCCACATTAAGATGTGCTTTCTTTTAAGTCTTAACATGTAAAATATATCCTGCGCTAATCAAAATTATTTTTATAATATACAAAGAACTGAAATTTTTAACTTCAGTGAAAGTGAGGGTGTAAATGAGGCTAGTTAAATATATCATTGGGATGTTTTGGCTATGTGATTTCCCCTTATGATTTCCCCTTGTGTGTTTTGGCTATTTTACAAGGCCTTTGATGACCTTGGGCAACCTGGAAGTCAATACCCTGCTCCTTTTGCTGTTGTGTACCGCAACATGGTTTTGTTGGGTAAAGGGCTTCTCAAGTCTGCCAAAGAATTGCCTTCTACTCTGTTATGTGTTCTTTGGTGCAGCCATTCTGATCAATTTGATTAAAGATTTGGTGGGTAAAAAGTGGGGACGGTTCATTCCACTTCCAATGGCAATGGCAATACCTTTCCATATAGGATCATATTTTGCCATTGATATGTGTGTTGGAAGCTTAATATTGTTTGTGTGGGAAAAAATAAACAAGGCCAAGGCAGAGATGCTTTAGCACCTGCGGTAGCCTCTGGTTTGATATGTGGGGATGGGATATGGACTTTGCCTGAATCTATCCTTGCTCTGGCTGGGGTTAAGCCATCAATTTGTATGAAGTTTCTGGCAAGAGGGAATAATGCTAAGGTTGACGCATTCTTAGGATCATAGGGCTAAGTTTAGTATACAAGAAATGAATGTGAAGTCAACCTGATGCATCCAAGGACTCGTAAAATAACACCGAATTGTTTTTTAGCTTTAATTTCTGGTGTGGAGACAGGAATAGGTATAGCAAAGCAGCCATAAATGTGATTATAAGATTATGTATGTTTTTACCAGACTTTATTACAAGTAATAACTTGCATGTTTTTTACCCATAACAGTCAGTAATAACTTGCAACTTAGGATTTGTTGTAAAGTTACTGTAAAAATATTATAAATATAGCATTTTCTTTTATTTTATGCTTCATCAATTATGATATCCCAAATGTTTGGTTTTTTTTTTTTTTTTTTGAAATTTTATAAGATGTTAAACATGTATAATTTCTAACTAACAAATTTTTTGTATAGTTTTTTTTTTTAGAAGAAAGTTTTCATGTAGTTGATTCCCTTTCTATGCATAGGTAACCCATAAACCTTTGGTTTGCTTTATTTACAAATTTCACCTCCACAAAGAACATAGATTTATTTCAAATTTGCTTTCTTTCTATTCAAATAATCTATCTATCTATCTATCTATCTATATATATGTGTATATATATATATATAACCGAAACTTTTGACTTTTTTTTTGCCTCTCTAGAGCTTACCACATCATTATCATTTTATAATTTTTTGACAAAATTGTATTTTAGAATTTTTTTTAGTCTTATCTTCTTCTCCTATAATTTCTAAATTGATAAAAATCTTAATTTGATTACAATCCAAATTTTACTACAATTTATTTGTCCATATACCTATCAAATTCTATTTCTTTCTTTTAGATAAATAATAAAACAAAAGCAGCCATCGAACACCTTTATGGTCTTTTTTAGTTATTTAAAATATGCATCCTATATGGTTGATACCTATGCAATACATATGGGAAACTATTCAAAATTCTATTACAATTTATTTGTTCATATCCTATCAAATTCTTTTTTCTTTTTTTTCTTTTTTGGATAAATAATAAAACAAAAGCAGCCACTGTCCACCATTACAGTTTTTTTTTTAATATAAAATATGCATCCTACTAGGTTGATACCTATATAATACCTATTGAAAACTATTTTAAATTATAAAAGAACTTTTTTATTAACTTTTAATTAATAGTTTTTTCATATAGGACACTCTATTTATTTTTTAAGATATATGTGATTTTAAATTAAACTATCTCGTGGATAGTATGGATTAGAAACTAATAATAAATAAAAACATGCCAAAATGTGATATACAAATTCAAAAAAAAAAAAAAGGGACAATATCTGTATTGGTTTTATAGACTAGTGTTAAAGTCAATCCAGTCCCAACACACAACTTGCATTACCTAGTGATCTGTGTTCATGCATTTCCCTACGTTTCTCCAGCTGAAACGATTGTATCACTGGCGTTTCTGGTTGTTAGGGCTGTTAATAGTTTCTAATGTAAAGGTAAAAGTTGCAAGTTGTGCAGTTAAGCATAGCTCTTATATATAAAATTTTATATATATATATATATATATATATATATTTGTACTGAGATGAATTAATTCAATAAAACTCAGATCGATTAATTGATCCTTAATTTTTTTATTTAAGGGTCCGTTTTGACTGAACTTATTGTTGAAAACACTGTAGCAAAATAACTTTTAAATGTGTGAATAGTGCTATGTGACCCATTTTTAATATTTTTTTTCTGAATAAAGTGCTTGTAGGTCCCATGAATAGTGCGTAAACAATGCTGAACAGTAACTTTGTCTCCCGCACAATGTAATCACGTGCATCAATAGTACCCATTACTATTCATAAGTGCTGAAGAAAAAAAAAAAAAAAAAAGAAGGAGAAAACGCAAACATGACAACCAAAACGTGAATCCAAACGGACACTAAATCTCTCTTCCTACTTAGTTTCCTTTTCTCTTCATTCCCCAAATGCTCTTAGTTCTCTTTTTATAACCCAAAACCTTTTAATTTACCCTCAGTTAATTTCTAGTACATTGTATTCGACTCAATTATTCATTAACCTTGGAAACAAACATGGTTAATAAACAAGACTATAACTTCCCAAGTCTTGTGAAAGCTCCTAGCAAAGACCAAAAGACTTGAAAACGAAATACGACTATTCTTACTAAAAGATTTTAATGACCCTTGAAAATGTGTGGTTTAGATTAGTAGACTTACTATAAACATTTCACAAGTCTTTGGTCATTGTTTGGACCCCAAAGACTTTGGAAAGCTGTAGTCTTGGAATTTTGGACTGTATAATAACTGGTTGATGCTGATTGCAGAGTTGCAATCTGGACACGTAGGAGTAGCAATCAGGCTATCCTTTTCCAAGTCCCTCTATTAACCAATGCTAGACTGAACATTTGGCAATCACATTTTCAGGTTAGTTTTAACTTTTATATCATCTATTTCTTTTTCTTCAAAGATATATATGGATTACACCGCACAATATATTTTAATTGGATGTAAATTTTGAAAAATTCAACATTGCATTACATAATATTATCTTCTTATAGTTTCCATACTTGTAAAATTTCAAAGTAATCAAAGATTACCAGTCATATCATTAATTAATTTTTTAAATTCAAGTCTTTGTAATTTAAAATAATCATAAAATGATTATAAAAAATATATAAATAATGCATAAAATTTGAGTTTATGGATTGAATGGTAAATAACATTTAATTGATATAAAAATTAGTATGTATGTTAAGAACATATAAATCTGTAAAACATGTAATCTAACAGTGAAATTTTCAAAATATAAATTCAATAACAATGATTGGTCTGAAAGGCCAACAAAAAATTCATTTATTTATGACCATGTTATTTAAAGTTAAATTACGTGTTACATGAGTACATTCTCTAAATTATTCATTCATTCATTCAATTTGGGTGGGTTTTCACCAAATCTTTGGTAATTGTTCGAAACATGCAAAGACTTGGAGAGTTATAGTCTTTAAAATTTTGGACTAAGGAAGACTTGGCTGAAGGCTCGACAGTTGGAGAATTGTTGGGGATTAGTTACATTAGGGTGTAATCGGACTACTTAAGTCCATTTGGATCTAATCAGTCAATTCGATCCAAATTAGTCTATTTTAGTCTAGTCATCCCATTTGGTCTACTTCGGTCCTAAGACCTAGGATAAAATTAAATAGCATTGCTAGCGGTGGACCCAAACCTTGTCCCCATAAATGCCAACTTTTTCTTCAGGCTCGCAATCTTGATAAGAACAACAACCTCAATTGTTGGACTCTAAGTTCATAGTGAAATAATTCAATAATAAAGCACCGCCACCAGCTTTATTTTAGATTCACATGCTTGAGAGTAGAGATTCTAACCCATAGTCTCTCTTTTTATAAAGGAAAAGAAGTAATGGGTAAAAATGAGAGGGAGGAGAATGATTCCAGAAAATCACAACCAAGAGGAGGAGGAGGAGGAGGAGAAGAAGCATCTGAAAGAAGAAAAGCATTCCGTGGAGAGGATATTTGAGAACCCAGAGGTGCCATCATGGAGAAAGCAGTTGACAGTGAGAGCCTTTGTGGTGAGCTTTGTGTTGAGCATCTGTTTCAAAAAATGACTAAAATACCCCCTGAAACCTAGAAAATAACCAAAATACCCTAAAAACCTAAAAAAAAATTGCCAAAATACTCCCAAAACTCAAAAAATTACCAAAATACCCCCAAAACCAAAAAATGACCAAAATACCCCCGAAACTTTAAAATGATCAAAATACTCCCAAAATCCAAAAAATGACCAAAATGCCCACCAAAACCCATAAAATGACCAAAATGAATTAGGGAGAGCACGCCTGTTCTCCCCATTGGGAGCACTACTAGGAAGAGGTTTGCTTCATCAGGTCCAACTAGGGAGAACACGCCTGTTCTCACTTGGATTGGAAGCCTTAGGGTCCGTTTGGTTGGGAGCATGGAAAAGTGAAAGAATAGAAAATAGAGTGAGGATGGAAAAGTGAAAGGATAGAAAAGTTTTTAGTTTTCCTCAGTTGTGTTTGGTTGAGAGGGTGGAAAAGTAGAAAAGTTTTTAGGGTCCGTTTGGATGCAGCTGAAACTGAAAACTGAAAAACACTGTAGCAAAATAATTTTTTAATGTGTAAATAGTATTGTGGGACCCATTTTTAATAAAAAAGTTGTTAAAAATTGAAATTTGTGGGGCCATGAACAGTGCACGGTGTGCACTGTTCACAAATAAAGTCAAATCTGTCAGTCTGCAAAATAATAAAAAAGTAAAAAAAAAATAAAAAACGCACAACGTGCGTTTGGGAAGCGCAAAACGCGCTTCCCAAACGCCCTCTTAGTTTTCCTCAGTTGTGTTTGGTTGAGAGGGTGGAAAAGTAGAAAGATGGAAAACTTTTTGATTTGGTTGAAAATAAAGTTTGTATAAATTTACCATCATGTCCCTCTTAAATTAAAGAGAAAGTAATACATTATACTTAAAAAAAATTTGTGTATAGATGAAAGTAAACGTTTCAAAAAAATAGTATAAGAAATCATCAAAAGTGTTTTCTTAAAAAATAATAAAAATAAAAATTAAGATAAAAAAAAAAAAAAAGAAATGAAGAACCCACCTGACCAAAAAAAAAGAAAGAAAAAAGAAAAATAAAATAAAAAAGCAAAAAATAAAAAACCAACATTACGTTGAAAAGTCAAAATAGAAAAAAAAAAAAAAAAAAAAAAACAAACAAACAAACAAAAAAAAAAGCCTAACGCCACAGTACAAAACGTGATGTTAAAAAAAAAAAATCAAAAAAGTGAGGGTAGTTTTGTCAAAAAAAATTTCACTTTTCACTCCAATTTTCTCTCCAATTTGGAGAGATTGTATTTTGAAGGAGGAGGAGAGAAAACTTGTGGGCCCCACCACTTTTTTCTTCCCCTCCCCCTCTCAACCAAACAACGAAAAATGCCATTTTCTACCCTATTTTCCTCTCTCTATTTTTCATCTTACCTGTTTTCACCCCAATCAAACACACCCTAAGGAGTGACTGACTTTCACGTGACTTGTTGAGCGGGCTTGCATCGGTTTCACTTAAGTTGGCACGTGATCCTGGTGCCACATCATTCGAACCAACTCCCCCAACTCGGCATAATTCCTCATCATTATCACTTAATACGTTTTCAAATGAGTTAGGAGACTTGATTACCTCATCAATCACGAAATTAACGGATACAATCTCTCCAAACTATGCTACTTTCTTGTTTTTATATTATTACAAAAATTTGAACAATATTATTTCTGAAATAATTAAATGGATTATTTAGAAGTCAGTTTTTTGTGTGATGGCAATCTCTCTTTCCACTAAAGCTAACAATTTACTTACTGGTTTTAGTCGAAAAGCAGTCATTAAGAAAGAGAGAATATAGAGTAGGGTAGGAACTTTAATTTGTTCATTGAATAATATGAGTTAAATGGATTTTAAGTAACGAAGGGTTTTGAGAATATGTGTGGGCAAAATCATTGAATTAATAAATTTAGGTGAAAATGGGCAAATGCCCATTTCGGAAAAAAAAAAATAAATAAAAAAATAAAAATAAAAAAATAAAGGGGCAAATGCCCCATTTTCTAAACTAATTAGGAAAATGTCCCTCTTTTGAAACTTGATTTTATCAAAACAAAGTTTTTAAAAAAAAAATTTTGGAGCCCTATAATGACGTTTTAAGGATCCTATAATGACGTTTTAAAGACCTGTAACAGCGTTTTGTAACTCGACCATTATGAATTCAAGTTCCATGCAAGTTTTTCTTCTTTTTTTTATAAAACACCACTATAAGTGATAAAAATGTTACTATATGCTCTTTAAAACGTCGTTATAGGGCTTAACTCAATTTTGAGAAAATCGAGTTTCGAAAGAAGGATATTTCCTTAATTAGTTTGGAAAATATGGCATAATGTTGTTTTTTTTTTACACAAAAAGGACATTTGCCTATTTTGGCCAATAAATTTATTGCGCACTTGACCAATGGCTAAAATCCTTGAATCAGATTATATTCTTCTTCTTCCCCATTTATTTTTATTTTTTTCCTTTTTAATTATGACATATCTTTATGCTAAGCATAAATCTGATTTTACTTTGTTAGTCATAGTAACTGTGCCAATTGCCAAAGAGTCATTCTTGTCATCCAGATAGAAAATACGACTATCTTCCTTTTCATAAGTCAAACATTTTTTGCCTGTCACTTTTAGGCTGACGTACTTTATCAGACTTATCAGTAAAGAATCGCTGGACGGGATTGGAGCCTCACATATCACTGATTTTTGGACATATTTTGATTTTATTTAATCAAGGAGTCAAAAGAGTCGGCAGCAACCTTTTAAAAAAAATTGATGATTCCTAGGAAAAACAAACGCATATCATCAAACCTTTCCTTTT
The DNA here is from genome assembly GCA_032878915.1 of Castanopsis chinensis. Taxonomy (NCBI): domain Eukaryota; kingdom Viridiplantae; phylum Streptophyta; class Magnoliopsida; order Fagales; family Fagaceae; genus Castanopsis; species Castanopsis chinensis. The sequence continues at coordinate 1,432,399 of JAVQMG010000064.1, forward strand.
GCACTCCTAAAAGAGAATATTTTAGTGGGTCTAATTATATAGTTTAATCGATGAAATCTCTAATCATAGAGCAAACCTCATAGTTTCAAATCTTATTATCTCATATAAAAAATAAATAGAAAGGGTGAATATTGTGGTCCATCCTAGCCAAAATATCTCTATTAGTTGTGATGAAGGGGAAAAAAAGTTCCACCCATCATAGTAATAAATATTGAAGTGTGCCAATGTGTTTCTACTAGTTTTGGTAAAAGGAAAGCAACTGAAAGTTTAGTTTTATCTTATGTAATAATGTGCTACCAACATATAGTATAGTATTATATAGAACAAGTGGAATGAAAGTTCTTTTTTTTTAATAGGCTCCATAATTGTCCGGTTTTATCTTGTCTTTTTTCATAGGATGATGCATGTGGACAGTGAAATGGCACATGCTTCCATAATCTTACCTCCAAATTAATCATGCACAAAAAACTAAGTTGTTTTGTAACGTAGAAGAAAGATTCCAGTTCACCCACACGCAAACAAATAAATAAAATAAGAAGAGCATATGGAAAAACTATGATAAAATGAAGAGAGAAAAAAATTTAAATAGGAAAAAGCATGTAATCTTCCTTTGCACATATTCTTAAAAGGTTCATTGTTATCCATAGGCCATGTTAGTCCTCATCTTGGTTTCCACTGACCATGATCTTGTATTTGTGGTTTGAGAGACAGGCAGAAGTTATTTGCTACTCTCTTTTTTTTTTTTTTTTTTTTGGTATAATAACTGAATTGTATTAGAAAACAAAACAAAGTAATACAGTGGGGAATCCATACGCAAAGCTTTCCAAAATCTGGGAGGAGGGGTTCATGACAAAGCCAGCAAAAGAGTTTGTCGCCGCGCATTTACACAAGGCATGAGCCAATACATCCAAAAATAAAATTTGTGTCAATAACCTATGTAATATACGAGATTTAATTTTTCCTTCTATTTTTTTTCTTGTACAAAGATTTGTTTAACTTGTCCAAATATCATCTGGAAAGTGGAGTGTTGCACCAAAACTCCAAGTTTTGTTGTGTCAAGTTTCTAAACATGTTTCGTGATGAAAATATGACCCAATTTATACGATGAACAAAAATTATATATTTTGTATTAGTCGCTAACCCATGCCATGCACGAGATAGTTAAATAAAAAATTAAAAATACTTATTTTGCATAAAGGTTTATGATTTAGATTTAAAAAATTTATAACTTGAAAATAAATGAAAATGGGTAATTTTTTGTTCAATACAATGGTTTAGAAAAATTCTTTTTCTTTCATATTATTGGTTCTACATAACACATTCCGACATGGGCTATTCTATGGTGATGACTTCACATAATGCTCAACTGCAATTAAATCTACCATCTACCGTCACTCTAATCTATGTTATCTTAATAGTAGATCTACAAATTGCATTCTCATATTCTTAGAATTTGTCACATCATTATTATTATCTATATATAATATAAAACTGAAATTTTTTATTTTTTTAGATACTTACATTAGAATTAGGATTAAAAAATTATTATAATTTTTTTTAATTAGACCTCATGTTAGAATATTTTTTATTAAAAAGGAATCACTTTAGGTTTCAAAAAAAAATAGTGAAAGATTCATGTTAAAAAAAAAAAAAAAAAACTTTAGGATTAAGGAAAAAAGAGAGAAACTCCTGTTAGGACTTTCTCACTATTTAGTTTAAAAAATTAAAATTTTTTTATAAATTAAAATGATGATGTCATGTTAGAATTTTTTTTTTTTTTTTTTAAAGACTCATTTTAGGTTTGAAAAAAGGAAAAAAGAAATATTCACGTAAAAAAAAAAAAAAAAAAACTTTAGGATTAAGGAAAAAATAGAGAGACACTTGTTAGGACTCTCATACTATTTAGTTTAAAAAATTAAAATTAAAAAAAAAAACTTTAGAATTAAGGAAAAAAGAGAGAGACTCCTGTTAGGACTCTCTCACTATTTAATTTTAAAAAAAATTAAATTTTTTTTATAAATTAAAATGATGACGTGGAAAATTGTGGGAGTTTCTATAATGCCCCAAAATCATAAATAATAAAAGTCTATTCAATCTAAATAATCCATAAAAAATATTAAATAAAAGAAACCAGCAACCTGAAAATCTCATCACAAATGTCAGAGGTCTAATCCACCAAAGACAAAATATCCTCAAAACAATTCTCCAATACAATGTTTATTGCCATAAAAATAATAATAAAATCCTCAATTCTACAAAATAATTCATAACAGTTGTCTTCCAAGAATCTCTACTCCAATAATCCCTCTAATGTATCTGTAAAGGGAAACAAAAGAGAAATGAGATAACTCAATAAGTGGAATTCACTAACATTGGGGTGTGAGAACAAACCTTTCAAATTAATAATTCTTACAACAAATTCATAACTTGTAACTCACCAATATTTTATCATCAAATATTTCATATAAAAAAATATTTTTATATTGTGAGCCATCATAATACATATACCAATACCATCATATAAATAATTTCCTAAGTTTTTCTTGTAGTCAACATTTACGCCCCGTTGACAGGGTTGTGCTGTTCCCTTTTAGGACTAGAACCTCATTTACATCCCTTTTCTTAAGGATGGTTCCTTTGAAACTTAAAAATGTACTCCCTTACTAAGAAACTTCCTTTTTGGATCCTCAATAATGTACTCTTTTGCTAAGGAGCTATCAAATGTGCACTGTCTCCTTTTCTGGGACCGTCACTTGCTAAAGACTAGTTGCAGTATGATTGTCTTTTGCTAATGACTAAATAAAATACTGAGTTTTTAATCACAACTTGCCATAGGTTTTCAAAACATATTCAATATGCTCACAAAAATAATCCACTCATAATTTTCAAAAATATAAAAATGTATTCACACATACAAGTTTAAATAAGTTTAAGTTGTCCCACAAGTTTTTCATAAAACGAATAATCAATGTGCACATCAAACATTTATAAAATATCAATTTATATATAGAATATCAACATATTTCTTAAAAAAAAAAAATAGTTTAATAATCAACGTTTTGGGAAAACTCCCAAAATTAGTAAACACCATTTACCTTTTAGTTGCAAAAATAAAAGAAATCAACCACCCTTGAGTCACAATAAATCAGTAGAATTAAGACCTAGCAACACCAAAAATATGTCTATCAATACAAAATTTTCCCACTGAACAATCTGTTTTCACATTTAAATAGCTTAATCTATCAACATTAAAGCCTACAAAGGTGTTTAGTTTCCTTGAAATACTCTTTAGCCATGTCAGATTTTGGGCTTACAATTACTGTTGCATAATCATATCTTTTTTGGTCTACCTAATCAGATTTTGGCTAAAAAATATTACTGCATAATCAGATTTTTGGGCTTAAAAGTTGCTACATACAGCAGTGGCTTAAAGATGATAATTAGTGTCACTAGGTGCAGAGGTAGGTATCTAATAACATAATGCAGCCTTTTTCCATTAATATAATCCTAATTATGCATGAAAATTTAATATGGCAGGAAGATGGACATGTGATCAACCTAATATATACCTTAATTTATCGATCCAATTGCCTACTAATCCTTGATGCCGCTGGACTAGGATTTAGACTTGTTTTTGAACATTAGCAGGTGCGTGAATGACTGATTATGAACTTAGATAGTGTTGGGCTTTGTGGAGCCTAGTTTGTGTTTGATCCAGTTGATGACTCGACCCGACCCGACCCGACCCGACCCGAATAATATTGCGTGGTTTTTAATGGGAGATTTTCTGAGGCTTACTCCATGAAGCGGAAGCTTGGGCCGACAGGCCCTTGGGTAATCATTTCAAACTAAGCAAAGAACAGTCACCGAAGACAGAAGAAGAAAGGGGCTATATGAGTAAGGTGCCCTATGCCTCAGCTATTGGCAGCTTGATGTATGCTATGATGTGTACAAGGCCAGACATTGCACATGCAGTGGGAGTTGTAAGCAGATTCATGAGTAGACTAGGAAAGCAGCATTAGGAGGCAGTCAAGTGGATTATGAGATATCTGAGGGGTTCATCAGCTACATATCTTTGCTTTACAGGTGCAAATTTGAAACTACAGGGTTATGTAGATGCTGATTTTGCTGGTGATATTGATAGTAGAAAGAATACTTGGGTTTGTATTTACTCTGGGTGGTACAGCTATATCTTGGGCCTCAAATTTGCAAAATATTGTTACTTTGTCTACTACAGAAGCTGAGTATATTGCAGCAACTAAAGCTGGGAAGGAAATGATTTGGTTGCATGGTTTCTTAGATACATTGGGTAAGAAGCAAGAGATGGGCATTCTACATAGTAACAATCAGAGTGCAATTTTCGTTGCTAAAAATTCGGCTTTTCATTCAAAGTCGAAGCATATACAAAAAAAAAATATCACTTTATCCGGTACCTTATTGAAGATAAGCTAGTAATACTTGAGAAGATTTGTGGATCTAAGAACCCGACAGACATGTTGACTAAGGGTGTCACTATTGAGAAGCTGAAGCTGTGTGCAGCTTCAGTTGGCCTTCTAACTTGAGGACGGGAGGATGAGTTGCAGGGATGAGGGGTTGTGTTTGGAAGATAGCGGCTGATGTTGGTAATTGAACTAGTCTCCAAGTGGGAGATTTGTTGGGCTTTATGGAGCCTAGTTTGTATTTGATCTAGTTGACAATCCCGACAAGCCACAAATGCGTTGACCCCTTATGATAAATTAGATTGATTAATTACCCTAGTTATTAGTTAATCAAATTAACATGCGATATCACGTGGCAGCATAAACAAATCACCAAAACTAAGTTATGCAGCGGAATATAAATGACACGGTGATTTGTTTACGAATGGTGAAAACCTTACGGCAAAAATCCCACCGGGTGATTTAAGGTCACCACTCCCGAAACTCCACTATTATCACAACAAGCGATTACAAGTAAGGAATCTCAAGTACCTTACCAACCTACAGTTGAACCCTTACCCCAATACCCAATTGGACTTACCCAATTGGACTTGCTTTGTAGTGACAGTTTCTCCTTTCAATGCACGGTTCCCAAGTACGTGACTAACTAGATGCGCGGATTCCAGTATGCGACTTCAAACACCAACTAGAGAGAGAGAAAATTGTTGGCTGCAAAGTTCTTCAAATCATCAGAGATGAACTAGGGCACGAACTTTGTCTTTCAGATCACAAATTGCATAAACAAGAAGTTCTCAATGCTTGTGCAACTTGCATCATCTTTTACGGCCCTTAAAACAATCCTTTTATATATGTCTAGGGTTAGGAGAAAAGAAGTCCCAAAGACATATTCACGGATTGGATTTGAAACAGAACTGAAAATCTGTTTTCTTTAATTCTCGACAGATGGAGGTGTCGAGGATCTGTCGAGAAGTTGTCGAGGCTCAGGGCAAAACAGCTTCTTAAAGCTCGATAGATGCACGTGTCGAGGTAGGTGTCGAGCTTTAGTAACTTGCACTTCCTTGCTTGTTTCTTGGACAGACTTTGATGGCTTCAACACTGAATCTTGAAACACTATTTCTTGAGGTGTTAAACACATCCTAGATCTACCCAATTACAAGTAAAGTGCGTTTTGTCTAAGGATAAGCCAATTTCATAAAATAGCGACATATGTTCACAAACTTGAACTACATATGTCCTAACAGATCCGACCCGACCCGACCCGAATAATGTTAGGTGGTTTTTAATGGAAGATTTTCTGAGGCTTAGTCCATGGAACGGAGGCTTAGGGCGTCAGGCCTAAGCCGGAGCGCTCATGGACAAGCCTTTTAGGGGTCCAAGGGCAACGCCTTCGAGAAATTTTTTTTTGGCCCGTTTTGTAACGCATTGTGATCCTGTGCGCAGGAGATAAAAAACGTAGTTTTGTCATTAGGGTTTGGTTGTTGTTGCCGTTCTTGAGAGATTGAAACACTGTAGCCGCACTTTGTATTTTTCCCTAATAATAGTGAAATCTTTGCAACTCCGTGGACGTAGGCAAATTGCAGAACCACGTAAATACTGTCTTGTGCATCTGATTATTTTTCTTTGGCGTGTGTTTTCTCTATATTTTGTTTCTCACAAGTTTAGGAATTCGTGAAAATTCCCTACAGATAGATAGTGCAATCATATAGTAAACCCTAAGCAGCTTTTTCTCATTAGCATGGTGACAAACTAATTTCCTAAGTCCACGCCTAACCGCCTGTAATCGGTGCAGCACATAGAGGAAACTTAAAAATGAGAGTGTGACATGACAAGCACGTTTATCATTGCTATTCAAAGATATCTACCGCGTAAACAAGCAAAAGTGGATCATTAAATTAATGCAGCTATACTACAGTACAGTACCGCTTCATTCAAAAATTATACTATGTGGCATAAATGAACCATGTTACCGTGCCGTCCATTGTCCAATGTTTATTTGTCATGTAATGTTGACGGTCTAACAAAATGGGAATTGCGTTGTTCGTAAAAAGCAATTAAGCCTTTACTGTAATAATAAGTATAGCTAGGAAAAGAAAAGATAGCGGATGTGAATGTAATGAGAAAAACATTGAAATTGGGGAATGCAACATTGTGGGGTCCTTGAACAGTTTAAAGCATCACTTATTCTGTCATCAGGTTAATTGTTTGGCTTAATAGCAGATTTTTCTGAGCCACACAATATCTTGATTTCATCTTCTGATGTTTTTTTTTTTCAGAAAAATGTACGTACAACTATTACTGTTTGGCTTACAAGGTTTGTCTAGCCACACAATATCTTGATTTGATCTTCTGTTGTTGAAGATCAAATGATTTAAATCAAGATTATCGAGAAAAATTATAAGGTTGATTAATAAATCAATATATTGATTGTTAAAGAAACTCATGCAATTGGAGCAATCAATATATAATCTAAATTATCATTGACTTTTGTGTACTGTGCATTAAAAATATGGATTTCATTGTAATGTATTAAACTTAGAAAAGTGATATCCTGAAGTTTCTGAAATTCCTGTGTGTGATTTGGTCCAAAAAATCGCCCAGAATAAGGCACTTCAAGTCAGAGCACCAAAACCTCTCTCCCATTCTTTCAAAATTCAACCCTGGTGAATAATCTGGTTTACTCCGTGGAAACTTCACATATTGGCATATTGCCCTGCATTTTATTTTCCATGAGTGTTAAACTAGTTAAATCTCGTTCTGGACCACAAAAATTAAGTACCTAACCTGGCAACCTGGACAAGTAAAGAGGATTCATATACATGGGAAAAAAATATTCAAAGACCAAGAATGAAGTAAAATTATCTTTTCCGCGTGAAGGATTGATATCATGAGTAACACGCAAGCAATTACGCTGCTTCTACACCAATACTAACACTTAAGGCTCTTCTACTCTACCTTTTTTTCAAGCGTTTGCAGTTTGAAATGGAATTTTCTATCTTTTTCTATCTCCTCTCTCACCTATAAATAATTGCTTTTTTTCTCATACTTTGTCACTCACTACTACTACATTGTTAGAGCTTTTTATTCATAGAGCTTTAGCAAGTGAGCTTTAAGAAACAATAATATTAGAATCTCAAAAAAGAAACAATATTATTGAAGATATGGCTTCGAGTAAGAATCAACAACTTTTGTCTATGATTGCAACCAATGATCGTCATGGTGAGAATTCTCCTTACTTTGATGGGTGGAAGGCATATGATAACAACCCATATCACCCTATTGATATTCGCGAAGGAGTAATCCAGATGGGTCTCGCAGAAAATCAGGTTTGATGGATAATTTTATACTTAATTTTGCTTTTATCTCACATAAGCTTCTTTCACACACGAATGTTCCAGGTTATACTCTACCAACTACAGTATGTCATAGGAAAAAAAGAAAGAGTCAAATTGTGTGAACTGGTAGAGCATAAGGGTGGAGCACACGTTGGGATATAGGAATTTTATTCTTCCTCACTAAAAATGCACATTAATTAACATCCAGAGTTATATATGTATGTGTTTCAGCTTTGCTTTGATTTGATTATAAAGTGGATTAGGAGAAATCCTAAAGCTTCCATTTGCACCGCTGAAGGAGTTCACGAATTCAAGAATATTGCCATCTTCCAGGACTATCAAGGCTTCAAGGAGTTTAGACAACTATGAATTTATTGTTTGTAGAATGATTAAAGTATTGGGGTTAGGAAAATTAGATAAAATAGAGAAATGTGGACGTAGAGCTGGCATATATATATATATATACACACACACACACATATTTGATATATTACTGACAATTAGAAGAAAATGTGTGAATTATTTCCAGGCTGTAGCAAACTTTATGGGTAAAGCAAGAGGTGGTAGGGTCACATTTGATCCAAGCCGCATAGTCATGAGTGGTGAAGCTACCGGAGCAAACGAGACAGTCATGTTTTGCTTGGCCAATCCTGGCGATGCTTTCTTTGTACCTGATTTTCTGCGAGACCCATCTGGATAACTCCTTCACGATTATCAATAGGGTGATATGGGTTGTTATCATATGCCTTCCACCCATCAAAGTAAGGAGAATTCTCACCATGACGATCATTGGTTGCAATCTTAGACAAAAGTTGTTGATTCTTACTCAAAGCCATATCTTCAATAATATTGTTTCTTTTTTGAGATTCTAATATTATTGTTTCTTAAAGCTCACTTGCTAAAGCTCTATGAATAATACGGATATTGTCTAACAATGTAGTAGTAGTGAGGACACGCAAGCAATTGCTTGCGTGTTACACATGATATCAATGTGAAAAAGAGAATTTTACTTCATTCTTGGTCTTTGAATATTTTTGTGTTTGAATTTAACTAAAATTCTTAAAGTATACCATTGCATTTAAATAATTGTACCTAAATCCAAAAAAATAGTTTTTGCTTTTATATCAAGAAAACAATTCAATGGCATTAAATGGCTGTATGATGGCTATATGCCAAGTCTACTCCGTTGATTAACGTTTGATCATTACTACAATGACTTTTGCACACATTATCTACTGCAATTTTCAATTTAGCATGAAATGGAGAAGCTAATATCATAAGAGCATTCTATTATATATAATATGCACCAGCCCCTTGTATACCCAAGCAGTTTTTACATAATCACAATCATACTTCACTATACGAATTATATCACACTTGAATACCAAACAAAAAAAATCAATTTTTGGAGTTGAAAATAAACTTCCAACTATGGCCACCAATGTTCATTATGTGTGAGACACCATGAGAGACGTTGTTTGCAAATTTTAATAATGCCTAGCCTTTGCTCTATCAATTGCACTATTTGGACTCAAACCACAATGTAGCCAAGTATCAAAATTAGTTGGAAAAATACACCTAGGCAAATATCATTCATCCATTAATCTTTAAAAAAAACAGACAGATCTACACATGCCTAATAAGCTCTGGAAGAAATAGCTCTTTGACCTTTGTTTCTACACAAATAAATAACCCAATTTCTATTATACGAAACAATAAATTCCGTTTTGCAATCAACCATATAATAACTTTGGACTATCCTACATAAAAATCAGACAAAGACAACTATAAAATAAGCAGCATGTTTCAACAAAAAGAAATTTACTATAAGAGCTTGTACTTTATAAAATTGGTAGATGAAATGCAATACTATCACCCTTTTTTTTTCCTAGAAGAACATCCACCTCTATTTGTGTGATATACATTGGGATTGAAGGATAGCCTTCAATGAAAGGAGCAGTTTTTGTTGAGAAAATGAGAAAGAGAGAGATATAGAGACAGAGAAAGAATGAAAGCAAAATAATGAGGTAGGAAACAACGGTTTAAGGAAACTATAGATAGTTGTTACGTTGGTTTGGATTTGTACATAAGAAGTGTAGGAGTAATAGGACTCAAAAACTAAATGTATAATGGTGGCTTAAGCGTTGCGTTTGAGCAAAGAAGTGCAACATCTTTTCACGCTTTATTCCGTGTTTTTTGAAATTACATGTATATAAGATATTTGAAATTTAAAACCATATTATAGTAAAACAGGTATTGTACACTAAATAACCTGGAAATTTTAGCAAGGGGGAGATTCTTTCCAAACTTAAAATTTAAAAGTTTGGGGGACTGTGGATATAGAGCTCTAGTATGAATTTAGGAATTGATTTATGTGGAAAAACAAATCATGCCATAGTAACACATATTTATGAAATATGAATTCTTTCAAATAACTTGTGATAACTCATATTTATGAAATATGAATTCTTCAATTAACACATATTTAGGAAATATGAATTCTTCAGGAGTTTCTTCAAGCTCGAGAGATTGAGATGTTGCCTCCTCGTCCTCAGACCATACAGTAGTGGCGTCCTCCTGATCCTAATATATACAAGGTTAATTTTGATGCAGTAGTATTTCTAGCTTCAAACTTGGCAAGTGTGGGCGTGATTGTTCATGACAACAGGGGAGATCCTATTGGGGCGATATCCATGCCTGTTCCTCTTGGTCAATCTGTGGCGAAGATGGAAGCCTTGGCTTGCCAGTGGGCTGTTCAGTTCGCTTTGGAGATTGGTCTGACTCGAGTGGTGGTCGAAGGGGATTCTGCTACTGTCATAAAGGCGCTTCTTAATGGTTCGAGTCAGCTTGCCAGCTTTGGGAACATCCTTGGGAACATTAATTATATTAGTCGTGCTTGTAATTCTATTGCTGATGCGTAAGCAAAAAAGGCTAGTTCTGCTTTAGGACTTCAGGTGTGGTTAGAAGATTTACCTGATGACATTACTCCTCTTATGTTTAGAGATGTTCATTGATTTGTCATTGAATAAATTTTCCAGGCCTGGTCTGGTTTCTCAAAAAAAAAATCACAATTATATATATATATATATATATATATATATATATTTGATTTGGAATCTAATTAGATCTAGACTCTTCAATTTTTGCACTCAATAATTCACTTGTCATAAAAATTAAAAAATTAGATGGGGCACATGACACAAAATTGAACTTCAATTAAAATTCAATTTAGAATTTAACTGAATTCTAAATTGGATTTAGACTCTTTAATTTTTGCACCTAATATATATTAATACAAAAATTAAAAAAATTAGATGAGACACATGCCGCAAAATTAGACATGATTTAGAATATAATTTGATCTAGACTCTTTGGTTGTTGCACCCAATAATTCACTTGCCACAAAAATTAAAAAATTAGATGGGGTACATGGCACAAAATTAAACTTCAATTAAAATTCAATTTAGAATCTAATTGAATTTAGACAATTTGATTTTTGCACCTAATAATTCACTTGACACATAAATTTAAATTTAGATAAGACATGTGGCACAAAATTAGACTTCAATTTAGAATTTAATTATATTTTCTCTCAGTTTCACCTATTATTATATGCTAGCTTGTAACCCCATGCATATGCATGGATACACTTAAAAATATATAATAAGATACATAATATAATTCCTATATATATATAATTGAAATACTATTGATAGTCATTTTTTTATTTTGTGAACTCTTTAAAAAATTTGCAAAGATATTATTAGGTATAAAATGTAAATTGTCCATTTTTTTTATATTATTATTGTGAAACACTTTTTTTTTTTTACAATTCATTTATTCTAGATTATTTGATTTTTGTACTTAATAACTCACTTGGTTGAATATTTATGATGTGGTTCCACATTTGATTCTAAAATTAAGAAATAAAACTCTTCGAGAATAAATAATTTAGGACACATGGAGCAAAATTGAAATTCTAATTTAGAATTCTAATTTGAGTTTCTCTCAGTTTCACCTATTATTATATTTATATATATATATATATATATATAATTTTTGTGTCAAATGAATTATTTTTAACAAAAGACTTATAAATATAAAATCATTCAAACTCTTTCTTATTCTGAATTTATATATAATATTAGATATATGATTATGTTTTTTTATGATTTATTTATATTGGACTCATCTTTTTCTATTCTAAATTAACTCATTTGGTACGAAAATTAAAACACTTCAATTATATGAAACACGTGCCGTAAAATTAAACTCTAATTGAAATCCAATTTTTACATTGAACTAACCAACTTGGTTCAAAAATTTTAAAATTTTGATTAGATGGGACACGTGACTCAAAATTAGACTCTAATTGAATTTCAATTTAAAATCTAATTGGATTTTCTCTCAACTTTACTTATTATATATATATATATATATATATATATAGATGACTTATAAACTTTAATTGTTATTAGTTCTACAAAAGAAAAAAGACTCATAAATATAAAATCATTCAAAAATTATGTTTTTATAGTTTACTTATATTGGACTCCTTGTTTTTTACACTAAATTAACTCATTTGGTACAAAAAAAAAAAAAAAAAAAAAACACAGATTAGATGGGACAATTGTCACAAAATTAAGCTCTAATTGAAATCCAATTTTTACATTGAATTAACTCACTTGGCACAAAAATTTAAAAACTTAGATTAGATGGGACACGTGATACAAAATTAGACTCTAATTGAATTCCAATTGAAATCTAATTGGATTTTCTCTCAGCTTAACCTATATATTATTATATATATAGATATAGATTTCTATTTAAGGGGATTTCAAGTTGTTAAGTGTTAAACTTTAAACATTTACATCTGTAAACTTTAAAAACATTCACATCAGTTTGTATAAAAATTATTGTCTATTTTAGCATAAAACTTCTTTTTTTCTATTTTACACAGCAACTTTTCCAAAACTCCAACATCAGAATATGTATTCTACGCTATATTTTATTAAAATATTATATTTTAATGTGTCTTTTTTTTTCTTTATCCCATATTCTCCCTTCCCCTCCACCAAACAATGTCAATGATCACCAAACAACATCAGCTAATGAATCCAACCTAAACAACCAAATTAATGATGCCCATTTGATAGTCACAATATCAAACCCCATTTGTTTAGCTAACAAAACAAAAATTTCACAAAAATAAATCAACAAAAGCAACGCTTTTGAAATTGAAAATTAGACTTAGACTTATGCAAATTTATCAACACTACGTACCCAATATAGACACAAAGTCAAGCAGCACAAAATCTTGCGGAGAAGATCGGCGCCACCTAGTAGATACACAAACCCAAAAGCGAAAATCAAACCGCTCATCAAAGACTTAGACTTAGACTTAGACTTATACAAATTTATCAACACTGCCCAGTATAGACACAAAGTCGAGGAGCACAAAATCTTGCGGAGAAGATCGGCGCCGCCAATAGATGCACAAACCCAAAAGCGAAAATCAAACCACTCATCAAAGATCTAGTCTAGTTGGCGCTACCAAGAAAAAATTAGTGCTACCAAGAAAAAATTAAACTGAGTTCGTAATTGAAGAAAGGCTGTGAAGGAGAAAATTGATTGGGAGGGAAGCTCCGAAGAGAGAGAGAGAGAGATAGGATGAGTACTAATAGTGAGAGATGAGAGATGACTGGGGAAAGATAGTAGCGGTGTGGGAGAGAATGAAATAATATAAACAACATGAAAACTAATAAAATAACAAAATAATAGGATACAAAGCTACAGTATCAGTGTATATTTACATAGTTATTGTAGCTCATTTGTATTTTTACAAACTTTTACACTATCTTATGTGGGTTTATTTTAGTAGTTAAAATTGTGAAAATTTTACAAATTTATTGCAAACTTGATCTATGGCTAAAATCCTTGAATAAGATTATATTCTTATTCCTCCCCATTTACTTTGTTAGTCATAGTGACTGCCATTCTAAGCAAGTGTTTGAGAATTATCAACATAGATAGAAAATACAACTATCTTCCTTTTAGTAAGTCAAAACTGTCACTTTTAGGCAGACTCTATCATACTTATCAGCATCAGGAATCGCTGGACGGCATTAGAGCCTCACATATCACTGATTTTTGGACATATTTTGATTTTATACAATTAAGGAGTCAAAAAAATCGGCTACTCTAAAGTCTAATTGTCCGGTTTTATCTTTTCTCTTTTCATAGGATGATGCATGTGGACAGTGAAATGGCACATGCTTCCATAATCTTACCTCCAAATCATGCACAAAGAACTAAATTTTTTTGTAACTTAGAAGAAAGATTCCAGTTCACCCATAAACAAACAAACAAAATAAAATAAGAAGATCATATGGAAAAACTATGATAAAATGAGGGAAGAAAAAAATTGAAGTAGGAAAAAGCATGTAATCTTCCTTTGCACATATTCTTAAAAAGGTCCATTGTTATCCATAGGCCATTTTAGTCCTCATCTTGGTTCTCACTGTCAATGAACTTGTATTATTGGTTTGAGAGACATGCAGAAGTTAGTTGCTACTCTTTTTTTTTTTTTTTGGTAAATAACTGAATTGTATTAGAAAACAAAACAAAGTAATACAGGGGGGAATCCATACGCAAAGCTTTCCAAAATCTGGGAGCTCGGGAGGGGTTCATGACAAAGCCAGCAAAAGAGTTTGTCGCTGCCCACTTACACAAAGGTGTGAGCCGATACATCCCTGGGAACCCAAACAAAAATACAAGACTCAAAAGAATTTGAGAGATTGATTATATCCTAAATTAGGCCTTGCACTTTCCAGTTGCAGTGTGTACCTCCTAAAATAAAAAATAAAATAAAATTTTTTGAATCACACTCAAAAATTACTCTGGGGAAGTACAAACATATTGCTCTTTTATAGTTGAAGAGCTTTGTAATAAACAACTATCACTCTTTCATGACAAGTAGTTCATTCTAATACACTTTTTTTCCCCTTTTGCATTTTTCATTTCCACATTAAGATGTGCTTTTTTTTTATAAGTCTTAACAAGTAAAATATATCCTGCGTTAATCAAAATTATTTTTATAATATACAAAGAACTGAAATTTTTAACTTCAATGAAAGTGAGGGTGTAAATGAGGCTAGTTAAATATATCATCGGGATGTTTCAGCTTGGTTGAATTTTAAAAAGAGTGGTTGACTCCTTTAATCAAATCCCCACTTGCCCTTGCAAGTCTCATTTGAATAGACTTGACAAAATTGAGCTTTTTTTTTTTGTATCTGGCAGACCTGCATTATTAAGTAGCTTAGTGCACCTCTCAGCATAAATTTAATAAAGCCTAAGCAGAGTTGTTTTTCTGTGGCAACTGGTGGCCCCTTGAACCTATGTAATATATGGTGACTCCTTAAATATATATGAGATTCAATTTTTCCTTCTATTTTTTTCTTGTACGAAGATCTGTTTAACTTGTCTTAATATCATCTGGAAAGTGAACTGTTGCACCAAAACTCCAAGTTTTGTTGTGTCAAGTTTCTAAACTTGTTTCATGATGAAAATATGACCCAATCTATACGACAAACAAAAATTATTTTGTATAATTTAGAATCAATAACATTTTTCTCGAACTTGACTGTTCCTGGTAGACTGAAAATTCTTTCTTTTAATTGATATGTACTGACAGGAGACCTCTTTGCAATGAGTGAACGTATAGCCAAACAATCAACAGATACACTTGATTTCAAAAAACTATCTTTGGGATGGATCATCGGCTTTCTCTTTGTAGCCAGATTTCTTGGACTCTTCTCGGTGGTGCCTCTTCGAAAGGTAAGCAGAATATTTGTGCATGTTCAGTGAATATACACTTTTCATTGTTGGTGTCAGATTATGATAATAGACTTCAAACCGACGTATCCAAGTGGTAATGCAACTGCTCATCTTATCAACAGCTTCCACACACCTCAAGGAGCCAAGCTAGCAAAGTAAGGCAGTGTGGCACTTAATGGCTTCTAGTTAAATGCGAAATGAAAATTTACAATATCTTTCTTCGATGATTCTACTTTTCCAGGAAACAAGTGAGAGAGTTGGGCGAATTTTTCACCTTCAGCTTTTTATGGGTTTCTTTCAATGGTTCTATACTGCTGGAGATAATTGTGGGTTTGCAAGTTTTCCTTCATTAGGGCTTAAAGCATTTGATAACAAGAAAATAAATAGCAACCCTCTACTTTCCTTTTAATAAAATGTTCATTTTACTTTATGCAAAGACTAAATTGCATTAGTAGGCATTTTGCTTCAACTAAGCCCTATTCTTTATGAATGTTTTGGCTAACACTAATTTGTGATTATCTGCAGATTTTTTTTTGATTTCTCAGCAACATATGTTGGATTGTTGGTGTAGGAATGATTTGCCCCTATATTGTAAATATATCAGTTCTACTTGGAGGGATTATTTCTTGGGGTCTGATGTGGCCCCTCATAGAAGATAGAAAAGGTGACTGGTATGGTGCAGACCTCGGCCCAGGCAGCATGAGTGGTATTCAAGGTTACAGGGTAAATTCCCACTCAAAGAGACAATTTCATGAAGGCATTTTTATTTATTGAAAAAATTAATTTATTATAGCTTTATATATTATAGCTTTATACAGGTATTTATCGCCATAGCCATGATCCTAGGAGATGGTCTATATAACTTCATCAAGGTTCTAACTCGAACCCTCTTAGGTTTGTTTGATCAGCTCCTGTACAAAGATGTGAGCTCTGAACTCCCTGTTGCAGACCATTCTAATGATGTGAGCTCTCAGTCTCAGCTCTCATATGATGACAAGCGACGGACCCAACTCTTTCTCAAAGATCAAATTCCAATAATGTTTGCCGTTGGAGGCTATGTTGCTATTGCTGCCATCTCTATGGCCACTCTTCCACATATCTTTCACCAACTCAAATGGTATTACATATTCGTCATCTATATATTCGCACCCGCATTGGCTTTCTGTAATGCATATGGTTGTGGGCTCACTGATTGGTCCCTTGCATCCACATACGGAAAGCTTGCCATCTTTATTATTGGAACATGGGCGGGTGCCGCACATGGTGGAGTTCTTGCAGGCCTAGCAGCTTGTGGAGTAATGATGAACATTGTCTCGACAGCCTCTGACTTAATGCAGGATTTCAAGACTGGCTACTTGACACTGGCTTCACCCTGCTCTATGTTTGTGAGCCAAAAAATCGGCACAGCAATGGGCTGTGTGATTTCCCCTTGTGTGTTTTGGCTATTTTACGAGGCCTTTAATGACCATGGGCAACCTGGAAGTCAATACCCTGCTCCTAATGCTGTTGTGTTCCGCAACATGGTATTGTTGGGGGTAAAGGGCTTCTCAAGTCTGCCAAAGAATTGCCTTCTACTCTGTTATGTGTTCTTTGGTGCAGCCATTCTGATCAATTTGATTAAAGATTTGGTGGGGAAAAAGTGGGGACGGTTCATTCCACTTCCAATGGCAATACCTTTCTATATAGGATCATATTTTGCCATTGATACGTGTCTTGGAAGCTTAATATTGTTTGTGTGGGAAAAAATAGACAAGGCCAAGGCAGATGCTTTAGCACCTGCGGTAGCCTCTGGTTTGATACGTGGGGATGGGATATGGACTTTGCCTGCTTCTATCCTTGCTCTGGCTGGGGTTAAGCCACCAATTTGTATGAAGTTTCTGTCAAGAGGGAATAATGCTAAGGTTGACAAATTCTTAGGATCATAGGGCTAAGTTTAGTATATAAGAAATGAATGTGAAGTCAACCTGATGCATCCAAGGACTTGTAAAATAACACCGAATTTTTTTTTAGCCTTAATTTCTGGTGTGGAGACAAGAATAGGTATAGCAAAGCAGCCATAAATGTGATCATAAGATTATATATGTTTTTACCAGCCTTTATTACCAGGAAGGTAAATTTTTACTTCTTCTCTTTCTCTCTCTCCCTTTGGGCAGATGTGAATATTTTTTCTGAAATATTGGATAACTTCTTTTCTTTGCTGCTTACATATCCCTGTTTTTCCACCACGTCTCCTTAGGTGGCTTTGACTTATAGAGAAAATTTTTAAACACTAATGTTATGGCTGGTACAGATTATGCTGTTAGTGTAACTGAGAATTGATATTTTGTGAAACTTCGTGGGGATACAGTTGCATCATCTCTCAAGGCAAAGATGAGAATTGCTTGAAGAATTTGACAGTGTCAGAATTAGTTGAATAATTTGACGGCTTGAAAATATAAATTGAGTAAAATATTGTTACGGATGACATGAAATTGCTTGGGATAAGTTAAAGATGGCAGCGATAACCTTAACTAATTAGAAGTCTTATTAGATTTGGATGAGTATTAGTTGTTAGTTTTGAATAATATTACTGTTAGTTTTGTTATAAAGCCTACGTTTGATAATAGCAATCTAATGAATATTAAGCAGAAAATTATTAGCAGCAATGCTAAGTTTGCAAGATGAGAAATTTGAGTATGTGTTTATTTATAAAATTGTAATGTTTAAATTCCAACTTTAAAAGGATATATGAAAAGCGCTAGTCACACTTGCATTATACTCTAAAAGAACTAGATTAGTATAACAATTGGGGCTCCTTTTATCACTTATGAACCAATTAAATCTACACAATTAAGGTATGAAATTCACAATCTTTCAATGGGAGTTGTAAGTGTTTAAGCCCAACAAATTTTAAGCCCATTATATTGTTGTCTTATTACTTGTATACCTATACAAAAAAAGGAAGACACTTACACAATTTTACACAGATAATTTGTTATAAATTCTAACAAAATTCAATCCAATCCAAAATGCCAACAGAGTTGTTGCTCTGTTGACATTCTCAGTTGGCATTGGAGATTAGGTGTAATTGATGAAGTGGATAAAGAGTTGGAGGTGAGTTAACATGAAGCATGTCTTGTGAAGGGGTGGAGACATTGTGGTGGCAGTCACAGTGTTGCAGAGATGGAGCCATGGAGGTTGGAGGTTGGTCCGGTGAAATTTTGGTAACACAATAAATGCTAATGTCAACTGCACATGCAAGTTCAAAAAATTCTTGATCGAGGAGTATGTGCTCTCTTGCCCTCGTGCATGTAGACGCAATTGAGTCTTGCAGGTCCCCTTGCAAGAGTGTTGTGGCCTCGTGGTTAGTGAGGTCATGTTAGCCTTGTCAAGAAACAATGACGGCAGAGCTGGAAGAGTTATGGAAAAAATTCTCTTTCACGGAAGAGGAAGATGAGAGTATATCTCTAGGGAGTAATAGCACGAAAGCTGCAAAGGAAATAGGGATGAAATGCCTTGTGATGAAAGTACTTGTGCACAGAAGTATAGCACTGGAAGCGCTTCGAAAAAATTTGAGAATGCTCTGGAAACTCAATAAGGGAGTTCAGATAACAGAGATAGATGATGAGTTACATTTAGTCAAGTTCGGAGACGGACAGGACAAGAAGAAAATCATGGAAATGAGTCCTTGGAGCTATCAGAAGCAACTGATTTTGTTAAAGGAGTTTGAAGGTGAGAAAGTTCCAAAGGACATAGCTATAAGGCAGTCTCCCTTTTGGGTTTAGATTTAAAATCTTCCATTGATGAGCAAAACCTGTGAGACCGGATGGGCTATAGGTTCCACTTTAAAAGAGGTGATGGTCGTTGATGTATTTGATTTGAGGGTCCAATGGGGAAAGTACCTCAGGGTTCGTGTGAAGATCGATGTCGCTAAGAAGCTAGTTAGAGGAAAGAAAGTTAAGATTGAAGGTGACAAGCAAAGATGGATTAGTTTTAAGTATGAAAGACTTTCGAACTTTTGCTATAGATGTGGTCTTCTTAACCACAACCTGAGGGATTATGCTGAAGCCTCGAATAAAGAAAGCCACAAAGAGCAAAAAACTCTTCAATATGGGCTATGGTTGAGAGGGGAGGTGTCGCGAAGGTCAGGAAGTGAGGCACCAAAAGGAGGACATAGTTTTAGGCCAAGTATGGGAGACAAACAATGTAGCAATAAAGGAAAGCTCATGGAGAAGAACCCCCACGCACCACCTGCGACAAAGGGGTTGGGAGGTGATGAGGGGTCAACGATTAACGGCCTTGGGAGCAGGAACACAGAGGATGAGACAAACGGGTCTATTCCCGGAAATCAAAAGCCAAGAAATATTCATGAAAAGCAAAAGGACAGTGGTATCAGGCTTAACACAGGGAGCATTTTTCCTTTCCAAGGAAAGGAAAATTTGATTAAGCCTACAACTCAAAAAGAATCTGGAGAAGATATGATGTGGGAGATAGAGAATTAACAGAGGGAAGAGCCTTAATTCAATTTCAGTTTGGCTCTAAGGCCTAAAAGCCTAAAAGGAGATGAAAGCCCAATAAAAAACGAGGAGGTGGAGGGCCCAATGGCCAAGTGTTTTAATGAAGAGCTAGGCTAGGTTGCTAAGAGCTTGGGCCCAAAAAGCGAGCACTGGAAGAGACTTGCGAGGAAGGCCCAATGTAAAGAGGAGAGCATGGGTCTGGACTAGTTAGGCAGCAAGAGAACTGGTCCTGTACCCATTCAGGAACCTGAACCAAAATAAGTTAGAGCAGAAATGAAGGAAAACAAAGAACACAACAAACATCACACAAGAAAAGGAATTGTGGTCTTGCATCACCCCCGGCAATTTAGATTCTCACCGATGAGGTGAAATCAAAAAATCTGATCCTAGTTTTCCTCATGGAGAACAAAGCAAGTTCTAGCAGAATGAAGGGTTTCATGAGAAAATTGGAGTTGACTCAGGGGATTGATGTACCGAGCAATGGTTAAAGCGGCAAGTTGGCAATGATTTGGAAGGAGGGAATGGACATCAGATTTAAAAGCTGCTCCAACTCGCATATTAACATGGTGGTGTATGATGAGAAAGGGCTAAATCCATGTAGGGCAACTGGGTTTTATGGGCATCCAAATGCCAGGTAAATGAGTATTTCATGGAGTTTGCTTGAAACATTGAAATATCAGTGTGAAATGCTATGGGTGGTCTTCGGTGATTTTAAGGAGATCACCCACCCCGATGAAAAACTAGGATAGGCCGATCGAGATGCCGATCAAACGAGGAGTTTTAGAGACTACTTGGGTGCTTGCGGGTTACATGATATAGGCTTTGTTGGTAAAATATTTACATGGTGCAACGGTCAGTTTAGGGACCAACGAACCCTAATTCAACTGGATTGTGTGGTGGCTAACGAGGGATGGCTAGCGAGATTCTTCAAAGCGCAAGTCCATCATATTTCAATTGCAGCTTCGGACCACTGCCTACTTGTTAGGATATGTGCCCTTAAATCCTATTGTATGATGTTATGTATGACATTATGTATGACTTAATGTTGTGTTTAATAAAGTTGTTTATTTTTTATCTAAAGTAATGGTAACATGAATAGTTGGACATTATCATATAGTCCATGAGATGTATAGTATGTGATTTATGTGATTTAATCACAGAAGATATAAATCACAAGCTCTTTGTTAACTCAAAATTTATAGTTCGTAGTCGGTGATGAAATTGAGTATTTCATCTGCGAAGATTATAACGTATCAATTAAGATGACTTGTCTTAATCATGGAAGTGATGACTTCTAGTAGATATGTTGATATGTTTTAAGAGTTAAGACATATTGAACTGGACCGCTGTGAGATTTATTATTCTCCTAACGACTGTCAAATGAATAATAAATCTCACGACTTCTATTTGCATGAACTCTTAATCCTGAGAAAATAATGGACTTGATCATGAGGTGTAGGTTGCTTTGATATATCAGGAGTGAGATCTAATGTAACGATCAAAACCTCAGTATGTTGGGCAGCCACATTTAGTGTTGATGGAAAATATATTCTCAAGATGGAATTCATAGTCTCTTAATGGAGATACAAAATATTCCCTTGAGATAAATTTAATGGGTTTGGTTATTCAGAGAGTTAGGCCTAACCACTTTGGTAAGAAATTACTAAAGTATATATTTATGAAATTGGATTTCATAAATATATGATGAATAACTTTAAAGGATTAAACAGGGTACTCAAAGATAAGATGTAGTAATTTACAAAGTGGCAGTCTACGTTCATGACTTTGTATTACTACGAATATTTTATGAAGAGGTTGTGTGTAAAATAAAATCTTGGGATATAATTTATTAATAAGACATAGAGTGCAATTATATTTATATAGTGGTATTAAATATAATTAATGGTAACTTTGAACTTGTCAAGAGTTGACGGAAAAGCCCAAGGCCCATTGGAGCTAGTGTCTTATTGGTCCCTTTTGGTCCCACTCTAAGCCACACACTAAAGCCCAATTGGAAAGGCCCAATAGGCTGGCCCAATTAGATAATTAGTTAGTTATAAAGGGAGAAACATACAGAATTTTTTGAGAGATTATTAAGAAAAGAATCGTAAAGAAAAAGAAAGAGTGTGAGACACACTTTCATTCTCCCTTTGGAAACTGATTGAGAGACCACACATCTTGGGCGTAAAGTGAAATTGGAGTGAAGATTAAAAGTTTCCCCAAGTACTTCTAATCTTTGTTTTGAATTTCTCCATATCAAGATACGCTATCTTGTTCTTAAATTCTGAAATTTATATAGTGCATGTTGTCAATCATGAATGAAATAGATTCTTGTTTGTTACTTCCGCTGTATGTTTTGTATGAGATACAAAACCAGATTTTTATCCAACAATTGGTATCAGAGCCAGGTTGCATTTTGATATCTTAAAGGAATTCATTTGAATCCTTGTTATATAAGAATGTTTTAAGACCATTCGGTTCTATAGATTGTACAATTGCACACTTCTGGTTGATATATATATATGACTTGGCCATTAGCATGCATTCAATTCTTCCATGTTGAATTCGTATATATATATATATATATATATATATATATATATATATATATTGCAAGAGGAAGTTGTGTAACTGTCAATGGCTTAAAGGCGGTTGGGTTCCTTTTACACCTTTTTGGATTATAAATGCACCGGTTGACTTCATTGCATGCATGGCCATCATGCACGTATCTTAAATATATGAATGCAATTGTTTGTAAAAGCCATTTTTGGTTTTGGAAAGGTTGAAAACGTACCGGAAGGTTTTCAACCACCTAAAAGTGTTATATATATGTATATATAATATAATATAATAATAATATATATTATATTATATTATATTATATATATATATAATATAATATAGTTTTATAAATATATATATATATGAGTTTACGTTACGTTATATATATATATATTTAAATATATTAATGCTAGTTTTATGAAATTTATTCCTAATGAGATTAGGATTATGTTTTTTCACGTGTCTAGCATTATTATGATTCTTAATGTTAAAAACCTTTATTTTAAAATTTCTAGTGGGAGAGAGATACAAGGGTTGCATCTCACGGCCTCCATTATCGGTTCATAGTAGTGTGGGTAAACACCTCGTCTTGGCGTATATGCCTCGCGATCCCAAAGGAGGGTGTTTACTTCATAGTACTACAAGATTGAACTTACCCGTTTAAAGTAGTGTGGACAAACACCTCGTCTTGGCGTATATGCCTCGCGATTCCAAAGGAAGGTGTTTTGTTCCATGGAACTACAAGTTTAAACACTATAAAAGGGAGATGAAATGTGGCTACACATGACTCTAGATAATGGTGTACACTAGACTAAGTATAATTTTAACCTCCCAAAGGAGTTATGTCATTATTACTTAGAGGTTAAAGGTAATACGGCATATTGTTAGTGTTTGATAAGAGTTATCATGATAGCACTAATAATGAGAATAGTTCTCAACCAATTAATATGTTTATAATACACTTGCTACCAAGGAATTATAGACATGGATTGGGTTGTCGTTGCATATATTATTTTATGGTTTTATTAAGGTTCCATATTGTATGCTTATATGCTAAATTGATAATGTCCAGTTTACTTATTATATTCATGTTTATTATTTTCAGATTTAAATCATGGCATCATTTAGCCCACTTGTTACTATTCTTAACCAAAACAAACTGACTAGATCCAACTATGTTGACTGGAAAAGGAATTTGGACATTGTTCTTACTGCTGAAGAACACAAATATGTGCTTACTCAACCATGTCCTAACTTTCCTTCATTAGATGCTCCTCTTGAGGAAAAACAATGATATGATCGTTGGCAGAAATCTAATGAGATGGCCAAGTGCTACATCCTAACATCTATCTCAAATGTTCTACAGCATCAAATGCAGGATGTAGAACTTGCTTCAGACATAATGCTTAGTCTGAAGGAGATGTTTGGTGAGCAAGGCCGGTCTGCAAGGCAAGAAACCATGAGGCAAATTTATAATACCAAAATGGCTGTAGGAAGTTCAGTAAGAGAGCATTGTCTTAGGATGATTGCTAATCTGAACACATTACAAGTTTTGGGTGCTGACATTAATGGAGAATTCTAAGTGGATATGATACTCCAGTCACTACCAGAATCATTCAAGGAATTCAGACTCAATTATAATATGAACAAAAAAATTTACTCTTTGTCTGAATTAATGAATGAGTTAGTGGCGGCGGAAGGCATCCTTGGTACTTCTAGTGTTGAAGCCAATGTGGGTGAAGCTTCTACTTCTCAACCTAAGTCGAAAGGCAAGGGTAAGAAGAAGAAGAAGGACTTCACTAAGAAAAATGGTAAACAAATTGTTTTAGGGGTTGCCGACAAAGGAAAGAAAAGCAAAGGAAAGGAAAGTGTTTCCATTGTGGTGAGAAAGGACATTGGAAGAGGAATTGTCCAATATTCAAGGCTACCAAAAATAAGGGTAATAAAAGTTTCTTTCTTCTTGAAATATGTTTGGTACAGAATCCAACAGATTCCTGGTGTTTGGATTCAGGTTGTACTAATCATATCTGCAAATCTTTGCAGGGGTTCTAGGAGACCAGAAAATTGAATGAGGGAGAACTATTTCTTACTTTGGCTGATGGGAGCAGGATTCCGGTTGTAACTGTTGGAGTGTATAATTATGCTTTAAGTCTAGAGTGTTAATATTAGAAGACTGTTTGTATGTACCTAATGTTCGTAGAAATTTGATTTCTGCAACTTACTTAGGTAAACATGGGTATTGTGTTATCCTGAAAGACAATGCTGTAATAAAGAAGGATAAAATGTTTATCTGTTCTGGCAATAATGTGGATGGTCTTTATATTTTAACTCCTGACATGCATGAATTATACAATTCTGAAATAGATAGTAGCTCTCATGTAAAATCATTAAAGAGAAAGTTTCCTTTTACTAATGATGCATATCTATGGCACTTGCGTTTGGGTCATATTAATTCAAATAGGATTCAAAGACTAATCAAAGATGGACTTTTACAGCCCATGGACTTTAATGGATTTCCAGTTTGCGAATCTTGTTTGGAAGGTAAGATGACCAAACGACCTTTTAATGCAAAAGGTAGAAGAGCCCAAGAGTTGCTTGAATTAGTTCATACAGATGTATGTGGTCCTATGTCAACCCAAGCAAAAGGAGTTTATAAGTACTTCATCACTTTCACAGATGATTACTCAAGATATGGTTATGTGTACCTAATGAGATAGAAGTCCGAAGCCTTTGACAAGTTCAAAGAGTTTAGGGCTGAAGTTCAACATCAATTGGATAAACGCATAAAGGCCATTCGATCTGATCGAGGTGGCGAATACCTTCTTGGGAATTTCAAGGATTACCTAATTCAAAATGGGATTGTCTCCTAATTGACTGCACCAGGAACTCCCTAACAAAATGGTGTAGCGAAAAGAAGGAATAGGACTCTTTTAGAAATGGTTAGGTCCATGATGAGTTACTCAACTTTACCAATTTCTTTTTGGGGATATGCACTAAAAACTGCTATGCATGTTTTGAATTTAGTTCCATCAAAATCTGTTCCCAACACACCTAAGGAATTGTGGAATGGGCGCAAGCCTAATATGAAATATCTCCACATTTAGGGATGTCCAGCACATGTGTTGAAAGGGAAGTCTGATAAATTGGAAACTAAAACGGAAGTATGCATGTTTTTAGGGTATTCAAAAGAAACTAAGGGTTATTTATTCTATAATCATAAGGATAACATCATGTTTGTTAGCACCCATGCCAAATTTTTGGAAGATGATTATATGAATAATTTTAATCCTAGAAGTAGAGTTGTCTTGGTTGAAATGAGTGAACCTGTAGTTAAACAACCAGTGGATGAAACTAGGGATGATGTGGCTGTATTAGATACACCACAAGATATTACTCATGAGATGTCTAGTACACAGGTGCTTCGTCGTAGTGGGAGAATTGTTCGGCCTCCTATAAGATTTATAGGTTTGGGAGAAACCTATGAAGCTATCTCAGAAGAGACTGAATCGGATCCCTACACTTATGAAGAGGCAATTAATGATATAGATGCACATCATTGGGTCTTAGCTATGAAATCTGAATTGGATTCTATGTATTCCAATCATGTATGGGATCTTATAAAGTCGCCTAACGGTATTAAACCTGTTAGTTCCAAATGGGTTTACAAGAGGAAGAGAGGGATAGATGGAAAAGTTGAAACCTTTAAAGTAAGACTAGTGGCGAAAGGGTACACACAAAAAGAAGGCATTGATTATGATGAAACTTTTTCGCCAGTAGCCATGCTTAAGTCTATCAGAATTCTCTTATCCATTGCTGCTCATTATGATTATGAGATTTGGCAAATGGATGTCAAGACTGCATTTTTTAATGGCAATCTTAAAGAAGAAATATATATGATGTAACCAGAAGGATTCATAACAAAGAACCAAGAGCATATGGTATGCAAGTTGAATAGGCCCATTTATGGACTTAAACAAGCATCTAGGTCATGGAACATCAGATTTGATCAAGCAATCAAGTCATTTGGTTTTAAACAAAATCTTGATGAACCATGTGTGTACAAAAGACATCAAGACAAAGTAGTAATGTTCCTAGTGCTTTATGTTGATGATATTCTACTCATTGGGAATGATGTAGGGGTAATGTCATCAGTTAAAGTTTGGTTGTCTAGCCAATTTGATATGAAGGACTTGGGTGAGGCTAACTTTATTCTAGGGATCAAGCTTTGGCAAGATCGTAAGAATAAGATGTTAGGCTTATCACAAGCTGGATATATAGATAAGGTTCTAGAACGGTTTAGCATGCAAAACTCCAAGAAAGAATTGCTTCCCTTTAGACATGGAGTTCATCTGTCTGATGACCAAAGGCCTAAGACTCAAGAGGAAGAAAATATGATGAGACAAGTTCCTTATGCTTCTGCAGTAGGAAGTCTCATGTATGCCATGCTTTGTACTAGACCAGACATTTGTTATTCAGTTGGCATGGTCAGCCGATATCAATCAAATCTAGGACCAAAACATTGGCAAGCTGTAAAGCATATTCTCAAGTATCTTAGGAGAACGAGAAATTATATGCTTGTTTACCATAGTGAGGATTTGATTCCCATTGGCTATACAGATTCAGATTTTCAATCGGATCTAGATTTCAGAAAATCCACTTCAGGATGTGTTTTCACTTTAGGAGGTGGAGCCATAAATTGGAGGAGTGTTAAGCAATCTTGCATTGCGGACTCCACCATGGAAGCCGAGTACGTTGCTGCATGTGAAGCGGCAAAGGAGGCTGTTTGGCTCAAGAAATTCCTTTCTGATCTTGGTGTTGTAAGAATGGAGCAAGTTCCCATCACATTGTTTTGTGATAATAGTGGAGCGGTTGCACAATCCAAAGATCCAAGAAATCACAAGAAAGGAAAGCACATTGAGAGAAAGTACCATATCATTCGAGACATTGTTGCTCGTGGAGATGTTGTGGTGGCAAAGATTGAAAGTGCAAATAATCTAGCAGATCCTTTTATCAAAACCTTGCCTCAAAGGACTTTCGAGTCACATTTGGAGGAAATGGGAGTTAGATTAATGCACAATAGTCTTTAGGATAAGTGGAAGATTGTTAGGATATGTGCCCTTAAATCTTATTGTATGATGCTATGTATGACATTATGTATAACTTAATGTTGTGTTTAATAAAGTTGTTTATTTTTTATCTAAAGTAATGGTAACATGAATAGTTGGATATTATCATATAGTCCATGAGATGCATAGTATATGATTTATGTGATTTAGTCACAAGAGATATAAATCACAAGTTCTTTGTAAACTCAAAATTTATAGTTCGTAGTTGGCGATGAAATTGGGTATTTCATCTGCGAAGACTATAACGTATCAACTAAGATGATTTGTCTTGATCATGAAAGTGGTGACTTCTAGTAGATATGTTGATATGTTTTAAGAGTAAAGACATATTGAACTAGATCGCTGTGAGATTTATTATTCTCCTAACGACTGTCAAATGAATAATAAATCTCACGACTTCTATTTGCATGAACTCTTAATCCTGAGAGAATAATGGGCTTGATCATGAGGTGTAAGTTGCTTTGATATATTAGGAGTGAGATCTAATGTAACGGTCAAAACCTCAATATGTTGGGCAGCCACATTTAGTGTTGATGGAACATATATTCTCAAGATGGAATTCATAGTCTATTAACGGAGATACAAAATATTCCCTTGAGATAAATTTAATCGGTTTGGTTATTTAGAGAGTTAGGCCTAACCAATTTGGTAAGAAATTACTAAAGTATATATTTATGAAATTGGATTTCATAAATATATGATGAATAACTTTAAAGGATTAAACCGGGTACTCAAGAATAAGATGTAGTAATTTACAAAGTGGCAGTCTACGTTCATGACTTTGTATTACTACGAATATTTTATGAAGGGGTTGCGTGTAAAATAAAGTCTTGGGATATAATTTATTAATAATACCTAGAGTGCAATTATATTTATATAGTGGTATTAAATATAATTAATGGTAACTTTGGACTTGTCAAGAGTTGACGGAAAAGCCCAAGGCTCATTGGAGCTAGTGTCTTATTGGTCCCTTTTGGTCCCACTCCAAGCCACACACTAAAGCCCAATTGGAAAGGCCCAATAGGCCAGCCCAATTAGATAATCAGTTAGTTATAAAGGGAGAAACATACAGAATTTTTTGAGAGATTTTTAAGAAAAGAATCGTAAAGAAAAAGAAAGAGTGTGAGACACACTTTCATTCTCCCTTTAGAAACTGATTGAAAGACCACACATCTTAGGCGTAAAGTGGAATTGGAGTGAAGATTAAAAGTTTTCCCAAGTGCTTCTAATCTTTGTTTTGAATTTCTCCATACCAAGGTACGCTATCTTGTTCTTAAATTCTGAAATTTATATAGTGCATGTTGTCAATCATGAATGAAATAGATCATTGTTTGTTGCTTCCGCTGTGTGTTCTGTATGAGATACAAAACTAGATTTTTATCCAACACTACTGGCTTTGTTCTTGAGGAAAAAGGCTCCACCAAAAAGAAAAGTGAGGAAGAGATTCTTATTTGAGGCAATGTGGACTAAAGATGATAGATGTAAAGAGGTGATTGAAGGGGCTTGGGATCCATTGCGGGTTGAAGTCGATATTCAAGAAAGGGTAAAAAATTGCCAAAGGCAGCTATAAAGGTGGAATCACGAGGTCTCTGGGATCGTGAATAAGGTTCCAAAGCTGAAACAGGATCAGTTTAGACAACTTGAGGCATTGAATCTGTTGCATGAGACAACAGAGGAAATTCAAGGATTAAAAAAGGAAATCAATGAGACTCTCATAAAGGAGAAGTTAATGTGAAATCAGAGATCCAAGGCCTTTTGGATTAAATGCGGCGATCGTAACACAAAATTCTTTCACGTTATGGCAAATCAAATACGAAGGATAAACAAGATTGAAGGGTTTCGAGGGGCGAATGATGTGTTGTATGACCAGCCAGAAGATATTGAGAGAGAATTCCTTGAGTACTTCTCTTCCATATTAGCACAGCAAGCCCATCTTCTTTTGCAGCTAGCCTGGAAGCCAAAAACTCGTGGGTCATGGCAGATATGAATGCTTCTCTCCTTAAGTAGTTCAGTGCGATGAAAGTCAGGAAAGCACTACATCAAATGCACCCTACCAAATCCCCTAACCCCGACAGTATGTCTCCTATCTTCTATCAAAAGTACTAGGATGTTGTTGGAGATAGTGTAACAAACTATGTTCTTCAATTACTAAATGCTAGTTGCATGCCAAATGGTTGGAATGAAACTTATATTTGCCTTATACCTAAGGTCAGCTTCCCCTAAAAAATATCCAAATTTAGACCTATTAGTCTATGTAACGTCCTCTATGAAATTGTAGCAAAAGTCCTTGCTAACAGGTTGAAGCTGACTTTGCTTGAAGTCATTAGCGAATCTCAGAGTGCTTTCGTACCAGGAAAATGGATAAATGATAATGTGATTGCAACATTCGAGACTATGCATAGCATTGACCTAAGAAGAAGGGGGAAACAAGGTCTGATGGCAATAAAGCTCGACAAGAGCAAAGTGTACAACAGAGTGGAGTGGACATATTTGGATGCAATGATAAGAAATTGGGGTCTGTAAAGCGATGGATTAGTCTGATTATGATGTGTGTGACGATAGTGACTTACTCAATTCTCATAAATGGAGAGCCAAAAGGAAGAATAAGCCCATCTAGGGGGTTGGGCCAAGGCAATCCCATTTCCCCGTATCTTTTCCTTTTATGCTCTAAAGGGGTTTCTACTATGTTGAAGAAAGAGGAAATAGAGGGTAGAATAAAAGGGGTGTCGGTGTGTCATGGTTCTCCTCAAGTGTCCCACTTGCTGTTTGCAAATGATAATATCATTTTTTGCGAGTCAAGTGTGAGGGAAGGACAGAGGGTGATGAAGTTGCTGGCTGATTATGAACAAGAATCGGGGCAAAAGCTAAACAAGGAGAAGACGTCATTGTTCTTTAGTAGAAATACCAACAGAGATAATCAAGAAAAAATTAAAGAACTATTCAGGGCCCAAATCATCCAACAACAAGAAAAGTATTTGGGCTTGCCCCCGTTAGTGGGTCGTGGAAAGAAAGAGGATTTTACCCGAATAAAAGACCAAGTCAGAAGGAAAATAGCAAATTGGAAAGGAAAACTATTGTCTAATGTGAGCCGTGAGATTCTAATTAAGGCGGTCGCCCAAGCCACACCTACCTATACAATAAGTTGTTTCAAGTTCCCGAACTCTCTTTGCAAAGAGCTAAATTCGATGATGAGAAATTTGTGGTGGGGGCAGAAAGATAAGGAGAGGAAAATGGCTTGGATCTCATGGGAGAAGTTATGCATCCCAAAATCAGAAGGTGGCATAGGGTTTAAGGATCTCAAGGCTTTCAATCTCGTGCTTTTATCCAAACAAGGGTGGTGGATTCAACAAAACCCAAACTCCATTACCCACAAAATACTTAAAGCAAAGTATTTCATGAGAATTAATTTCATGGAAGCAAACCTGGGCCGAAGACCCTCATATGTGTGGAAAAGTCTGCTGACAGCAAGGGAAATCCTTGATAGGGTGTCTCACTAGATTTTTGGAAATGGGAAGAAGGTCAAGATATGGAGGGATAGATGGCTCCCAACCCCATATGCCTTCAAAGCAGTCAGCCCGATGAGTCAGACACAAGAGTTGGACAGGGTGGAGCAGCTAATAGATAGGGAAGGTGGTTTATAGGATGCTGATTTGGTGAGAAGCAATTTCTTAGCTCATGAAGCAGAAGTTATTTTAGGCATCCCCATTAGTCCCACACTCCCTGAGGATTCGCTGGTTTGGGCATGGATAAATAATGGCTCTTTCACTATCAGAAGTGCCTATAAGGTGGCATTCATTCTTTTTAAGGAAGGAAACAGCAAAATGATATCGGGGGAAGTTCGGAAAGAAAAAAGATGAGGGAATTTTGGAAGTTCATATGGCAGTTGGAATGCCCAAACAAGGTAAAACAGTTTTTTTGGAAGGCCTGCAAAAACATTCTTCCAACCAACTCTCGACTAGCATCAAGGCAAATCACCAAGAATAATAGTTGTGGTCTATGTGGTTTGTGTGAAACCTCGAGTCATATTCTTTAGAGTTGTAAGTTTGCTTCAGAGGTGTTGAAAATTGTGGGACTGCCAACAAAGGTTAGGGACCAGTTTCAGTGCCCAAAGGAATTCATTAACGTGGTGTGAAAGAGGATAAGAATGTCCAAGACTGGGAAAGGTATACAGTCACGGCATGAAAAATTTGGACTAACAGGAATGTCTTCAAGCATGAAGGACATTGTAAACAGCCTAAGCAAATTGTAGAGGAGGCCTGTAACTACACTGAGGAATGCAGACAATCTGATACTACCCCAATTCGAATTCCTGCCTGAGCCAAAACTCTTTGGAAACCACCAAGGGCTGGATGGTATAAAGTCAATGTGGATGGAGCTATCTTCTCTGATCTAGGTAGCTATGGTGTGGGAGTCGTAATCAGGGATGAGAAGGGCCAACTCATGGGTGCTCTAAGCAAAAGAATTCAACTCCCTTAAGGGCCTTTAGAGGTTAAGGCAAAGGCTATGGAGGAAGGCATTTAGCTAGCTAAATATCTAAGCCTCAAGGAGATCACCATCGAAGGAGATTCAAAGCAGGTGGTGTTGGCCATTTCGAATGCAGGTTCTGCCCCAAGCTCAATTAGTAAGGTTACAAAAGGAATGAGACTCTGGCTGTAGCACTTTATATCCTAGACGACCTCTCATGTAGGTAGAAATGGAAATATGGTTGTACATTAGTTAGCCAAGCAGGCTAAGCTTAAGGATGACTGTACTTGGGTGGAGGATACCTCACCCCCATTGTATCACAACAGGTTCTTATGGATTAATGGATGTAATCTCTATGGATAGTTGTCCAAATCAATAAAATGGCAGTTGGTGTTGTTATCAAAAAAAAAAAAAAAAACTGCACATGCAAGCATTGATGGCCACAATTATCAAATATTTGATGGATTGCAATCAATAGAAACACTGCATTCCTTTGAATACATCATATAAGCCATCACAAAAAACTATTAGGAACTAGGCAAAGCATAGGAAAATAGTCCTATCTCTTCTAACATGGCGAACGCTATTGTTCTTTGAGAGTATCTAAAAATTAAGTGTCATTTAAGTCCTATTACAATTATTCTCTCCTTGTGATATACAGTATACAGAAGTGGCAAAACAGGCGGGGTGGGTTAGGTCGGGTCAATCAGGTTTGCGGGTCAATCGAGTTGCAGGTCAATCAGGTCACGGGTCGAGTTAGGTAGAGTTGACCTATATTTTTCAAACAAGTTTTTATTTTTTTTTAAATAGATGCAATCTGTCAATTGTTTATAAGTTCCTTAACTGTGATTAAATTCTCACTAGTGATACTATTACCACTTACCAATTTCTACTAAACACTTGATACCCAAATTTGGTGCAACTCTTGTTCCAGCTTTCTAGAAGCTAATCTTGGTATAATCTTCGATCTGTTTAAAGTAGGAAGAGAAAATGAAAGTGGCAAGTAAAAAATGACAAACTATAATGGAGTACATAACATATTAAGTAAAGAAGAATAAGTAAATATTTTATAAGAATTATATCGCAATCTCAATCTACTCAACGTTGGTAGACGTGGCAAAACGGTCGGGTCGGGTCGGTTTGGGTTGGGCTAATCAGGTTAGCAGGTCAATCGGATCGCGGGTCAAAACGAGTCATTTTTGAACAGGTCAATCAAGTTGCGGGTCAATTGGGTTGCGGGTCAAACAGGTCGGGTCAGAAAATTTTGACCTGTTTTGCCATGTCTAAGTATACTGTATATATATACTTCGTAGCTAAATGTTGCATAGTGTTAAATATTAGCTATGATATATTCCATGTTGAATATGCTTGAATATATGCGGAAGAGAGAAGCATAAAATAGGAACACAAAAACACAAGGTTTACGTGATTCAGTTTTACGGCTTACATCCACAAAAGAAACCCTTAAGGGTTACATCTTTATTATATAAAAGTGTAGTACAAAACTTGTGTTACAATGAACTATAACATGAGTATATATAGTAGACTAAACCCTAAACTAATGGACTTCTAATACAAGAAGGAGACTTGACTTGCACACAAAGTAGAATATATTAGGTTTGGGCTTATGCTAATGGGCTAATATATCTCTAACACATAAGAATCAACTTATTGGGTGAGTTAATTGAATATTCATTCTTCTGCAGTTCATGACATTCATGTACAAATTGGAACCAATTCTTTTATGGGTTTTATTTTATTTTATTTTTTAAATTAATGAATAAAGAAAATAAGCGCATAGGACTTACAAGAAGATTAGTACGATCAATTACTTATCTTATTGATCGCTTTAACTATGAATTGGAGCTTAGATTGATCGGTCCATATTAAAAATAAGTGCATAGGACGGTTCATACCACTTCCAATGGCCATGGCAATGCCTTTCTATATAGGATCATATTTTGCCATTGATATGTGTGTTGGAAGCTTAATATTGTTCGTGTGGGAAAAAATAAACAAGGCCAAGGCAGATTCTCTAGCTCCTGCAGTAGCTCCTGGTTTAATATGTAGGGATGGGATATGGACTTTGCCTGCTTCTATTTTTGCTCTGGCTGGGGTTAAGCCACCAATTTGTATGAAGTTTCTGTCAAGAGGGAATAATGCTAAGGTTGACAAATTCTTAGGATCATAGAGCTTAGTTAGCATAGGAGAAATGGATGCGAAGTCTTAATAGGTTGGTGCATCCAATCCAAGGACTTGTAAAATACCCCTTTTCTTATTATTATTATTTTCTTTGCTTGGTGTGGAGACAAGGTTAGAACTAGCAAAGTAGCCATAAATCTGACCATAAAATTATGTATGTTCGTAAAACATTAAAGTGCTTATTGGGTATATTACATGCGTGTTTGTGCAAATAGGATTTCCTTGAATTTTATCGATCTTTTACTTAATAATGGCCAAATGACACTCCAAAGTCATAACACTATATTTCCAATGGAGTCACCATCCATTTGTTTAATTTAGGTTCGTAAGGGCCAAGCATGAGGTGTTTTGGGTAGCTTGTGTAACCTGAATGTAAATTTGGGTCTGGGAGTATGCTAGCCAAATAAAAAAAATTTGAAGTCACCACACTTAGCTTTACAATCCCACAACCGACTTAAAGTCGTAATCAAGATTCAGTAAATATTCTTAATCTCACCATTCTTAATGCATTCCATTATTAGTTCAAATTTTCGAACCTGAGTAACGTATCCTGCTCCCATGGCGAGATTGTTTAACAATGGATCCTTATATCAGTTGTTGAAGTTAGCCACGCGTCTAATGCAACATCAATAGTATGCCTATGGATTTTGCAAATCATTGAGCCACTCTGTCATGGCTGATGTGATACCTTTGTGTTAGTCAAATATGATGCAAATGACTAAACAGGGTATCATCACTCGAATCGTCTCCCTGAGGCAAGACAAATTCATTGAAGTAAAAGTGCAATCCCAATACACAGGATGGTATTAAAACAGCTAAAAAGAAAAAAAAAATCTAAAATTGACTTTTTAATAGTACAAATGTATATAAGCAAAACTTTAATGCATAGCTGATGACCCATATATCATGTGATCAATGTTAATCGAATATTGTCATCTAAAGCAACTAAATATGCCTAATTGTTGAAATAAAATTGTTGGTTGAAATGGCAACAGTTAATTACATCTAGCAAGAAGCCAAGTACCTACTGGCTACTGCACAATTTGGAACCTCTTCTTTTAGAGAGGAGAAAAAGCCTCCTATAAGCCAAATCAGCCTGACATAGTTAACAAATTTCCATTTTTTCATTTTATCCTTTAACTGATAACCAAAGCAATAAAATATTATTCAAACAATAACCATCCATTTCTTTCCCATGGGATAGTTTGACTTGCATATGGAAAGCAAAATAGTAATCAACCATTGACAACTACCAATAATGAAAATTAGTATAGTAGAAGATCATGCAGACCGAGAACACAGGACTCAACCTTCATTTAAAACATGCTACTAAATCCAAAAAGAATGTGTTGAAGCAACAAGCAAAAAATTCAAAAGATAGGAATTCCTGGAAGCATTTGAGATAGATAGGAACATAGTAACTTAAGCATTTGCCACTCTCCAGTCAAAGGATCCAAAAGGTGCTCCAAATAATAATACTGACATTGCTTTGACTTCCTTGTAGATGTAGTAATCCTTATGAGTGACAGTGAGGAGAAAAAATGAAATACAAAGAAACACTATTAAGACGTTAGTTAGTTGCGTTTTATTGGGAGATGAAGATGATTATTTAACGAGAAAATTTGATAATTAAGATTTAAGGAGCTACGTGACATTGGGTTGGCACTTGACTTGGCAGAGTAGTAGTCTAGTCAAGGACAAGGAAAGGAGATTATTGGAGATTTACTATTAGCTATTGAATGGTTGTCATAACTCATAAAAGCTAAGAAAGCATACGAGCATTTATGCTGTCACTTTGGTTTAGCTACATTGAATCTGCATCAGTATTGAATTTTCCAAATCAAAGAGGTTTTCCGCAAGGGTAACGACCTTTCGGTCTCTAAACTCTAGAGTCTAGAACTACACAACATGTGGTTTTTAATATTTTGAAAACCAATGTCACTGTGATTCTAAAATGACGGCTATCAATTTAATTGTTTGAATGTACATTGTGCAAGGGTGTGCTGTGTCTCCCTCTGGATATTTATTAAATGAATCTTGAGTTTATGAATAATCACATAAAACTCCCAATTACATTTATTATATTTTTAAATAAATAAATCTTGAGTTTATAGATAATTACATAAAACTCCAATTAGTTACTTTGGTTTAGTTGGGCACCCCAACTAATTTGTATTCTTTAGCAACTCGGCATTCCCCTAGCTTATATATATATATATATATATATATATAAATATATATATATATATATATATATTATAACTAAAAAAAAAAATACTTCTAGAGTTTTTTTTTTTTTTTTTTTTTTTGCAGAATATATACTTCTAGAGGTTTATAGCATGTTTGGTAAATTAGTTCTAGCAACCTTTTTCACATTTTAAAAAATATTACACACTTTTTTACCCACACGTATATTAAAAACACTTAAACAACATAACTCAAACTACTCTCCCAAACATCCTCAAAAAGGTCATATATCACTCTTGCAGCACCTGCTCTACCCTAGATGCAATTGCCTTAGACCCGAATTTTAACTAATAGGTTTTTTTTAATTTAACTATCTATACATAGATCCAAATAAAAAATAAAAACGCTAAAGTTATTAAAAAATTTTAGATCAAAATTTTTACAATTAATATAGCAATGAATGTAATTAGTACACTTTAACATCATAATAAATAAATACTTTTTTTATATAATCACCTAACTTTTTCTGTCAAAGCCCTTGTAGTTGAATTGGCACCTCTCCATGCACAAAGTGCTTGGGGGTCTAGAGGGAAAAAGGTTCGAACTGCGGAGTTAGCAGCATGTTGTAATTATTTCTAAAAAAAAAAAACTAACTTTTTCTCAATAAATAGGAGTTCCAGAATTCATAGTCTCTCAGTCAGAATGCCTAAAAAACCTCCCACATCTGAAAAATCTCTTTCCCTTTTTATCAACAACCAAAGAAAAAATAAAATCAAAGGCAAAACAAATCAATCTCAGACGACCTTAGTATTTTTGTGTTGACACCGTTTCAGACTCTTCTTTTTTCGCTTTCTTCAAGTTTGCCTCTAAAATGCTCTGCTTTAGGAGGAAGCTGTTTATTTAAGAATGCTTGCTTTATCCATGTAGAAGGTGCACCCCTTTTACACAAACAATCAGACATGACAATTCAATAATATGGAATAGATATATGTTACTGTAGAAGGATAGTAACTTTCAACTTTTTTATGCTCTTCGATTTTGTTATTTGTTTTTATTTATTTTATGAAATAGGCATTCTTCTTTTTCTTTATACAAAATAGAATTTTTACTTTAATCTAATTTAAGTGTATATGTGTATGAAGTTCCTTACTGAAAACTGAACCCCGGCTCTTTCCCCCCACTATCTACAAGCATTTATACCTGTGAAGTGAACATTACACCAAGGATGTGCGGTAGTAAATAAGCCTATTGTTGCTCTATATTTGCCTATCACTTTTAAATTAAAGTCATTCCACGTGATTGTGGGAGAATAAGTGTACAAAAATATATATATATATATATATATATATATATATATATATATATTAATTGTACACTTAAGTACAATAGAATGCAGACAATAGTTCAAATTCTAAATTTATATTTCATATAATTTTATTTATAAGAATATCAAATAAATAATATTTTTAAGACCAAGACATAAGTATAGTACTTAGGTGATATTCCGTAAGTTCCACTCTTAAGATTTTGTCATGTGACTTTTTTCTCATTGAATGAAAGTGCATTTTTTAATTAAGTAATCATATAGCAGAATCTTAAAAGAATAATCTAAAAAACAGCACCTAAAATATTGTATATAAGTTTTGTCCTTTTTTTTCTTTTAATATAGAGCCGGCCTTGCATTCTTGTCACTTGACGTGTGGAACATCCATGCTTCCTTCAGTCACGCATTGTAGATTCTCCTTTTAAAATTTTGTTATGTAATTATTTTTTTTTTTCATTTGATAAAAGTATATTTTTTAATTAAATAATCATATGACAGAATTTTAAGAGGAAAATCTAAAAAACAGCACCTAAAGTATTGAATATAAGTTGCCTTTTTTTTTTTTTTTTAATATAGAGCCTGCCTTGGATTCTTGTCACTTGACTTGTGGAACATCTGTGCTCCCTTCAATCACGCACTTTGTAGTGGCCAGCAGAATATCCCTATTTTATCCATATGCACACACAGCATTACATTCCAATCTTTTAGGGTAGGAAGTGACTTTTTACCTTATCTTCAATTTCATCATATGTATACAAACAAAAACAATATTTAGTTTAAGTTTTTCGAGTGATTATTTTAATTTTTTTACTAAATTTAAATATATTGAAATTTTTTTTTTTTGAAAGAGAAATATATTGAATTTAATTATTATTAAAAATGATAATATTATTTATATTGTATGTACAGTTATGTGTTTGAATTTAACCAATATTCCGAAAGTAAACCATTGCATTCAAATAATTGTACCTAAATCTTAAAAAAAAAAAAAATTTGCTTTTACATTAATAAAACAATTCAATGGCATTATATGGCGAGTCTTTTGTCTAAATATTGCAAAAAATAAAGTTTTTTATGGTTATAGGCATTGTTCAAAGTTATTTAGGGAAGTGAGAAAAGAGAGTGAATTTCGGCAACAGTGTTGCCGAAATTCTAAGAAAAGTAGGAGAGAGAAAGAGTAAAAGTAGGTGAGAGAAAATTTGGAATTTCGGTAACGCTTTTACCGAAATTCTGCCTGCCCAGTCTCTGCCCGTGCGCGAGTGTACGCGAGTGACCGAAGGAAAAAAAGGAAGAAAAAGGGGAATTTCGGTAACGTCGTTGCCGAAAATGGGGAAGAAAAAAAATGGGGAATTTCGG
Source organism: Castanopsis chinensis (assembly GCA_032878915.1). Taxonomy (NCBI): domain Eukaryota; kingdom Viridiplantae; phylum Streptophyta; class Magnoliopsida; order Fagales; family Fagaceae; genus Castanopsis; species Castanopsis chinensis. The sequence continues at coordinate 1,471,723 of JAVQMG010000064.1, forward strand.
TAATGCCATTACCGAAAATGGGGAAGAAAAAAAAGAAAAAAAGGAAAAAAAAAAATCGGCAATAGTATTGCCGAAAATGGGGAAGAAAAAAAAAATTCATTTTTGGCAATCCCATTGCCGAAAATGGGATTGCCATGTAAAAAAAAAAAAAAAAATTCATTTTTGGCAATCCCATTGCCGAAAATGGGATTGCCATGTAAAATTTTTTTTTTTTTTTTTTTTTACATTTTCCCTCCATTTTCGGCAATGGTTGCCAAAATACTTTTTCTTTTAAAAAAAAAAAACTTTTTTCCTCCATTTTCAGCAATGGAATTGCCAAAAAAATAATTTTTCTTTTTTAAGAAATGATATATCCACAACATTTTCACAACATTTTTACAACAAATCCTAGGTGGTAAATTGTTACACGTTGCTATTGTTAGGGTAAAAATGTTACCCTAACAATAACAACTAAAATTACTTTTTTACCCTAATAATAACAACCTGTAACAATTTACCACCTAAGATTTGTTGTAAAAATGTTGTGCAAATATTGTGGATATATCATTTCTTAAAAAAGAAAAATTGTTTTTTTGGAAATCCCATTGCTGAAAATGGAGGAAAAAAGTTTTTTTTTTTTTTTAAGAAAAAGTATTTTGGCAATCCCATTACTGAAAATGGAGGGAAAATGTAAAAAAAAAAAAAACTTTTTACATGGCAATCCCATTTTCAGCAATGGGATTGCCAAAAATGAATTTTTTTTTTCTTCCCCATTTTCGCAATGCCATTGCCGAAAAGCTTTTTTTTTTTTTTTTCTTCCCCATTTTCGGCAATGGCATTACTGAAATTCCCCATTTTTTTTCTTCCCCATTTTCAGCAATGGCGTTACCGAAATTCCCCATTTTTTTCTTCCTTTTTTCCGCTCACGGGCAGGGGGCTGGGCAGGCAGAATTTCGGTAACAGCGTTACCGAAATTCCAAATTTTCTCTCGCCTCCTTTTACTCTTTCTCTCTCCTACTTTTCTTAGAATTTCGGCAACATTGTTACCGAAATTCACTCTCTCTCCTCACTTTCCTAAATAACTTTGAATAGTACCTATATCCATAAAAAACTTTGTTTTTTGCAATATTTAGACAAAAAACTCATTATATGGCTGTATGATGGCTAGATGCCAAAGTCTACTCCGTTAATTAAAGTTTGATCATTGATTCATTACTACAACACATTATCTTCTACAATATCATTAGTGTTCTATTATCTATATTTCTATTTCGCTGCTCACGCTTGTGAATAGCCGGGACATTAAAGAATATCCAGAGGTATTTAGGAAATTAGTCGCCATAAACTTTAAAAACATTCATATCAATTTGTGTAAAAATTATTGTCTACTTTAACATAAAAACCTATTTTTTCTATTTTACACAGCAACTTTTCCAAAGCTCCAACATCAAATTATGTATCCTAGGCTACATTTTATTAAAACATTATATTTTAATTTGTATTTTTTTTTCTTTATCCTATATTCTCCCTTCCCCTCCGCCAAACAACATCAACTAATGAATCCAACCAAAACAACCAATCCATGATGCCCATTTGATAGTCACAATATCAAACCCCATTTGTTTAGCTAACAAAACAAAAATTTCATAACAATAAATCAATCAAAAGTAACGCCACTGAAATTGAAAATTAGACTTAGACTTATACAAATTTATCAACACAACCCAGTAGAGACACAAAATCAAGGAGCACAACACCTTGCGGAGAAGATCAGTGCGGCCCTAGTAGATACACAAACCCAAAAGCGAAAATCAAACCGCTCATTAAAGTTCTAGTCTAGTTGGCGCTACCAAGAAAAAATCAAACTGAGTTCCTAATTGGAGAAAGGCTGTGAAGGAGAAGATCGATTGGGAGGGAAGCTCTAGAGAGAGAGAGAGATAGGATGAGTACTAAGTAGTGAGAGACAAGAGATGAGTGGGGAAAAAGAGTAGCGGTGTGGGAGAGGATGAAATAATATAAAAAAACATGAAAACTAATAAAATAATAGGACACAAAGCTGTAGTAATAGTGTATATTTACACAGTTGCTGTAACTTATTTGTATTTTTACAAAATTTTACACTGTCTGATGTGGGTTTATATTACTAGTTAAAATTGTGTAAATTTTTTTTCTATTATGCATCCACCAATGTGAGTGCTCTAAGTCTTAAATGTCTCAAAATATCCCTTCCCTAGCTCCTTGCTCACTTACAAGTTTAGGCAAAATTTAGCTACAAAATCGATTGTAGCCTTAAGGTTACAACATTACTTACTATTTTTTTTTATTGGAGATAAATTTTGACAAATTCACCATTAGATTATATTTTCTTATTATATCCTTTATTCTTACAAAATTTCTAAAAAATTAAAGATGAATAGATATGCCATCAATAAATTATTTAAATTGCAAGTTTTTGTAATTTAAAATGATGCATAAAATATAATCCTATAGATCATATAGTAAATGATATTCGATTTGCATAAAATTTGACATGTATATTAAAAGCGTAAAAAATATGAAATTTAAGGGTTAAATTTTTGAAATATATAATAATATTAGTGATATTGAGTAAAGACGTAGTTTTATACTGTAACTAATTTTATAAGTTTTCAATTAAGAGGGGCATATTCATAAAAATAAAAACTCACAATTTAGAACATTCTACTAAACCCACTTTTTCATCAATTTCCAATCCCCTAGTCTCTTTTCTTGTTTGAAATTTAAACAGACGCATCCTATTTTTCTTCCTCATCCCTCGTCATTTCTTTTTAAGCTAAGCACCACCACCACCAGCAGATTTATTTTAGATCCATTCACATACTTGAGAGTTGAGATTCCAACCCATAAGAAGGAAAAGAAGTTATGGGTAAAAATGAGAGGGAGGAGAATGATTTTGGTCCAGAAAATCACAACCAGGAGGAGGAGGAGAAGAAGAAGAAGCAGGTGAAAGAAGAAGAGTTGTCAGTGGAGAGGATATTTGAGAACCAAGAAGTTCCATCATGGAGAAAGCAGCTGACAGTGAGAGCCTTTGTGGTGAGCTTTGTGTTGAGCATACTGTTCAGCATCATAGTCATGAAACTCAATCTCACCACGGGTATTATACCTTCTCTCAATGTCTCTGCTGGACTCTTGGGCTTCTTCTTCGTCAAGACTTGGACCAAGTTACTTCACAAGTCTGGCCTTTTGAGACAGCCCTTTACAAGGCAAGAAAACACTGTTATCCAGACCTGTGTTGTTGCCTCCTCCGGAATCGCCTTTAGTGGTATTCTTTCTTTTCTTTTACCCTTCACAACTACTCTTATTTCTTGTTTTGATATTAGTCGAAAATCAGTCATTAGGAATTTTAATTTGTTCATTGAATAATACGAGTTAAATGGATTTTTGGTTTTGAGAATATGTGTGGGCAAAACCATTGAATTAACAAATTTATTGCACACTTGATCTGTGGCTAAAATCCTTGAATTAGATTATATTCTTCTTCTTCCCCATTTATTTTTATTTTTTATTTTTCCTTTTTAATTGGAACATATCTATATGCTAAGCGTAAATCTGACTTTTACTTTGTTAGTCACAGTGACTGCCAATTGCCAAAGAATCAATCTTGTCATCTAAATTCTAGAGAATTATCAACATAGATAGAAAATACAACTATCTTCCTTTTTATAAGTCAAAACTGTCCCTGTTAGGCAGACTCAATCATACTTATCGGTATCATACTCTACTTTCTTGTTTTGATTTTATATAATTAAGGAGTCAAAAGAATCGGCTGCTACTTTAAAAAAAAAAAAAAAAAAAAAATGATGATTCCTAGGAAAAATAAACGCATATCATCAAACCTTTCCATTTCCACTCCAAAAAGAGAATATTTTAGTGGGTCTAATTAGTTTAATCGATGAAGTCTCTAATCATAGAGCAAACCTCATGGTTTTAAATCTTATTATCTCATATAAAAAATAAATAGAAAGGGTGAATATTATGGTCCATCCAAGCCCAAATATCTCTATTAGTTTTGATGAAGGGGGAAAAAAAAGTTCCACCCATCATAGTAACAAATATTGAAGTGTGCCAATGTGTTTCTATTAGGATTGTTAAAAGGAAAGAAACTGAAAGTTTTATCTTATGTAATGTGCTACACACATAGTATAGTGTTATATAGAACTAGTGGCATGAAAGTCCTTTTTTTTTTAATAAGCTCCATAATTGTCCGGTTTTTTCTTGTCTCTTTTCATAGGATGATGCATGTGGACAGTGAAATGGCACATGCTTCCATAGTCTTACCTCCAAATCATGCACAAAAAACTAAATTTTTTTGTAACTTAGAAGAAAGATTCCAGTTCACCCATAAACAAACAAACAAAATAAAATAAGAAGAGCATATGGAAAAACTATGATAAAATGAGGGAAGAAAAAAATTTAAGTAGGAAAAAGCATGTAATCTTCCTTTGCACATATTCTTAAAAGGTTCATTGTTATCCATAGGCCATTTTAGTCCTTATCTTGGTTCCCACTGACCATGATCTTGTATTTGTGGTTTGAGAGACAGGCAGAAGTTATTTGCTTCTCTCTTCTTCTTTTTTTTTGGTAAAATAACTGAATTGTATTAGAAAACAAAACGAAGTAATACAGTGGGGAATCCATACGCAAAGCTTTCCAAAATCTGGCAGCTTGGGAGGGGTTCATGACAAAGCCAGCAAAAGAGTTTGTCAATGCCCACTTACACAAGGCGTGAGCCAATACATCCCTGAGGACCCAAACAAAAATACAAGACTCAAAAGAATGTGAGAGATTATTAATAGCCTAAATTAGGCCTTGCACTTTCCAGTTGGAGTGTGTACCTCCAAAAATTAAAAAAGACAATAAAATTTTTTGAATCACCCTCAAAAATTACTCTGGGGAAGTACAAACATGTTGCTCTTTTATAGTTGAAGAGCTTTGTAAGAAACACCTATCACTCTTTCATGACAAGTAGTTCATTCTAATACACTTTTTTTCCCCTTTTGCATTTTTCATTTCCACATTAAGATGTCCTATTTTTTTAAGTCTTAACATGTAAAATATATCCTGCGCCAATCAAAATTATTTTTAAAATATACAAAGAGCTGAAATTTTTAACTTCAGTGAAAGTGAGGGTGTAATTGAGGCTAGTTAAATATATCATTGGGATGTTTCAGCATGGTTGAATTTTAAAAATAGCGGATAACACCTTTAATCAAATCCCCACTTGACCTCACAAGTTTCATTTGAATAGACTTGACAAAATTGAGCTTTTTTTTGGGTATCTGGCAGACCTGCATTATTTAGTAGCTTAGTACATATCTCAGCATAAATTTAATGAAGCCTAAGCAGAGTTGTTTTTCTGTGGCAACTGGTGGCCCCTTTAACCTACGTAATATATGGTGACTCCTTAAATATATATGAGATTTAATTTTACCTTCTAATTTTTTTCTTGTACGAAGATATGTTTAGCTTGTCTTAATATCATCTGGAAAGTGAAGTGTTGCACCAAAACTCCAAGTTTTGTTGTGTCAAGTTTCTAAACATGTTTCATGATGAAAACATGACCCAATCTATATGACAAACAAAAATTATTTTGTATAATTTAGAATCAATAACATTTTTCTCGAACTTGACTGATCCTGGTAGACTGAAAATTCTATCTTTTAATTGATATGTACTGACAGGAGGTTTTGGAAGCTACCTCTTTGCAATGAGTGAACGTATAGCCAAACAATCAACAGATACACTTGATTTCAAAAAACTATCTTTGGGATGGATCATCGGCTTTCTCTTTGTAGTCAGCTTTCTTGGACTCTTCTCAGTGGTGCCTCTTCGAAAGGTAAGCAGAATATTTGTGCATGTTCAGTGAATATACACTTTTCATTGATGGGGAAAAAAGAAAAGAAAAGAAAAACAACTTTGGAAATAATTCATTAAACACAAGTAAAATTTGTCATAGTACATATTTTTCTCCAATGATGTGGATTACGGCTGGTGTCAGATTATGATAATAGACTTCAAACTGACGTATCCAAGTGGTACTGCAACTGCTCATCTTATCAACAGCTTCCACACACCTCAAGGAGCCAAGCTAGCAAAGTAAGGCAGTGTGGCACTTAATGGCTTCTAGTTAATGCAAAATGAAAATTTACAATATCTTTCTTTGATGATTCTACTTTTTCAGGAAACAAGTGAGAGAGTTGGGCAAATTTTTCACCTTCAGCTTTTTATGGGGTTTCTTTCAATGGTTCTATACTGCTGGAGATAATTGTGGGTTTGCAAGTTTTCCTTCATTAGGGCTTAAAGCATTTGATAACAGGTAAATCAATAGCTACCCTCCACTTTCCTTTTAAGAAAAAGTTCATTTTACTTTATGCAAAGAATAAATTGCATTAGTAGGCATTTTGCTTCAACTAAGCCCTATTCTTTCTGAATGTTTTGGCTAACACTAATTTGTGATTATCTGCAGATTTTTTTTTGATTTCTCAGCAACATATGTTGGTGTAGGAATGATTTGCCCCTATATTGTAAATATATCAGTTCTGCTTGGAGGGATTATTTCTTGGGGTCTGATGTGGCCCCTCATAGAAGATAAAAAAGGTGACTGGTATAGTGCAGACCTCAGCCCAGGCAGCATGAATGGCATTCAAGGTTACAGGGTAAATTCCCACTCAAAGAGACAATTTCATGAAGGCTTTTTTATTAATTGAAATAATTAATTTATTATAGCTTTATACAGGTATTTATTGCCATAGCCATGATCCTGGGAGATGGTCTATATAACTTCATCAAGGTTCTAAGTCGAACCCTCTTAGGTTTGTTTCATCAGCTCCGGTACAAAGATGTGAGCTCTGAACTCCCTGTTGCAGACCATTCTAATGATGTGAGCTCTCAGTCTCAGCTCTCATATGATGACAAGCGACGGACCCAACTCTTTCTCAAAGATCAAATTCCAATAATGTTTGCCGTTGGAGGCTATGTTGCTATTGCTGCCATCTCTATGGCCACTCTTCCACATATCTTTCACCAACTCAAATGGTATTACATATTCGTCATCTATATATTCGCACCCGCATTGGCTTTCTGTAATGCATATGGTGCTGGGCTCACTGATTGGTCCCTTGCATCCACATACGGAAAGCTTGCCATCTTTATTATTGGAGCATGGGCGGGTGCCGCACATGGTGGAGTTCTTGCAGGCCTAGCAGCTTGTGGAGTAATGATGAACATTGTCTCGACAGCCTCTGACTTAATGCAGGATTTCAAGACTGGCTACTTGACACTGGCTTCACCCTGCTCAATGTTTGTGAGCCAAATAATCAGCACAGCAATGGGCTGTGTGATTTCCCCTTGTGTGTTTTGGCTATTTTACAAGGCCTTTAATGACCTTGGGCAACCTGGAAGTCAATACCCTTCTCCTAATGCTGCTGTGTTCCGCAACATGGTTTTGGTGGGGGTAAAGGGCTTCTCAAGTCTGCCAAAGAATTGCCTTCTACTCTGTTATGTGTTCTTTGGTGCAGCCATTCTGATCAATTTGATTAAAGATTTGGTGGGTAAAAAGTGGGGACGGTTCATTCCACTTCCAATGGCAATGGCAATACCTTTCTATATAGGATCATATTTTGCCATTGATATGTGTCTTGGAAGCTTAATATTGTTTGTGTGGGAAAAAATAAACAAGGCCAAGGCAGACGCTTTAGGACCTGCGGTAGCCTCTGGTTTGATATGTGGGGATGGGATATGGACTTTGCCTGCTTCTATCCTTGCTCTGGCTGGGGTTAAGCCACCAATTTGTATGAAGTTTCTGTCAAGAGGGAATAATGCTAAGGTTGACAAATTCTTAGGATCACAGGGCTAAGTTTAGCATATAAGAAATGAATGTGAAGTCAACCTGGTGCATCCAAGGACTTGTAAAATAACACTGCATATTTTTTTAGCTTTAATTTCTGGTATGGAGACAAGAATAGAATAGGTATAGCAAAGCAGCCATAAATGTGATCATAAGATTATGCATGCTTTTACCAGACTTTATTACCAGGAAGGTAAATTTTTACTTCATCTCTTTTTCTCTCTCTCCCTTGTGGGCAGATGTGAATATTTTTTCTGAAATATTGGATAACTTCTTTTCTTTGCTGCTTACAAATCCCCGTTTTTCCACCACTTCTCCTTAGGTGGCTTTGACTTATAGAGAAAATTGTTAAACACTAATGTTATGGCTGGTACAGATTATGCTGTTAGTGTAACTGAGAATTGATATTTTCTGAAACTTCGTGGGGGATACATTCGCATCATCTCCCTAGGCAAAGATGAGAATTGCTTGAAGAATCTGACTGTGTAAGAATTAGTTGAAGAATTTGACGGCTTGAAAATATAAATTGAATAAAATATTGTTACGGATGACATGAAATTGCTTGGGATAAGTTGAAGATGGCAGCAACAACCTTAACTAATTAGAAGTCTTCTTAGATTTGGATGAGTATAGTTGTTAGTTTTGTTATAAAGCCTACGTTTGATAATAGCAATCTAATGAATATTAAGCAGAAAATTATTAGCAGTAATGCTAAGTTCACAAGATGAGTAATTTGAGTATGTGTTTATTTATAAAATCGTAATATTTAAATTTCAACTTTAAAGGATATTTCCTCTTACACTCGTTAGTAGATTTTCTTTGATATCATTTGTAATGACTTAAGGAAAAGCACTAGTCACACTTACGTTATCCTACAGAAGAACTAGATTATTATAACAATTGGGGCTACTTGTATCACTTATGAACCAATCAAATCTACACAATTAAGGTATGAAATTCACAAATGGCACATTGAGATTAATTGTCATATTGTCAACATCAACTTGCAAACATTATTACCAAGTCACATCTCCGAGGAAGTTCTTATTTCCAAATTCAAGTTGGTCTTTCATCCTCCACCTTCAATTTCGAGGTGAGTCGTTAGTGTATAAGCCCAACCAATTTTAAGCCCATTATTATGTTGTCTTATTACATATACCTAAAAAAAAAGAAAAGAGAAAGACACTTAAACCGTTTTACACACACAATTTGTTATAAATTCTAACAAAATTCAATCCAATCCAAAATGCCAACAGAGTTGTTGCCTTGTTGACATCCTCAGTTGGCATTGGAGATTAGGTGTAATTGATGAAGTGGATAAAGAGTTGGATGTGAGATAACATGAAGCGTGTCTTGTGAAGGGGTGGAAACATTGTGGTGGTAGTCACAGAGGTGGAGCCATGGAGGTTTGAGGTTGGTCCGGCGAAATTTTGGTAACACAATAAATGCTAATGTCAACACTGCACAGGCAAGCATTTATAGCCACAATTATCAAATATTTGATGGATTGCAATCAATAGAAAATACTGCTTTCTTTTGAATACATCATCTGAGCCATCATAAAAAAATTTTAGGTAATCGCAATCTGCAAAGCATAGTAAAATAGTACCATTTCTTTTCACATTTATAGTTGACCTTACCATTCTCTAAGAGTATCTAAAAATTACTTGTCATTTAAGTCGTACTACTTCAATTATGATATACAGTATACTATATACATACTTCGTAGCTAAAGGTTGCATAGGAATCAACTTATTGGATGAGTTAATTGAATATTCATTCTTCTGCAGTTCATGACATTCATGTACAAATTGAAACCAATTCTTTCATGGGTTTTATTTTATTTTATTTTTTAAATTAATGAATAAAGAAAATAAGTACATATGACCTACAGGAAGATTATAGTACGATCAATTACTTATCTTATTGATCGGTTTAACTATGAATTGGAGCTTAGATTGATCTGGTGCATATTAAAAAGAATTGGAGCTTAGATTGATCTGGTGCATATTAAAAATCGGAGAATAAGTGTTCATTTCGCAAAGATTATTTTTGCTAATTTATTTTACTATTCAGTTTATTTTGCTATTATTCATGAGTGTCACTGCACTTTTTGGTACTATTCATGGATGTCACTGCACTTTTTGGTACTATACATAGATTCCACAATACTATTTTAGCTAATTTTTACTTTTATTTATAGTACTTTCAGCAAAAAATTTTCAATTTTAGCAAAATAAACGAATCCCAAATAGACCCTAAAAAAAAGGTCACAAAAGGTTCAATTAAAACTAGTCAAATTGAAAATTCTCATCTTTGACAAGCTTCATCTGTTTTGATTCCCTTTGTAATTATTAAGGATTTTTTACTTAAAAATATAAGTAAAGTCATTTGTTAAATCCTCTATCTCACACATTCATCTTCAAAATTCTAGATGAAGAATGATTCCTACTATATCATTCTCTTTTATTTCTTTAAAGTTGGACTTGCAATAACATCTAGATTGATCTTGATTCGTTTTATTTATTTATTTATTTAGTTCTTAATTGAAGTCACACATTAAAATTTATGTAGATCTCTTATTCAACTATAAGAAACTTTATCAATTGAGTTAACTAGAAGTCACGTTAATTAAGGCAACTGAGAGTTGTTAATTCACAAGAAGACGTTCTCTATCCACAAAAGAAGAAATAATCAGAATTTTATAGAAAATGTCATAGATTTATAATTCGTGATCAAAAGATTAGCCCAACAAATGAAACGTGTTGATATCTTCTCTTCTTTTTCTTCTTCTTCTTTTTGTGAATTTTACCTTATGTTGTACGTGTGATTTTTTTTTTTTTTTATGTTGATATTATCTGTATATATTAAGAGGATTCAGAAAGTTAGTGGTTGCTTTTTTTTTCTGTCAAAAATATCCCTAAATTAATTAACCAACAACTTTAAAATTGGGTTAAAATAGTAAATTGGCAAAAGAAAGTTAGTTATTATTTTTTTTACTGTCAAAAATACCCTTACTTAAAACTTAAAAATAAGGTTAAAATAGTAAATTGACAAAAATAATAAATTTCTACTTCCACATTGAAATGCCTTCCTACTTCTAATAAATTCCTACTTTTATGTTGATTTAAATTCTTACTTCTACTCACAAACTCTCTACAAAATAGGATCACTCTATAGTTTTTTTTTTTTTTTTTTTTTTTGAAGGAAGGATCACTCTATTGTTAGTTTTAAAACTCCTCCAATCTACAAAACTTACCCCACCGTATTCATTTTTTTCTAAAAAAATTCATCGCGATATATTTTTTCAAAAAAAGTTTTATCACACCCCTAGATTTTTTTTTGTAATTCAAAAATGTAGTAATTCTAAATTATAATAGATGTAAATTATTAAAATTTACCCAAAAAATAAAAAAGCCTCTGAGCAAGCGAGCCTTTGAGTAAGTGCACCTTTAATCAAGTACATGAGCGCGTGCTCAAAGGCTAGTTGATATTATGATATACTTCTTCTGTCCAAAATTGATAGTTTCATTATAAGAAAGAGACAGGTGAGCAAAAGGGGCATTTAATCAAGTGGGAATAATGTGGTTGTATGAATCAGAATGGTGTGGCTCCCTCCTTCGTTGCTTCGTTTCTTCTTCTTATTGGCGGCGGGTCAAATGATGGTTGGCAAATTCCAAGAATAAATGTGTGTAAATTGAGGTTGTTTTTAATTATACCCATATATGTTATAAAGTACTAGTTATTACTATTTAAGCTTTTATAGCCCTCTTTTTTTAGATCAAAATCAATAAATTCTCTGCAAAATATCTGAAAACATCCCAAAATAAGATAGAATTGCTATATAGATGTATTCTAATTATATTTACATTAAATGATTGTTAATTAAATCATTTATAGTATTATTGTTTCTCCAACCTTGTTTAGACTGGGAACAATAAATTAGAGCCACAATAATTTTCAAACAATATTGCATAATTGTCAATGTGACAAGTTGTTAGTGATTGATGATAAAATGGTGTCAGTCGTAAGCTCATATTAAAATCAATAGATAATAAATCTATCAATTCAAAATTTCAAACTATTATAGAAAATGTCATGTAAAAAAAATGTGGTTGTAGTATTCGTTAAAAAAAAATTGAATGATGATAGTCAAAAACATTACTACCTCCATTCTCTTTTCTTTTTCTTTTTTTTTTTTTTTTTTTAAGATTCCTCTACATTGGTAATGTAATACGGGATATTTCTAGCAAATTGAGCCAACTTGTAGGCTGGCTTATTTCACTCTCTCCTATGATGGGTACTTGGACATGTTTAACAAACTCAACTTTTTCAAAAAAAAAAAATCATTAAATTTACTGCCTTTTTCTTTAAAAAGTATAAGTGTTCAAATATATCATTATGAATTTAAGCTTTAGTAGTAAAAAATAGTATTGAATTTTTTAAATAAAGTAAATGGTAAGTTAGAAAAATTTATTTGATTACTTTTTTTAAAGTATGGGTATATTTTAAAACATTCTAAAATAAAAGTAAAGAAGCAACAATTAGAGAGACCAGATTGGGAATAACACATGGGGTTAGTTTCGCGTTGAGAATGAGGAAAAATTATTGTGTACTTTTAGAGTATCATAAAGAAAAATGATATGTTTACAATATTTTTACAATAAATCTTAAGTGGCAGGTTGTTACTAACTGTTATTTTTGGGACAAAAAAGTAATCTTAGTATTAGGTTCAAATTTGAACCAATAACAACTAACCACTTATGATTTGTTGTGAAAATATTGTAAAAATATAGTAAACATAACATCGCTCTATCAGAAATACGTAATTCCTCTTCTCATATAAATGGTAGGATCCCACTAATTAAATTTATAGTAAGACTTAACATTTATGTAAGAGAAGAAATTACACATTTATGATTCTCGATAGTTCTTAGCGGTGAAGAGTGAGAGCACGTGTGCGATTACAAATTCCCGTGTCAACTTCTCTGATGAACAAACAAAGCCGTGAAGTAGCTGTACGTATGTATGTGTATTATGATTTATGAATGTTGAGTCGTGTTGTGTTGTGTTGTGTTGAGTTGAGTTGTCTTTACTCTTTTTCCTTTTGCTGTGAAATAGTAATAATAACAGTAAGCCGCGCCCACGCGAGGAAGAAGGAAGTCGGTAGCTATAATCAACCTTATCTCATCTCAAAATCCTTTCTTTATGGGGTTTCAGTTTCAACTTCACTTCTAGTTCCAGGTTTTTCACTTCTTCTTCTTCTTATTCATTTTTTTTTTTTTTACTTCCTTTCCTTGTTTACTAAGCTAACCTCTTCAACCAAGTTTTCTAATTTATCATTTCTGATAAATATACATATTATTATATTGCATTTTGCTTACAGGGTCTCTGTTGTTTCTTGCTCAATTTGCTTCTTGTTGGTGGGTATTGAGGTTCTACTTCTATAAATGTGTTGTTATGGTCAATTACTTCTTGTTTTTGTTCTCTGTAAATCTTTGGGGTTTTGAGATTTTCGACAAACAATGGATTTCCGATCCCGACCGCTTCATTCATGGACTTTTGGTGGTCTTATAGTAGCGTTTCTTCAACTTTCTCTGGCTTATTTCCTGCTGTGTGTATCAGTTTATGTGTTTTTCACCTCGAAATTTTTGACCCTTTTTGGACTGTATCTGCCATGTCCTTGTAATGGGGTTTTTGGTTATAAAAATAGCAATTTGTGCTGGTACGCTTTGCTCTATGATTGGCCAACAGCGATTATCTATTCTGTTGTGGACTCTGCATTGAGCAAGTTATCTTTTGATTTTAAGAATCAAGGATGCGGTTTAGATAGGAAGTTGGTCTTAAAGGGTAGTTTTGAAAATGGGGTTCTTGAATTAGAGGGTGAAGCGTCTTGCAGTTCGTCATTTCATAGTCCACTATTGCAAAACTGTGTTGACAAGGAAAGTGCGTTTGATGCCAAGGGGAAGAGGGTTTTGGATCTGAAGAAAAGGCCTGGAAGTCGGCGACGAAGGAAAACTGCTCTTGGCAACAGAAAATTCTCTTCTGTTTTGCCTAATGATGATTCGCGGTCAGTTGCTGCAAACTTTCCTTATCATGGCAGTGAAATGAGAGGCAAAGACAGTGAAAGCTTAGGTTCTGAAACTGTGAGAGAAGATGATTTTCCAGGTGAGTGAAATGATTTAAAATTGTCAGTCTTTAATGTGATATGACTATTTAAATGCAATACTAAACAACGATGTTGACTACTATAAGAATTTTGGACTTCAATTTAAATCTATTTGGACAAGAAACAATATCTAAAGTTCTGTTCATCTATTGGTCTTTTTGTACAGAAGTTCAAAAAACTTCAAAATGTTGAAAATTGAATTTTGATGACATTTGAAGCTCTAACTTTAATTAGGCTAGACATATTAAATATTGTAGTATGGTTGCTGATGCTTTATGCCATTTAGGTGAAATAATTGGACCTATTAGCATTGAAGTGGGGGAAAGAAACCAGCATAGTTTTGAATTGAGTAGATCATGTGATGAGAGCGCATCATCTTCAGTTGCAACGTACATAACTAATGCTCCAGACAATATGGAAATTGTTGGAAATGAAGCGGACAATATCAGAATGTTGGAAGTAGCTCTTGAAGAAGAGAAAGCTGCTCGTGCTGCTCTTATCCTAGAACTGGAAAAAGAAAGAGCAGCTGCTGCAAGTGCTGCTGATGAAGCGATGTCCATGATATCACGTTTGCACCAGGATAAGGCATCAGTAGAAATGGAATCAAGGCAGTACCAAAGGATGATAGAAGAAAAGTGTGATTATGACGAAGAAGAGATGAATATTTTGAAAGAGATCCTTTTTAGGAGGGAGATGGAGAATCATTTTTTGGAGAAGAAAATTGAAGAGTACAGGCAGATGAGTTTTTTAGAAAATGAGATGCCAACAGGTGATATAAATGATAAGATGGATAATTGGGGACAAAGACCTTCATCTTCCCTTGATTTGACTTACAATAAACAACCAATGCTGCAGATTGAGAATAATATGTTGATTGGTAAGAAAGTGGGAAACAGAGCAAATTGGTCTTCAAATTATGAGGCTCCTTTAGTTGAGAAACAAAGTCAAATTCAAGGATATAGCCTTCTTGAGAAAAATGTCTTTTTTGCAGGTAAAGAAAATGAAAATATGGATAATAGCGTAGAATGCCAAGAAATGACAAGTGAGGAAACCCAAATTTGCAATGGCATTGACACAAATTTTTCTTTTGATGGTGAGGAGCTCAACAAATATCGGAATGATAAGGATCAAGAAGGCAGCAATCACCATTGTTCTATGCCCGATACAGAACCAGTTGTTTATGATGTTCATGTTGTTGATGATAAAAATGAAACTTCGAAAGATCAGAGTGGGTCATCAATTAGAAATGTTGTTGATGAACCCAAAGATTGTGCTGTGACACTGGGAGCATCTGGGGACTGGACAAGGGAGACATTAAGTGACCATCCAATCATAAGCAGGACAGTAAGTGAGCCCAACATTCATAAAGGTAGTTTCGACAGGAGTGATAAGTCTTCTGTGTTGAGTCACTCACAACGCAAAAGCTTGCTTTCTGACTCAGGGAAAGAGTCTCTATTTGCAATCAGTAGTGAAAAACTTGACATGGGGATTGAACGGCTCACAGAAAGGCTACGAGTACTCCAAGAGGAAAAAGAGAAGTTGACTTTCTATTCAGAGAATGGGGATGGGGAGAAGGAAAATTGAAACTTCTTAAGGAGATATCAAGCCTGCTTTGAGAAATTCAAATGGTTGAGAGATCCCATGCAGCAGGTTTCCTTTTCCCATTCATCCTCTAAGGTGGGTTGTTTACCACTAATTACATTTTTGTGACATGTAGGATATATGTTTATATTCTAGTGTGTGTTAGATTTCTCTGGTCCTTGTCATCTGCTCTTACAGTATTGTCCTCTGATTTTGTCTCTTTTTAGCACTGAAAATGATTGGGTTGGTTGTATCTTATATAGGAATAATGCAGACATGAGTATTGTTGTTTGATACAGCACTATAAAGTTTAGAAGGATATTCACATGGAGTTTGAAAAAAATCATATGAGTAGGTGCACATAAGACTTATAAGTCTCCCCAACATGAAAAAAAAAAAAGGGAAAATAGAATTGTCCTGGTTATATAGTTCATAATCATAGTTCCAGAATAGCCATTACAGTACATTGCAATTAAAGTCTATGGGTGCTACTTACCATGATATTAATTGTCTTTTTTTTTTTTTTTTATACAAAATAGAAATTATACTCTAGTCTAATCTAAGTGTATATGTGTGCGAAACTTCCCCCTAGAGACTTGAATCCCGGCTCTTACCCCTCACATCCCACAAGCACTTATACTTGTGGAGTGACCATCGCACCAAGGGTGTGCGATGGTTAATTGTCTTCCTTTTAGTTTCCAAACAGTAAGTCGAACCCAAAATTTTGAGATTTGATTTAGGGCTTAGCTTTTATACTTGCGCTATTTGTACCATAATGATTACCTAATTACCACTTGGTCCAAGCCACCAAATGGCATAAAAATGTCAAATATATTTGAAATGTCTGTTCTTTCTGTTGTTGATGAGTTGATTTAGGGCCTAATGCTCATTCACTGAGAAGTTTGGCCTTTCTGCATGTTAGCATTTGTTAACTGATGTCTGTTCTTGCCATTGTAAGTAGGTTTCTTCGGGGCTTAGTTCTCGGCATTGAGGCATCTAGCCTTCTGCTGTATTCTACTTCTATCCTTTTTTGTTGGTCTTCTATTCCATTTTGGGATCACCTTAAATATGTTTGTTTTTTAAAAGTCAATGCATACAATATTTGAACATTCCTAACTTTATATACATAAAGATAGTTTTTCATATTTTCCTGTATTTGGTAGTATTAGGAGAAAATGGGTCAAAAGAAAACTATATCTTGACTTCCCTTATTTAGTTTAACGTAAGATAGAGTTGTTTTTTACTAAAATTTTAAAGAAAACAACTCTATCTCTCACCTAGTTAAATAAGGGAAGTTAAAAAATAGTTTTCTAACTCATTTTAAGATTGCTACCAAACATAGAAAAATGATATATTTTTTTAAAATGATTTATTTTCTAGAAAATGTTAGTGTTGAAACAAACGAAGAGTTACTTTATTTGAAGAATACACTTCATTCATTAATTTTACTAGCGGATATCCCATGCGATGTGTGTGTTCGTTATTAGTTATTTTATAATACTTGTATGTATTGTAATGTTTGGAAAATTAATTTCAACTATGTATTATGTGTCACTAAAATAATGAAGAATAAAAAATTGTAATCTAGTATATTCATAAGTAATCATAATTAATTAGACCCTAAAAATGTCACCACAACACATGCCTATTGATTTTTATTTTATTTTATCAAGCATCCATGTAGATTTCGTTCTTACTTTTGACCTTTTCAATATGAAACTTCTTATTATTTCTTTATATTTTTCTTAGGAGTATTTCAAAAAAAAATGTGAACTTTTAAAGGCTGAAAATCAAAGATTTAAGGTTTATAATCTTTCATTTGTAAAACTAAAAGTACTTTGTCAAGAGACTTAAAAATATAACAAAAATTGAATAGAGAAATATAAAAATATGCTATTTCATATCTCAAGTTTAACTTTACATATATTTGAATACTTCATTTACTTACAAAGATTAAGCACTTCCCAAAAATATACTAAATAAACACAAATAACATGGATAAAGGCTCTTATCTCTTTTCCAAGCATACCTTTTAGAAACCTTAAATGCTGCTGAAGCACTGTATCAAGCTTTGACAATGTTGTTGAAAAGTTTAGATCATATGCACCTAAAACCAAAGCTAATCTCATACTCTTCTTAACACCGATTTCTTACTCTACGTATTTGGCTCTCTCTCCCTACTTTTCTTTTGGCCCTTTGATATTTTGTGAAATTGGAATATATAAAAATGACATGAAAAACTAACATTGAACGGAGAAAACTTTACATTTCTGAAATTTATAAAACTAAAGGTGAAAGAGTTCAAGAAATTGGAAAAAGGAGTGGAACCAGAATTGTTTAATCTTCTGCATTTATAGCTTAAATTGATCGTTGATAAGAATACGGAGATGAAAGGATAAATGAAAAACTGCTCATTCAAACACATGGCAGGACCTCATACTCTCCCGCATAATATCTCTACATGTATATATACTAGCCTCATCACACGAGCTTTGCACGTGCGATGAGGCTTTTTTATTTTTTTTGGTCTAGTGTCATAGTTTCCCTTTTATATAAAAAAAACATTTAAAAATTAAAAAAAAAAAAAAAAAAAAAAGGATAAGTTTGTTTTGAAAACATGGATTAGTTGGAGGGTGTCCTATTTTGTAGGCATATTTTTTTCCTCAAGTTTTTTCCCTGTTAAACTAAGGTTTAGATGTATTTTTTAACCACATAAAAATCCAGTTCAAAGATTCTAAAGAAGAGAATCCTCTTATAAATAGTATAGATATATTGATTTGAGTTTAAAATTTGAAATTAAAGAGGGTAAATTCGGAAACATCATACTTTTTTATTTGAAAGATATGCATTATATGATGTTTTAAATTCTCTAAACATGACCAACAAAAAGAGACAGAGAGAGTAAATAATTGTCAGGTGATTTACTAAGCATTTCTTGGCCTTCATGCTTGTCCATCATATAATTTGTTTTTACAACTCTGGTTAACTATCAAGTTTAACTTATCACATGATTTTAACGTTAAACTTAGTCTTGAACTGCAGGATTATTTAATTGATGTAGTTAGTTAGTTAGTATCTGGAAAAACTACTAATGGTAAAAATTAATGTCTTATTTATTGTATTGTAATATTTCATGTCATTATTCTTGAGGGGAAATTAGTAGTGTAGTCAAAGGATGAATATGGTAAGCAGGGAAGGGAAGGGTGGAGTGTGTGTGTGTGTGTGTATATGTAAGAATTAATTCTGGAATGAACCTGCTGCTGCTGCTGCTCATATTGAATAAAGCATTATATATGCAGCCTTTCTTTACAAATACAGTACCTTTCTTCTTCACATTACATTTAATTAGTCCTAAATGTTCTTGTTGGGTGTTACCATACTAATCATTGCTTATTTTCAGGTGATTTTCAAGAAAAGATGCTCCCCAAGTTTGTCCTGGGAAGCTCATGTACAATACTTACCTTACCGGTAGGGACGTATCTATTTTCAGGTGATTTTTTTTCTTTTTTTTTGGTTGGCCCCCTCCTTTTGAAGTCCTATCTCCATTATCCCTGGTTACTAGCTATGAGTTATGTAAAGAATCTCCTTGTGCTTTAGGGCAGGTGTATCCTTAGAAAATTTTAGATGAACTGTAGAGTCTTTTGGAATGTAATGGTCTTCTGCGTGTTGTAAAGTGTAAATAAACTTTTATGTTTTAGTCTATAATAATAATAATATAAGCAAAATAAGTTCGAAGCTGTATTTTATTTTAAGGTGAAAGTGATACATCCATCCCTCCTTTTCTTGCCTTGCCTTTGGCAAAGGAGGGGAGAAAATGATTAATTATTTGGTATCAATCATTTTTATGGCCAAAAGGCAAAGCAGGCAATGGGTGTAATTATCATGTTCAGAATTTTTCGTGTAAAGAAGATGAAAAAGAAAATTGTGACTTTTTTAAGTTCATGTGGACTTGGCTGCTCCCCAATGAAACAGCTTTTATATAGCTTGTGTTTATGCTATTTTTACATAATAGAAAGACAGAAGAAAGAAAAGAATTGGATAAAAAGCAAATGAATGATCAAAAGGCAAAATTAGAGATTAGGAATGACCACTCTACTCTACTCTATCTACTTACTTTTGGTTTTAGGCCAGGAAGGAAAGAGAGAAAGGAAATGGCTAAAAGATAGTATTTTCCTTTGAGAAAGTCTTTTAACATAATATATATTGATAAATCCACACCTAAAAAAAAAAAATATATATATATATATATATATATATAAACTATACTTATAAATGAAATGAAGACCATCTGAGTAAAATACTCAATATCTAAGGATCTTTTAATAAATAAAAATAATAATGTTATAAAAAAAAAGCTTCTTAATATTGGACGACCCTAATCTAATCTAATTTAATAATGCCAACAACCTAATTAATCAAGGACAAGGTTGGGCGATGAGAAACCATATAGTCCCACCATGTGATGTTAATCACACCCTTTTCTCAACTAACTACTCTTCATACCAACCATAAAAACTCTTCAACATTTTGAATTTTCCGTGTAATGTTCTTCCACATACATATTTACATCATTTTTCCCACAATATATAGTAGTATGAGGTCCACTCTCCACACCCTTTTCTCTTTTTTTTTTAGAAGAAAGGTCCACATATTTGAGAGAGAAATGATAAGTATATGAAATTATTATTGGATTAACAAAGACTCAACAGATTTAAAATTAAATTAAATCTACTATTTCCATCCCAATAAAATCAATAATTTATATTTGGGATATTATTTTTTAGACTCAAAAAAAGTATGGGCCTTGTCCTTGTCTTTCAATAAGATTATGGACCTTCTCTCAATATTTTGACTCTGACATTCTCTTTTTTTATTTTAGAATTACTAGTGAACTTTAAAGAGAATTAGTTGTGATTTTCTTTTTTTTCCAATTGCTTGTGCAACTTTTGGTTTTTGTTGAAAATCTCTTACTTTTCACATACTTCCTTAGGGGCGGCTTCATTAAGGGACTTTTCCCCTTTGTATTGAAGTCCCTCTCATCTCGTCTTGATAAAAATCATCCCAAAAACAAACAAACAAACAAACAAACCCTCTCCTTGTAAAACACTAAGAAGAAAGACAGATAAACTCATATTATTGATATATAGTATAATATTATTCAGCACCAGAAAATAGTATTTGATAGTGAATGGCCACTAGAATTAAAGAAATTCATATATAGTATTATTCTCGTAAATGTTTTATCATGATTCAACATTATTTTCAACTCCATTTGATCCTTTCGATCAACGTCAGATTCAAATGCTTTGTTTCTCTGCAACCTTTTTGGTATACGTATAACACCTTGGAAATTAGACAGATGCTTAGGAAACTGAAAAGCCATTTTGCTTGGCAAATTTATATTACTCCCGACATCTAAATTCCTCGGAATGTGATGCTTGCCAATTTAGATGCATGAGAACGTAACTATTCTCATGTTTGGTTCGATTAAAATCTAATAAAACTCTTGGGAATATGAGATGCTTATTTTGTTTTATCCTCAGCATCTTATACGAAAATTTATTTTTTTCCAAAATATCCTTTGGTTTGTAAACATAGAATCATTTTTTTTTATTCTTCTTCAAAATAAATGATGAAAAACAAAATATAACCTACAAGTATAAATCATGGAAAATTCAATACAAATATCGTATAACATTTTCGCATGTATAATAAACAGATAATTCTTTAAATTGTCAATTTATAATTATCATTTTTTAAGTTTTATTTCTATTGGTTAAAAGGTGAGTAGGAATGGGTAAAATTGTCAATTTATAAAAAAATGTATAATTTTTTTTTCTAGACATAAGAATGCAGAGACCTATTTGTTTTGAAAGAAATCCACATTCTTACAAGAAGAGGATTATTGAGTGATAATCCAAATATTCAAAAGTGTCTAATTCTTTTGTGTGATTTGCAACCAAATATAAGAATGTTAGGGAATCTTTCAACAAGGATCCTAAAACAAATTCGAAAATTACAAAACATTACTCCATGCTAAACGTCTTTGAGTGTTGAAATCTTTGTTCAAGTTCTTTCTTCGGTTTTTGCGTCTAATATAGGCTTGGTTTGGATACAGCTGAACACGTCCAGTGTTCAGCGTTTTTCAGCCTTTTTTTTTTTTTTTTTTCTTGCCGTGTTTCAGATGTTGAGGGGACAAAACGAACTGCGCGCATTGTGCGCGTACTTTTTCAGCAACTTTTTATTAAAAATGGGTCCTGTAGTACTATTCACACATTTAAAAATTATTTTGCTACAGTATTTTCAGTTTTCAGTTTCAACTGTATCCAAAATGGACCCCTTGCCTCTAGTTTATTCACTTTTTTTCGTCAAATCTCGCTTCTAATTTGGCCTCTAGTTGCTAAAACTTTGTCTCCATGGGTAATTTTGATGATTACAACTATTACTTTATTACCAATTGATGTGATACCGTAGTCTTTCTTTTTTTTATTTTTTTATTAGAAGACTGAAGAGTGATACCGTTGTGACTAATCTAAGCAAATTATATTCAAAAATAAAATTTGAAATTAAAGATTCAAGGTGACAACTTCAAAGGAGTTAATCTAATAAACAATATAGTTATTAAATCCTGATGAGAGTTTAATTTAATGTAGACGTTAGGTCATTATATTACTAGTTCAACAAGAAAATCATTGGTTGAACCATATAGTCAATTAAAATTTAAATAAATCTTAAAAACATATTAAAAATTTGATAAATTAATTTTAAAAAATACAAAATAATTATACAACATATTCACCATAAAATATATCAACATATAATAATAACATACCTAATACAATATAATAACATACTCTTTTGTTGAGAATCATATAATAACATAATAAATACAATCTTATTTGTTAATTAAGCTCTCTTTATGCAAGATAAACTTTTTAAAAAAAGTTGTGAATGTTATTTCTTTTGCCAAAAGCCTTATGAATCAATTGGCATTTCTCAAAATTTATAATAAAGACATGTAGGTTTCAAATCTTCATTTTCTCTCAACTATCGAATTATCAAAAAGATATGTTATTTCTTTTTACAACATTTTTAGTTATCAAAATTTTAAATTACAATACAAGAATGTATGGAGTCAATTTTTAATAAAAATATACATCATAACTAAGTTATAAAGAAGATTGGGTTTAGTGTAAAAAAAAAAATCAAAAGATATAATCATAAAAGAAATATTCAAGAAATATAATGCAAATATAAATAAATAATTCTTTTACAGAGAAATTATATCATGAAAGAAGATGGAAAAAATAATAAGAAAATAATTTTAAAATGTTAAGTTGTTTTTTTCCATAGTGTTTCAATTGGCTTTATTTCATGTCAATTTTGTTGTGATTCATGCTTTTATTTTCTTGTATTTTGTGGGGTTTAATGTATATGGATTAGGTCTAGAGTTGGTGAAGAATTGCACATCCAGTGGAACTTGGGAGTTGAGACTGACTCGTGAGTAGCTCAGGGTTGCAGTACTGGTGAGATGACATGTGAGGAGCATGTGAAAAAGTTAAAAAGTCTGTTACGGTTGGGTTGTCTCATGAGTAGGCCTACCTATGAGTTAAATTGACAACTCATTTTTTAGATACAACCTCCTCCTTTTTTGCTACACTATATATATTCTCATTTCCCACAAAATTGTAAGGTGGGTTTCTAAAAGAAAACCCTAGAAACACCATTAGAGAGCTAGTGAATTTGAGCCTACAAATTACTGCTCAATTCCCTTAGATTTTCTCTACTCTCTTCCCTCTCCCATTGTCTTACCTTAAGAGGAGATTAACCCAAACACAACAATATAATAGCATACTCTTTTGTTGACAATCATATAATAACATACTTAATACAGTCTTTAGCCATGAACCGTTGGCACTAGTTTCCAATGCGGCATCTCCGACCATCAAACCACTAGCACCAATCGCTAGTGAGGTTGCTACTTGCTACCATCAATTGATGGAGGGGAGTAACTGACCACCAGACCGCCAACACTAGTCGTTGGAGTGGAGTTTCCAACCACTAGACCACAGGTTCTAGTCATCAGAGCAGTGTCTTCAACCACTAGATTGGTGACCTTGTGATTAGATGGGAGAGGGGAATTCATTGTATGTTTCTGGAAAATGTTTTACCAAATTTTCAAAAGTAAAATATTTTACAACTTTTTTTTTATAAAGCAGTTCATTGTCAACAGAAAATATTTTGTAAGTTTGACTATATTTTACCTGCAAATAAACACCTAAAAATGGAAAAATCATTTTTTGAAAAAAAAAAATCAAAACAAATGGAACGTTAGATTCAATAACTATGGTAATAAGCCTATATTAGTCGGGATTGATTGGTCAATACGACCGCTAAAACAAGTACCCAATTCTTCTATCAATCAAGATATTTAATTAAATTTTTTATATAACTCTTTCAAATCTGATGAAACTCCACGTATTCTTGTAGCCCGTTCAACTTGTTAGGTTTTATATAGAATTGCTTGGATTTTCCATGTACTGCAAAGCATTTTTTTACAGCTTAAGGTGTAATAACGTAGCTTTCATATATATATATAAATATATATATATATATATATATATATATATTGAATTACATATTTTCATAATTTTTAACATGTATGCCACATTTTGTATTAATTAAATGTTATTTACCATTTAATCAATAAAATATTATTATAAATATGTGGTTAAATGATTAAATTTGCCATGTATCAATAGTTTAAACCTTTTAGACAATCGCTAATTTAACATGGTATCAAAATAAGAGATCCTAAGTTCATTCGCTGTTTTCTCCACTTTACTTCTAATTTGAAATTTCATGTGTCGGGTCTTACCTATTAAAATTTTAATAGGTAAGACCCAACACATGAGATTTTCAAAGGAAATGTGAGAAGTATTTGGTTAAATGTTTAAAATTTATAATATTCCAATAACTTGAATTTTGAGATTTGGATTGTGCATGCATGGAGGAAAAGTTGTTAACAATAACTTGAATGAAATTTGAATAATTTTAGAGATTTGGATTGTGCATGCATGGAGGAAAAGTTGTTAACAATTAAGAGACTTAACAAGTTACTCCCAAACAAGATTACTTACATTCCATTCATTTTCATTCCTTTCCATTCTATTTTAAAACATCCAATCAAAGTTACTTAATTCCATTCCATTCTTTTCTCTTACTTAAATTTATTCCAGATCATTTCATTCCATTCCATTCCCTTCCCTTATGAACTTCCAAGCGGACTTGAAGAGCATATGGAGGTGTGGTGGCAAGAGAATCCCTTTCTTTTTAAGTTCAAAGACCAGCTTAGTTAAGAAAAGGTTTTGCTTAACAGACCATAGACTTTTGACAGAAACCTGATTTTATTGAAGGATTTAGATGGAGATCCATGAACACAGCTCGGTTCTAAATTTAAATGCATGACTTAAAGTTGAATTGCATGAATGTTTCCATTGGAGCCAATATAAGTAAGCAAGTGTCTTTATAGTAGAAGTGGGGTGGGGAAAATTTTTACGTGTGCGAGTTGAACCAAGATTATTTTACGTTATCTAATTGTCTGAGAGTACTTTAATTTTAACTTATTCGATGTAATAACAAATAGATCGATGCCTTATGTCAAGTTTCGATTTGATTGATTATGAACTTGAACGGATTATTTAACTTTGCATTTAAGTGAATATGATTTAGTATTGGTTCAAGAGGACTTAGAAATCCAATGGAGAGATGCCAGCAACAAGGAACTATACAAAGCAAGTAAATTAGAACTCTTATGTGTTTTTATTTATTTTTTTTTGATGAATGGAGAACTCTTTATATGTGTGTGTAAACACACATGATAGAATAATATATGGCGTCCATTAGAGACAGAGCCAGGAACTAAAGTTAGGAGGGCGGCTTTGCTACTAACTATGTGTGGCAGCTCCGGCTTTTAATTCTATTACTTTATCACTAAGGATTTTATTTAAAACTTTTTAAATGGCGAAGTTGTTTGTTTTGGGTAAAATAGATTGATTGAACTTAATTTTTTTTAGCTTTATTATTAGTAAATTTTGTTGTTGGGCTAATTTTTTTGGACTTGTATATTTTGTTTTAGATTTAATCTATTAATATTTATGGCCTTTAAAAGGTGGAGAATGCTAAAACTACAAAATTTTTAGAAATCACTAATATAGTGAGTGGTTATTGATAAGTTAAAAGTGATACAAGTGTACGAACCAATAAGAATTTGTTACCTCAATGTTTGTAAAAATGTTGTATAAAAGTGTGTGACTATAACATTACTCTTAAAAGAATTGATGACATTGTTAAAAGGGAGGAGAATGTAATTTTGTTAAACAAAATTGCTAAGATTATACCTATTAATATACTATTTTTTTTTTTAACAAAATTTAGGGAGAGCCATTGCCCCCCTTGTCAATATATGGATCCATCGCTGGCATCCATTCTACATGGGCCAACTCCTTATTATTGAAGCTAGGGTGGTCACAGTACTACCCTAACCCGAAATATATTTATTATATATAAATTTTAGAAATTTATGACTTTTTTACATTTATAAAAAATTTGTGACCACCCTAAAATTTTTTAGGCCCAACATAATTAAACTTTAGATAAAGTTTGATAACAAACTTAGTTGTAAACTAAGACTACGACTTCACCTAATATTTTTTTATTAGGTATGAATTTTGATAAATCTATTATTGGGTTACATTTTTTTTTATATATCCTCTGCTTGCAAAATTTTAATGAGATAAAAAAAAAATAGTTTATGTCATCAATCAAATATTTAAATTTTGAGTTTTTAATTGTAGTCTAAAATTACATATAAAAAAATTATAGATCAAATAGTAAATAATATCCGATTAACATAAAATTTGACATATGTTTTAAAAACATAAAAAACATACAATCCCAAAATTAGATTTTAAAAATATATAGACATTTTAGTTTTTTAGTAAGAGTTTACAACTAAATTTGTAGTTAAAAATTTTTTAAATAAGATTGTAAGAAAATATTGTAAGATTTTATGCATTTATGTGTATGCGTTTTTTTTTTTTTTTGGGTCAAATATATGAAGTTTTTTTCCTATTATATTTTGTATAATTTAAGTTTCATAATAAGTACACCGAAAAAAAATTTTAGAGCTGCTTTTGCCGTTCTATGATAATTATTTTTTATCGTTAAGCGAAGATGTTAATTTGCTTTTTGGTAACGTGTGAGTGATTAGGTCATTTTTTATTTATATAAAAATGTAGGATGGAAAGGACTAAAATGTGGGAATCGCAATATGGCATTATCGATCGATCGATCCCATTCCCACGAGCATGGGACATGGGAGTGAGAGAGTGGTGCGACCTGATCACGTGCGTGCATGAGATGACAAACACTGTCTGTCCCCTTACCTAACCAGACCAGACCCCACAGTTAGGTTATGTCCCACTATAGAACAATGTCAACGCCTTCTAGATGGTATAGTATCATAATGAATTTAGACTATTTCAAATTTCATTCAAGTCATTTAAATTTTTTTTATATTATATATATAAACTTGTATTGTACATTTTTTTTAAAAATCTTTTAATTGAAAATTTGAAATATGAACCGTTGAAGAATATGTGTCATTTATAATTGAGCATAAGACTTTGCTATTATTTTCAACACCAAATTTTCTAATATTCATTGTCAACAGCAACCCAACTAAAAAACAAAATTGAAATTTTCTTCTTTACGTGTTAGTTTTTCTTTTTCTTTTTCCTTATCTAATCCATGATAACACCAAATTTATCTGTAGATGTCATTGTATTTAGACTTAATTTGCAACCAACATATATAAACCTCCGTATCAAAAAAAAAAAAAAACAAAAAACATATATAAACCTCTAGGGTATGAATTATAATTGAAATCCGCTTATTTTGCTGAAATTGAAATTTTTTGCTAAAAGTATTGTAAATAAATGTAAAAGTTAGCTAAAATAGTACAATATGACCAAAAAATAATATCAAAAAGTGCAGTATGACCTATGAATAATAACAAAAATAAATTGAATAGTAAAATAAACTGATTTTTTAAGCTGGAGCCAAACACATACTAAATGAAAAAAATAAAATAGAGTGGCGTGGCCTTCAGGAAATCCATGAGCTCTTGTTATGTCAAAAAGATTTATCATTTATCTCATTTCTTTATATAGGGTGCTACACAATATGAGATAGATACATTGATTATCAATTAAATCCAACAAAATTTCATAAAATATCTCATAAGTCATTACATATGTTTCAACTTTCAACAAATCCTGTCCTATTTTTTAAAAGGGAAAAAAATGATCTACCTAGTTTTTTAGAGTTAATTGCAGAGCACCCTCTAAAACTTGGGTCCAGAGTTGGTACAATAGTTATCAAACAATAGTGAATCAATAGGTGAGATTAAAATTAAAAGTTCAATTTTAATCCAAGCCTTTAGATCAAATTTTCAATTTTTTACATTTTTTATTAAACTTAACCAAACTTTTCTATCTCACAACTACAATGTGATTGCACTGTGCAATTGCAAGAGGTCTAAATCCTTGAAACTTTTTATATTACATACAAAGCTTGAAAAACGAGTAATCAACGTCTCAAATGTGACAAATAACACCTTGTTTTAGGGGTACCATATAAAATATATATAAAATTTTATTCAAATAAATTTGAGGAAAAAATAATAATTTCCTCTAACATTTTTATAATGATTTAATTCACATATTTTTTATTAACGTGATTCTACACACACACAAAAGAAGTGAATTTCAATGGGTTTCACACAAAACATTTAGTTTAATTTTAGTCTCATTTTCTTTTTCTTTTTTAATTTAAATTTTAGTTTTTTGTCATACTTATCATAAAAATTACCAAAATTTATTATATATTTCTTGATAAATTCTATGCAAATATTAGAAAATGATTAGGTTCTTACGATTTCACATTCATGATAAACTTTATTATTAATTTAATTAGTAAAATTCATCATAAATAACTAATAAGAGATACCATAAATACAAGAGGAGAAAACATGTGTTGTGTAAAAGTATATCTAATAATAAGTACTCACACAGTTGTGGCCTAATGTAAAACGACTCAAGCTTCCATGCACATTGCATGGGTTCGAGCATGCCCGTTAGCACTTTGTGGATGCTCTATTTATTTGCGCTTTAACAATAAAAAAAAGATCTTGGCATTTAGTTTTTTATTATTATTATTTTTTAAATCTTTTAATTGAAATATGAACCGTTGAAGAATGTGTCATTTATTATTGAGCATAAGACTTTTGAGATTATTTTCAACACCAAATTCATATTTTCTAATATTCATTGTCAACAATAACCCAACTAAAAAACAAAATTGAAATTTTCTTCTTTACGTGTTACTTTTTTCTTTTTCTTTTTCCTTATCTAATCCAAGATAACACCAAATTTATCTGCAGATGTCATTGGAATTAGACTTAATTTGCAACCAACATATATAAACCTCCATATCAAAAACAAAAACATATATAAACCTCTATAATAAATGAAAAAAATCGAATAAAGTGGAATGGTCTTTAGGAAATCCATGAGCCCTTGTTATGTTAAAAAGATTTATCATTTATCTCATTTCTCTACATAGGGTGCTACACAATATGAGATAGATACATTGATTATCAATTAAAACCAACAAAATATCATAAAAGATCTCATAAGTCATGTCATATGTTTAATTTTAGCCTCAGTTTCTTTTTAAAAAGTTTAGCAAAATAAGTTTTTTTTTTAAATTAAATTTTAGTTTTTTGTCATATTTATCATAAAAATTACCAAAATTTATTATATATTTTTTGATAAATACTATACAAATATTAGAAAATGATTAGGTTCTTACGATCTCACATTTATGATAAACTCTATTATTAATTTAATTAAAAAAATTCATCATAAATAACTTATAAGATATACAATAAATACGAAAAGAGAAAACATGTGTTATGTAAAAATATATATAATAATAAGTACCCACGCGGTTGGTGGCTTAATGTAAAACGACTCAAGCTTCCATGCACATTGCACAAGTTTGAGCATGCCAATCAACGCTTTGTGGGTGAATCCAAATCTTCTGTCCCATTTTTTCTGCTCCACTCTATATTCCACCAATAAAAACTTGCCACATATTCACCTAATTAATTAAATACTATCATTATTGACTTATTAATGCTACCATTATTAATTAATAATAGTATTTAATTAATTAGATAAATACATGATAAATTTTTATTAATAAAGTGCAGAATATAGCAGAAAAAATGAAACAGAAAAATTGAACTCTTTTGTGGGCGCTCTATCTATTTGCGCCTTGAGGCGACTTTGGTGCTGTTACAATAATACCTAGGCAGTCAAGCCACGCAAGTCGCCCTCAAAAAATAAAATAAAATGAGTGACATTAAGTGCATGATAGTCAAAACAAAAGGGCCAAAACCGAGACGGGGACAACAGAGAAAAAGTCTCCCAAAATTCAATACGCAACTGTTGAGGGGAGGTGACAAATTTCCCAAGAAGTAGTAACATCACGTACCTCCACGTGGCAAACAACTAGTGGACCGTGAAGTGCTCGCGTAGGTGTACTTCTCCATCCATCTCCATTCATTTCCCTGCTTTCTTCCCGTTCCGTCAACCCAACAAAAAAAATACAGAAATCATTTGAAAATTTTTTAAAAAATAATAAGAAGATAATTAGACTTTTTCAAACACCACGGGTTCTATTCGGACAAAAATGTGCATTTCCTTTACCTAATTCAGGCTTGTTATGTTAGGTTTGATTATTTAATTAGTAAAGTCTTTTATGGTTGAATAAAAAATTTAGAATTCAATTTTCGCTTACACTAAAAATAGACTAGTGCCTTGATTTGATAATAAAAAACTATTATCAAGAGTAAAAGTCATAAATTGAAACATTCAAAAAAAAAAAAATTCAAGCCTATTTTGTCACATTGGTTAATTTTTTTAAGCTAAGATATATGTACATCTTCGGAATATGATTTTATGGCTAAATCTTAAGGAATCTCATGATACCTTGAAAGTTAAACCACCCCCCCCCCCCCCCTAAAAAAAAAGAAAAGAATTAAAGGTCATAAATAAATTGAAATATATATATGTGTATATATCAACTGTATCTATATAATAAAATCACAAAGTTAAAATTTTAAATATTAAACTATACTTTTTATCCTTAAAGTTTGCAATTGTCATCATTTTAATTCCTTCAGTGTATGTTTTTTTTTCATTTTGGTCCACCAAGTTTGATTTTTTTTTTTTAAGAAAGTCCTTCAATCCATGTCCAAGGCTAATTTGATCAAAGAGATTGAGAGAAGACCAACATCATTTTGTTGGTGCTAAAAGCCAGGTCAATAACAGAGATGGAAGAAATGATAATTTCCAAAGCAAAATCAGACTTGATAGACTAAAATAAAATTCTCAAATGAAAAACAATGTAAAACTTTAAAATTCAAAGTTATAATTTATGACAAAATTTAGCTATAAAATTTGTTGTAACCTAAGGATACAACCTTACTCAATATCATTAACATTATATTTCAAAAATTTAACCATTAGATTGCATATTCTTTACGCTCTTAATGCACATGTCCAATTTTGTGCTAATCGGATATTATTTACTATATAATCTATAAGATTATATTATATGTATAATTTTAAATTACAAAAACTTACGATTTAAAAAATTTACTAATGACATAATTATTGGTCTTTAATTTTCTAGAAATTTTACAAGTATGAAGAATATAAAGAAGCAAATATAATCAAATTGTGAATATATCAAAATTTACATCTAATAAAAAGATATTGAGTAAGGTTATAGCTTTAGACTACAACTAATTTTGTAGCTAAACTTTGTCCTAAAATTTATTCTTTAAAAATTTTAAAATATATATTGAAATTAAAAAATAAAAATAAGTAAAAAGAAGAAAAAGAAAAACAAACTTAAATGTTAAAATGTAAGAAACTCAGAGCAAGGCACGGTGACAATTTTGTTATTTTCTAAGTTAAAAGAGTTTTTTTTACATGTTAAATATATATATATATATATATATATATATTGTGTGCACCAAATTACGCCCGTTGGGCCTAAGATGTATCTGGGCTCACAATTTACTTGTATGGTAGGCTTTTGTGTTTCCTACAATGAGCAGTTCTGTATTTAGCAAGCCCAATTTTCAAGCTCCTCTGATTATCTCTCTCTCTTTAGCACCTCTACCCTTTTTCTGCTTTAGGGAGTCTATCTTTTCCCTCTTGCCCCTTTTTGTCCAAAATTGCCAACCCCTTCCTTTAAATATCCCTTGCCTATTTATAGATCAAGTTGGTGTGACTGTACAATAGTTTTCTTGGTCAGTGGAGAGAGAGGTCCAATGTTCCTTCTCCTAAGTGGGCGCTTTTAATGCGAGTGGGGGGAATGGCAGTGGTCTTGGAACTAAGTCCATCGCGAGGCCTGTTGCTTAGCGGAGATGTTCCCTAGACAATGGAGGGGAGGTCCAATATCGTTGCTCCAGAGTGGGTGTCAGGTGATGGGCAAGTGGTGATAGTGGCATTGGGCCAAGGTCCACCGCTAGGTCTATTGCTCAGCAGATGTGTTCCCTAGGTAATGGAGGAGGAAGTCCAATACAGTTGCTCCGGAGTGGGTGTTAGGTGATGGGTAAGTGTTGATAATGGCATTGGAACTAACTCCACAGTTGGGTCTGTTGCTCGGCGGAGGTGTTTCCTGGGGCGTTGCCGGACAAGCCGAGTATAGAAGGTTACACGGGACGTGCCAACGAGTCCGGGCTGAGCAATGTCGGACACGTGGCATCGTAGTAATGAGTTTTTGTGGATAGATGGTTTCAACGGGGTCGACGCCCGTACATATATATATATATATATATATATATATTTCACATGTAATGCTGTTGGGTCACAAGATTGACAATACATGATGAGAGAGTTAAAAAGGGTAATAAATAATAATTATAAAGTTGATAATTCTCACTAAGAATTTAATCGTTGGGTCATGATAATTTTATGCAAACCATCAACCAAGTTGACAAACATGTGCGCAATGACACAAAAGATGAAATTTTATCCCTATATCCTTTTTTGTTAGTGGAGAATGACAATCATACTAAAAATTTTCTTCAAATTGAGATTATTTTATTATAATCACTAGATCTGTTGAGATCTCATTAAATCTAGTAGAGATCTCGTCGGATCTAGTATTTAGTTGGCATTCTTACTAACTAATTATCCCCGATACCCCTATGAAAAATGGTTGACAATGGGTGAAAGAGTTCTCTATACAAAGAAATCTGGTTGAGTGATGAGTTTGCACTAAACCCAACTTCAACATGGGCACTATTAACCTCCCCATTTATGGGCATCCCTCCCCCAGTGATTTTTTTCTCACACCATCACTAGTCATAAGTTGCACCAAAAAAAAGAAAAACTTAATTTGTTAATTCACGATAAATAAAAGAAAAACAATGTATTTAGTTAATTCACAATAGAACCCTGTAATTTTTGGTTTAGTTTTACTTTATCTTAACATTTTAATTGGCTAGAAAGTTAGGAGTTGGAATAATATTGTAGGTTGTAGATCATTATAAAATAAGTTTAAAACGATAAGGTTAAAACTAGAATGTTGTCACTTTACAGAATAAAATCAACAAAATCCCAACTTAACAATTTAGAGAATTATATTGCTTGAATTTCAAAAAATTTATCGCCTTTTTCGGTTTCTATGAGTAAAGTAGAGTTGCAGTTGAACTAACAATGAAATTTGAAAAGTTTCGGTTGGGAACGTACATGAGTTTTTAAGCATATGTTATTACCTACTCTTGGCTTATAAACTTTTTTTTTTTTTTTTTTTTTTGGGCTTGTAAACTATGAACTTTATTATCTTCTCCTAAGATTAAAAAAAAAAAACATAAATAAATCACACCATTCTTCTTTAAAATTTCAAGAAATGACATTCTCTTAAATTATAATAAACGATATAAAACTCATTCCTTGAAGTTTGTATCTATGCCTATGTCTAAGTCAGTAAGTCTAACTTTTTTAACAAAATGTTTCATTAAAAAAAAAAAAAAAAAGGGTTTACTCAAACTATGAATAAAATTTTTTTTTTGTTTTTGGTGGAGATCTGTACAAATGCATTAATTATATATATATATATATATTTATTTAATTATAGAATATTTTGTTAAAAAAGAACAATGCGACAGAGTATCAACTTACTGTATTACATTTATGAAACCGAAGTCAGAGTATCATTCATTTTAATAATTGGTATAATTTAAATATAGAAAGAGAGAAAAAAAAAAAAAAAACTTAAGATTTTTAATTGAATATTATAATATATATATATATATATATATATATAAAAGGTATTAATGTTGGAATCGTAATTTGGACATTATTGATTGAGCAAACGTACAGTGAGTGTTGCGAACGTGACAGTGACGATGACCACCAGACCCATTATCACGTGCATGAGAAACACCTCCTGTCCTCTGACCTGACATACCATTTCTCGTTCCTTATTCCTTAGGGCCCGGATTCTGTCCACACTGTCCAGAGCCCCAGGGTGCGACCACGACGCATGTCCATTTTTGAACACATCACGATCGCAGCAGATCCAGTATCATAGGACACTAAACAGTAGGTGCACCATATAACTTATACCCTCACTTCCTTATTAATTATGCTCTCTCTCTCTCTCTCTCTCTCTGTATTTTCCACTTTTTTATTTTATTTTTTGTGATGAACACCGACAACCTCATTATAACTTATTAAACATCAGCGGCCTCTTCTAACAAATTCATATTAGACTAGACTAAGTTCAATGATTCAAATATATTAAAATGACTATGACCCAATTTGTATATATTTTAAAATCCCTATAATTTAACTTTTATATATCTTTCATACTATAGTAGTTCAAAATCAACGAATTTGTAGAATTGAATTGACATCTTTTCATGCACAAAACGCTTGGAGGTTTAAGGTAGAAAAAGTTCAAGTTGCGGAATTAACATATTAATTATCTTCTTTAAAAAAAAAATTCAATGGTTCCAGGATTATATGTCTGTTTCAGCCGCACAAATATATATATATAAAGAAGAAACAATATGAAATTAGACTGTGTCAAATTTGGCACAAATAATTTATAAATTATAACTTTTGATCTCAGTCCAGGCATGACAATGTATGAGAGAAATTCTACAAGCAATGTGTATTTAATAAATAACATATTTGTGGCTTAAGCATCATAGAAACTTTG
Organism: Castanopsis chinensis; assembly: GCA_032878915.1. Classification (NCBI taxonomy): domain Eukaryota; kingdom Viridiplantae; phylum Streptophyta; class Magnoliopsida; order Fagales; family Fagaceae; genus Castanopsis; species Castanopsis chinensis. The sequence goes on from JAVQMG010000064.1 coordinate 1,506,711, forward strand.
ATCGGTGCCACATTGATGCCAACTCCCAGTTCCTTGTGATCTTTTTGCAAGATCTTTTGTTGGTCTTCCGAAACTTGAGAAGAACGTGTAACGACTAATTTTGAGCATCATCAATATTATAAAAGTTTTTATTCATAATCTAATTTTTAACCACAAAAAAAAAAAAAAAAAAAGTTGATGTTTATTTTTAATTATTTTTTTCTCCTGAAATTTGCTTTTGTTATTTTTTAACAATAGCCAACTACAATTCTACAAACAAGACTGATTATAATATATTATAAAAGTTGGATTCTACGAACCGGTGAATACACAAAATGGCAACACATGTCTCATTCACAATACAAAAAACAATGACACATCTCAGATACCATGTGGTAGACAACTATTGGTGCATGTCACTTCTCAAACACCATGTGTCTGAAAACTATTGGTACGTGACAATCATTTTGCTATGTGTCACCAATAAATTTAAAAAATAAATAAATAAATTTAGCACTATCAATTCCATAATTTTAATAATTATCCACTATAAACTTCTTAAATTGCGCCATAAATATTTTCCATTTTTATTCCAAAAGAAAAGATTCCTTAGTATCAGTCCAAAAAAAAATTCCTAAGTAACCTAAGGATGTGTTTGGTTGGGGTGAAAATAGGGAGGATGGAAAATAGAAAGTGAAAAATATGGTGAAAAATTGTATTTTTTATTGTTTGGTTGAGAGGGAGAGGGGGAGAGAAAAGTGGTGAGACTCACAAGTTTTCTCTCCTCCCCATTTAAAATACAATCTCTACAAATTAAAGTAAAAAGTGAGAAATTTTTTTTAACAAAATTACCCCACTTTTCTAGTTGTATTTGTTTTAACGCGGGAAGATTTTTTTTTTCTTTGGCCTTTTCCACTGTGACATTGTTGTTGTTGTTATTGTTGTTGTTGTTGTTGTTGTTTTTTATTTTATTTTATTTTATTTTTTGCTCTTTTGACTTTTCTACTGTAATGTTCTTTTTTTCTTTTTTTTTTTTTCTTAATTTTTATTTTTATTAGTTTTTAAGAAAATACTTTTGAATAATTTCTTATGCTATATCTTTGAAATGTCCACTTTTATTTATACATAATTTTTTTTTTAAAAGTATAATGTATTACTTTCTCTTTTATTTAAGAGAGACATAATGGTAAATTTATACCAATCTTATTTTCAATCAAATCAAAAAGTTTTTTATCCTCTACTTTTCCACCCTTTCAGCCAAACACAACTGAGAAAAACTAAAAACTTTTCTATCCTCTCACTTTTCTATCATCTTTTTATTTTCTATCCTCTCACTTTTCCATCCAACCAAACAGACCATAAAAGTCATGAGTTGTAAAAATGAATATTTAAATTACATATGACGTGCTGCCAAAAAATGATTTGCTGTAAAAGAAAAAAAAAACGCGGTGAAGAAAACTAAATAAATAAACCACATTTATGAAGACAATTAATTCCCCCCGTTAACACTTTTGGTAGTCCAATGACCATCTCTCTCAAAGCATGTAATAATGAAATATAACACCTTTTATAAATTTCACTAGTTACCTAAAAACCTTGACGTCAACATCCCAATTATAACAAATGTGACAAATAACACCTCATTTTGGAGCCGTTAAAAATAACACCTCAAATGTGACAAATGTGGCAAGGCCATCGTATACTCTTGGTGTAATGATTACTCCACAAGTATAAATGTTTGTAAGGTGTATTTAATAAATAACATATATGTGGCTTAAGCATCATAGAAACTTTGATCAGTATCACATTGATGCCAACTCCCAGTTCCTTGTGATCTTTTTGCAAGATCTTTTGTTGGTCTTCCAAAACTTGAGAAGAACGTGTAACGACTAATTTTGAGCATCATCAATATTATAAAAGTTTTTATTCATAATCTAATTTTTAACCACAAAAAAAAAAAAAAAAAAAGTTGATGTTTATTTTTAATTAAATTAAAATATTTTTTTAGAGAAATGTTAACAATTGTCTTATTACCATCATGCACCATGCCTTATTGGTTTAAAATAAAATATTTTTTATGGAAAAGAAAATAATTATTTTGATAGTATTTTATATTTTTCATAAAAGTGGTGTGAAATTTTTTTTAAAATAATTATTAAAAATTGACTTTAGGATACCCATTACCCCATATTTTATTAACATTAATTTTTTTTTATATATATAAAAAGTGAATTTAAACAAAAACCGTAAAGAAAAGGACAAATAAGAAGACAATTGAAAAGTCACTTGCAACGGGAGCCAAATTCAATTTGCATGTGGGGCCCTGATTCGGACACCACAGGCACAGAGGTTACCAAAGGCATTGTAAGCGGACGAGGCAACGTCAACGCCAACGCCAACGCCAACGCCAACGCCAATAAAGCTATATCCCACTAACTTTTTACATCCATTTTTTCAAAATAAAGTTCAAGCCAACTTTTTAGTGGTAATAAGTAAAAGGGTTTTATTAATCCTATGCTTATTTTAAGAAATTTTTTTATAAAAAAATGTAAAAGTTATTAATTTTTTTTATAGTTTTTCAATTACATATAAAATATTTTAAAAAATAGATAATTAATGTATACCCTAAAAATATACATTAACCTATACATTAACATAAGTAAAAGAATTGTTTTGGAACCATAATTGTTTTTTTCTTTTCCTTTTTTTATAGCTTCAATCACAATTATTTTTACAAAATTTAGTTGCAAATTTGGTTGTAGTCTAAAGTTATAACTCTTTGGTTGTAGTCTAAAGTTATAATTCTTATTAAAAAATTTAACATAATTACTGTGACAAATAACACCACATTTTAGAGTCGTTAAAAATAACACCTCAAATATGACAAATGTGGCAAGGCCATCATATACCTTTGGTATAGTGATTATTCCACAAATATAAATGTTTGTGAGGTGTAAAGGGTAAGGACTAAGGTCCAAATTTTTAAAAGGAAGTTTTACACACACATACACTTAGAAATTCTATCTTGTATAAAAAAAGAGTTATTACATTAAAAAATATAAATTTTTCTTCAAATCAAATTGGGAAAAATAATTCATCTCTGACCTATTTTATAATACTTTAATTAAAATATTTTTTAGAGAAATGTTAACAAATGTCTTATTGCCATCATGCACCATGCCTTATTGGTTTAAAAAATATTTTAAAATATTTTGTATGGAAAAGAAAATAATTATTTTGATAGTATTTTATATTTTTCATAAAAGTGGTGTGAAATATTTTTTAAAATAATTTATTAAAAATTGACTTAAGGATACCCATTACCCCATATTTTATTAACATTATATATATATATATATATATAAAGTGAATTTAAACAAAAACCGTAAAGAAAAGGACAAATAAGAAGACAATTGAAAAGTCACTTGCAATGGAGCCAATTCAATTTGCATGTGGAGCTGATTAAATGCGGAGGTTACCAAAGGCATTGTAAGCGGACGAGGCAATGCCAACGCCAACGCCAACGCCCCATTAAGCTATTCCCACTAACTTTTTACATCCATTTTTTCAAAATAAAGTTCAAGCAAACTTTTTAGTGGTAATAAGTAAAAGGGTTTTATTAATCCTATGCTTATTTTAAGAAATTTTTTTATAAAAAAATGTAAAAGTTATTAATTTTTTTTTATAGTTTTTCAATTACATATAAAATATTTTAAAAAATAGATAATTAATGTATACCCTAAAAATATACATTAACCTATACATTAACATAAGTAAAAGAATTGTTTTGGAACCATAATTGTTTTTTTCTTTTCCTTTTTTTATAGCTTCAATCACAATTATTTTTACAAAATTTAGTTGCAAATTTGGTTGTAGTCTAAAGTTATAATTCTTTGGTTGTAGTCTAAAGTTATAATTCTTATTAAAAAATTTAACATAATTACATACTTTGAAGTTCTCACAGTTAGATTAAATGGTTTTTTTTTTTAATGTTTTTAAAACACACATCAAGTTTTGTGTTAATAACTTTCTCAAGAAAAAAAAAAGTTTTGTGTCAATAGGACACTATTTATATTTTGATTTACAAACTTATTTTTTATTCATAATTTTAAATTACAAAAACATAAAATTTAAACATTTGATTTAGAAGATCTTTGGTCTTCTATAAATCTTGCAAGAATAGAAAAATATAAGAACAAAATGTAATTTAATTGTGAATTTGTCAAAATTCATATCCATTAAAAAAATATTGAATGAAATTGTAGCCTAAAGCTAGAACCTAGTTTATTACCAAACTTTGAACATTTATTTTAGAAGTGTTACGTCTACAATATTTTTTATCCCATCAATAACAACTAGTAACAATTTGCTACTTAAGATTTATTGTGAAAATATTATAGACATAACATTTTTTTTACCACAACTTTGATGTGGTAGACTATTAATAGCTGTCTATCACTTTCACATGAATTCACAATTTTTTTTCCAACACTTATATACAGGCTGCCACATCACAATTTTGGTAGAAAAATTTATGGTCTTAGATTTTCTCTAAATAAAAAAATAATATCGGTAGTGGATCCAAATAAAAACTATTAATAGATTGTTATCTACGACTTTGTTGTAAAATTATTATGCAATTAAAAATTTGCCACAACTTTTAGACTTACTATTTTTTCTCTATTATTTATAGGCTACCACGTCACAATTGTGATAAAAAAAGGTTTGTGATCTAAATTTTTTGTTAAGTAAAAAAATTGATATAAGTAATGAAATATGGTAAAAACTAGTAATAAACTAATAGTTTGCCGACTTTATGTCCAAAAAAAAAAAAACACATAGTTTGCCACTAAATTTGATGAGAAATGGTTGTTTATGTAGGTAGTACTAGTTGTTTCCCAACAAAAATAAGAGAAAGGGTGGCAAATCACCTATCTCCACGTGGCAAACAACTAGTGGTCCGTGACAAAAACTCGGTCCCAGCTATTGCGCTCCGTACGCGTACGCTAACTCCGTCTCCGTCCCGCGCTTTCTTCCCGTTCCGTCGACGTTTGGCAGTCCAAAAAAACACACAGAAATGATTGAAAAATAAAACTAGACTTTTTCCACACGTGGGTTTTATTGGGACAAAAAGGTCTATTTTGTGACGTTTGCTTATTTTTGTAGTTAAAATATATACATCGGAATAGGGTTGTATGCCTTGTATTTTTTTTTTTTTTTAATTTGTTAAAAGAATTAAGAATCTCACAAAATCGTTATAAGTAAAATGATAAAATTTACATAACATAAAATCGTGATGTTAAAAGTTTCAAGGTTAAATTATATGTTTGAACCTTAAACTTTATAGTTATTTTAAGGCTAAAATGTAAAGTATACCCATTAAGTTTGATTGAAATTCATTTAAGTTATTTAATTTTACTTTTGTTCAACTGAGTCCTCTAAAATTTAATACTAAAAAATTAAAAAGTCTTTTAAAGTTTCAAAATTATTCAATTAAAGTATTGTATCCAATTTCATAAAAATAATTGCCGTTAAATATGCAATTAACTAATTGAAAAAATATTATTTGAAAAAGAAATTACATAAAAAATCTATAAATTTGAAAACAATATTTTTTAAGGGAATTTTTTAAACAAAATTTGACAGAATATCGTACTTGAATAAATTTGAAACTTAGAGATTTCAATTGAACAAATATAAAGTTAAAGGACTAAAAAAAAAAGAAAAAAGCCAAACTTAATGTGCTATTTGTATCTAAATATTTCAACTTAGTGTTATTTATGCATTCACAACCTTTCTTTTTGAATCAAAGGTTATAGTATGTAGGAGAGGAGCTACATTGCTACTCCCCCCCCCCCCCCCCCAAATTTTTTTTGTTTTCTCCTACAACTATGTAATATGATATAGCCCTCCCAAAAATAAGAACCGGCCCTCCCAATTATTTCTAAGATTTCTAGTTAGTCTAATGGATTTTAGTTGGCCTCCTCAATTATCCAAAACTTTTTTACCTGTCCACTCTAATTATTCCTAAGATTTATAATTAGTCAAAAAAATAATGACTAACAGTTGATATTTTCAATTATCCAAAAATTTATACTTAATCAAATGGATAATAACTTATCATTGACAACCCATTTTCCAACATAATTTCAATTTCTTTTTTCATCTTTAGGTACCCACGAAGCTTTGTTGTAGCTGTTAGTGCCAGCCCATTACCTCATTTTATTTCTTCTCAACACAAAACTCCTATCTCAACCAATATTATTAACTTTTTTTTTTTTTTCTTGATGCAACATCATCTTCTTGACTCTTTAAAAAAGTGAATATACAAGTGTATTTTGTATGTTCATTAATATTTAAGAATATAACAATATATCAAAGTTAATAATTTTGTATTCAATATGAACTATAATTAATATATCAATACTATAATTCGACTTTCAAGTAAAATTTTTAGGCTACACCCCCCATAGTATGTATCTAGGGAGGGGTTAAGCACTTGCAAGAGAAAACAGAATCCCTTTCACTTCCTTGCTTTTCATACATTATAACTACTTCGTGTTAGTCAGCACATATAGAATTTTTTTTTTTTTTTGAGAAGTGTTTGTCCATATAGATTGATATCTAGTTGATAAGGTTTTGAAATAAGTATTAAGGTGTAATAACAACATTAATTCCACCCTACTTTTGCATACATCAATTACAAGTATACTTTATCCCATTTTTAACCCAAAAAAATTGAATAATTAAAAAGTCATTTAATACAAGATATAATTTTTACTTTAGCCTAATCTAATTATATAAGTATATAAAACTCTCTCTTAAAGATTTGAACCCCAATTCTTACCCCACAAAAGCATTTATACTTGCTTAGGAACAAGTCTACACCGAATGTATGCTTGTTTTTATGTGTTTTTTCTTGGTCTAGTCTGGTTTGCAATTTTGATGGAAATGCCCTTTTAGCTGATGCCAAAAATACACCAGCACCATTAATAACAAAGGAATAATTTTTCTAAAAAGAAAAAGTAAAAAAAAAAAAAACGGAGGAAGAAACAAAAAGTTGCAGGAGCGAAACAGGCCTCGGCGCTATGTAAATAAAAATAAAAATAAAAAAATTTCTGAAGCGGCCGTTGCACGCTACGTCTCCTTTGTAACGTTTTTGACAACGACATCCCTTCTCTCTCTCTCTCTCTCTCTCTCTGCGCTACGTTCCTCTCTGCTCAGCAGCTCTCATATTGATATTTCTACCTGAAAGTTAAAAAAACAACAACAAAAAAAATTTCAACAGAGAGAAAAATTAAAATTCCTTCGTATCCTCAAAGCAACTTTGATTCTCTCTCTCTCTCTCTCTCTCAGCTGTTTACTGTTCTTGAGAGCTACACCTACACCGCATATCATTTCATTTTTTGTGAATTCGGTGCGTTTTTTTTCTTTTCTTATTATTCCCACTATCATTTCATTTTGATCGTCAATGTCAGATTTCAGCAGATCTAGAGGCTAATCATGCGGATCTTATTTGTTTTTGTTTTAATGCAGACCTTTGATTAAAGTTTGAATTCCGATTCTCACAATGCCAGGTACAACTTTTATTTATTTATTTATTCTTTTGGTTACAAAATTTGATTTGATTTTGAAACTTATTGTAGAGGAAGTGGCGGCGTCGATTGAAGAAGTGGAAGGGAAGGGGAAGAGTTGTTGCGAGGCAGAAACGACAGCGTCTGAGGACGAGAGGCGAAAGGTTCGAGTCAGATCTCTGAAGAAGAGGACGAAGAAGAAGGTTACGATGAATGGCGGCGGCGGTAGTGGTGGTGGTGGTGGTAGTTGTTCTGGTTCTAGGCTTTCGATCTCCCTCTCTCAATCTCTTAGAAAGCGCGGAAGCAAGGTCGCCGATTGCCGATTCGCTTCGATTTCGATCAACGACGTTCGCGATTCCAAGGAGGAAGAAGCTGTCAACGCGCTTCGACGGACATTGCTCGCCAAAGATCTCCTCCCACCTTCCCATGATGATTATCACACTTTGCTTAGGTATAACTCTCTCTCTCTCTCTCTCTCTCTAACCATTGTTTATTTGCTCCAGTATTTACTATTATTAGCTTAATTTTGATGAATCAGATTGCGTTTGGATTAGTTTTTTTTTTTTTTTTTGGTTGTTTGCTGAAAAGGTCAAAATTACAGCTTGTATTATGCAGAAAGTGAGACTTTAAAAAAGGTAGTATATTAGCCAATAACAACAAGGACTCAACAGCCAAGCCTTTTAGCCTGAAATTCTGAGATTGGCTATGGGTCCTCCCTCAATAGTTGTACTATATACTACTTTGCTTGCGTTGGAATATTAGCTATTTGCGTTGGACATGTTGTCTCACTGTCATGTACAGTGCTCATGATCCAAGTCAAACCCCAAGCTTGCTTATTTTGCAGATTTCCTCAAATTTTGCAAAATTATAGTTATAGCTAGAAAAAAGTTAAGTGTTTAAATAGTTATTATACATAAGCTAATAAGCTCATGAAAAAAAAAAAAAAAAAAACCTAATCCAAACGCAATTGCATAGCATTACTCGAAAAAGTTAGGGCCTGTTTGGTAATGTTATTCTAGTAACTTTGTTTGTATTTTTTTTTAAAAAATTTAACATTCTGGAGTATTACTACAAGCTCCTAATATATATGTAAAAAAAAAAAATTGAACATTATATTTTGAGAATTGAGAAATTTGGGATTTGATAACCAAATCATGTAACATTAGGAAAAATTTATGGATCAAGTGGGTAAAGTGCAACTTTTAAAATCATAAGGCAAGGTGCAAATGGGCTACACTACCGGGGGGGGGGGGGGGGAATCTATAATTATATCCATTATATATCATTATTTTAGAAGTAATTATGAGTTATTAGTAATACCATGTGATTTAGTTTCCTGAATAAGTGTTTTTTTAATGCATATTATGTTTTGTCTTCCTGTTTATTCTACTTGATGATATCTTGCTGCAGGTTTCTAAAGGCAAGGAAGTTTGACATTGATAAAACTCTCCATATGTGGGCTGAAATGCTTAACTGGAGGAAAGAATTCGGAGTAGATTCTTTTCTAAAGGTAATATATCATCTGGGTTTCTCATAAATATGAATTTGATAAGAAAAATGGTCTAACATATAGAAGCTAAAGAGTCTTGGCCAATGTCAGGATTCAGAATGGGCAGTCAAGGCATGTTGTTTTGGTTGGGATTAAACCTTTGTAGTATTATTATTGAACTTTTTTTCCTGAAATACCTGTTGTATTAGTAGTAATTTATAATAATGTTTCCAATTCTTACAGATTCTGCATTGTAATGACTTATGTCTAGGATTTTGTATATAATGAATACGAAGAAGTTCAGCGTTGGTATCCACATGGTTACCATGGTGTAGACAAAGGGGGGCGACCTGTTTATATTGAAAGACTTGGTAAAATTGAACCTAGCAAGCTGATGAATGTCACTTCAGTGGACCGGTTTTTAAAGTATCACGTTCAGGGGTTTGAGAAGGTCTTCAGCGAGAAGTTCCCAGCATGTTCCATTGCAGCCAAGAGACACATTGATTCTACAACGACAGTACTGGATGTGCAAGGGCTGGTAATTTGAGCTTACTATTGTATCTATTTCACCTCTGCATATTTTTGTACAATATCATTGCTTCTCATTGCTCTCTTTCTCTTTCTTTTTTAATCTTTTTTTATTTTTTATTTTTATGCAGAATTGGGTTAGCTTTGGCAAGGTTGCCCATGATCTTGTTATGCACATGCAGAAAATTGATGGTGATAACTATCCTGAGGTGGTTTAATAGCATCTGAAACTAAAGAAATATAGTTTGTGAATTCTTGGATTATGAATCTGCAAATCATTTCTGATATTAGGATTTTTTTTCTACAGACATTACATCAGATGTACATTGTAAATGCTGGTAGTGGGTTCAAACTACTATGGAATACAGCAAAAAGCTTTCTAGACCCAAGGACTACTTCGAAGATACATGTACAAGTTCTTTTGTTATATTCGTTTTTTTGTTTTTTTTTAACCTTTGGAGACTATGAACTCATCACTAGTTGTTCTTTCACTAATTCCACAGGTTTTAGGCAGCAGATTCCATAGTAGGTTGTTGGAGGTTATAGACTCAAGGTTTGGGATTCCTTCTTGACTTTTTCCATTTACCATAGTATTTTTGGTATTTAATTACAAGCATACTGTTATTATTACTCATTACAAAAATTATTTGGACATTTATCTGCTACAACAGCCAACTACCAGATTTTCTTGGTGGAACTTGCTCATGCCCAAATGAAGGTGGGTGTCTTAGATCTGACAAGGGGCCTTGGAATGATCCAGAAATAGAGAAAGTAAGTTCCTAGTCAGTTGACAACACTGTTCATTACTAATATTGATGTCTGAGGAGATGTCAATGTCAAACTAATGCCATATCTAAAATCTTGAATCATCCTTTGTCACTTATATTTACAGCTGGTACATGCTGGAGAAGCAATGTATCTGGGAAGAGTTAAAAGTTCCTCTGATCGTGACGATTTTTCCTCCAAGGTGACTTAAGTTTTCACACAGTCTTCTATCATCTTCCTAGTCATATATTGTTTTCTCACATTATTATTTATTTTTAAAGGTTGCACATTGTGAAATATCTGCTGCTGGGTCGAAATTACTCATGACAACAAGTGCTTCTGGCGTCAGGCAGAGAATGCCAGTTGGTCATGAAATGAGTGTACTTGAAGTTAGTTTTCTTTGTCCTTCCTGGTTACTGTATTAGCCTTTGTTTTACTGAATTGATCCTAATAGTGCGTAACTAATAGTAATTCCTTTCTCAGCCTTTTGGCTAAGATCAAGTGTAATAGTGCTTAACTAATAGTATCTATTTATTATCTCCCAAAGAAGATATTTTGATGTAGGACAAATTCAGTAAGATTAGAAAATAAAAATAAACCTAGGAATCATCGCCTAGAGTTGCTCGGAATCAGCACCAATCAAGATAGAAAACCTAGGAATTAGTACGTAAGGTTGGTTAGAATCAGCACCAGGCTAAAGAGAAGTTCTCAATTTAGTATCACTCATCAAATTCAACATGTCCAACAATCTTTCCCTGGATAATTTAAATAGAGCTCTCAGGATTACAAAAACTAAGGAAAGAAATAATATAATAAATTTCATAAAATTTAGGAATAAAATAAAGATAAAAATTCTAGCCAAATGAATTCTATTTTGCTCTAATTATGTCAGCATTCCTTGCATCATTCTACATGGTTGGAGAAAACATTACCTTGAGTTTTGAAGTGTTAAAGGATAATAACTTTTGTACTTGATACGTTCTTCAACTCTTGAAGCATCTTTGGTTACCCTAGGAGCAAAGAAGCTTTTTGCTCCACCATTTCATTAAATGTCTGTTTGGGAATAGCGTATTTAGCTGAAACTGAAAACTTTTTACGGAAAGTAATGTAAATAAAGTTAAAAGGTAACTGAAATAGTATTGTGTGACCTATAAATAGTATCAAAAAGTGCAACGGGATTTATGAGTAGTAGCAAAAATAAAATAAATAGTAAAAAAAGCTGGCTTTTTAAGCCAATGCCAAAAGCACGCTAAATTTATCTGGAATGATAAAATCAATGGCTGGAATCAGTGTTATAGATGATGCATTTAGTCCATAGAAAGCACCATCATATGAGGCCTTTTCACTTCACCACTATGTTTTTTACAACATGGTGGTATAATTTCTGTGAGGATATGCGTTCTTATGTGTGTCCACTTGATGACACTGTATTTGAAAGAGCTCTTTTAAATAGAGTTATTCTATATATAGATATATATATATATATATATATATATATATATATTTAAAATGTAAATCTTGGACTTTGATTGTACCTATGCATAGATATCAAGTCATTTCCGTAACCCTTGCTCTGTACCTATTTTATGTATCAGGAAAGGAACAGTGACCATGCATCTAGCTGCAACCTGATTGAACCAGTTGGTGGAGCTGTAAGGCTTGAAGATGCTTGTTTAACAAGTAGGTTATCACGCAGAACTTCTAATCATTAAAATTTTTGTTGGTTTTGATTATTGGTTTCAAGCAAGTTACTTTCATGATTTACTTGTATGGTGGTTTGACATTGGTTAAAATCTACTTGTTAAGTAGCTATTGAACTGTTTCCTACTTTCTGCATTCTTTAATAAGTCAAACATTAAAGCAGTAGTAAGGAAAGTGTGTTGGGCAGCCTAAGTCCTGTTGTCCAGGCTCAATTAGGACATTCAGGGCAGAACGGCCAGGCTGTCAGCTGAAGTTCTCCTTCTATTAGGAGTAGAAAGAATTCATTTTGGCACCTCTTGGTGTTTCCAATGGAGACATCCAGGGTTCAAATCCCCCCTCCCCCATTGTAACTATCAAATTATGAAGAAGAAAAAAAGAGACTTAATTGCAATTGCACCATTTAAGTTTGTATTTAATTTGATTTTGCCTCCTTATGTTTAAAATTTTGGATTTTAGTCCCTAACGTTTTATAGTGCTTTAAATTTAGTCCTTCCGTTCATATTGATGAGGCGGTTGTTAAGTCACATGTGCTAGTTGGTCCAATCAATCTATGTTATGTCAATTAAACATATTACATGGAGGCTTCCAATTTGAATTTTCTATAATGAAAAACTAAAAAGTAATTATGTAAAATATGCCTAGTTTTGTCAAAGGTCCCAATCAGATGGACTTGAAAACAAATGCCTATGAAGTCAGTGTCTCATTGTTGCGTAAGTTGATTTATCTGGTGGGGAGGTGAACTTGTCATTTTGTTTTTCACTTTCTCAGTGCAAAAGCTCTATAAAGATCTTGTGATTTCTTATAAAAGAAAAAAAAAAAGAAAAAAAAGGAAAGAAATTTCGGTACTTTGATATTTGCTAATGCAACTTTCTTTTACATCCTCCTGGCTTGGTGCTTGTAACAGGTGATTCAACAAACAATTGTCAACCAAGAAGGCCGTTGAAGTTCATTCTCTATGTAACAAATTTAGTGGTTCACATCATACTAAAAATATTAGGATGTATATATCTAGTACTACCTTGGTTGGGGAGATTTTTTGCAGTGCAGCGTGCAGGAAATCATTTAGGTAACAATAGCACTTATAAAAAAAAAGAAGAAAATCATTTAGGTAACAATAGCAAACCCCAAAACAATAGAAAGCCCCAGCTTGTTGATTTAAGACCTCAAGAGCAGCATATTTCACGGTCAATCAAAGACGACCCACTTTGGAAGAGGTTGCAGCAATTAGAAACCACAGTAAATGATCTGGTTAGCAAACCTACAAAAATTCCTCAAGAAAAGGATGATATGCTTCGGGAATCTCTGAGTCGTATCAAATCCATAGAATATGACTTACAGAAGACAAAGAAAGTAAATTATCCTTCTCTCCCAAACATGAATTGTTCTGAAAAATATAGTTCCTGTTCAACTAAGTTTCTTGTTTTATTGTATTTGTCATCTTCATTTGTAGGCACTGCTTGCAACTGCATCAAAGCAAGTGGAGCTTGCTGACTCACTGGAAAATTTAAAGGAGAACAGCTTAACAGTAAGTTCACATTTTCCTTGGAAAAATAAAATGAGAACATTTATATTCAAATTCGCAAGTTAAAAGAAGTTTATGCAAGTAAGGAGCTTATGGAAGTTGAGTCAAAAGCTTCCTGAAGGGTAGATTTGTTTACTTGGCTCATAACTGGACAATGATAATTTATTGTTGGCTTCGTAAGAGCTGAGAGGCACCTCAAGCAAGACATGAGTTTGGGATGCCCTTGAACTTTTAATGTTAAAGAGTAGGCAATATTAAACAAAGATGAACAATTAGAGTCCCCTACTATGAGTGTTCATCAAACCCTGCCCCTTTTTTTCCTCCCTTTGGACAGCTTTCACTTGATTCTTATGACTTTTGGCTATGGAGAGGATATTAATATTGAAATGATAATCTCCAAGGCTATGCAGCATTGTGGCAATCTTCACAAGGTAGATGGTTATACTATCTACCAGCTAAAGATTTTTGTTTTGTCCCATCAGTTTTCCAAAGATAACATGAAAGTCTGTGCATCTTTTGCTTGGTTGTAGAAATTCGATAGTGGCCTACGGATATAAAGATAAATCTGACTATTTTTGGTACAAGCAACTTCAATTATTCAAGGGAAACCTTAAATCTGTATCTTATTATAATTGATAAGCTTTGGGAAGCTGGATTCATCAATACTTTCCTACCTTGTGTTTGCTTAAGATATAAAAGCATTTTACTGAATATGATTTCTTTTATCTTAGGTCCTAGTTATGATTCTAGTTTTGGACTACTTTTGAAAATTAACATTAGTTTAATATTTATCAGTTTGTTAAATTTTATTATGTTGATAGACCTGTGTAATTTGCTGTATGTTGTTCATTTTTACTAATGTGTGATTGATTACGTGGTTGAATGCTTGTTCGAATCATTAAATAGTGTCCACATGCTTATGGGATTTATTTTTTGCCAATAGCAGGGGGCAAATTCTTGTTGGCCAAGAAATTATAAATGTTATGCCCCAGGAAGATGAATAAATTATTTTGAGAGACGGCTTTTCATGATGTCTTTTGACTCTGAAAAAAGCAATAACTTCCTCATGCAAGATGAATAAGCAGATTTGGAAGGTTGTCGTTTTTAGGTGACTATCTCTTCTACAATTTTTGATGTGAGATCGTCCTGTCTCTCATTCTCCGCCTCTCATTAATGAATCTTCTCATTTGCATTTTTCTCAGGTTCTTTGAGTTGCCAGTTACCGGTTTATTCACCAAACAGAGGAAACCACAGGGTTATTTAAACCCATTCTTTCAGATAAGCATATGCAAATATGTCTCTGATCGTGTACATAGTACTATATATTTATTTTGTTACTCTCTTTTTGGACTGGTATACTGTATGATACTTGACCTCACTTTTATACCATACCAACTGCACATTTACAGAAGCAGAGGCTGTGTGCTGCAACAATTTTCACCTGAAACCTTACTGTTGCATTATTTTAAATTATTTTTTATTTTTACTTTTAAAAATCTGACTCATGTTGGAATTTCTTATTTGATTTATTTGTACAGTGAGGTGCCATTGGAAGTTCTTTATGTGTTGATTGCAGAAAAAGAAAGGTGTTTAAGTAATGTGTCATCGTAGATGTTCTTTGCGTTGATGGATGACTCATTCCATTTTTATTCTCTGAAATTGCAGTGATAAATTAGGAGACATTCACCCCCCCTTAACAAGTACTCCCAACCATCCCCTATTTTTGGTTCTTAATCTAAAAGAGACTGATTATTCTTTTATTAGAATCAGAGCCTGAAGGAATCAATCTCTCTCTCTCTCTCTCTCTCATTCATTTGGTAGATAAGCCACTATTTTTTCATCCGTTTGATAATGACTTCTGCAATATATTGAATTCGGGTAACCACCTTTTAACTTTATTTAAGAACCACTTAATCGCATATAACCACATAGTTCAGAGCATTTCTTTCTATTGTGCGTATAATATTTATTCTCATGAGAGACCGAACATTGCCACGAGGCTTTTTAACCAAATATCAATGTGTTTCTATTTATGGTCTGGAGTAAAAATGGAATAAATATTGAGCCTAAAAGCCTTTTTTTTCCCCCCTTTATTGATATGTGTGCCTAGGAAACCAAACGCTAATAATGTTGTATAGTTGGAGATGCGGATTTAAAGAAATTAAAGGTGGGCGAAATTTTCCAACATGGCACTAGAATTAGATACAATCAAAAGAAACCTGCAAAATCAAGCAGAGTGGCATTGGAGAAATTTTGTATAACCTAACTTTGATTCTAAATGGAGTGTATCTTATCATAAATGGTGAATCTAAAGGGATGTTTTGCTCTATGCATGGCACTAGCAGCACGAGGAATTGATTTATCTTAAAAGCAAGATAGAGCCCCATGGCCAAGCAATTATTTAACATACTTGACTACGAACATTGAATGGAGGTTAAGTGCATCCAGTTAATTAGTTGACGGAAAGCTCAAGTCAAATTTTTAGGAAGCAAGGGTAGAATTCAGTAACATTTGGCTTTCTATCAACTTGTCTATGACTCCAATTTGAGAATGTAATGTGGTAAAGTCATATGGTGTCATTCAGCTTTAGTTGCAGAGTCATCGATCACAAGTTTTTCCAATCGTGCAAGCTCATTAAGCATGACAAGTGCTGCAGAGTCAAATGAGCTCTTCTTATCAGCTCTCGGATCTCCTGTGCACATGATAATCCCAGAGTTTGGTATGTGGATGCTAATTTGGGAAACAAAAATATTAAAACCTATTCTTCTTTCAGGGCCTTCACCAAATTCAATTGGAGTTCTGTAGGAAGGAAAGGAGATAATAGTTAGGCCAAAACCAAAAGAATCAACGATACTGGAGTAATATATAGCTCATGATAAAGTTATAACTATTTATCAATTTTAGTCTTTAGGCTACTTAAAAATTTTTATTGGATTAATATTTTGAAAATATCACTTTTAGATTACGTACTCCTTTCTTGCTAACATACATGCCAACTTTGTTAATTAGATTCTATTTACTATCCAATTTATTCACTCATTTGATCAACTTGACATTTTGCAAATATGGATGGTATAAGGAAGAAATGCAATCTAATCGTGTATTTGTCCCCCCCCAAAAAACTCTTCCAATTGGAAGTTATTAAGTCGCGTAGCATTGACAATAGTCACACCTCGTAAGTATAACTTGAACATAATCATAATATGCATATATGAAGCTAACCTTGATTTTTGTTCTGTTGGTTTGAATGTAGGCATTGGCCATTGCAGTCGTTTGCATATGTCAAAAAGTGTTGTTCTGGGTCCTCCTTTTTCTAGGTTGATTGACTCAATAACTGCAAAAAGAACCCATTACAAATTAGCCTGAAATTTTTTCCCACATTTTTTGAAGGGTAAGCTGGAATAAGGCAGGAAGACCACCGGGTCTTATTTTAAGAATTAAAGAGAGAGATAACTGCAAGGATAATGGCTTAGCTAATATTCTAGTGAAGAAATAAAGGATAAAATATACTCTAATCTCATAAATGGTCCTTTTAGATCACTATCTTCTGTGATCTTGTGGATCACTGACTCTTAAGTATCAAAATGAGAAAAAGAAAAGAAAAAAACGGTGCAGACCTGGGGTGGCAATGTTGGGACTGCAGGTTTTCTTAGAACAGTCACGGCCTAGAGAAGCATCTGTAGTTGACTCTGCAGGCAATTGTGTTTCAGCTGTTTTTTGCTTTGTTTGGATTATTGGCTCTGAAGAACCTTCGTCAGTTATTTTTCTGCAGCTATTAATATCGATGTCTTGGGATGATGAATTATTAGTATGACCAGGACAATCCGTTCTCCTCTTGAAATGACACTGGGAGGCTAAAATTCCTTTGTTCTGATGCATATAAGTATTACAGCTTTAGTAAATATTGGTGATGACAAGTTAGACATTAATCTGATACATGCAGCATGTGGTTAGCAATCTGAGAATGTGGCATTTGCTCTTCTTCACCAAAGCATCTGGCAAACATCTATCTAGAAATTAAAGTTATTTGTTTGGAGGTCTGGACTGTGCATTTAGAACAGAAAATTTATCTATGAAGGTTTCATATTATATTATATAAACCCTTAAATTCTAAATTGAATATCACAATACTCTCAATAACAACAACATTAACAACCAAGCATTAATCCTAAAATTTTAGGGTCGATTATGTATTATTCTCCACAGACTAATTAGGGTTATCCATGTGTATTCTTTTTTGCCATTCTAATCTATCCGAAGTCATACTCTATTACCTCCTTAATTGACATGTCCCTTCTTAACTACTTAAATGGATATTCTTGATAAAAGGGGAAAAAAATTAAGTATTCCATTCTTTGCACAGGGTCTGGAAGTTCCTTTTAAAATAGCTTTGAAATTGATCTAACAAAAGATCAAGTGAGCTAAAAGTTAATACATTTTTGGAAAAAGAATACACACTCACACACAGACATATATGTATAAAAGAAGGTATTCAAATACTAGCATCCAGGCATAGAGCACCAACAAACCTCAAGTTTCTTCAATACACTCTTAGCTGCTTGTCCTCTTGCAGCCTTTCGGTTCCTATGATATCCCTCCCCAATTAATAGCTCATCTTCAAGTTGTAACCTAATCTCAACATGCACAATTTCTCCCTCATTAAATATTTCCTTTTTAAAGTACCCAAGAGAGTCACATAATTCATTCAGTTTACGCAAGGGATGCAGTACTAGAGTATCTGGGGTCACAATTGGAGATAATAATAGCTTAAATATTCTCCACACATCGTCAAGATGAAGCTTGGTATCAATAAGCATAGCCCCTGCAATACTTTCCACCATGTCTCCAAGAGCCTGTAGCAGAATAAGAATGGTCACTTAAACTCTTAATTGCAAAATAAAGATGCATAACCACAAAGTGGCAATCCATGAAGAAGTATAACAGACAAATAGCCTATGCAACTACTGGTGGTAAACCATTGGTCTCAAAAGCTTTAGCTGTCAAATATTGGGCCAACAATGAATATCAGGCTTACACATACTAGCTCTAACAACTACAATTTGTAAGAAATAAATTTTTAAGTATATGATACATATGGCATGTGTTAAATTTTTTTACTTTTTAGACAAGTAATGCAGTTCATTAAAAAGAAAGCAAAAATAGGCAGTATAAGAACTTACCTTTGGACATTTTGGTTCTTCGAGTGTCCTAGTGGTTTCAGTGGATTCAGTTAATGACCTCACATAATCTGCTATTTGACAAAGAAGTAACCCAGAGCAATGTCGAAGGTGTGGTTGAATGTTTTTTCTGATTGCGGCTTTGGCAAAGTTTTCATTGCTAACTGCAGCTCCACGCAAATCAGTCAACTTGCCTGGATCAATATCTGTGTGGCTTTGATAGAGATGCCAGGTAATTAGCAGATCCAATACTGAGTCCCCAAGAAATTCCAGCCTCTGTAAAAAATTCATGATGTTATAAAAGATAATTCTTATGGCATTTCATAGAGACAGAAAATCCTGCATCTACATCATCTTGTTTTCACTTTTACATATCCCACAGAGAGAGAGAGAGAGAGAGAGAGAGAGAAAGAGAGAGCATGCAAGCTTTCACATTCTAAAGTACAGTTGAATGTATGTGTATATACCCTAACTGAAATTTTTTTGACAGAAATATGCATATTATCAGCTAAAAACTCTCTGAAACATTAGTGCATCAGACATCTATTAGAGTTGTTTTAAACCTATTAGATGTCCTTTTAAACCTATTAGATTAAAAGAGACAGAAAGAGAGCAAATTCAATCAAATACAAAGTCTTGCAGAGACTTCATTGCTACCTGGTAACAATAGCCAACTCCTGCTTCTTGCTCAGATGCATGTGTTATGGCCTCCTGTAACAGACCCTTGGTGGAAAATATATACCCAAGCTTTGACTCTAGAGTTTCAATCTCATTAGTTTTTGGGATGTAAGAATGTAGAGATGCTCTTGTAATGGCTTCAAGTACTGATGTAGGCTCAAGTTCAGCATCAATTCCAAGCCACTTAATCATGTGAAGTGCAGCAACCAATCCACCACCAACATAGTATGCTCCAATGAGTGCCTCAACACAGTCAGCTATTGTTTTTGAATTCATCCATCTGTGACCTCTATCACAGCAAACTCCAACTTTAACTTTCATGTCTACAGTTTGGAATTGGGCATCCAAGGGCACTTCTAAGGCATCCACACCACATTCACAAGGAACGGGATGTATAGAACGGTGTCCTGGAGCAACCCAACGACGTGGATCAAATGCACTATCTCGTATATAACCCTAACAAATAAGAAATAACCTCATTTCAATTGCTCAGGAAATTATGTTGAATATAAGTAAACAATCAAGAGTGAATTTATACAGAGGATAAAAGGATGCTGTGCGAGACAACTAGGTATTTTGAAATCAGAAAACCATTGAGCCTGATAAAGTACCACTCCCCTTCACATGCACATGGGATTTTTTACTTTTAAAGTGGTGTTATAAGAATGGAGACATGCTTTGAACTCGGAATCACCTGCTTTGATACTATGATAAATGACTACTTATCCCTAAAGTTTAAGTTGTTAGGAAATTGTGATTTAATCATTTAACCATTATTCTAGTGGAGCCATTATTCTAATAGAGCCCAATGTAGAATCCAATATATAGTGAAAGAAGGGTGGCAAAGCAGGATGTGAACACAATATGTTGGAAATGGAGGATACTAAAAGAATATGTACACTTGGAAATATATACATGTTAGATATTCCAAAATTCCAAACATGTTTACAAAACAACAATATCATTTACCCAAAGCAAGAAATTCAAATCCAAACATGATGCTGATTAGCAGAAATAATAAAAATGCCATTTCAAAAGGTTTTAGAACAAGAACAGGAAAGGAACTGTACCACCATGCACCCAATGATATCACTTGTAGATGTGTGTGCATGTGTGTTTAGAGCTTGTCTCAATATCATTGGAAATCATCCATAAAGGATAGAATGTCTAAAAAGAGAGATTATAAAAATGTCTGGAATAGATAATGTTAGATGGCAACAAAGTCATTGGACATATTATCAAACGTTTGACGGAGAAAATCCTTCAAATTGGTCAGGACAGGGGTCAAGAACCCCATTTGTAATGGAGACGTTGTCAGACTTCAGAAAGCTGAAACTGGACGTTCCAAAATTTGTGGGAGAAAATCCTTCAAATTACATAGACAAGGCTAATCAATATTTCAATTACTACAACACTTCTTCTCACCAAAATATTCTAATGGCTTCTTTTTACATGGATAAAAAAGCCTTGGTATGGTTTCAACAATTATGAGACAAATATGACTTCATAGAGAGTGGACAGGACTGTCAAGTGAAAGGGATATCAATCCAAGCATAAAAGACAGAGTTGGTTAACAACAGGGAAGTAAAATAAAAGAAGATCAATGTTTCGGTTGACGTTTTAGCTTATGAAAATTTAGCAGGAAAACATTAGCATAAGTAACAGAAGATAGTAGGACAACTAAACAAGTATCGTAAGAAAGCACAAGAATGCATTGGTAATATGCTCTTTGTTCTTTTATTACTTGTTAGTTCCAAAAGTGAACAAAGAAAATTGGTAACAATACTGTGAATATTGAGAAGATATAGCATCCAATTTGAAGGGTAGTTGCAAATACAAATTTCCATGTCACACTAGTCCCAAATGTATCCCCTTCCTTCCCCTGCCTGGGGACAGCTACCTTCTCATTCTCTCATCAAGAGCTTTTTTTTTTTTTTTTTTTTTTTTTTAATAAAAAAAATAGATGTTTCAAGCATATCACTTCTATATGTGTGGGGGTTTTGCTGCGGAAGTAAAAAGAAAAACTAACAGTATACAATTAAATATAAATTGATAGAGTGCATATAGTTTTGATTGAAGAAAGGAGAGGGAGTTTTAGATTATAGGATGCACCTCAGAGTAAATATATATTTTATTTTAAAAAGTTGGACATGACAATTTCTGATTAATTAAAGGAATCTATGCAAGAGATAAGTATAATGACAGGTACCTGTAATTTGTGATCAGTTCCTAATTTATGTAGGTTTGAATTGCAAATAGCCCAAGAGCGGCGAGCAGTTAATTGTCCTTCATGTTTGTCTGGATATTTAAGAAATAGGTGGCAACTCACAGCATACTTAAGAACCGAATCCCCAAGCAATTCCAGACGCTCCATTGAAAAACTTTCACAACATCTTAGTGTTGTCAGTGCTTCCAGAATCTAATCACAAAAATGTCAACTAGATCATCATAACACTGAATGATTCATTAGAAATTGGATGATTCAAGTCAATATATCAATCCAACAATAGGACAAACCAATGAGCTTGAAATTTGAAAGTCACTAGAGGGACAACTGATCTCTCCTCTAAGCTGGCTGGCTAACATCAGAGATTCCAGACGGTGCATCAACGCTGGTAGCAGGTAAAATGATCTTAAAACGTCCACCGAAACATTGATGTAGACTAAAATCTCAGGTGGCACAAAAACATGAATTTGTGTTTTTTCATTAACTAGGCCATCACAAGAAGAAGTACCTGTGCAGTGAAAAGAAAATGTTATATAAAGTGTGACTATAGTGTAAAATCAGATTTTTATTATCAAAAACAAAGATAGTGTAAACAAAGTTGTGTAATCATTACACAACTTAATTTTCTATTACAGTTAGATGCCGAGAATATAAACTAATTGGCACCTTCTTTCATGCGTGAGTCTTTTTACATGAGCCTTAATTAGCCTTGTGAACTATTCTGGTTTGCTGGTACCTAAGACTAAGTCCCCTTGTTTTACTCTTACAAAGGATGCATCAGCCAGATTTTGATTCTATTAATAGTTTACCTTTGTCAACATCTGAATACTAACTCCTCCCCCCCCCCCCCCCCCCCCCCCCACCCCCCCAACCCTTCCAAAAAAAAAAAAAAACCAAACCATCTTAGAGAACTGGGCATTTTTTGTTGCAAGGAAAAAAAAAAGCCAGAGAGCTGTGGCTATGAAGAGTCAGCAACAGGGCTGCAAAATGGATGCTGATAATATGAGATTTGGTCATGACTGTGGTGGAAAATGTGTGTGAAATATTTTTGTTCATATTCAAAAGGTTTCAAGAATGACATAAGGTAAGGCCTTTCTAGTATGTATGGGATAACTAAAAGGAAGTCTCCCTCTATATAGATCAAGACCAACTTATGCTCACGAATCATAACCATAATCTCAAAACTAAGAAATATTACAAGGAGAACTAGTGCAAAAGTTTTATGAAGAGATTATAGACCTGATTGAAACTAAAGATAATGTGTAGATTGCAAAATATACAAGAAAAATGATTACAACAGATTTCAAGAATGCAAATAAACAAACCTCACCATTAAAATTCTTGAGAAGGTTGTGTGGGTTATGACTTTGCTTCAACCGTAACAAAGGCTGTTCTGGGTACATAAGTGCAATTCCATACCTGATCAGGGTTCATATTATATGCAAACATAAAATATCCATGGAAATACATAGGCCAATAAATGCAAAACAAAAGACAGAATGATAAATCACCTACTTCTTGTGGAAGTAGTCGATAAAAGTATTATAATCTGATAAAACCCCATTAGGCATCTGTTCAAAAGAAATCTCAGCTGATGTATCACCCACAAAATGACTATTAGCCGATGAATTACTCACAACTTCAATGATGGAGTAGATTCTTCCGGTGTGAATAGCCAACACTACCATATCTTTAAGATCGTTTACATTGACTGAACAATTAGCAAAGTTGATTATGTTGGCATCCCATTTTGTTTGAGATAAATTAATCCTACATGGTGATGAATTTTCTCTATTACCATTACAATGTTGAGAACCCAGAAAGGAGTTTTTCTTCAAAAATTCTACTACAGAAGCAGCAGAATTGATTCCCGTCCAATTGATTCTCAAATTTTCATGAATTGAAGTGTTCAATGTCTCAAGTGGCAGAAGCAAATACATGCACGATGGGCTCCACAGTGAAGTTGTTTCATGCTGAAGTAGAAATTCTCTCTTTGTTCCAGCTGATTCAGATCCAACAAACAATCTCCCATACAAACCATTAAAGAAAAATTCCTGAAAGCGCTTTGCTTTCGTCATCTGGTGAAAAATACAGACAACAAATGCATTCACACAAGCATCATATGTAGCAATTTAACCCCCTCTCTTTCTATCTCTCCCCCCCCCCCCCCCTAACACACACGCGCACACACACACACACACAAAAGACCACAAATGCATTCAGACAAACTTTATTTGTACCTGTTCTGCATCCAAATGCACTTGCCCACAAGAAGAAACACTAGACTTAACCATCCTTGAGACCAAGTAAAGATCCAATTTCACATTTCCCACATCTTCATCAAGCCTTGAATCGATTAGAAGAACAAATCCAGAATAAATCTCATCAATAATAGTACAGGAGAAGTCAAATTTATAGGCCTGAAATATGGTCCTATCAAGTGTTTCACCCCAAGTTCCAGATAATGCACGGATGCTAGTTAATCCATGCAATTCCTTCCTTTTAGTTGTTCCTTCAAACACCACAAAGGAAAAAGGGGGGAAAAAAAAAAAAGAAGGGAAATACAAAATGCCTCAGCACTTACATATGAAAAAAAATATCAGGATGTGAACAGACAAACAAAAAATCCACATTTATATATATGAAATAACTGAAGTATCAAGCACCATGCAATGCTAACTTCAACAGTTAATCAAGAGTAGACAGAAAGAAACTTACATAATCAATAGTATCCTCTCATGAAGGACATGGTAATGTTACTAAAGCACATAATATGTAATGCATGAACAGAAACTTTTATATATGCTTATCCTTTTTCAGTTTTCTGGACAAGTATATCATAGGATTGCAAGCAATAGCATTTTCCATGGATATTTTCATTATTGCAATGGATATTCTGGTCTTCTGAAATGTGTTAGATTAAAATTCAAGATATTTGCTACTATATATATTACTTAGGGATTGAAAACTATATGCTTGTAATGCAAATCATACCAAATAAATAGTATGTTCATAAAAATGCATACCGGCACCCGAAGCTGATTCCTTGCAATTTATATTGAGATCATTTGCTGAAGGCTCTTCTATGGAAGGTTGAAGGTGATCATTCAAAGCACCCATTTGATGCAGCTTCTTGCAGGCTTCCAAGCATGTGAGTTGCTTGGATATTTGAGAATTACTGCTCAAGGGGCCAACTATAGTTTGAAAGGCCGCACTAGGAGGTAAAATTAATTTACACTCATATAACCCATTGGAAATTGAGAACTGAAAATTTGGCTTTGGAGTGTAGTACCTATTTATATAGAAACCAATTAATATGAAAGAAGTCACTTAATGTTTCAGGAAATGGATAGTAAACACATTTTGTATATGACTACTGTTGAAATACTGTCAAGGATCACATAAGCATACCTATCACCAGGGAGCTTCGCACAATATCGATGTATGAGACTGACACTAGAATCTGAACTAACTGATGCTCCAGTTGCATTGACAAAATATGCATTTGTTTCCCCAATTCTACAAGGTTTCAAACTGCATGAATCAGGGTCTCTATTTAATGCTGTGTTTTTCATCGAATACTCACTTCTTATGATGTCAAATAGTTGATTCCTTTGTTTCACGTTTCCCCTGTAAACCAATGTAAAATTAAACTATATAGTATACAGTAGAGAACACACATACATTAAGAATGCTGAAGACGAAATCTTCAACATTTACAAGAAATACACACACAAACAAGAAAGAGAAGGCTTCACCTCTCAAGCATCATAACAAATAAAGAATCATTTTGTCGAGCTCGTCCACGAGACTGAATATAACTCCGGACAGTTTTGGGCATATCGAAACGTATCACACAGGAGCAGTCTGGTACATGAATCCCCTCCTCAACTACATCAGTAGTTAATAATAGATTGACCTATATAGAAGGGTTACTTATTGATTATTTAGGATTACAAATACCATAGCTCTCCAATAAGTCAGTTTCCATGATGTAAAAAGTCAGATACCTTTCCAGAGCGAAATGATTCCAAAATTTCTTTTTGCATTTTTGGTGCCAGTGAATCATTTGATGTATTACTTCCAGTTAAATATGAAACAGTGAAATGAGACAAACAGGTAATTTTCTTCACAAATCTTTCAATAACTTTAGCTGTAACAATTCTATCAACAAAGATAAGGCATGGTACATTGCTAGCTCCTCTGCAACAACAAAACATAAAGGTAAATTGACTTGTAATGTTTTGAATACTACTAGAGTGGTAAAGTTGTTCTATCACTTCTTATCCCCCTCCTACCCCCCCCCCCCCCCCCCCCCCCCCCCCCCAAAAAAAAAAAAAAAAAGCTGTTATATTACCCATATGATAGGAAAATTTGAAGCAGTTCATGCAATTTTGGAGATATGTAGCCAAAATGAACTGCTTTATTATGGTCAAGTCCAACATCCAAAAAATTTTCATTGCCTGAGAAGTCAAAAAAGAAATAACATTTGTAATTAACACTTCAAGCTAAACTAAATCAAATGGCTATAGATAGTGCATCAGGCAAATAACATCATATAGCAGCATATGCTCACCAGCATAACACTATCAGGTAAGAACAAAACTAACAATAGATAAATTCCAAAAAATAAAAGCATTATCAATAAAAATGTCTGTTATTACATTAAAAAAATAAAAGGCCTGAGCAGGTGATTTTGCAGCAATATAACATCAGTGCAGATGATTCTTCTCCATTTTCTCCATGACAGTGACAATGAATACACATACTTAAAATTTTGTAAGTGCATACTCTTCAAAGCAGACACTCCAAAAAAAATGTCAACAAGAAAAAAATGTTTAATTATGAAATTATGCATTTACCAATGTAATGATAGCTATCATCAAAATGCTTTAACATGGCTGGCAGAACTCTATGCGACACTGTAATTGATAATGCAGATGCCGCATCAATGAAAGTAGGAAGATTGTGTGTGTTAAGCAGTAATAAGTGAGCAGAAAATACAACACTCTGAGATCAAGGCTCATCCCCATGCTGATCATACATATATCTAAACATATGGTGTGTATGTACGTGCCTATGTGTTGCTCTCACTAGATTTAGAATTTTAGAGCACAAATTATTGAAAAGCTTTGGCCAAATTCAAACAGGACAAACTAAAATGATGCACAATAAACTAGAAGAACAGAAAAATAAAGATAAGGGGACCTAGGAAAGTAGAGCTAATGTGTTACGATCCAAGTGTCCCACATGTCTTAAGTGCAAACTTAACCATGTGTTTATAAGCTCTTGGACACTCTCCTCTTGCAAACAGGTTTTCAAGGGTGAGTTCTATCCATAGGTTTGTATCATAATGCCACAATCATGAGTAAAGTTAATGGCATAGGCATTTGGGCCAACCCATTTCAACATCTAGAACAGTCCGGCACTACCAGCTTGCAATTTCTTATACACTCCCAAAGGTTGGACTAATACGAATCATACATATCCTACTTGAAACTCCAAAGGTAAACTTCACTTTGGTGTCTATCAAATGCCACAAGGTCTTCCAAAAATAAGTTATGAGATGAACATCCCTATCAGACATTGTTGTCTTGGGAAGACCATATATTTTGACAATCTCATCAAAGTAGAGCTCAAATACCAAATTTGATGCAAGACAAACTATAACGATGCCCTGTACAGTAGAAGATTAGGAAAATGAAGATAAGGGACCTAGCATCTACTTGCTTAGAGTTAGCACTAGGTAAGGGCAAACCTCTAAGAGTCAGCACCTATGATTGGTTGGAGTTGATAACATACCACTAAAAATAATAAGAAAAGAAAGTTTATTATCAATCAGACTCTGTCTTAGGAAACTGAACTTAGGGTTTCTTAAATAGGGTGCAAAACCTTACTTTGCTTGCAAGAAAGAAATTAAACTCCTAAACTAGCAAGGAAAAGCAAATAACAAGATACTCAAAAGAAATCACAATTATTATATGATTGGGCTTAGTAAGTATTAGGCCCAATTATTGGTAGGCTCCATCCATAAAGCCAAAGGTTGGGTCATCTTCATTTTACACTTATGCCCACAGGTCTATATAATTGGAGGTCTAATCTTGTGTTTACACCACAAATGTTGGAATCTATCCACTATCCAGTGCTATCAAAATGATGTGTCCATGAGAGTTTTAGATTCACATGTTCCTGAAATACTAAACAATATGATGGAATAAATGGGAAAATCTTCCACTTCAAGATCATGTAGGGAATCTTGAATTTTTTTGTTAAGAATCTTATGGAAACATCTCAAATCACCATTCCACTCTTGTGCATGCACCTTAATTGGGCAAAGAGAAGAGGAAGAACAAATTTGGTTTGCAATTGTGAAATTATAAGAATGTTAGTAACAGAAAAAATTACAAGAATGTTAATAACAGATGTAGATAAAAGGATTTTGGGGAATTTGGGCTATTGAAAGGGAAGTCCAGACTTTTAGACCTTAAAACAAAGAATGTATGGTTTGGAAGCACCAGAAGTTTTGTTTCAATCATTAGGAAAACCATTACAAACAAGATTGGAATATGGATTGGAAGAAAAAGAAGTACCAAATCAGGCAAAGAAGTGTGACAGTAGGCTCACTTCTACTAAAACAACAAAATAAAGTTTCTCAACACTGAACTTGCAAACATTTGCAGAAGAAACTAGAAAGATGATTGAAGAAACATAAACATCATTATTACCTAAGTTCAATGTCCCACTGTTGAAGAATACTTTATGAATGGAATGATATCCCATTTTGAAGAGAGCAAGGATTCAGTGATATTGTGACAAAATTAGAGGACAGAGGAGGGCTGAAAACTCCAAGTGGCTTCGAAGCTGAAAGTAGAAACTTAAAACTTTTGTCCCCCCTTTTTATTGGTGTGCCCAAGCAGAGAAAAATTATACAAGTTTTAGAACAATGTAAGAGAGGTATTTGTATGTTAATCACAAAAAAAATATATAAAACAAAGCACTGATAAAGATGGTTTGAATCCAATCTGAACTCATCTAATATCTCGTCTGGATTAGAAAGAATATAGACTGCTACTATATAATTCATTTATGGTGTTCAGTGGCAGGAAATACCATTAAAAATAAGGAAGGCTATCATAAAAACAGCAAATAAAGTAGTTTCTAAGTATTTCTAGGTTAAATAATTATAAATTTCAAATTTGTCCTAATGAAATGGAAATTTTTAAAATGAAAAATTGTTAAATGATTCCCCCAATGTGGCAATGTAGAAATAAATTATTGCTAAACATCAAGAAATCAACAACAAATGATGGCTAATAGAGAGAATGAAAATTACTGACAAAGAATGGCAACACCCAAATAAAAATTAATTAAGGAAAAAAACAAAAGAAACAGACAAGACATGTCAACAACCAAAATTACAGAAACAGGATTTATTGTGGATTATGAAATGCATCATTAAAATAAATAAATATATATATATATATATATATATATATATATTTATATATATCAAGATAAGAGCACAACAATAAAGAAAAAAGATCAAATCGTTGGTACTGTAAAAAATGGACTATAATAGATAGCGATTGTACAATAGCATACCAAGTGGAAAAAGCTCCCCAATTATGCATTGGACTTCCTCAAGAAAATATTTACACTCTAGGGAAATTTCTCTATAAACCTCAAAATCTTCTTGGGCGGCAGGGGCATTCTCTAGACAAACTTTAACTGCCTACAATGAAAGTAACATTATATAGAAGTATCAAATCAGAGCCAAAAGGAAAGACCACAAGATAATGAAAACTGAAGCAGTGCAAGGGAGCTTTCACCTGTAACCATAATACAGTTATTTAACAGTAAATGATTTATCTGGGAGAATTAGAATAGACAGTTTCTTCAAACAAGGATGGACTTAAGCTTGATGGGAGGAAACTAACAAAGTTTGTTTAGTTAGTAAGAAACTATGACCTATAATAATTAAAAATACCAACCAAAAATTCATTCTCATGAATTTTATTCAAGACAACTTGTATACCAAAGTTAATTTTACAGTAATTGATGTGTTGCTCTGTGTATCTAAACACTAATTCATAAGGCTGATAATTTTTTGTGACTAACACAAGTTGGATTTCTTAAAGTAAATATGAGGGTCTCTATGGAAAGCACATTCTGAGAGTAAAATTATACCTCATAAGCACATATTGGGCCTAGATCATCAAGGCAGTACAAAATCTTTGCAAGATCATTGGACAACCTCTTTTGCAGCGTCTTGAGTTTTTCATCAATGTCTTTGTAGTGACTATGCTGTGACCCGGGTAACTTTAACAATAAAGCATCAAACTGTCCATGAAATAAATTTGTTTAGTTCTCTCACTTTAGCACACAAAGTTAAAGGCAGCAGAGAATGATGTGTTTGAGTGTAAACAAGCATGCATGCCTGTGTGTCTGTGTATGTTTTTGTACATATATGCATGCATCTACATATAACATGATCGTGGAATACCTTAGACCGTGAGGCTTCCAACTTTGCTTTAAAATTCAAGCTGGGAAACCATGCTTGGTCATAAAATATACAAGTTTCTTTTGCAGAGGGAACATATACTTCCATCTCTTTTCCGTCATCAGTAGTATATATCTGCAGCAGCATATATCAATATATATATGTGTGAATGATAGAGATTAGTCCCATGATCAATGTAGAGTGTTGCAATCATTAAAATCTTTATGTACCTGGGAATCCAGGATGCTCTCAAGTTCTGACAGTTGACACTCACAATCAATGGTGGATGAGACACCTGATGCACAGGGTTGCATATACTTGTATTAAAACATATGATATACCATTAGGCCTGGATAAAACAAACTTGGTAATGAATATGCAAAGAATGACCCACGATAAATAAGGTAAAATTATGTCTCACAAAGCATAACAAGAAGGAGCAAAATTTGTAAACAATATTGAACTTTAGATGGAAAAGACTTTACTACTAAGAACCATTCTCTTTAGGATCCCAAGATTATTCAGATGATGAGCAAACTATGAGAAGACTTGCTTATCACTGGAAAACTATACACATCAGGTATATCCAGTAGTACATCCAACAATACCCACGGTTTTTTACTCTAATAATTTAAACCGTCAAATGTGTCTATCAACTTATAAATGTACTTACTGATATGAAACCATTATAACATAAACATTGGTATTGACTTAATGATAATAAGCGTATAAAAAGTAATTATGGGTTTTCACCAGAGTTTGGATTAAATTTGCAAGGGGGATTACTGTATATTTCCACTAAAAAATTGTAGCATAAAGTTCAATAGATCTAAAACAGAAGCAATGTGCAATCAACTAAAATCCATAGCAGATTTAATGGACCTTTACATTCTAGAGAGCTAGTTAGAATTTTAGAAAGAGCAAGTTGAGGAGGTTGAACAAGGAGTGTGATTAAGTGAATTTTAGTAATTGTCAATTCTATGTAATAGGAAAACAAATGTGGGTGAAGATCTGTCATAATAAGAGGGCATAGCACTTGATTAGTAACTACTGCTAGAGTATCTTAAGGAATGGCAGAATGAGGATTATTGTTTATCTCAACAAGCGCCAAGCAATCTTCCTCTAAATCTGCATTACTGATGAAGGCTAAATACAATGTAGACAGACTAATACTCAACATTTAACAAGAAATTCAGAATTGTTAAGCGCATCTAACAAACTTTTCAACTTCAGATTCAAAGCTTCAAACCTCAACAATTGAAAAATGAGAGAAAAATTGCCAAGAAATATCAATGGAAGCAATAGAAATTAAGGATCTAAAAAGCATGTAGAGAGCATCAAACCCAAAAATCGCTTACAATGACATATTGAGCATGCAGAAACAGCAATATCATACCTTTTCTAATTACAGGTGATGCTGTCATCCCAAATATCTTTGGCTTCTCACTAGATTTGTGATAAAATTCCTTCATCATAACAAGATTGTAATCATTCAGGTGCTAGCTGATCACATACATAAATACTTACATACATACATACATATTAATAGGGTTATGTTCAAGTTCCTCCTCTCAACAACTTTATATTAGATTAATTGTCAATTATTGCACCTTTGGATCACATGTTCTCTCTATGCGTATCATGCATAACAAATATCATGTCAATTAGGTGTTGTTTACTTTCCAATCTATAAAGTCTTGCATTTAGTTTACTTTAAAATAATAACCAGCACTTAAATTTGGAACAATTTATAGATGAGATGGTTTTTAATTTCAAATCACTTGATATTTAAAGAGGATGACAAGTATGAGAATAAATAAAGTTAACCTAACAGTAGCTTTAAAGATATACTTAACCAATAAAAATGTTGAGTGGTGTAACATAAACCAAAAATTACACCATATATAAACTGAACCAAACCCATATGTGTACTTGTGTAAAGAAAATGAAAGTGAAAGTGATGTATGATGAATTACGACAAAGACAATGGAAGAGTTCCTGGAGACAAAAGTTATCAACCTTCATTATTTTTGTATAAGGATGGTTTCCAGTAGCATGATGGCATTCGTCAAAAATCAGCAAGCGTACTTTTTCTAGACTGACAAATGCCTTTCTCAAGGCATCCAAGAGAATCTGGGGTGTCATAACCAATACCTATATGATAAGAAGAAAAGATATAAATCAATTATAAACTTGAGAATACTCAGTTCTATCTGGGATTCCAGGAAATGATATTTATACATGAAGAATGATTCAAGAAAGATTTCTTGAAAATAGCATTACAAGTGAATCGAGAAATATTCATACATTATTGTGAGGTAACATAAGAATATTGATTTAGAATCTCAGCATTTTGAATTTATCTACAAGTGGAGCATGACAAGTGATAAATGCTCATAAAACATCTTCAAATAGCTTGTTATTCTAAATTTATCACAAATTTTTACTGCTTTCATCTTACAGCATCTCATATTGATTTGTTAGTACATAACCAAAAAACTTAGATATGGAAAGGAAAATAACCATGTACTTCTGAAATACGAAATAAGTTCTTCAAAGTTGACACTCTGCTCATTGCTCTTCTTGATTTAATCTTTGAGTCAATCAATACAACATCTTCATGACCTTATCCAGTTATCCCGAAGACCAGGATTTCTAACTATTGAAAACTTGCTAGATAACCATGGTTTGTTTCTTCTCGGCTATTCATTCAAATGTTGGCTTGATTAGCCAGTGCAAGTTTCCCATTTAAGATTTTGATTTTGATTTTGATTTTTTTTTAATGTTGTTCACATGGATGCATTGCAGTAAGTTGGCTCTCGAAACCAAAATTATGAAACCCCATAAAGCCAAAACTTTTGGATACCAACATTCCACGCAGAATTGGAGATTCAGTTAGATAACCATAGATAGATTATGTATACATGCACCAATAATTCTTCTTCTTCTTCTTCTTCTTTTGATTATCAAAAATAATAATTCTTCTTTTGGCAACATATACAATGACACTAGAGTAGAGGGATCATTGACATTATTATCATTATTTTGATGGTGTAAGAATCAAACTTACATCATGCTCGTTAATTTCCTTTTCCCAGCGCATTAAGTTCCATTCATCAACCCCCTTGTCTCCATAGTACTCTTCCACCTCAAAATCCGTATAATTCTTAATTACACCAAATTGCTGCATCCACAAAACCCGCTTGTTTCAGCATGAAAATGAATCTTAGCCATAAATTTTTTTTTTGGTAACAAAGATATATTTTTCATTAATTACTTACTTTATTACTTGAAGTTCAAAGAAATCAATAGGGATAAAATATTGAGAGAAGGATGAGTGGGGGACAATAATATCTGAAATCAAGGGAAGTGCCAAAAAGGAAACAAAATGAAAGGAGGCGAAACCAAAAGAACCTGCCTGATGAACAAGATGAACAGTGGGAGCCAAGAAAATGATATTCTTATGGTCAGTGCAAAAGTTAATATCTTGACCACTGTGTTTGATGAGCATGACAGCTATTATAGTCTTCCCAGCACCAGTCTTCAACACTGCTATTGTGTTCCGCCTCTTTGCAACTTCAAACACTTCTTCTTGATACCTGTCCACATGAAAATACACATGCACATATGTGCATATGAACATACTAGTAAAATTCACCACCTTTCACCTCATCAAAATATGTTTGGATGAAAAAATTTAAAAAAAAATAAAAAAAAGAAATGAAAAAACCTTCTGGGGAAGAAGTGCCTGGAATTGTGGGAAGTTGGTGATTCTTGAGGAGAATGATCAAGAAGAGCATTGAGAAGACTTGTTTCAGTGTTG
Source organism: Castanopsis chinensis (assembly GCA_032878915.1). Classification (NCBI taxonomy): domain Eukaryota; kingdom Viridiplantae; phylum Streptophyta; class Magnoliopsida; order Fagales; family Fagaceae; genus Castanopsis; species Castanopsis chinensis. The sequence goes on from JAVQMG010000064.1 coordinate 1,540,674, forward strand.
GAGGCCATGCCACTGAAACTTCTTTTTTTAAGAGAAGTATGAAAATCTTGCATTGTAGAATGCATATTTATGTTGTATAAAATACGAGGTTTGACACACAATGTCAAAAATAGTTAAGTATTGAAAGAGTTCTGAACCGCGTGAAAAAAAAAAAATTGAGTATCAGAACTATTAATGGTCCATGATTCTTTTTTTTGAATTTTTCTCTTTCTCTCTCTCTCATTATATATTGAATGAATGAATTCATGCAAGGGAGAGCAAAAATACAACAAACGTGATATCAATCATAACAATTAACAAATACTCATAAAAACGTGAACTGGATGATGATTAATTAACACAGTATTACTATGATGTTTGACGTTAACTTTTATTTGGTTTTGATGGGAAGAGTAAAACGCCAAAAGCATGAAAGAACAAATAAAACAAAAAACAAATAGTAGGATTGTATTGGTAATTTCTTAACTTCTTTTTGTTTCTTTAAGTTCTTTGTATAGAGAATTTGAAAGGGTTGAATGTTTTTATACATTTTGGAGAATGTTAAAAAAAATGAAAGCAAAAACAAAGTTGAGACTTTCCTTTTTTTTCTTTATTTGTCGGTTTTCAGATAGGGAAAGACCGTAGTCTGAATTTGAACAAACGAAAAGAAAGAAAGACAAATTTATTCTTTGAAGTATAACAGAAAAAGCAGCACTGTATTTGTACGTACTATTGTGCAACAAGTAAGCGTATAACTTGCTTGCTGCTCTTTACTTCTAACTCACCAGTCACTACACTGGTTTACAGGTTTGACAGTTTGAGAAACCTTATAAAATATAAAGGGTGAATTGCAAAGAGACCCACAGGGTTTGGGTTCCTTTCAATATTGGAATCCTTTGTAATTTTAATTTTGTGTTATTGAACAAAGGCAAAAATGACCACTCCATCTTTTTTCCCTGTCAAGAACAATATTTCAAATATAACCATCTTTACAACGGTTGAGTTTGCAAATTTATGATAGTTCTTATTTAGTTCGTCATTGATATTATTTTATTCTCTACTAATAATAAGTTAGTAATTTATCATCTAGAAAATTTTGAAATATTTTGTGAAAAATTTGTTGTACTTCTAGAGTTATTGTTCTGTCAACTATAATTCATGAAAAAGAGATCATGTTCTTTATTATATACTAGTCTCATCACACGCGCGAAGTGATGAGACTTTTTTTTTTAGTGGTCCTATTTTGTAGAAAAAAAATTGTATTTAATTATTTTTTATATATATATATATGATTTTTATTTTAAAAAATCTAATCTTTTTTTTTTTAGAATCAATTTAAAAATTAATAGGAGAGTGGTCCTATTTTTTAGACAATATTTTAGTGAGAGTTGAAGTTGCATTTTTACCAAATTGTCCTTTAGTTTTGTTTCTACTTAAATATAGGACAGTATGGGCATTTTTGAACTAAAAAAATGAGTTTTTACCGGATTGTCCTTTAATTCTGTCTCTACTTAAATATAAGACTGTAGGGACATTTTTGAACAAAAAAATAGGAATCCAAACAGAGAAAGCCCCTTAAATAGTAGTATAGATAATCATTTATTCACTAAAATTTTAACAAAACATCGTTCTAAATTTTTACGATACCATTTTAAAATTAAAAAAAAAATCAATAAAATATTCATTTTAATTGTAATTGATGAGATAGAGGGGTCAATTTTGTTATTTCCAATAACTCATGGTCAATAACAAAAAGTTTAAAGTTTGGGTCAATTTTGCAGAAACACTCCTTGAAGTTTCACTTCAAATTATATATATATATATATATATATATATATATACACTTCCTCTGTTCCAATTCGTTTGTTTTATTTCAAAAATCCAATTTGTTAAGGAAATATTTTTTATTGTCTTCTCCGTTGTATAAAAATGTATAAGTTTCCAAAATTATCTTAAATAAATTTATTAAAAATGATTTTGGAAATAAAGTAACGGCATAATAAGAACATTAGTAAATTTTTGTTTTTAATTTTAAAAATATAACAATATTTTAGAACATCACAAAATAAAATAGAGAACAAACAACTTAAAAGCATTCACATCAGAGGTTGTATAAAAGTTGCTATTTTACATTCTAAAATATTATTTTATCTATACTATCATTTTACTTTACAATACACTCAACAACTTAATTTTTATTTTTCTATACAACACTAAATTAATATAAATCAATACAATAAAATAATATACCTACACCATAAAATATTATAAGTCTCTCCTCTCTCTCTCTCTCTCTCTCTACCTCTCCGTCTCCTTTCTCTATCCAATAGGACCAGCATTGCTGACTCAAACACAACCCTAACCACCACCCATCGAAACTGAAGCCCAAGCACCACTGAAATATCCCAGGACTGCACGGAAACAACCCAACCCACACCGATTTAAACAAGCTCCAACCACTGAAACATCCCAACACCACCGAAACAACCAACCCACGCCGAAACATCCCACCTCCGGCCACCTAAACAACCAACCTCCACATAGATTCAAAGAAGCCCCAGCCATCGAAATAACATAGCACCACAGAAAACCCACACCGTAATGCAGTAATATATACTATTATGTAAAACGCCAAAAGCATGAAAGAACAAAAAAACAAATAGTAGGATTGTTTTGGTAATTTCTTAACTTCTTTTTATTTTTTTTAAGTTCTTTGTATAGAGAATTTGAAAGGGTTGAATGTTTTTTATACATTTTGTAGTAAGTTACAAAAAATGAAAGCAAAAACAAAGGTGAGACTCTCCTTTTTCTTCTTTATTTGTCGGTTTTCGGAAAGGGAAATCAGAGTCTGAATTTGCAACGAAAGAAAAGAAAGAAAGACACATATTTTTTGAAGTACAACAGAGAAAGCAGCGTTGTATTTGTACGTACGTACTACGTACTACTGTGCAAGTAAGTGTAACAGAGCGCAGTCAGCGCACTTGCTTGCTGTTCTTTATGTTAGGATATATGCCCTTAAATCCTATTGTATGATGCTATGTATGACATTATGTATGACTTAATGTTGTGTTTAATAAAGTTGTTTATTTCTTATCTAAAATAATGGTAACATGAATATTTGGACATTATCATATAGTCCATGAGATGCATAGTATGTGATTTATGTGATTTAGTCACAGAAGATATAAATTACAAGTTCTTTGTAAACTCAAAATTTATAGTTCGTAGTCGGTGATGAAATTGGGCATTTCATCTGCGAAGACTATAACGTATCAACTAAGATGATTTGTCTTGATCATGGAAGTGGTGACTTCTAGTTGATATGTTGATATGTTTTAAGAGTTAAGACATATTGAACTGGACCGCTGTGAGATTTATTATTCTCCTAACGACTGTCAAATGAATAATAAATCTCACGACTTCTATTTGCATGAACTCTTAATCCTGAGAGAATAATGGACTTGATCATGAGGTGTAGGTTGCTTTGATATATCAGGAGTGAGATCTAAAGTGACGGTCAAAACCTCAGTATGTTGGGCAACCACATTTAGTGTTGATGGAACATATATTCTCAAGATGGAATTCATAGTCTCTTAACGGAGATATAAAATATTCCCTTGAGATAAGTTTAATGGGTTTGGTTATTCAGAGAGTTAGGCTTAACCACTTTGGTAAGAAATTACTAAAGTATATATTTATGAAATTGGATTTCATAAATATATGATGAATAACTTTAAAGGATTAAACCGGGTACTCAAGGATGAGATGTAGTAATTTACAAAGTGGCAGTCTATATTTATGACTTTGTATTACTACGAATATTTTATGAAGGGGTTGCGTGTAAAATAAAGTCTTGGGATATAATTTATTAATAAGGCCTAGAGTGCAATTATATTTATATAGTGGTATTAAATATAATTAATGGTAACTTTGGACTTGTCAAGAGTTGACGGAAAAGCCCAAGGCCCATTGGAGCTAGTGTCTTATTGGTCCCTTTTGGTCCCATTCCAAGCCACACATTAAAGCCCAATTGGAAAGGCCCAATAGGCCGGCCCAATTAGATAATCAGTTAGTTATAAAGGGAGAAACATACAGAATTTTTTAATGTGTTTTTTTCGAAAAGAAAAATAAAGAGTGTGAGACACACTTTTATTCTCCCTTTTGGAAACTGATTGAGAGACCACACATCTTGGGCGTAAAGTGGAATTGGAGTGAAGATTAAAAGTTTTCCCAAGTGCTTCTAATCTTGTTTTGAAATTCTCCACACCAAGGTACGCTATCTTATTCTTAAATTCTGAAATTTACGGAGTGCATGTTGTCAATCATGAATGAAATAGATCCTTGTTTCTTGCTTCCGCTGTGTGTGTTTTGTATGAGATACAAAACCAAATTTTAATCCAACACTTTACTTCCAAGTTCCAAGTTCCAACTCACCAGTCACCACACTGGTTTACAGGTTTGGGAAACCTTATAAAAACAAAGGGTTGAATTGCAAAAAGACCCACATGGTTTGGGTTCATTACAATGAAACCCTTTGTACTTTTATTTGTCTTATTGAACTAAGCCAAAAATGACCCCTCCAACTTTTTTTCCGTCAAGAACAATATTTCAAATACAACAATCTTTACAACTGTTGAGTTTGCATATTTATGATAATTCTTATTTAGTTCATAGCTAATATTGCTTTATTCTCTACTAATTATAAGTACGTAACTTATCATCTAGAAAATTTGAAATATTTTGTGAAAAAATTGTTGTACTTCTAGAGCTATTGATCTACCAACTATAATTGACAAAAAAGAGATCACGTTCTTAATTATATATATATATATATAATCATTTATTCATTAAAATTTTAACAAAACATCATTTTAAATTTTAATGATACCATTTTAAAATTAAAAAATATAATAAAATATCTATACTATTATTTAAGTGGCTTCTCCTGTTTGAATTCCTCATTTCTTACTTCAAAAATGCCCTTATACCCCTATGTTTAAGTAAAGATAAAACTACAGGACAATTTGGTTAAAATGCAACTCTAACTCTTACTAAAACATTGCCTAAAAAATAGGACCACTTTTCTGTTAATTTTCAAATTACTTTATCCACTTATAAATTAAATTTTCAAAATAAAAATTATATATATAAAATTAAAAAAAAATACAGTATTTTTTTTCTACAAAATAGGATCACTAAGAAAAAAACCTCATCGCACGCGCAAACTTTGCGCATGTGATGAGTTTAGTTCATTTTAATTGTAATTGATGAGACAAAAACGTCAATTTTGTCATTTCTAATAACTCATGGTCAATAACAAAAAATTTAAAGTTTGGATCAATTTTACAAAAACACTCCTTTGAAGCTTCACTTTAAATTTTACTTTTATATATATATATATATATATATATATATCTCTATCTCTCTCTCTCTCTCTCTCTTTGAAAGCTAAAAGGTATCATTTATTATTACTATACTTTAGTTGAGCCACTTTAGTAGTCATGTCATTATCCTTTTTTTTTTCAATTTTTTCTATAATTTTTTTTAACATTTACTCATTTAAGGTGATTAAAAACTCAATTATTTAACAATCAAAATGTCATCTCTCTCTTATTTTGAACTTGTAAGGACACAAATCAAACTGGACCTGAGTTGGTCCTTCAGTCCAGCCCAATGAGCCCTAAACAATGAATTTATAGAGAGTGGACTTCTAATCTAAGTTTTTAAGACAGTAGATAACACAGAGGTTGGGCTGAATCATGGAGTTCATATGTAGATCTTATACATAGATGTAATAATACTCTGTTTACATGGATGCCGAGGACAATCCTTGGTTTCTCCTTACAAGTTTTCTCTCTCTCTTCTTTTCCGTCTTCTCTACTCTTTCTTCTTTCTTTACCTTTTATAGGCCTGCATCTGTTTCTCATTTCTTCCACGTGTAGTCTAGGTATTCCTTTTTTGGATACTTGTCCCATCATCCCCCCTTACTCAAATCTCTGGCGGTGAGGGTAAGGTTGAATTTCAATGTTCAGGCGTCACTTCCTCATTAATGCAGCCAGAGAGGTAGGTATGGTGCCTTCAATGCGGTGGTAGCAGCTTTTTCCTTGATATTTGTTTGCTGCTTTTCTTCATCCCTTATTCTCGTTCTCTCAGCCGCTGCATCCAAGGCCCTCAATTCGGACACCCTTGAACCACCAGATCATTAATACTGTCTTCGGCAGCAAGCCGCCGAGGACAAGGTCATCCTCGGACGTCATGTTCCCTGGTGCCCTGTTCATGCATGGCATTGTGGCTTCGTAGATTGGACTTATTATGTCCTCGGACCATTTCATGATGCTGGGTTGGACTTCCCTCTTTGTGAGAGCTTTTAGGCCGGCCCAGTACGTGCCTTAGGCCCGTTGGCACTACATTAGCCCCTCGAAACCCTTATTTCTACCTTATTGGGAGTAATGAGGGTTTCGATATACGCACGCGGTACAATCAGTTTCTGATGTTTCGGTCTGTAAAGCGCGCTTCACTTAAATGTTGGCGGCTCTTTGTTCCCTACGTCTGACCATGTGATACGCATCCTACGGGTAGGCGCACTTCAAGGGGAAGTAGGCGGGAGATCATCTGTGTTACGATTTTCAATGGTATAAATATTGACAGTTCGAAGGTTTTCTGTTCATTTCAGAGACTGTTCAACGAACTTAGACATTTCTGCACTCTACACGCATCCTTAAACTTTCTCAGTTCTAAGCCGAGGTGACCTTACCACTTAAAAGTAAGTCCTCCAACTTTTTACTTTCATTATTGTTTCTCCATCTCTTTCGTTATTCCTAGTTTTTTTTGTCCTCGGCCACATAAACCCTTTAGCCTTTCTACAGTATTCCTTCCTCATTTCTAGAAAATGGGTAGATTTGCGTCTTTAGTAAATACCCCTGAAAAAATAGAGGAGTTTAAGGCTAGGTACGAGATTCCATCCGGAGTGACTGTTAAGTATTGCAAGCAAGGAGCTTGGCACACTGAGAGAAAGGCCGGTGAGGTAGTGATTCCAATGATAGCTTTTATAGAGGGGGGGATGAAGATTCCCATGAAACCCATTACTAGGAATTATCTCCGAGCCGCGAAATTATCACCCACACAGTGTGCCCCAAACATATTTAGGATCCTTGGGGCCGTAGATGCTCTAAACGAAAGATTAGGGTTAGGACTTACCCATCACGAGGTAAACTGGGTTTACAACCTCCACCACCTAACTAGACAAGGGTACTACCTAAAATCTAGGCACCCTGAGGTGAGGTTAATTCAATGTCTCCCTAGTTCCAACAAGGGTATGAACAAAGACTTCCTCCTACTATCTGGGGATTGGCATGACGGTCTCCCCTGTCCGACGACAGAGGGAGAACCAGGTGAATAACTGCACCTCACTTAGCTATACATATTTACGCATGCGTATATACTTGTCTTGCTTTGTTCTTGCAATCATTATTCGCTATTTGCTTTCTTTAATTTATATATTTTTTCTTGAACAATTACACAGATCGACGTGCTCTCACTCGCCACGCTCATCTTGTCGATTTCGCTCGCTTGGACAAGATTCTGAAGGCCGAGGTGTATGTACATTCAGACGGCCAGCTCCGAGCAGCGCACCTAATACTTGGGTACACTTCGCTCTCGTCTGCCTTTCAAGTGCCGAAGTGCGTTATCAAGGAGAAGGACCCTCGGTTGCCCAGGATAAGTGTCGCGGTAAAGGGCTTCTTACTCCCTAAGGGTGCCCCAGTTCCTCGAGGGGTCCTTATTACTGAACCTGTGAGGGTTACCCCAGGAGCCTTTCCTCTTGCCGCATCCTCGGCACTACCCAGATTAGGAGAAAGCTCCTCTTCCCGACCGATCATAAAGGAAGAAGAAGAGACAGAGGAAGAAAAAGAAGAAAAGGAAAAAGAGGAAGAAGAAGAAAAACAAGAAGAAATCGTTGAGCTTTCGGATTCGGACGAAGAATTCGAAGATTTTGACCGGTTGCCATCGCCCAGGAACCCAACTCCTATCGTCGGCTCGCCGTCCATCACATCCTCGGACGACGACGATCAGCCGTTAATAAGAATGGGCATCCAGCGCAGACCCAAGCCCAGCCTCAAGGACGTATTAGAAGGTCAAGCTGGGGCGCAGGACCCTTCCAAGGTTCCTTTAGTAAAACCCAAGGACAAGGGCACTGAGAAGGTTCCCTCAATTAAACTGAACCTTCCCCCTTCAACTTAAACTGAACACCCCGACCCAGCTGACCATAAGAGAAAGAGGGATCAGCATAAGGGGAAGGAGACAATTGAAGGGACCAAAGACCTCCCCACCAAAGAGATAGAGCTGGAGAGGGGAGGCAAGCATGCTCGTCATGCCTATACGAGGTCGGAGAGACGAAGCGACCCTTCGGTAGCCTTCCATGCGCCCATTTGGGCTCCTCAAATGCACGTAGACGATCAGGCAGTCACCGCTGATGCGTCTATTAGGGGATCCGATGAGGGCACAGCTGCCTGCATCGCCGACGCGTTGGAGCAAGCACTTCTACTGCCCGAGGACATGGGCGAGCTACGTAGGATGAGGGATCAAAACGTCTTCATGATCCTCAAGAAAGAGTTAGCTGTGGTCTTCATGATCCTCAAGAAAGAGTTAGCTATGGTAAGAATTTCAATTGATTGTTTCTTGGTATCCATGCTTTTCATTATTGCATTTGTTGTTGTTATTTTTTGTTTGATATTTATTGTGCCATTTACTAACAATGTTTGTACGTAGGCTGTCCAATCTGCACATAAGGCAGAGAAGATCACTGCTAACTCGTACAAGGCACTAAGGGATGAGGAAGTAAGGCTGGATCACGCTAAAAAGATATTGGAGCTTAAGGAGAAGAAGCTCCAGGAGGTGACCACCAACCTGGGCAAGGCGGAGAGCGAGAGGTTAGGTCTGGAGGCCCAGCTGAAGACTACTACCAGGCAGGCCGAGGATCAGAGGTTGCAGCTCAGGCGTGCCAATGAAGATCTTGCCTCGGCCAGGAAGCTAGTAGAAGATATTAAGAGGGAGCTTGCAACATCCGAGGAAGCCAAGCAGGAGGCTCTCAAGGCCAAGGAGGAGGCACTCGCCAAGGCTCAAGAAGTCGAGGCGATGGTTGACAAGGCTGAGCAAAGTGGATATGAAGTGGGGGTGGCAGAAACTACTGGCACCTTCAAAGCCCAAGTGCCGGAGGTTTATAGGGATTACTGTCTCCAGGTGTGGAAGGAAGCCCTCTCCCAAGCCGAGGTTGATGCTTCCTCTCCACTATGGAAGGTGGAGAATGCCTACATCCCTCCTGCAATCCGAGTGGCTACCTCTAGCTCGGCCAAGGATGACACCACCTCTTCCACAGCTGGTGCCCAAATGGACGAAACAGCTGCAGATGATGCTGTTGCCAGTAATGCTGCTCCTGTTGTACAGCCTCCTCTTGTCCCCAAGGAACTGCCCCCCAACCCTAAGGTCAGCGGGACTATGGAGTTAGTTCTGGCGACCCTGCCTATAAAGCCAAAGGAAATGGTTGGGGGGTCTTCGGCCTCGATAGTGGCTCCTGCTGATCCAAAAGGCCAGATCCAGCCTAAGCCTTGATGGCCCTTGGAACTTTGTTGCCACTTTTTCTTGCTTTCTTTTACCTTTCTTTTTTTTGTAACTCCCTTTTTGGGTTGTAGATGTATTTAAATTATATTTCGTTTAATGAGAAACACCTTCAGCTTGAATTGTTGTTTGGTATTATATTAACTATGAGTAGATCCTTTTACTATTACTGACTTAGTCTAATCGAATGATGACTTGAACTTGTTGTGCGCATTAACAATATCACATCAATAACCAAATAAACATAAAGGAAGATTGGGTAAATGACATACTTGCAAATGCTTTAAGTGATGGTCACAAATTTTTATGCAATCCTGGTAATAAGTAAGGCACTAAGAAGTAATATATTAATGTGGGATCCGTTTACTTAGGATTTGCTTCAAAGCTATTTTCATAACAACATATTAAGACGGAACGTTCTGACATGTTCCACACTTGAACTAGGAGTACCTCAAGCATTGCGCTTAGCACTTAGTAACAAATAAAATCACATGAAGCACATGTTTGAGATAATTATTGCAATGTTATATGGAACCTATGCAACCCAATCCTTGTCTCCGCAATTGCCTTTGGGAATCCGAAGTAACTTCAATTTTGTTTTAGATTAAGGTAGAGGATCCGAGAATCCGACATAACCTTAATTTTTACTTTTAAATTAAGGTAGAGGATCCGAGGACCCGGCGTAACCTTATATAAACTTTGGAATAAGGTAGAGGATCCGAGGACCCGGCGTAACCTTATTAAAATTTTCAATTAAGGTAGAGGATCTGAGGACCCGGCGTAACCTTATTTAAATTTTCAATTAAGGTAGAGGATCTGAGGACCCGGCGTAACCTTATTTAAATTTTCAAATAAGGTAGAGGATCTGAGGACCCGGCGTAACCTTATTTAAACTTTGGAATAAGATAGAGGATCCGAGGACGGTATAACCTTATTTAAACTTTGGAATAAGGTAGAGGATCCGAGGACCCGGCGTAACCGTATTTAAACTTTTCAACTAAGGTAGAGGATCTGAGGACCCGGCTTAACCTTAAACATAACAGTACAAGTAGTACAAAAATGATAAGATTAAAATGACAAAAGCGCTTTTTATTAATAATAATATCGTCGCAAATTACTTACATTCCAGGGATGGGGCACAACCTTTTCATCTAAGTCGGCAAGGTAATAAGCTCTTATTCCAGCTATTGCTGTAATGCAATACGATCCTTCCCAGTTCGGTCCAAGTTTTCCCCATGCTGGATTTTTGGTATTACCCACTACTTTCCTCAGCACTAAGTCTCCAAGAGCAAGCGGCCTCGAGTTCACATTCGAGTCATACCCCTGCTTCAGTTTTTGTTGATAGTGAGCCAAATGGATCATAGCAACTTCTTTCCTTTCCTCAACCAGATCTAGGCTCCTTTCTAATAGCATATAATTACTTTCTGGAGCGAAGAAACTTGTTTTCATTGTTGGAAAACCGGTTTCCAAGGGGATAACAGCCTTGGCGCCATAAGTCATTGCGAAGGGCGCCTCTCCCGTTGATCGGCGTGGGGTGGTTCGATATGTCCACAGAACATGAGGCAATTCCTCTACCCATCTCCCTTTGGCATCATCCATCCTCTTCTTAAGACCGTTGACTATAACTTTGTTGACCGCCTCGGCCTGCCTATTTCCTTGTGGATAAGCTGGGGTGGAATACCTGTTGGTTATGCCAAGGTCACAGCAATATCTCCTGAACGCTTTACTATCAAATTGTAGACCATTATCCGAAATAAGAGTACGTGGAACTCCAAATCGAGTGACAATGTTCTTCCATACAAATTTCTTCACATCAACATCCCTGATGTTTGCCAAGGGCTCGGCTTCCACCCATTTGGTAAAATAGTCGGTGCCGACAACTAATCACCTTCTGTTTCCAGGTGCCTTTGGGAAGGGACCCACAATGTCCAATCCCCATTGTGCAAAGGGCCAGGGGCTCGTCAAAGGATTGAGCACACCCCCAGGCTGATGAATGTTTGGTGCGAACCTTTGACACTAATCACATTTCTACACATAGCTTTGAGCTTCTCGTTGCATATTGGACCACTAATATCCTTGTGTTAGAGCTCTGTGAGCTAAGGACCTTCCCCCCGTATGACTTCCACAGATTCCTTCGTGTAATTCTTCCAGAAGCAGCTCTGTCGCCTCAGGATGTATGCACAACAGGTATGGGCCAGAGAATGATCGTTTATAAAGTTTGTGATCCTCGGCCAGCCAAAATCGAGAGGCCTTTCTACGTATTTTGTCCGCCTCGACCCTTTCCTCGGGCAGAACATCATCCTTAAGGAAGGATACAATGGGGTCCATCCAACTAGGCCCCACCCTGATCTAGTGAACATGGACAACATTTCCAATCATTCTTGAAGGTTTGGGTAAGTCCTCAACTAGGATAATCCAAGGTAGTCCTTGTGCCAACGACGTGGCAAGAGTTGCTAGGGAGTCAGCATGTGCATTGCTGCTCCTAGGGATATGAGATAAAGTAAAGGATTCGAATTTGCTTTGCACAACTTTGACTTGACTCAAGTAGTCCTGCATCCTCGGATCTCTGGCCTCCACCTTTCCATCCACTTGACCCACAACAAGTTGCGAGTCCGAGAATACTTGCACGGTCTTTCCCCCTAATTTATGGACCATATCCATCCCTTTTAGCAAAGCCTCATACTCAGCCTCATTATTAGTAGCCGAGAATCCCAGTCTTAAGGACTTTTCTAGTGTGAGGCCTTCTGGGGTCGTAATTACCAAACCTACCCCGGATCCCCTTTGATTGGCAGCCCCATCAACGTAAACGGTCCACCCCGCAAGACCTTTGCATGCAACCATACCAACTGATTTTTCATTAATGTCCCTATTAATGGCACTATCTTCTATTGTGGGCTTAGCAAATTTCGCAACTAGATCAGCTAGTACTTGACCCTTTATTGATGTGCGTGGCAAGTACTTGATATCAAAGGAGCCCAAGGTGGTTCTCCATTTTGCAATCCTGCTTGTATAATCTGCACTCCGGAGTATAGCTTTGAGAGGAAGCTGAGTCAGGATAACCACCGTATGAGACTGGAAATAATGGGGGAGCTTACGTGTACCATGCACTACGGCCAGGATTGCCTTCTCTAATGATGGATAACGCACCTCGGCTTCATGCAAGGACTTACTCACATAGTAAACCGGCTTCTGTATATCCCCGTCGACCCTTATCAACACCAAACTAACGGCATGGGCTGCGACTGCAATATATGCAAATAGGACTTCGTCAACTTCGGGCCGAGACATGATAAGAGGATGTGAAAGATATTCTTTAAGTTGCTGAAAGGCAACGGCACACTCCTCTGTCCATTCAAACCCTTTCCACTTGTTTAACAATTGAAAAAATGGCCTGCATCGATCAGCTGATCTTGAGATGAATCGGTTGAGGGCAGCGGTCATCCCAATCAACCTCTACACCTCCTTGGGATTCCGAGGCGGCTGTAAGTTATTGATGGCCTTGACCTGAGCGGGGTTGACCTCAATTCCTCTATGCATCACCATGTAACCCAAAAACTTACCAGATCCTACTCCAAAAGAACATTTGGATGCGTTAAGGCGTAACTTATGCTTTCTTAGCGTTTGGAATGTGTCATCTAGGTCTGGTATGTGAGCCGAGATAGTTTTACTTTTAACCACCATATCATCTACGTACACCTCAATCGTCTTTCCCATTTGCGGTTCAAACATCCGAGTCATCATTCTTTGATAGGTAGCCCCGGCATTTTTCAAACCAAAGGGCATCACCTTATAGTGGTAGTTCCCTATGGGTGTGACAAAGGCTGTCTTCTCCTGGTCTTCTGAAGCTAGGGGTATTTGATGGTATCCTTGGAAAGCATCTAAAAAACTCATCCGAGGATGACCCACAGTAGAATCCACCAACTGGTCTATGCGGGGCATTGGAAATGAGTCCTTGGGACAAGCCTTATTCAAGTCTGTAAAATCTATGCACACTCTCCACTTTCCATTCTTCTTTTTCACTACCACTGTGTGCGCCAACCATTCTGGGTAGAATACCTCTTTGATCACCCCTGCCTTCTTAAGTTTCTGGACCTCCTCCTTAACTGCGTCGACGTGTTCCTGTGACGAACGCCGAGGTGGTTATCTCCGCGGCACTGCTGCTGGATTAACGTTGAGGTGATGACAAATGAAACTTGGGTCGACTCCTGGAGCCTCGTAGGCATCTCACGCGAATACATCAATGTTTTGTTTTAAAAATATAACCAGTTCTTCTTTTTCTCGGGGAGGTAGTCGACTTCCTACCTGGAAAAATTTCTCCATATCATCTGCGATAATTACCTTCTCTAAATCCTCACATCCAGGCTCTTCAACCTCAACCAACTCTGGTTTGGCCGAGGATATTAGTTGCTATAAACTTTTCTTGGCTAAAGTCTGGGTTTCTTGCCTCGTCTGACGCATAATTGCTGCGGTTATTCATTGCCTCGCCATGGACTGGCTACCAACTATCTCCTCAACTCCATCCTCATACGAGAACTTCACCTTAACATGTAGAGTTGACGATACTGCCCCTAGGGCGTGCAACCACGGTCTTGCCACTATGGCTGTATAAGGGGAGTAGGCGTCCACTACGATAAAATCCACATCTACCACTACTGGCCCTGACTGTACAGGTAGTCGGATCAACCCCTTCGGAATAACAGCCTTCCCTTCAAAGCTTATCAACGGGGAGTCATAGGCTGTAAGATCTTCAGGTTTCAAATTAAGCCCTTTAAATAAATCCGGGTACATAATATCAGCCCCACTCCCTTGATCAACCATCACTCTCTTTACGTCATATCCTCCTATCCTTAGCGTGATGACTAGCGCGTCATCATGTGGTTGAATAGTGCCAAGCTTATCCTCCTCAGAAAATCCCAAAATGGGCGGAGGATTCTTCTTAATTCTCTTCGGCACCGAGCTGAGGTCCTCGGCAGAGGGATGCAATACTGACATTACCCTGGTGGGGCAAGACCCCGTCTGACCTGGTGCGGCAAAAATGACATTGATTGTGCCCAACGGGGGCCTCATAGTGTTGCTGCTTTGATTCACAGAACCAGATTGTGTTCCTTGTTCATTAGGCCGATTCATGAATTGCCTTAACTTTCCTTCTTTCACCAGTTGATCCAAGTAAATCCATAAGTTCCTGCAGTTTTTCGTGGTGTGACCCTTATCTTGATGATAATTGCAGTAGAGATTCTGATTACATTTCGCGGGGTCTCCTATCATTCTATTGGGCCACCTAAAGTACGGTTCTCGACAAATCTTCTCCAACACTTGCTGTACTGGCTCACAAAACATAGCGTTTACTGTCTGGGGTGGGGCCGACCTAGTCTGGCTAGTAAAATCCCTCCGTGGCCGTTTGCTACTGTATCTCTCTGCCTTGAAATCCCTACTCTCCTGAGGGACAATTTTCATTTTCCCTTTACTTTGCTGCTGATCCTCCTCAACTCGCTTATATTCGTCAATACGATCCATAAGCCGACGAACAGTTTTTACAGGTTTCTTGGTCAAGGATTTTCTTAAGTCATGTTCGACTGGAAGGCCGACTTTAAAAGTATTAATTGCTACCTCATCAAAGTCACCGTCAATCTCATTGAACGCTTCCTAGTATCTATCCGAGTAGGTTTTCAATGTCTCGCCCTCCCTCATGGTCATGGCTAATAATGAATCCAGCGGCTGAGGTACCCTGCTGCATGTAACGAAGCGAGACCCAAACGCCATCGTAAGGTCCATATAGGAATCAATGGAGTCTGCTTTCAAGCCGTTAAACCATCTCATCGCAACGGGCCCTAAGCTCGAGGGAAACACTTTGCACATCAAAGTTTCATTCTGTGAGTAAACCGCCATGCGTTGGTTAAAATGACTCACGTGCTCCACTGGGTCTGTTCTGCCGTTATAAATGGTGAAGTTTGGTTGAGTGAATCGACGAGGAAGCTTCCCTTTCTCAATCCGACGTGTGAAAGGTGATTTAGAAAGCTGGTGCAACGCCTTTCCCATGGCGTCACTACCTAAGCCCCTGAGAGTCGTCCCTCTGCTCCTCCTGTCATGAATACCCTCCTCTTGGTACGAGAAAGTTTCACTAGGAGGAGTTCTAGACCTGGGCTTATAACCACTGCTCTGGGAGTCGTCCGAGGAAGGGTCAGACACAAATGGAGTTCGTTTCTGCTTAGCGCGGCGCAGCTTTCTTTTCAGTTGATCAATCTCCCTCTGCATGGCATTAATATTTCATTCATCAGAGCCCCTGCTTCTGCCCTGCGGATGATTACCGGCAGTTCGACCCGAATGCACACTGCCTTCTCGATCTCCCAATTGCTCTAGCTGTTGAAAATGATGCTCGTGCTGAGATCCCAGAGATTCTGCATGGTCTGGATTCAAACCCGCCATCAAGTTATCTGCGCCAAAACACAAGAATTTCCACAGACGACGCCAATTGTAAGGACACAAATCAAACTGGACCTGAGTTGGTCCTTCAGTCCAGCCCAATGAGCCCTAAACAATGAATTTATAGAGAGTGGACTTCTAATCTAAGTTTTTAAGACAGTAGATAACACAGAGGTTGGGCTGAATCATGGAGTTCATATGTAGATCTTATACATAGATGTAATAATACTCTGTTTACATGGATGCCGAGGACAATCCTTAGTTTTTCCTTACAAGTTTTCTCTCTCTCTTCTTTTCCGTCCTCTCTACTCTTTCTTTTTCCTTTACCTTTTATAGGCCTGCATCTGTTTCTCCTTTCTTCCACGTGTAGTCCAGGTGTTCCTTTTTTGAATACTTGTCCCATCATTCCCCCTTACTTAAATCTTTGGCGGTGAGGGTAAGGTTGAATTTCAATGTTCAGGCGTCACTTCCTCATTAATGCGGCCAGAGAGGTAGGTATGGTGCCTTCAATGCGGTGGTAGCAGCTTTTTCCTTGATATTTGTTTGCTGCTTTTCTTCATCCCTTATTCTCGTTCTCTCAGCCGCTGCATCCAAAGCCCTCAGTTCGAACACCCTTGAACCACCAGATCATTAATACTGTCCTCGGCAGCAAGCCGCCGAGGACAAGGTCATCCTCGGACGTCATGTTCCCTGGTGCCCTGTTCATGCATGGCATTGTGGCTTCGTAGACTGGACTTATTATGTCCTAGGACCATTTCATGATGCTGGGTTGGACTTCCCTCTTTGTGAGAGCTTTTGGGCCGGCCCAGTACGTGCCTTGGGCCCGTTGGCACTACAGAACTATTTGTCTTATTATTAATTTCCCAACTTATTATTACACTTTCTTTCTGTTAGGGTTTATGCCATAAAATCTATTTTATTGGCATGTTATAAATAATCAAATTGTTTAATTATATGAGACTATTTATATGGACATTATCATATAGCCCTTGACATACATAATGCATTATATGTGATTTAATTACAGAAGATATAAATTATAAGTTCTTTGCAAACTAAAAAACGTAGTTCGTAGTTAGTGACGAAAATGGTTGTTTTATCTGCGAAGAATATAACATGTCAACTATGATGATTTGTCTTGATCATGTAAGTGGAGATTTCTAATTGATGTGTTGGTGTCTTAATCAAGGGAGACAATTATGTACCGTACTGGCCGATACGGCCGAAACTTACTGTTTCGGCAGGTCAAATTGTACAGAAACACTACTGTTTCGTACCGCCCAAAATACTGGAGTATTTTAGCTCATTTCGATAATTCCAACGAATTCTAGGATGTTTCGCTAGTAAACTTGCTCCGAGCCGGTACGAGATGAATGAGTTTTTTTTTTTTTATTGAGTGTTTTTGGTACTTACATATCTTTATCTTTAGACTGTTGGATGACCATGGTAGTCCAAATTTTAGCTTGCTAAATCATCCCTCACTTCTTCTTCCTCCTTTCAGGTGGACTATCCTTTCTCTTGTTCTCATTTCAACAAGTAAACTTCCTATTTTCTCTACATCATTGAAAGACAAGAGTCCCATTTTATTTTAAAATGAGACAAGTTTTTATTTTTTGGTGAAAAGAGTGAATGTATTGGGACATGCATCTCAATGTTGAGCGTACTTTTTTGTTTTTCTTCAAGGCATCAAATGGGTCATGTGCATTTACTGTGCACCATCAAGTTTTGAGTCTTTTGACACTTAATGTGCTCCTTGTGAAGTATCTTGGGTTAATATAATTTTTTTTTTCTTTGTATGCAATAAGCAACTTTCTGTATTTTATATTGTATTCTTTTTAGTTGATCCTAAAGTTTAAAATTATGAATAATTTGTTCTAAATTGAGGTAATATTTTATGGTAAATAGAATTTTTGTGTGTGTGTGTGTGTGTATTAAATATATAAAATAGCGGTAAATTTGAAACAGTACATCAGTATTGACTGGTACCGAAATATTTCGTTCTGCTGACCAAACTGGTACATGCGTACAGCTTCCGGTACGAGATTGACTCCATTGGTCTTAATTGTGTAAGGCACACTGAACTGGACCACTCTGAAATTAATTATTCAATTAACAATTGTCACATAAATAATAAATTTCACGACTTCTATTTTCATAGACTCTCAATCCTGAAAGGATTGTGAACCTAATCATGAAATGTGGGTTTTATTGATATATCAGAAGTGAGATCTAATTTAACGATCAAAATCTCAGTATGTTGGGTAACTGCAAGTAGCGTTAAGGGAACATATATACTCAAGATGGAATTCATAATCTCTTTCTATAGAACCACAAAATATTTCCTTGAGATAAAATTAAACTAGGGACTCAGGGAATAGAAATAGTGGTTTACAAAGTGACAATTTATTAATGACTTTGTTCGCTATGCATGTTTCATGGAGGATTCAAATGATATTATATTAGAATCTTGAGATATAATTTACTAATAAGACCTAGAGTACAATTATATTTCTATAGTATTATTTTTTATATAATTAATGGTTACTTTGGACTTGTCAAGAGTTGATAAAAGCCCAAAGCCCATTGGAGCTGAAGCCTCATTTCTGCTTTGGTCTAATCTCAAGCCACACCCTAAAGCCCAATTTGGCTATCCAAAAGGCTAACCCAATTAGATAATCAATTGCTTATTTAATAAAAGTTATTAAATAAAATAACTGTCTAAACAATTAAAACATACGTACAATTGAAAGAAGAGAAAATAGTTTTCTCTTTGATCTCTTTTGAACACAATTTTCAACAAAAGAAAAAGTATGTATTTAAGAACTGTTTGAGATACCAAGCATCTTCAACACTAAGTGGAACTGGGATAAAGATTGAAGGTATTCTCAAGACACTATATACTTCTTGTTTTTTATTTTCATTACATTAAGATACGCTTTCTATTTTTTGTTCTAGAATTCAAAGTTATATGTTATATCTCATGAATGAATTAGATCCTTGTATTGCTTCCGCTGCTTGTTTTGTATGAGATGCAAAACTACGTTTTCTAACACTTTCTCCAACCTTTTTCATTCTCTTTTACTTTATTATCTCCCCACTACTATGATTCCCCGATTTTTTTCACTATCCTCATTATCGTTATCATTATCATCATCATCATTGTTATTATTATTATTATATAGTTAAGGTGCTATGCGTGTGCACCAAAAGATGGGAATAGACAATTTTGTGATGCTACAAAATATGTGAGAATTCTAGAGTTTTGTGCAGTAGTTTAAAATAAGTAAGGAGGTTGTAACGTAGAGGGCTACTTTCTGGGTTATGCGTATAAAACCTTTAGTCTTCATTCTTTTTAGTTACTAAAAAGAAAAGAGAATAAAACTTATTTGAAAAAAAAAATTAAATGTTATTGGAATCCCTTAGAGTTCCAGCTTATCTAAACAGGTCAATAGATAATAAACCTTAAATTGAGGTTAATTGGAAATAATAAAGTCTTGGAAGAATATTTAAGTTGTTGGGTCTTTTCTTTATCCGAGTGAATAAAAAAAAAAAAAGAGTTAGAGAAAGAGAAAGACGTTGGATGACACACCTTAGTTTTTTGTAGGACAGTAAGAAAGAAAATGATTTTAGTTAGTAGGTTTCAAAGAATAAGATTTCACTTATTAAAGTATTCTTTTGTTTAGAGTTTATAGAAGATTAATGGCCTGTTTGGTAGGCCATTTTAAACACACTTTTAAGCATTTAAAACACACTTACACACATTTTCACATACTTTTTTATCCACACGTATATCAAAAATACCCAAACAATATTACTCAAATTCATCTACCAAATACCCCCTAAAGTGTTTGGCTGCATTCAAATACATTAGTAAGAGAGATAAGTAATTATGCATAATATGCACAATTTTTTTTTATTAGGTTCTTAGAGCATTCTTATCAAACATCTTAAAAAATATAGCATTTAGCCTCTCAAAACCTAATTTTATAACATATAACACACCATTTTACAATACCACCTATATCAAAACTTCTATTTTTTTTACCATTTTATTTAAATAATGATTCTTTATTATTTTCAATTATTTTTTTATTTTTCCTCTCTCTCCTCTGTCTCTCTCTCCTCTGTTTCTCACAGCATCGCCAGCACCACACTACCAACCACCAACCAAAAACCCACCCCCCACCAAAAACCCACCACCCATACCATAACCACCACCAAAAAATCACAACAGAAAGACACCTCCACATCCACCCACAACCACCACATCCACTCACCACCACCAACCATAGTAGAAAAAAAGAAAGAAAGAAAAGAAACCTCCACCATTGCCGCCATCAGCAAACCCACTAGCAGACCCATCACGCCGAACCAAAACCCACAGGACACAGACACCACTTCCCTCCCCATCGTCATCTTCTTCCACGGCGCGACTTGGCGTCCTCCTTCGCACTAGTAAATCAAATCAAGACCCAAAATCCCAAAACCAAATCAAGACCCAAAATCAATCCCACAACCACCACGTCCTCCTTCGCACGATCGGAGCCCAATCGGGCCCAAGAAGAACCACGCAGAACAAAAAAAGAAGAAGAAACCTTCATTGTCGCCACTGGACCACAACCATCAGACCCACGATCCATGACCACAATCACCGAACCACAGCCATCGGCATCCCACAATCGCTTGAGCACAATCATCGACAGAGCCTACTCATCGGCGAACCACAAAAAGAAGAGAGAAGAAAGAAGTGAGAGAGAAAAAAGAAAGACAAAGTAGAGAGAGAGCGTTGAGTGAATAAAAAAAAGAAAGTAATTGGCTTGGCTTGATGCTCTGGCCTGGGTTTCGTCAGAGAGGGAGGCAGAGATGCGAGCAGAGGGAGAGAGAGAGAGAGAGAGAGAGAGAGAGCGAGCAAAGAAATGGTGAAAAGAAACAGAATGAGAAAGAAGAAGAAAAGAAAGTGGGCCAGTGAATAAAAAAATAATATAAAGGCTTACAATTGGTGAACAGTGCGGTCTCAAATATGAGATTGTACTGTTCACCAATTGCAAAAATTATAACATTTAGTAGGTTTAATGGAGCATACTTTTTAGTATTTATAAGATTTTGTATGTTAAATTTTAGTATTTATAAGATTTGCCCACCTTAATAAAAATAATCTTAGAAGTCAAAGTTTTTAAAAGTCTTTAAACTCTCGTCTTCTAAAGTTTAAAAGTTTTTCAACGTTTTTCATTTCAATCCTCTAACTTTAAGTTTTGTCATTTCAGTCCTCTAATTTTCAATTTTTGTCAATTTAGGCTTCTGTTAGATCTCAGTTAAGATTACCGTTAAACACACTACGAAATGACCGTTTTACCCTCTCTCTTTTTTTTCAACAATTCAAAATTAAAAGAAAAACAACTAAATCACCCACCAAATTCAGAATTAAAGGACTTCTTCTCCCCCATCAAGGCCAGCAACTCCACCCCCAATCAGCCACAACACGAACACAAATACAAACCCAGCCCACACCAAATCAGCCAACAGACCCGCCACACCCACGACAGAGAAAATAAGATAGCAGAGAGAGAGGGGCGGATCGAAGTCACAGTCGGAGCCGAACTCAACACAAAGTACTCCGGCGAGAGCGTTTTGAGGCCTTCAATTGATGGCGGGGCAGGCCGGTGAGGTGGAGGAAGAGAGAAAAAATATTGAAGGGAGAGGAGATCAGTAACGGAGAAGGGAAAGGAGATTGGCAATTGGAGCTTAGGACTATGGGTTGAGGATGGAGTGGATGGTGAGAGAGCGCGTGTTGAAAGAGAGTGAACCGGTGTGGGGGTTAGAGAGAGAGAGAGCGCGATGGCGTGGATGGTGGAGGATGGGAAGTCGAGGTAGAGAGAGAGAGATGTGGGTCGTTACTAGGTGGGTCGAGTTTGTGAAAGAGTGTGGGTCTATGGGTGCCATTTTTTTTGTCAAGTTTGAGAGAGAGAGAGAGAGAGAGAGAGAGAGAGAGAGAGAGAGAGAGAGAGAGAGTGTGTGTGTGTGTGTGTGTGTGTGTGTGTGGGTTTTAGATTTGAAGAAGAAGAAGAAGAAGAAGAGTTGGGGAGTCAATACCGCTAGGAATGGCAACGGGTCGGGTTCGGGCCGGGTTTTTACATACCCGAACCCGACCCGCGGGGCAAAACCCGAGACCCAAACCTGACCCTATTATTAATCGGGTTTTTTTTCCAGGGCCCAAACCCGCCCCGCCGGGCCCCACAGGCCCCGCGGGCCCCGTTTATCTCTTGGACCCAAATCTAGCCCAACCAAAAAAAAAAAAATTTTTGAAGCCCATTACAATTTTTGGTTACTAATATGATATATAATATGAAAAAAAAATTATCATTGTCGGCTTGAAGACGTTATATGAAAACGTTATATTCTCTATCTGCTTAGAAGAATTAAATAGTTGGTATATTTCAGCAACTAGGTTATTATTATGATTAATATATTTACATTTACATATTCAAAAATTCAAAATAATATCATATTTATTATTATTATTATATAAATAAAGATACAAAGTTTCATCGATTCAAATCAAAGGTTACTAATATGATATATATATATATATATATATATATATATATAAGGGGGGGTTTAGTAATTTAATATAACCGGGTTTTTATCCGGGTCGGGTTTCGGATTTTTTTAAAAAACCCGGACCCGACCCGGATCCGCTTCGGGTTTTTTTTTAAAAACCCATATCCGACCCTATTCTTTATCGGACCGGGTAAAATCCGGCCCATTAGGGTCGGGCCGGGCCGGGTATCCGCGGGTCGGATCTAAATTTCCATCCCTAAATACCGCAGAGGAATTCGAGAAAATGAGCTATGAGTCTATGACTGTATTTTCAATCGCAACAACAAGGCTATTTGATCCTGCTGGATTTGAGGTTCCAAGTCATTTTTTCTTGTAATTATTCTTAATGTGTCTGATGGGAGCCACCGCCAGTCGTCATTCCCTTAATTTTTTTTTTTTTTTACAGATTTTTCTTTCAATTTAGAATTGTTTTTTTTTTAAAAGAAGGGTAAAATGGTCATTTCTTAGTGAGTTTAACGGTAATCTTAACTGAGTTTTAATAGAAGCCTAAATTGAAAAAAAATTGAAAATTAGAGGATTGAAATGACAAAACTTAAAGTTAGAGAACTGAAATGAAAAACGTTGAAAGTTAGAGGATCAATTTTGTATTTTTACCTAAATTTTAGTATTTATAAGATTTACCCACCTTAATAAAAATACTCTTATAAGTCAAAGTTTTTAAAAGTCTTTAAACTCCCGTCTTCTAAAGTTTATCAAAAGTTTTTTATATTATTGAAACAGAAATTTTGACTTTTAAATATTGTTTTGAACATCTACATAAATTAAAGTTACGGAAAATGAAAGCAAAAACAAAGCTGAGACTTTCCTTTTTCTTCTTTATTTGTCGTTTTTCAGACAGGGAAATCAGAGTCTGAATTCGAAACAAAAGAGAAAGAAAGAAAGACAAATTTATTTTTTGAAGTATAACAGAAAAAGCGGCATTGTATTTGTACGTACTACTGTGCAAGTATAACAGAGGTTAAAAAGGGTGTATAGAGGAGTCCCACAGTGCAGCTAAATTGCTATTTTAACTCTTCCAAACCACGTTCCCAAAAATCAAACACTACAACAGTGGAGCTATAGTATTTTTTCCACCTTCGTTACTCTCCTTCTCAGTGTCACTCTCGTCCGAAGCTCTCATCTCTCAAAACTCTCTCAAGCTCACTCTCTCAAACTCTCACATCTCTGTTTCACCGCCGCCGGCCCGACTCATCTTTAACGTCACCGCCACCGAAGCTCGACGTCACCGACCCACCAGCCGTCCCAAACCACCGATCAGCCTCAGACCCACGCCGCCGATCCGCCTCAGACCCACTTCTGAGATATTTAGGAACTTCTTCTCTGGTGGAATGGCTCCAACTTCGGCAGTTCTTCTCATTCTGCTTCTGATTTTTTTGCTGTCTTTTTTTTTGCCGTCTTCTGATCCCATTTATACTCTTACGAGGTCTGATCCTTATGAGTATCGGTTTACCACCCAAAAGGGTGCTAATTATTATGTGAAGACTACCAAGTTTGAGCAGGACTACCCGCCGGGTAGTGCGCAGCGAGTGTCACTTGAAGGGAAAGTTGAGAGGGAGTATTTTACTGTACTTGCACAGAATTGTCGGCTCGAGATCCAGCGGCGCCAGTGGGGATTTATTCGTGAGACGCCTCATTGTGACATGCTAGAAATGTTTCAATCTGTGGCGGCTTGACGATTTGGATCAAGGTTTTTAACTTTTTAATTTATCTCCTGTGTTTTTGTTTTTAGATTTTATACTGTATTATGAAGGTTACTTTTGGATTACTCCTTACAGAATACTAGTTAAGCAATGCTGAATAAGTCATTTTGTTCCTCTTCTCCCTAGGTAGGGACTATATAGGCAGGAAACTTTTGATTACATAATTCACTAGATGTGGTTTTGTATTGTGAAATATTTGTTATGAGACATACAAACATTGTTACTTTTAAGTATTTTGCTGTTTAACTTTACACATGTTTAGATAACAGCAACAACAACAACCATTAAAACTTAGTTGGCTATGGATCCTCAATAGAGTAGTCAAGGTTGGTCACATACTTGTATTCTTTTCCAACACGTGTTTAGATACTTGATTAATTGTTTGGAGTGGTTTGATTGCAACTAATAAGCAATGGCCTTAACTATGCCATGCTGGGTTGACAAATTCACCTTGAAGGTTCTAAACTTGGCTGGAATATATATATATATATATAGAGAGAGAGAGAGAGAGAGAGATTAAATTGTTAAATGCCAATTAAGATTTTTTTTTGGTGTGGGTAAAAAGGGGGAATTTATATAATAATTAAAGAGCAAATTACATCAAGTATGTCCATTAGACACCTGTAGTTGGTGTCTATTTGCAAAATAAACTATAGAGCACTCTCTAGAAGTACACTTCTGCAAACGGTCCCATATATAACTACAAGATACAAAAGATGGACAGTGTGAATAGATTTTCAGTTGGCTGCTTTGCTCCCTTCCCCTTTTTGCAAGCCCGTCCGCCACTCTGTTTACCTCACAGTATGTATGATGTAGGCAAACCATCCATTTTCTGTCTAGGAGGATCCTGCAATCACAAATTAAAGGGGCCAAGGCCGGAGCCATATCCCCATGAGAAGTTAGGCAGTTTATAACTAAAGTAGAGTCCACCTCTATATTTAAAATTATTATGCCTGCATCCCATGCCATATATAACCTTTGCTGAACTGCCCAAAGCACAACTATATTGTTGATTGTTAAACCTATGTGAGGAGGAAATCCAATGATCCATCTCCCTTGAGAGTCTCTTATTATTCCCCCACCTCCAGCATATCCTGGATTGCCTAAGGTTCTTCCATTGGTATTCAGAGTAAAAAATGGATCAACAGGAGGTTGCCAAGAGATATTTAAGATGCATTTGGGAATGCTAGATTTGCAAGGATGAATGAGTAGAAAGTACTCCAAAGATAAGTGAAGGGTTCTGTGCAGCATTTGATTACAGGTGTCAGATGTGGGTTAAAAATCCTCTTTTTACGAGATAACCAAAGTTGCCAAACCCCATAGGCAAAACTAATATTCCAAGGGGTATAACTAGAGGTAGCCGGAAGAAATTGATGTCTCTTTTTCCGGGAAGAGCAATCCAAAATTCTTTGGCCTGCATACACTCCCTTATAGCATGCAAAGTGGTTTCAGGAAGATTACATCTAGAACAATCATGGGTAAATCCAGGGAAATTGGCTAGATTTTGAATGGGGAAGTTGTATGTGAGTTTGGTAAAAAGGTTCCAATGAATTCATGGGCTGTGACCTGCCGCATCCAAGTTTGTCAGTTGATATTTATGTGAAGGAGCTATTTTCCATGAGATAAAACAAAGGCAGTGGTATCTTGTTGGGTAAGTATGTGGGATATTGTTCACATGGTCTGTATATTGTTTACAAGTGGTTCAAGGCAGTTAGTTGGGGGCAAGTTTGGATCTCCAAAATTTAAGTGAAATAAAGCTGTGAATTTGGTACTTAAAACAATTATTAATGTTTTTAATTTTTAAATTGTACTGATCTAGAGTGGCTACTGCCTGGTGCAATTGTGAAATTCTTAACTGTCAAGATAATATGGGTTAGATTCTTCAATCTTGACAGCCGCTATTGTGGCAAAGACTATAATGGAGCATGGCTAACTGTAATGGATTATATGTTTACCCAAGTGATAGATAATGTTTAAAATATATTAGATGTGGGCAACAAAGTGCACAGCTTTGCAAGTACTAGACGGTTTTTCGTGTATGAACTAAAATTTTCAATATATATATATATATATATATATAGAGCTTTCAAAAAGATTGTTAAGTGCCATCATTGTACCTTTGGCATTTGTGTTTAGCTGTCCTTGTAAATATTGCATGTAAAATTATAGGAAAAGGCTAAAGCTACAAACGTTTTTTTACAAAATGCTGATGTGATGAGTAATTATTGGTAAGTAAAAAAGTAATGTTAGTGGTAAGCCCAAATGAGAATGAGTAAGAGTTTGTCACATTAACAGTTTTAAAAATAATATTTATAAAAATGAGTCTGTAGCATTACTTAAAATCATATAGTTAATGGATTAGCTGCAAAAGTTGCCGCATTGGCTTGCCAACAATTGACTTCCCCACCCCACACCACACCCCACAAAAAAAAATTCCAGGAGTTATTTTTGTTTTTGTATATGGTAAAACATAGCAACTTTTATTTAGAGTAATTTGTTTCTTCTTTGCAGATTGCTTGTTCAGTGCTACCATTTTAGCATTTCCTATTCTGAAGAATGCACGGAGACTGGGGAATCTGCACAAGAGTCAAAGGGTTATAGTACCTTTAGCTTTATATCTTGTAGACTAGTACTACACTGCGCCATGGATGTTGTAAAATTATTGCCTTTAACTATGTGAATGCTTGCTGCAGTTTGGATGCATTGGGCAAGTTAAACCATTTTTTAGGCTATATACTATGTTGAATTTAGTATTCTTTGTCATATTTTGTATGTCTGTTAAATGAGTGGCTTTTTCTTCCAACCTGCAACATTTATTCATGCTAAGTGCATAGTTAAGAGGTGGATTAGATATGTGCGGTTATTAAGCTTGTAAATACTGGGGTTTTCTTTAAATTATATCCTGTTTTGGCATCGTTGACAAAGCTTTTAAGATGATCATTATGTTGGAAGTGTAGAGTTGAAAGTCTTGTATTTTAATTATGTTACAATGGACTGAACTGGTACCCCTTTTCTGTATGTTAATCTTGAGGTAGTTTTGATTATTAATAAAACTATGGTATAGTTCTTTAGGTAAAGTACATTATGTTCCCAAATTAATCCAATTTTAAACAAATAGCACCATTGAAGCTATTATCCTTGAGAAAGAACATTGGTTGATTACCAATCAAAAAGAAAAGAAAGAACATTGGTTGTGCTTTATTAGTCAACACAACTATGTGTTTGAATTTATTTAGAGAATCTAATGGATTGCATCTAAGCAAGTGTTTACATATTTGGCTCTTATATAGTTTTACACTCCGATTTGTTTTAAAGTAAAATATTTTTTGAAAAATATTTTTCTTTATTTAGGTGTTTGTTTGCATGTAAAATGTGGTCAAACTTGTAAAAAATATTTTTAGTTGATCGTAAAATCCTTCATAAAAAGTAGTAAAACATGATAAAAGATTAGTGTGATGGAAAATTATGACAATGATATGATAATAGTAGAAGAATAGTGTGATGGAAATATCTAATTTAATATGAAGTTTTTATGGCTACATTTTTTTAACCTGAATTTATTTGTTTTCAAATAGAGATAATCATTTTTCGTTGAATGTTGGTTGCGACGGATGGTAGTGATAGCAACTTATGGTGTTGATGGTAGTGGTGATAGTAATAATAGTGGGCGGTAGTGGTGGCGTTGTGTGTCAATTTGAAGCAAGGGAGTCAATAACGTATCGGAGGCCGTACCGGTTTGGCTAATAGAACGATATATTTCAGTACTGGCCAATACCAGTATATCGTTTCAGGATTATCGCTAATTTTATTATAATAATAATAATAATAATATTTTTTTTAAAAGTTAATACTATTTAACTAATGTACAGAATATATAATTTATTATAATATATATTTTTTTGATAACCAGTTTATTATAATATATATATATATATACACACACTATTGTCCTTTTTTTTTTTTTTTAGTTAAAGACCAGTGCTATAATATAGTTGAAGGGAATTAAAAATACACCATCTTTAGGCCACGTGAGTGACATGTCCATTTGGATGGGTAAAAAGTGAACTCGTAGACTCGTCTTTTTCACTTCCCATCACTCACCACATTTCAAAATTTTGCATTGAGATTCATAGCTGGATGGTAAAACAAAGAAAAATAAAAAGTGAGGGAGAAGGAACTTGCTAGAAGTAAAAGAAGGAGAAGAAGTTCATGAGGCAGCAGCAGCGAAATGAAAGAGAGCAGTAGCTTGATTGATCTGCAACGACAAATGAATTTTTTTTTTTTTTTTTCAAAGATTCACAAAAACCTCAACTGCTTCTTCTATTTTTATTCTTCTTCAAAGACAAATCTACAGCAAAACAATGGAGATTTTTATTTTGGCCCGGTATCCATTTACCGGCCGAAATCCAGTATTTCCTCCGGTATTACCGAAATGACTCCAGTATAGCTGGTATTTAAACCAGAACGAAATACTAGTGTTCCTGTACCGGCCAAGGTTCCAGTACGGTAAGAAATCGACTCCACTAATTTGAAGAGTAATCAAAGTAGTCAATGTCATACCGGTACCAATTGGTATCTACCCTACTAGTTACTAGATTGGTGCCAATATTCTTTTGAAACATACCGAATAAAATTTTGTTATTAAAAAAATGGTTATAAATAAAAAAAATTTATACTGCACAAAGTAGTCAATGTCATACCAGTACCAATTGGTATCTACCCTACTAGTTACTAGATTGGTGCCAATATTCTTTTGAAACATACTGAATAAAATTTTGTTATTAAAAAAATGGTTATAAATAAAAAAATTTTATACTGCAAATATATTAAGTCAATATAATTGGTTGAATCCTTTTTTTATTTTTTTATTTTATTAAGAAAGTAACTAGTTGAATACTTGGGCTCATGAAATGTGTGTGTTCTATATATCATTTTTATAAACATAAATTAGGGGAAATTAGACTTAACCCAAATGTTCTACATATCATTTGTTGTTTTCTTTATCAGGGAGATTAAGCTACATGTCAAATTAAGTATTTATGCCCCACGAGGATATAAGCAAAAATTATTTGCAGCAGCCCAAGAGGCATATAGAAAGGATGTTGAGCATGCATTTGGAGTGCTTCAAGCATGTTTCGCAATTGTCAGTGAATCTGCATGATTTTTCCATCTTGAAACACTCCAAAAGATCATGAAAGCGTGCATAATTCTCCATAACATGATTGTTGAAGATGAGCATGATGATAATGAAATGGTAGACTTGGATTATGAACAAATTGATGGAGTGGATAATCCTCCTATGCAAGTGTTACATGAACAAAGTGATGGATTTATGTCATACATTAAGAGGTATGGACGCATTAGAGACCGAGAAATTCATTTTCAACTCTAGTTGGACCTCATTGAACATTTATGGCAATTGCAAGGCGAGTCGTAGGAACTTCCTTTTTTATATGTTGAGAAGCATGAGTCATAGGAACTTGTGCGAGTGTGTGAGTTTTATTGTAATTTGGTTTGAATTATGTATGTGAGTAATCTTTGGACTACATTGTTCAAGCTATAATATGTGTTTTATTTTATATGTTTTCTTATAAAGTTCCTCCATTTCATAATTTGGTTTGAGTTTTGTATATATATAATACTCTAGTTTCTTATTTGCTATCATGATGATTGAGAAATCGTTTTAGTAAAAAAAAATGTATAAGTATAATTTGGGGTTAAAAAAATCACTTATTAACACTAGACGATTATTTGCTATCATGTGGTGGTAGCGGCGGTGGAAGAGTCAGTGGCGGTAGCAGCAGCGGCAGCGACAGCGGCGGAAGAGTCCATGGCGACAGCGGTGGTGACATTGGCGGTGGAAGAGTCGGTGTCGACAATGGTAGTGGCAGCGGTTGTTGTTGCGGATGGTTATGATTATTATTTATTGTAGTTAATATATTATTTTAATGTAGTGGATATATTATTTTATTGTTATATTTATATTATTTTATTGTGTTGAAAGTTAAAATAAATCTACTTCTATAGCATGTGAGTAGGTGAAATAGATAAAGTAACTTTTTGTAGTACCAAATAACTAAATTTTTAACTCCACTGTTATGGTTGCTCTAATTTGCTTGCTGTTCTTTATTTCTTAGTTCTAACTCACCAGTCACCACACTCGTTTACAGGTCTGACCGTTTAAGAAACCTTACAAAAATATATATGTGCGGACATCGTTCTCCCTGGCCCGTTTGCCCATAGGCCCACTAGAATGAACGCCCGTGTAGGTCCTAATCTAGGCCCATTTGCCTATAGGCCCACCAGAATGATCGTCCACCTAGGGTCCTAACGCTGGTCAGTCCAACGGGTTTACCCCAGGCCGGCCTAACACGTACCGAGCGTCCTAAAGGCAAAAGCGAAGCTACCCGTTATATGCTCGGCAATGGTAAACCTCGTCGCCCCAGCGAACGCCCCCCCCCCTCCAGGACCTAATCCGCGTTTATATGCGCTACATACTCGGGGTTCCACCGGGCATCAAATCTACAGACCTTGCAAGTTCCAGTGCCACCGGGCTATCTGACCACCAACCTAGATTGTCGGTGCCGGACCACACCACCGTCACTTTGGAAACCCTTCCGTCGTGGAACAG
The DNA here is from genome assembly GCA_032878915.1 of Castanopsis chinensis. Taxonomy (NCBI): domain Eukaryota; kingdom Viridiplantae; phylum Streptophyta; class Magnoliopsida; order Fagales; family Fagaceae; genus Castanopsis; species Castanopsis chinensis. The sequence goes on from JAVQMG010000064.1 coordinate 1,571,634, forward strand.
ACATGGTAGTGGAATCAAGTCTCAATGCCACCATTGTTCTCTTTACTCTCATAATTACCCATCCACTTAAAGGGAATAGTATTGGATCTCTCCATCCACTGAGCCAGAAGATGACCGCAGCAATCCAGCAAGCTACAACTATAAATAGGAGGGGGGATCAAACGAAAAGGGGGACTAGCTGGAAAAACTAGAAGGAAAAGAGAGGAAGGAAGGAAACAGGAATGCTTGGGATGCCGAGCAAAAAGTCACCCCATTACAGGAAACATGAACAACCCACGATACAAATAGATTGTGAGCCCAATACATTTTTCAAGCCCAGTCGTCGCTTTTAGGTGTGCACAATATATATAAAAAAAAAGGGGTTGAATTGCAAAGAGACCACAGGGTTTGGGTTCATTTCAATGAAAGCCTTTGTACTTTTAATTTTGTGTTATTGAACTAAGGCATGATGACTCCTCCATCTTTTTTTCCCATCAAGAACAATATTTCAAATACAACAATCTTTACGACCGTTGAGTTTGCAAATTTATAATAATTCTTATTTAGTTCATCGCTAATATTACTTTATTCTCTACTAATACTAAGTTAGTAACTTATCATCTAGAAAATTTTGAAATATTTTGTGAAAAAATTGTTGTACCTCTAGAGCTATTGATCTATCAACTATAATTGATAAAAAAAAAAAAAAATCACGTTCTTTATATATGAGGTGAGTTCGGCCGTTCAGGTTATACTTAGTGTAATTTGACAAGAGTTACATCATTTGTAAACCGCAGATTTGTAATTGATTTAATGGTTAAAAAAATAGCATTAAATGCTAATTGACTTACACCTCATTCACTTAATTAATAGCAATTTTTTTTTTCTCTCCTTATTTATTATTTAAAACCTTTTATTTATATATTCCTTTTTTGGCTAATGACTTTACAAATATATTTGCAATACATATATTCCTTTTTTTTTTTGGTTGAGTTTATCAAAAGCATTTATATATTATTGAAAGAGAAACTTCGACTTTTAAATATTGTTTTGAACATATGCATCTTATTTAAAAGATGATTTCTAAACTAAATTAAAAAAAAAAAAATTCTAAAACGGTTCTTATTTTTTAAATTTGTTTAGAAACAAGTGATTTCAAATTCATGTTCCTATTTTCCGAATGGTATTTAAAATATTTCTTATAGAAAATCTAGTTTACAAAATTACTCAAGAATTTGTAAAGTATTTTTATGAATTCTTCAATCATTATGCGTTCCCTAAGAGAATCAAGCATCTTCTAATTTATGTTCAATTTGTGAACTTCAATATGCCTTTGTATTTGGAATGATGGTTACTATTAAGTAAATTATTCTAATTTTGTATAAACTTTGCTTTTGTAATATATGACTCATTAAATGTTTTTAAAATTGATCAGATATATGTTTAAGCCAGCTCACAAGGTTGTAAGTGAGACTAAGTGTTAAACCCTCACCAGCAAAAGTTAGATGTTGGTATCCACTCACAAAATTGAATGTGAGAATATATGATATATGTGTGTATGTGATACTATGTTTTGATCAATTATCTGTATGTATCTTCGAATGATTTTGATATTTAATTACATATGTGTTCAGTTGTTCATTATATATTTTGGAAAACTATGTTTGGCATCATTGAGTGAATTTGTGAATTTAAGATACTTGTACTTTGCTTGACTCTATTCTAATGCATATTAAGGATAATTACTTACAAGATGTGTCTCACCGCTCACCCCCTCAATTACAATTTTTAGATTAAAGTTTAGTTTTGTAAGGTGCAAGCTAGAGCTGGGAGTTTTTAGGCAACTTCAATAATGCTTGTGAATGCTTGGAGATTGTAAGAGGTTTATTAAGAGCATTGTTTATTTGGAGTTTTATTTAATTTTGAAATTAATTACATTTATTGAGATAAGCAAGATTGGCAAGTTAGTCACATGCATCTAAATTCATGTTCCATGGATTTAGGTTGTGACAATTACTCCCTACCTTAATATTATTCTTCATCTATCCCTTTATGTTCCATGAATTTTTGAGTCATTTTCAAGATGAATCCAACCGTAAAAATGTTCAAAATGTTCAAAATTTGTTAGTTAATAATATATCTAGGTTTCCATTTAATTAATTGGTAGGAAATTCATGTGCAACAAATGGAGTAGTCAATTTGATTATTCGTAATGGTTGATTTTCTAAATAAATAATGGGATTTTGTAACATATCTAAATTTAAATCCAAATTTGAAATGTTAATTCGTAAAGATTAAGAAGATTGGATCTTAAACGACCCGATTGGTGAATAAATGACAAGATTGGATCTGGGTCATGTTTTCCATACACTGATGCAAGTTCTAATATCAAATTTAAGTTACATGTTGAAAATTCACATTTGAATTTGAAAAGCTATATTTAAAAGATAGTCGAGAGAAAAATCTTATATTTTTGATAGATATGTAGACAATTAACAAATTGAAAACATTAAACAGTCTTATAACTCAACCGGCTTCTTTTGATGTTTTCAATAAAGATATCCAAGATTTAAATCTCTTGTTCACTTACTATTGTAACTATCAAATTTGAAGGGGAAAAAAATGGGAAACAGTTCAAATGCTGAACCATATGTAAACATTCCAATGCTCTGACATTATTGCTAGAAAAACTGCTTTTATTGGTCCAAATTTGGATTTTGCAATTCAATCTAAAACTAAAATAAACATTAAACAAAACGACAAAATATTCTATAAAATTAGCATGGATATTGGGAAAGGTTGTACTGGAAAATAAGGCTTTAGATGTTTAGAGCTGCGAAATCAAATTATAAGATTTATGCTGAATAAATCAGATAATTGGTGTTCAAATTCCCCTCCACCATTGTAACTATCGAATTATGAACAAGAAGAAGTGTAGACGTTACCAAAACACGGCCGAAGGCAGTGAAATATGCATAAGCTAGAGCCTAGAGGAGAGAGAACCAAACTCAAAATACCCTAAAGGGATGTTGAAAATTCAAATCTCCAACAGATTATAACTCACTTTGGTTTGTTTTGAAATAATCGCCAAGGGGGATATCTTGCAACAACTTTTGTAGTCAAAGAGAGAAATTGATGAAGGTTCTGACTGTTCACTCTCCAATAAACTTCTTGCTTTGCTACACTCTCAAAGAATCATCAGGCATGTGACCATACAACAAAATCTCGAATGGAAGTTAAAGACTAGTTTGGGATTTCAACTAATAAAATAAATTCTAGCTTTCACCCAATGTGTTGTAGGATTCCTTCAACCAGGAATCTCAGATCACTCCCCTGCCATAATCTCAATAGGGGATAAGAAGAATTGCCAGCCAAAGACATTCAAACTCTTCTACTATTTTGGTGTGACCACAGATTTTAGAAGACAGGGGAAGCATGGGTTGACAGAGATTAGAGGTTCCCCTACGCATGCTCTATGCAGGAAACTTGAAGCCACTAAAAAGCAAAGCTTTATTGTATGGTAGGATCCCTCAGAGAGTAGAACCAACAAGACAGAAACTTAAAGCAGTCCAGGCCAAATTGTTGCAGAATACAAGTGGCATCAGACTTACTAGTAAAGAGGAGCAGTGCCTCAACAAGTATCTGTCAATCTTAAGAGCAGGAGTCATCTCTTAAGCAGAAGTCTCGGAATAGATGGCTGAACTTTGGGGATCATAACAACTCACACTTTCACTGCTTAATGAAAGTGAGGCAATCAAAGAACTCAATTAAATGCCTTTTAGACAGCAATGGAAAAAGAATAAAGGATCCCTCCGAAATAAAACAAATGGTGATTGATTTCTACCAAAAGTGATTGGTTGGTTCATCCTCTGCCCTAAATGAGACTAATATGACCGGTAGGGAAGCAACATTGTTGTCTGATCTGCTTCCTAAAAATGTGAAGGGATTTTTGCAGATGAATGCCACAGAGGAGATTCAGAAGTACATATTCTCCTTGGGATTTATTGCACTCTTCTGACAAAACCCCAGGACTTTTGACGGATTTATTACACTCTTCTTCACAGAGGCTTGGTCTATTGTTAAACCCAATGTGATAGAGCAGTAGCATCCGTCTTTAAATCAGCTCTCCTTGGAGAGGTAAATTCCACTATAATTACCCGGGTTCCTAAGGTCGCAACCCTCTAATGAAGCAAACTTCAGGCCTATTGCTTGCTGTAATGCGATCTCTAATGTATCACTGAAATCTTAGCTTAAAGGCTCAAAAGCTGCCTTGGGAACTTGATTAGTTCAAATCAGACTCCATTTGTGACAGGCAGGAACATACCAGAGAGATTGCCTACTCATGGGCTAGTAAAGCATTACCAAAGAAACAAAGGCAAAGCAAGATGTGCAAGTAAGGTAGACTTCAAGAAAGCTTATGATTCAAAAGAATGGATGATTAGTAAAGGAGCTATTCAACAGATCAAGGAAGGCTTCCTACTAGTAAGGTATTTAGGGATGCCCCTGATTCCTGGGAAGCCAAGTATGAAAGACTGCAAGCCCTTGACAGAATAAATTCTTGGACCAACACGAAACTATCATTTGCAGGTAGACTGCAGCTCCTCCAATCTGTCCTATATAGTATTCAAAAATTATTTGGTACGACAAATTCATACTCCCTAAGAAAGTAATTAAAACAACTGAACAATGTCTTAATTTTCTGTGGGAAGAGAGGGCACAGGACAATGTGAAATTAAGGTAGCTTGGGATAAGGTCTGCTTACATAAACAGGAAGGAGGGGTAAGGTTGAAAAAAGTTGTGGATTAAGACAAAGCAGGTGCCATGAAGCATGTCTGGAGCTTGTTTACCTATACAGGCTCTCTTTGAGTAGCATGGGTCCAAGAATGTTTGTTGAAAGGAAAGTGCTTTTGCACACCAACATTGCAGTTAAGAGAAGAAACCACAAATTTCCTGGCGTCCTAAGGGGATTTTTACCAAGGAGCTACAAGTTTGATGCGAGGGTGGATAGTAGCAAGAACTGGCTATCAGATAACTGAGTAAGGATTCAAAGCAAATTAGGCCTGGTTGAACTAAAGGATGAAGACAGAGTCATTTGGTCTGCATCTAAATCAGGTAAATTCACCCATGCAGCCACTTGGGAGGAATTGAGGACCAAGAAAGATGAAGTGATGTGGTGGAGACTGATCTGGTTCGATCTTACACTTCTCAAACATGCACTTGGAGGATGGAAGGCAATCAAAGATAAGCTTCTGCAATGGAGCTACAGTGGGAAAACTGCCTGTATGTCTTATAAAGACGCATCGAAAACAGGAATCATCTGTTTTGGAATGCTCGTTCACCAAGAGAATCTGGGTAGGGATCATGGTGTCTTGTCTTATCTATGAACCTCAGAATAGTTGGGAGGAGTTGATGGATGGGGAACTGTTCATCTAAAAGGTAAAGAGTTTGAGAGCCTCCATCATCTATGGCTGCAGAGGGATGCCAGGCTTCATGCAAGTGTGATTAAATCTAAAGAGCAGATTCTCAGAAGTATTAAAGAAAGGATGTGAGAGCTGGAGAGTAGTGCAAAGGAGTTCGCCGCAATTTGATTCTGTCCAATATTTAGATATTTTACTAATAAATAGTGATCTGGGATGTCTGGCTAGGTAGCTAACTTAGAGAGTAGTTTCTGTTGCAGAAAACATAGCTACTAGTAGAACTGGAGCACCCTGATTTTGAAGATTTAAGAAATCCAGTAAGAACCCCTTGTTCATTGATGTAAAAGTTTCAATCAATAAAACTTCACTTATTTATCCAAAAAATAAAACTAATAGAATAAATTGAACAATAACAATAAACCTTCAGCTAGAATTTTTCAGGTGTACTCTCTGGGTTTTTTTATTATTATTAGTAAAATAGATAACTAATTAATGTTGTTTTAAACGCATCTTAGTAGGAGATGTTTTGAAGACAAAAACTCTAAAACATCAATTTATATCCAAGTACAAAATTAGCTTCCCTCAGAGGCTCAGAGCTCTCCTCTTAAGATAGATGTCCAAAACTGCAGTAAGAACTGCTAGCACAATCAATCCATGACGTAGGGCTTAACTGCAGATTACATAAAGTAACCATAAACAGAAGAAACCCAAAAAACCTGAAGCCAACCTCAAAAGAAGAGGAGATGTTCTCCATAATTGTGCTTAGCAATGAATTCAAGACAATATGGGTCAAAATATGTCAAAATATGTTGTAGTAAAGAAAAAGAAAAAAACTTCATACAAGTCAAAATAATTGTGTTTATCAGTTGTAGTAAAGAAAAAGAAAAAAACTTCATATAAGTCAAAATATGAAGATATTGGTTCATGCCTATGAGAGTAGGCAAACATCCTTAAACATCAAAGATGAAAATAAGCCATTTTGCAATTAGTTTTAGACCAACACGAGCCCTTTTGCTCCTTGTGGTGAGGACAAAATTGAGGAATCTGATCCCTTCTTTTCAAGCTTGCACAAAACTCTAATAACCCAAGTTTCCACAGTAGTAAAGTGATAAATGATGACGTCCAGATTGGTTACTTAACTTTCAAAATTGTCTGCATATTCAATAGAAGAAGAAGGGAAAAAAAAAAGCAGTGTTTCCATAAAATTTTCTAGAAACGAACAAGAAGCAAGAATATGAACAAACTCATCAATTTAAAATTGGGTTTATATTAACACTAACAACAAAACACCAATAACACTATTAAGTAAAACAACATTTCCTGGTGTTTCCAACGAAGACCTATCCGAATCCCCTCCTGGGAACTTAAAATGTAACAAAACACTAACAACGAAACATTAAAGTTAGATCACTAGAAGAAGAATACATGATCACTACTTTTAACAATGACATAAAAACAAAACAAAGAACCACATAAGTCATAGAAAGCCAAAATTTTGAAGTTAACAGATTAATCTATACAAAAAGTTGAGACTGCAAATTGTTAACAAAAAAAAAAAACGGTAGTAAGCTGAGGAAGAAAATGAACCTTCAAACTAGCGAATCTAAGGCGAAGCGAAAGTCCTGTGAATGGAATCAAGAATCCTCTTCTGGGAATCAAGAATCAACTCCATTCGCTTATTCTCCATCTCCATCCTAAACCTCTCCGTATCCTTTATCATCTCCATCTTCATATTCTCCATCCCAATAAACCTCTCCGCAAACTTCCTTATCTCCGCCGCCAATGCCGACACCACCGCGTCTCTCCCCTCCTCCGCCTCCTCCTCCTCCTCATCACCGCCACCATTCTCCTCCTCAACAAAATCCCTGTGCCTCTTTCGAATAGGTTTGCCGGCATCGGCGATGCCGGCAAACCTATTCACAGCAGTAGGTTTGCGGAGCAAGTAATTGATACTCCGCGACCTACTGCTGTAAATGTTTTCCTCATCGCTCTCATTATCATTATCGTCTTCGTCTTCGTCCTCAACAATGTTGCTGTTGTTGTTGTTGTTGATGCTGTTGTTGTTGGTATCGGGAGGGCGAGCGGAGATAGGGAGAGGGCCGCGGTGGAGAGAGTCCATGAGAGGGAAGTACGGCCAAGAGGAGTGGCGGCGCTGCTGCGATTCGGAGCGGTAGCGCTGGCGGAGCTTCTCGATTTTGTGGCGGCATTGGAGGGCGGACTTGGCGGAGGGTTCGGAGTGGTCGTAGCCGCAGCGGGCGGAGACGGTGACGGCGACTTCTTCCCAATTGGAAGCTTTGAGCTGGCCGCGTTTGAGAGAGTACCATTTTTCTTGGTAAGCTTGGATCAGATGAACGGTTTCTTCGTGAGTCCATGGGAGTGGCTTCGATGTGGTGCTGGGACTCGGACTCGGATTCGGATTCGGACTGCCCATTATTATTCACTTTTGGTTTCAAAAAAAATTAGGGTTTCGACTTGAGAGGGAGAGAGAGAGTTTGGTTTCGTTTTTTGTGTTTTTAGTTTTGAGTTGAGAGAGTTAATGTGTGTTTTGTTAAGTGGGTGGTGGGCGGTGGTGGTGGGCGGCGGTGGTTGGTGGGTGGGTGGGTTAAGTTAGGTTAGGTGGGTCAACGCCTAAACTCTCTCTAGTGCGCCAGCTAGGCCTGTTCAGCGCAATTAATGGACCCGGATCTAGACCCGGATCCGGCCCTGACCTCAACCACAAACACAACAACAACCTCATGGAATTTTCCTTTTTTGTTTAGCTTTCTGTCTGCCTGCAAATTAATTTGACTTTCTATGTGTTAGTATTTGAATAAAGCTATATATTAAACATTTTCACAATTGAAATTTAAGTGGTAAGTTGTTAATAATATATTTTTTAGAATTATTTAAACATTGTTGTAAAAATGTTGCAGCTAGAGCAATACTTTGACAAAGAATTTTATGGAAGTTCTTTAAAGCATGTATTTTTGTGACACTTACCTTCTTTACGGTAAAAACATCCATTAAAAAAGAGATAGAGAAATAATTTTCTACATTAAATTTTACCTCTTGTAACACGAATACAAATGCAAATGAGGATTGAAGAAGATAATTAAAGAGAGAACCAAAGATGTAAAAGCAAGATCAAATTATTTTTCTTCCTTTAAATCTCACTCTAAATGTGATTGAAAGGCAGATGCCCTCAAAAAACCACAGAGTATTACAAAATAAACCACAAGGTACTTCTATATTTTATGTGTATATGTACAATTTACCCTCAATAATACATTTTGTTATCTTTTTGCTATCGAGTAGATTCAATGTTATAATAATAGATCTCGTTCGGATTTTGAACTGGTAATATTGTGCACGTTATCCTATCCTAATACTATTTTCACGATAGTAAGTAGATATTTTGGACAAGTCTCAAACCTAGCAAGTAGTAATCCAATCATAACTTTCCTAGATGTAGGAGTCGCAATGTTTAATATGATCCATGAACAAGACGTGTTTTTTAGGGTTAAGGTTTAGCCTTAATAGGTTTAGGTTATAATCGGATCAACATATTATTGACATGATAAGAAAAGTGTCAATTTCTGGTTGACCTTCTTAACCCAAAATTGACACAATTAGACACATTTATTTGTTTTGAGACGAAACGACCTATTTTAACACAACCCATTTAACTCATATAATAATTAAATATTTATTTTATTTTAGATGTTATGAGTTATGACTTTCTATGAAATTTTTTGTTTATTAAATTTTAAATAATATCAATCATGACAAATAGATTGAAATGGGTCTTGAAGCAAGTTTAAAGTTGGATTTGTGTCAACCAACACAATTGTTTAATGTTAACTGTGTTGAATGGGTCATGTCATTCATTTCAACCTTGCCCATTTTTTAAATGTGTCAAATGGGTCATGTCATGTTAAACCGCTTCAAAATAGATCATATTAAGGTTGAGAGATCATGATACTGTTATGGAATGAATCATGTTCATGTTGACTTATTTAGTCGAATACTCCTAACTTAACATGACACAAATACAACATGTCAACACAAATTGTCACCCCTACCTAGAGACGTACAATAAAGTGGGAGTGGTGCTACATACAATGATAAATTACCGAAGTTTTCACACCCTTCTCACAAAAATTCACTACACCTAAACTCTAAGCCCCACTACAATATAAAAACAACTATAAAAAAAGCAATGCATATTTTTGGTACCCATAGCAGTTTCTATAAAATAGCTTAAAGAAATCCTTGCCCGAAAATCAGTCTTTATTTATTTAAAGGATACACCATGGGCAATGGAAATGCCATTTCTAATTAAAATTTTCTGCTTGCATTTTATTCTCCTATTTTTTTTAAAATTATTGATAAGCTTTGCATAGAACTTTTTTTCTTTCTTTTTTAGAATCAGTCATACATACACCTTAATAGCCTTAGAATCTACAACGATATCTTCACTTTATTCTTTAAGGCAATTAACCATTATTTAAGGGGTTTTTTTTTTGGCAAAAGTTATAGAAACTAGAGATTCAAATTCATCCTCTTCAGAGAAGATATCTCATGCATTCAATATATGCGTCTCCATCTTTTAGCATACCAGTCTCACATAACTATGGAACTTGTAAATTGTGATATCATGGCATACGAGTCTCGCACAACTATGAAATTTTAGACTTTAAACTTGAAACTTGTAAATTGTGATAACAGAGGATTCCATATTATGAGTGTATAAGATAATTATCACTACCTTTAGGTTGAGTGGCATTAACAACACAGTGGCAGGCTGGCAGCCCTCCCTTTTAAACAAGATAATTATCACCATGCTTGTGTCGTACTTGGGTCTCTTCTCAGACCTTCTAAACAAAACCCAAATTTGCACTTTGCACCATGCAGTAGTAGGAAAAGTTACACGTGAAATCAAACAAATTACAAATACTGTAACTTGACATTAAAATTTTACATACTTTTCATGGCATAAAACCGCTCCCATCTAGTTTTGAACCAATAATTAAAAAATAAAAGATCAGTGTCTCTGAACTATTGATGCATAAACAAGTTGTCTAATCCAGACAGTTCAGAACGAAGTGTCTACACGGATTTTGATTGCAACTATAGCAAATTTAATGCCACTTCCAAAATTCAATCATGACAATTTCTTTCATAACAACAAAAACAAATTACAGACCAAAAAAAAATTACATCAACGAAACCTACGCTATAATAAAAAATTAAAAATTAAAATCAAAATCTCACAAGCCATAAATACACCTTATAATAACCCTTTTCAAATGCTCTGCACAACCAAATGACAATACTTACAAATATTTTATCAAACACGTACCAGAATAAAGGTAAAGTTCATCAGCATAGCAGTAACTCTGAAAACTGCACTCTACAAGTTGCAAATTTTCATCATTATCAGCAGGGACACACCAAACTTCCCAGCAACATAGAAATCATCACTAGCAAGTGTAATCCTAAAATCAGAAAAACCTTAAAACAGATAGCTATAGAAGAGTCAAGGACTTCTCAATCGATATGCGTAGCAGGAAAAGGATAAACTGAAGGCTTGCGGCATTGTATAAACTGAAAGTTGTTACAAATTACAATAATTCCACAGGCGCACCTGGCAGTGACACATGATGATTGTTCTAACACCACTGACCAGTGTATACACCAGAAACCTTATATTCACAAAATTTTCAAGAGGCTTTAGCCATAACAATGATTGCTACCCCATTAATCTAAAAGAGTAAATAATACATGCACTAATCTACTGGGGCAAAAAGGAATTGGGCCCTCTGCAGGAGCAGGGAACCAGGAAAGGAGGGGGGAAAAAAAAAAGGAAGTACAAGAAAAGGAGAAATAAGAACCCTGTACACATACTCTATATCCATCTCTATCTTCCCAAAACTCTAAACCAGTGGTAATTTACAAGATTTTCCCAAAAAAAGAAAAAGAAAAAAAAAATGATGATAATGCCCTGCCAATGCTTCAGTTTACTTTTTGACAGAAGATGCAAAAAAGGATCACCATCTCTTTCTGTCCTGCAATGCCCAAATGAATCACCAGCTCTATCTGTGCATCAGAACCCCACACCTCAAGTCAGCTATCTTCACTAAAATATGTAAGAATGTCCCACCCCACCCCCCCCCCCCCCCAAAAAAACCAACCAAGATTAATTTCAAATTTGGATTATATTTGGGACAAAAACAAATGCAGGACTATACAATTTAAGCGGGAAAAATATAATACAGGTTTATACCACACATGCACAAAACAAGAAAAGTAAGTAGGCATTAAATCGTGGTGACGTAGTATATTATGAAATAAATAATATAGTATTAAGAAATGATTTCAAACTTTCATGATCTTTGTTCAGGCTTGGAAAAAAACATAATGAATAGTAATATATATTATGAAATTAATTATATGCAATAAAATTGGACTACCAAGCTTTTAGAAAAGGGCTTTGAATAATTCAAGAGTAAAATATGCTGTCAAATGATGCCAGCCCATCCTTTAAATGGAAATGAATTAACACATGACAACCCTTTTCAGAAATCAAATAGCTTAACACTAGATCATATCTGCATATATCAAGGAACAATTGCAGAGGGAACTGAAAATAAAAATACCTGTACACTGCTGTTACAAGGGCATGCAGACCCTATCCTGGCAGGCTGATCGCTATCAGAATGCTCAGTCCACTAAATTGATTCATTCCAGTTTTGAATTAGTGGGCCTCATATACAAACTGCCTTGCCCTGCTTGCAGAAGCTGCGTTTGCTGCTGAGATTGCGGTGGCGGCAGAAGGTGTTGGGGTGATTGTTGTTCTTGCAGCTGTTCCTGTGGCTGATACTGTTGTTGTGATGAGGGTGGAGGTGTAGGTGAATGTTGCAGTGGTAACTGAGGCTGCCATTGCGCTCCAACATTAAGTCCATGCGAGGGCAAGCTACCCGATAGCTGCCTGGGACCTAAACCTTGACCAATAGCTGGTAATGACTCACTCCCAGCTGAACTTGAAACAGGCAGGCCCCCAATGGAACCCACTTGAGCTGCTGAATTAGGCAGATTAGAATCATATGCCGGTTCCGACTCCTTCCACTGAGCAGCAATGGCAGATGAACCAACGGGTACCACATTGGCTGAATCAATACAGCCCTGAGGCAGTACTGTGCTAGAACTCACCTGAGAAACGCTATTCACAGCCTGCTGGTCAGCTTGAGATATATCAGTTTGAGATTTATTCTGCAACTCAGAATTCAATTGACGATTCTGTTGGAGCATTCTCTGAACACTTGATTGACTTTGATTAACCTGCTTTTGGTGTGGCTGTGGTTGCGGCTGCAGCTGCTGGTGGTGGTTCGAAACAACAACCGCTGATGGACCAGCTTGATGGGATGCTGATAATGTGTGACCTGAAGGAACAAGGGGAGCCTGGCCTTGAGTGCTATTATCAGAATGAGAAGGCATCTGCTGTAGTTGCTTTGACGAAGGGGGCACTGAGCCAGAAAGAAGCTTTTGCTGCAGCTGGGGATGGTTTGAAGATTGAGAAGGAACCTGTGGTTTGGACGGTTGAACTGGGTTTAAGCCAGACCCAGAATATAAGCCTTGACCTTGCACTAAGTGCATAATCTGCTCTCCTTTTTCTGGAGCTTGGCTTCCTGGAGGCATAGAAAGGCCATTTAGATGAGATGGATCGATTGAGAGGTTCTGAGGAATCCCTCTTCCTATTCCCTTTGAAAGTTTAGCCTGCTGTTGAGCTTGCCCTTGTTGACGTTGTTGAGGGTGGTGCCTGCCAGATTGTTGAAACTGCTGCTGCTGCTGTGGCTGTCGTTGGCGTTGCTTCCCCATCTGATTGGTCAACCCACTCACACCGGGATTTCGGCTAAGCCCATGTTGTGGTAGATGATGTTTCTGCTGGTGCTGAGATGATAAAGGAGTCATTGGGGAAGTTGGTGTCGCAGGTGACAGAGATACAGATTGAGATGAAGTTTGAGGTTGAATCTGAGAACTGTTTTGAAGAGAGGATGATATGGGAAGCTGTGGCTGTTGTGGGACATGTGGCATCAAAGCATTAGATCCAGCAAATTGTTGCTGTTGCTGCTGCTGCTGCTGCATATACCGGTGCTGCTGCTGCTGCTGCAGCTGATGCCTTTCTTTAGCCATGCGGATTGCATAGGCTGTATGCTGGGGACCTGTCGCATGATTGGGGCCCTGCATATGAGGGTGATGAGGGCTACCGAGAGCATGGGACTGTTGTGGAGACATCTGATGCGGCTGCTGGGAGTGACCTGCATATGGCTGAACAGGTGGTGAAGTCTGATTAGAAAAGGCAGAACTCAACCCATTGAAAGGGGGAATAACTTGACTGTTCCCTTGCGTGACCTGCATCTGAAGCTCAGGAACCATCATTTGCCTTTGATGCTCTGGGTTATGGCCAGGCTATAACACAAATACACATTCAGTGATGTATAATCAAAGCAACCATTACCGATTAAACATATATGGAAAGTACAGAATATGTAAAACAGTTGGAAATTATTGAAGAAAGACAAAAGATCATCAAAAGGAAATATCAACTGCTTCTGCCACCGAGTATTTTTTTTTCAAAAATAACATAAGAGAGAGAAGGCATTGAATTCTATAATTCTGCAACCTTATTAAGGGGTGGGATTTTTTCATAACAGCAGAAGGGGGAAGGGAGAGGGAGGGGTTGTCCAGATTGTTAATTTGAACAGCAAGTACAGAGGCAACCTTAATAAATCCTTAGCAGAGCATTTGGAAAATTCGTGTACAGCCTACGGTGGTTTTTTTCCTGGGGTGTGACATTAGATAAGATCTTGACTACAGACAATCTAAGTGAGGATTGTGCATTGGCTCGGAAATGTGATTTTAGGTTTTTGGTTTGTTTGGTTTTTCTCGCATAACATCTTTATGGGATTTGTTATATTGTTGGAAGTGACATTTTGGCAAGAGAAGCAATGAGGAGATTTGAAAAGTTTAGTCCTTTGTGTTTAATTGGTGTCTTTGGAGAAAGGAAAGTCCCAATGTTTTGAGAGGAAAGGAATACACAGGACAAAGTCGAAGTTTTCATTTTGAAGACTCTGTATGACTAGATTTCAACCTCTCTCACTTTATTTTCTGTGGATTTTCTAGAGTTCCTCAATACTTTGAGCTCTAGTCAACCTTTGTATATATTTTTATTTTTTTACCTCTTTTCAGGCTATTTCTTTATATACTTTCCTTGTACAATTGTACTAAGATCAGCAGCTACATGTATTCTTTTCCGGCATTCTATTCTATCCAAAATATACTCTACGTTACACACCCAATTGACATGTCTTTTTCTACTACTACTCATGTTTGTTAGATCTTCCTCTACCTTTCTCTGTTCCTTCAACTTGTTTCAAGTTTCAACTCACTCTTCCTCACTGGTGAATTAGTTTGTTCAAGAATGGCATTCATTCCCATATAGCAATGATGATTTGTTATAAAACGAGATATTATTAATTGTGGATATTTTCTTTTTAAACAGATAGATAATGTGTATTAGTAGAAAAATGAACAATGTTGATATCAAACAAGGAGCAAAGTGGGATCAAGAACATTTTGGATTATTGTGTTTGCAGAGAGAGAGAGAGAGATTGTAAATTTGGCTTTAACAAGATGGGCCTGTTCAGAATGTAAACAGCCCTTAACAGTAACTCTAATTTGAGACAACCCAGGCTCAACCCAGCAACAACAGCATAAGAAAATGTAATAGATAAAACTCACCCGTATCATATGCAAAGCCTCGCGAGGTCTTAACATAGAATTCACTTGACCAGGACCAGCCCCAGAGTGCATATTTACAGGGCTTGGCATCCCCACCATACTGGAAGAAATCATAGACCCAGAATTCAACATAGGTGATGAGGCCATCCCTTGAAACCCTGGCCTTGAGATTGGCACGCCTCTACTCATCCCACACATCATGCCCATACCATTTCCACCAGGTAGCATACGCACACCACGATCAGCTCCAGAAAGAGCCCCAGGAACAGGCATGCTAGACTGCTGAATGTTTCTACCAGATAACATTTGATTGTATTGTTGCATTCTTTGCTGCTCATCTACTGGTAAAGATGATCTTGGAACATTGTATCTGGCATCCCTAAAAGATGTAACCACAACAGTTAAGAACTAAAGGTAAAAATAGAAAGAACATTAAATTTTACAAACTCAATCTATATAACGGCAGACTACCTGCCAGAGGTAAGTGGACCAGATGGCGATGACAAGTTGCTGCCGAGAACCATACTGGAAGATCCTTGTAGTGCGGAATTGGGCCCAGAAGCAGGAAGTATTGTCGCAGCAGCACCCTGACTTGATATTGCTAAACCACTTGTATGAGAAACTGGATAATTAAGTGGAAGAACATCTTGGCCAGATGTGCTTGTGTCACATAGATCAAGGGGCCTTCATCCAAACAGCAAAAATAAAAATTAATATTGCAATTTCTTGCATAAGACAGTAACAATTACACAGATGAGCCAGTCACATAAGAAAATACTGATGAGTTAGTACCAGGAAATACCATTAATATGTGTGAAAAGGCACCAATACTTACGTTAGAAAACCTCCATTCAGGTTATTTGGACAGACTTGGGAAAGAGCAGCAACATGAGAATTGTGAACTGTTGCAATTTGCTTTGGATCCTGGTTATCACTCTTCACATGATACACAAGAAGACAGATTAGTAGTCAGCAAAGAGTTTAAAAGGTACTAAAACTTATAGAAAGATTACGTAGATCACTTTCAGGTCTTAAGTCTGTAATTTCCAACATCTAAGATGTCATTTCACCATATACAGCTAGAAAACCATCACATTTCGTGTGTGCCCTTGAAATTCAATCAAATTTGGAGCCCTAGACTTGATAATCCATCTCTATTTCAAGGGATATGACAAACATATTTTATTAGAAGTTCGGATTTAAGTTGACCATTTTATCAAGGAATGCCATGAAAGACTGCACCAACACAATTATGGTGCAGGCCAATTTTCAGATAGCAAGGCGACAGGGTGGGAAGAACACTGGACAAAGGATAGAGATTATGAGTGCATACGCGCAGGCTAAAAAAGAAACAGCCAACAAATTTCTATAATCTTTTATGCTTATCCATTTGCATATATAAAATGACAAAATAATCCTTTTTAGTAAATTATGAACACACCTAGTGGGTTTTATAAATGCAACATTCTCCTCAAGCTTGTTCTTACAAGGGAGGAAGCACCATTTGAGCTAGATTTCATTAGCCAGATCTTTTCAGATCTAACAAACTTCAATATTTTTCCAAATTCCATCCCAATTTCATGGCATAGTGAGAACAACCATTCAAAAGCCTTCCCATAAATTCAAAAGAAAAGATGCCAATAAGCTCTAGCTCAAACTTCCTCCTCCCAAAATAATAGGATGGAGGATGAGGTCATAAACTCAAGACCCACTAGGTGCATGCCATGTATAACTAACCAATAAAAAAATCAAAAGAACAGATTTAGTAAGTTCATTTCAGGCTCAAGGACAGATACAACAACCACCAAAACCAATACTGAAACTTTAACATGTTTCCATGCAAAGGATAAAAAATTAAAACATAATATATTAAAATGTAACTGATTTGACTTAAATAATGTGCATGATAAAACATTACTCCTAGGAATGCAAAACCAGCAGACGTTCCTTATAGCAACAACTTGTATTCAAACAACAGCAAAAACGTAATAGTGAATATAATATATAATATCTATACTAGGAAGCAGTGGGTAGGAGATTAACCAACAAATTGACTTCTTGAAATACAGGATGGACCTCAATCATAAGGCTCATATAGGGTGCTCCTAAGATGTTATCTGGCCTAGCAAATGTTGGAAACTGAAAACACGTCAATATACATATGCAGCCCTTGAGCAGCCCCCACCCCCCCCCCCCCAAAAAAAAAAAAAATCCCTTTGAAGTTAACACAAGTCAACTTATATTTGTAAGGATAGGCATTCTACAGAGGCAGTATTGGTGATACACTTCCGATTTCTACTAATGTGTTGGGATCAGCAAAGAGACATCTAACTTGTACTTCAAATACAAACCTGACTCCTCCGGTAGTGCTGCTTCTGCCCAATTATAATGATTTTCTCAAAATGAGCCTTGATAGTATCCTCTTCCATTGGCCCCTGCAAACGCTGAAACAATTGTCTGGCACTGCCCTGCATAACACCAGACAATACAAGAAGCCAAAATAAGCAAAACATTACACAACATCATGCCAATACACAGAATCACAGATACACTTTAAGGCATTGTCAGAAAGGGTATCAAAATTCTTGCCTTTGGAATGCCAGGTAATGTAGATGGATATGACTGGGAAGACCCTGAATCTTCTGCACTATCAGCCCCATCACCAGCACTCCTGTCCATTAAAAGTTTGTGACGCTCCTTGCACTCTTTAGGCTTACGAAAAATACACTGCACATGTTGGAGAGAAGTCAATGGGACCAGTGCCCAATAAAAGACAACTAACAAGATTTTCCAAAACGTTATCAAATTGAAATCCAAATATAATACCGTTTTACCAATAAAAATAAAGCATGCTGAGCTAGGACAGACACGAAGTCAAAAATTGACAAACAAACACATGCCTACCTTAAACTGCAGAGTACTGTTGATAACATCACTCACGAGCTCCCAGTTAGGACCCATATCATGTACAAGGACAACAAGTGCCTAATATAACAAACAAGATAATAAGAATGATAACATTTCAGCTACCTAGTGGTAGTAAAAAGTCTAGAACCACAGTTGGAACAAATATGGGACTACAATAACCTGGTCTTCAAAAAGCGACCATGGGCTTCCAGAACCAGGCTGCCCAGCAGACATCTGCAAAGAAAGTGAATTGCTAAGTTCATGGAGGAAATACAAACAAGGTAAATTAGCAATAATGAGAACAAGCAGTTGGAACCCCTATCAAATAGTGCAACCCCAAGTGTACCTTCAGCGCTTTCGCTTTGCGGCCCCGATCCCGACCACCTATCAATTTAATGAATTTATTTGGGTTGGACATGTTACTCATTTGGGATGCCACAGGGGAGGGAATGGACCCACTCATTGGAGTAATGTTGTCAAAAGTATTATCTAGTGATTGCTTCATAATCTTTGGCTTCTTGGCGTTAGGTTGCCCATATAAACCTTCAGAGAACATTCGAAAATAAAAAGGATAAAGAACACAAACTACTAAGTATGTTTGTCAAACAAATTATAAAGCTAATAGGAGAGAAAAAGGAGCTTTACCACTGTTTCCATTAGATTCAAAATGGTGACCGTCCAATCTCTTCTTGGAATGATCCCTCTACAAATCAAATGGCACCATAAATTATCTGACTACTTTCTACAAAAATTTCACAGTATGCAGTATTTATTTCTGGAGAAAGAACAGACCAAAAGCAAAAAAAAAGAATGAGGAACAAACATGTACGCTACTCACAACATGCATATACCAAAAAAGGAGGCAATACCCTCTTCATAGAAACATATGTCAACAAACTCAAGCCTGCTATCAAAACAAGATGAGGAAAGAGAAAGAACATCTGCTTTGACTTTATAATACTCCTGCTATTTCTAAAATTGGTTCACCCAACTGCTGGACAAGACAATTATAGCTTCCCTATTGCCAAAAACTTCCCAAAGCTCCCATCCTCCTCAAAGGGCCTTTCTTTTCACTTCAGCTTGCTAAACAAACTCTCTTAGAACATTTATCCTACATTTGAACCATCGCAGTCACTAGAGGCCATATAATATGTCTCTCCACCAAAAAGGTTTTCCCGCAAAAGCTAACCACAACCTCTACGCAGATTGCAACCAAAAACTGACAGCAGCCATGATGGCCAAGTCCTATAAGTTATTAGCCATTTCTCTACTATCACATATCATTTATCCTAGTGGCTGGAAAATGGAATTTCAAAACTTCAACACCTTCTTACCAAATACTAAAAACTATAACTAAATAAAATAAGCACGTAATAAGAGAACTTAAACAGGTGGAAAATGCAACATAAAAGATAATGCCCTTCTATAATAGTTTCTCATAAGCCAAGACTTCGAGAATTGAAATTACGTAAGCACCCAAGCATTGTCAGACAAAGCAGATCATAAATGACATTCCTCCCTAATAGCATAAATTTGCCAAGTTACTGCCAAATGGCAGATTTAGTCAGATATATTTAAAAGAAAAAAATGAAGAATCATTACAAATCAAGCTATTTTATCCAATGAACAGAACAATAATCACCTGTTCATTAAGAACAGCAGAATCCAACTGCCATCCCTGGTCATATAAACCCTGCAAGCATATAGAATTCAAGCAACTTAACAGATATTAAAGGAAGAAAATCAGAGAGAAATATATCATTAATTTCCAAGGGAATAAGAATGCCCTTGGTGTCTGTTGAAACTTGAAATATAGGAGTTCATATGTACCAGATGTTTCGCCTTCTTCTTCTTTTTAGGCTTTATAGATGTTTCTGCACAGTCATACGGCAACTGCTTCTCAAAGTCCCCAGCTGACTCAACCTCAACACTTTTCTGGATCTGCGATCCACCATGCAAAGTACTCTGGTCATCCTGACAGGAATTAGTATCTCCACTTGAAGCATCTGTCCTGACTTGAGCCTGTATGGTACCAGTTGCTCCAGCACCGAAAGGACTCAAAACCCTTTGCCTGGTAGCAGTACGCATACGTTTTGTAGGAATTGAACCAACATTAAGACTAGCAGGCCTTTTTCCCATCAACATGGATTGTTGAGTTCCAGTTGTACATTGTCCATAATGCATATCTGCTCCCACTTCAAAGGATCTTGAAGTGTATGATTTCAATAAATGTTTCCGTTTCTTCTGGGCAAATTTTGTTGACTTGCTACCTTCGAAGGCTCCTGGCAAACAAAGCATGCTCGTTTCTCCTTCATCCTCATCATACACATTCTCTTCATATCCATACTCTGAATTTGAAAATTAAACTTTTAAGGAGACTAGATTAATCGATGAGGACTGCTATATTACATAAGTCACAGCAATACCTGCTACAGCATCATATGTTGATGTCTCAACTTCTTCTTGCATGCTACTCCCAGTTCTCTGAAATAATTCAATTCAATCTGTTAAAATAATGGTTGCAAAAGAAAGATTCTTATAAAATACATTAGCATAATACTGTTGTCATCAAAAAGAAAAACAGAAATTCATCCTAGAACAACAGAAACATATGAATGAGTTATTGGCAAAAGATATATGACAACACACTCCCAATTTGAATATGCTTAAAACAACCATCTTGATGCACAATTATTTACCTCAAACTGTAGCAAATGAGATTCAATAGATTTTCTGTAGCTCTCCATTGCACCAGATGGAACTGAATAGAGGAGGCTTTCCTGCCAAGCCAGAAACTCAACGTATAATAAATTCCATAGGCATCACTGATTAAATATATGAAACAAAAGTAAAATAAGCAAAAAAATGAGTCATGTCTACACAGTAGTGTGGCATATTTATGCAGGTCATCTATAAGGCTATCAGAAACTTGTAGCATACTTCTGTAAGATGATCCTCCCATGACATTTCAACAATTCCTACATCAGATATCCTGTCAGGAGTTGTTGGTGCTTCCGCTTGAAGAGGGCTGAGGGAGCTGTTATATTTCAAAAATCTAACTGCATATCCCAGTACAGAAACTGAAGGATTTTTTCTGGGATATTGTGTCCCAGATTCTTTGATCATCTCCTGCCAAGGCCCAACATAAATATCATTAACATATGGTACACAAAGGTAAGACAAAAACTCTAATATTTAAATGAAACTTCACTTGTGTTCATCCTAGAACCAAGAATCTTAAAGCACAATAAAGAAAAGACACTGCCTAATAAAACAGTATTACATCTCTCCATAGGAAAAAAAAAATCTTGAAGACATTAAAATGAGCATTTTCCATCAAAGAACACAACTATAGGCTTCAGATAACAAACAGTTCTAAAGCTACAAGACACATCACTTGAACTCAAACACCCTGATCTCATCTAACAACTAAAGAATGAAATTTAGAAGTTAAGTGGTCCATATGCCTCAAAAGTGGTTTAAAATTAAAATCTATTTAGAATTCATTGATAATTGTACTCTTAAAGCTTTAAGTGTAATCTACATCCAGTATACTTCTGCGTACTTGATGTTTTTTGGGTTCAATATAATCAATACTTATCAAACAACAACAAAAAAAAAATTTAAATCTATCCAACTATGAGGACATATGCTTTGTTTATTGGTAATTACACATGCACTGTTTGGACATGAATCTATGACCTTGGCCTCCACCTTGCTCTTACTAGGGGAGGTGCCATTTGAGCTAGAGCTCATTGGCAGGACAATCAAAACATATGCCACAGAATATCCGATCCAATTCTGCAAATATTTGTAGTTGACCAAAGAAAAAAGTCCAAAAGAAATAACATCTTAAAATAAATCCAAACTTCAAATAACCACATGAGCAATATAAAAGAAAATAAACTGCTACTCCTATGTTTAATATGGCTATCTGCATACATCTGTCTCCGATTTCCCTCCATCTTGTCTTGTTTCATTAAACATTCTCCAGATTCATCAGTTATATACAACTTCATATTTACTTAAAAAGTCCTTGATTGAAAAACTATAATATTACAGCCAACCAGATTTTACTATTATATACGAAAAATAGAAAGTGAAACAACTACCAGCAATGGACTAGGCAATGAACAATTGCTGAACATTAAATGAATAAGTAAGAAAAACCATTTGTATAACACTGAATTACTATCATCACATAGACCAAAGTGGTGATCAGATAAGGAGACAGTAAATAACAAGCACCATATCAGATTCTCCAATCTTGTCCTCAGAAACTTCATTCCCATCAATTCTCCTTGATCCAACCAAACCATACTTGCAGTTCTTTTGAACAACAGTTTGATCATCACTATTTAGAAGTGCCTCTGCTGAAGACCAAAATTGCATGACAACCTTTGCCAAGGAGTGAGCTACTCTTTTCATCTCCCAACATTGGTTTTGTTGTTCAAATCTCAACCGAGAACTAAAAGCAACCCGATGACATATTTGAGCTGCAGCATTTATCTTCCAGAGACGCTCCTATAAGATATAATACCAGAAATGAGAGGCTTACAACAGGGATAAAACTGGGTGCACTTCATTACAGTAAGCTTTGAAAATATTTGTGCTTCAAATAATGTGATCGATAGATCCAAACTTAAGAAGACAATCTTTTAGAGAGAAAAAAATGAATGGAAAAGATATTGACTGCATCAAATTCCTAGAAAATCAGACCTGTGCAAAATCATTTGCCAACCATGCCATTTCCTCAAGGACAAAATCCCATTGAGATTTTCGCCGGTTCTCTGAATATGAAGTGCGAACAGATAACTCTGCAATTCTCTTACGCTTAGCCTGTTTACTACATAATGTCAATCTTTTATAGCTTCATGAACAACCAAAAAAAAATGAAGTGCCAACAAATTTGACAGTAAGAGAACATAAACCAGGACAGAAGGTAAACAAAGAACCTCTATAATTCGTGCCTCTTCAAGAATAGAATCTTCATGTGCCTTGTCTGCCTTTAAATGGTTACCAGAACACGTTTGAGGTTCAGGGGCAGCAGAAGAGTCTCTCCCCGGCAAAGCAGTCCCTGGAATCTCACAGTCAAAGGCATCCATAGATTCCTGAAGTACGCCAGTGCATAAGTTTTCCTTGCTGGGGTTAGAATTATCACCCAACACATCTTCCACTTTTCTCTCAGTATCTGATGGGATATGTTCATTTTGTTGCACTCCCTCTATGTTGGAAGGATATTTCACCTCATTTTGAGGTTCAAATCTACTTACATTCACATTTTCCTCAACTTTGACTATAGTACCATTGCCAGAATGGTTTTGATAAACAGAATCACAAGCATTGGTAATAGAACAACTATCAACATCCATGGCCTGATTTCTTTTATCAATAGCATTAGCTTCATTCTTTTCATCAAAGTCCCTAGACTCATCCTTTTCTTTAATCACTTCACCACCTGCTAAATTTATTGTCTCTTCCAAATCTGAGGTTTGTTCCATAGTGTTCCCATTAGAGAAGACATTCCTTGTATTAGTACACATGTCATTATCATTATTTACATCTACGCCTAGGCTAGCTTGGGTGCAAGAGGACTCCGAATCTAAGCCCTTTGCGCCCAATACTGCATTGCTATTTTGACCTTCATTTATACTTTTCCTATCTAATTTGATGTTGCTGAACCCATTTGGCTGACCGGGTCTAATTTCGTTCTCAGCTTTTGTTGCAGTTGCACAAGGTGGATGTTCAAAACCAGCTGAAACTACCTGATTCATCTCTCCAACAGGATCAGGTCTCCCAGAAGCCATATCAATAGCATTCTGTTGAGCATTTACTTGAGAAGGTTGGTCGTCTTGGTTGTCCCTCGAGATTTTGGGAACCTTAACATCCAATTTACCTTCAGGCAGGCTACCGCCAGTAGTTTCTAAAGCCCGCACACCATCCAAGTCCGATTCCAACTGATTATTAGAAGTAGCAATCTTAGAGACCATATCACCATTTGATCTTGCAGACTTTGGATTAGAAACAGAAGGTATATTTTGATCCTTTATGTTGTTTGTTTCAGATGCCATCCCCTTTCCATCCCTTCCACGAGCACCTTCGCGGATTGGTCTGGACCTATTCCTTCGAGCATACGGGCGAACAATAGCCGAATCTTCAGATTCCTTGGCATTTTGACTCCCATCCATCTGGGAAGACTGTTCTGATGGAGCAATGTTATTCCTTCGCCTAGGATGAATAGAGCTCCTTTCACCTTCAAGTAACTCATTGTTACCATCTAAAAGTAACAGATTATCAGCACTATTGGGTTCACATACTGTAGGAACCCCTGGTCTACCACTACTCTCGACAGAATCTCCATGAGGTGAGGCAGCCAACGCAAAACTACCTTTTGCTTCACTGAAATAACAAAGAAAAATAAAATAGAATCGAATCGAATCAATCAATCTTTTTTTTTTTTTTGATAAGTTAGAATAGAATAGAATAGAATCGATAAATTCAGCTTGTTATAATGTTGATCAAAAACCCATAAATGCACAATGACAAACACAACCTACCTGGTCACAATTTGTTCTGGATGCTGATCAGTGAGCGATGTAGACTGGACACTAACTGAAGCCGCATTCCCAAATTTAAAGTCCAAAGGATTGCCACCCTGAAAGTGAGGAGCAACAAGGTGATTATCATTCACAGGACTTAATAAATAGCAAGAAAGATTAAATTGCCATACTTTCTCAAGAAATTCTAGCTCCCTTCTCCTTTCCTCACGAACATCATACTCCTGCCTGTTATCAACAAGGAATATATTTCTTACCAAAAAAAAAAAAAAGGAAAGCTGAAATACATCTAGAAATGGAAATTCAAAGGGGGTCAGAGTAAACAAAAAGGACGCCCGTATTACCTAAGCTCTGCTTGAGCCCTCTCAATTGCTGCTCGGCGTGGAGAGGTTTTTAAACCAATGCCAACCCCGCCGTCAACAACTCCACCCATGGAATCAACCTCAGCATTTACGAGTAGACCAGACCCTGAGCTACATCCATGCATACCTACCTTAATATCTACAATCTTTCCCCTCCCATATATTCAATATTCTACAAATTTGTGAAAGCAGAAGAATAAGAGAAGTCATATGAGAGCAAGTCGCTGAATAAACAAAAGAAAATGTTATCAGCAAAAAATAATCCTTTCCACTATAACATATAGTAAACGCTTCATCAAAGCATACAAACAGGGGATAAATCTCCTCATTCAAGTCAATATTCAGGTTTGCACAAATTCACATACTTTGGAGAGAAGGGGGGGGTGGGGGGGGGGAGGAAAGCAAATGTCTACTGATATTACTCTGTGAAAGTTCCTCAAGGCATGGGATACTTTAACTATATGTATACATAACTCATGATCCACACAAGATGGCAGTAACCTCAACCTCCACTTATTTTAGAGGGAGGAGATGCCATTTGTCTCAAATACCAACAACACTGAACACAAGATTCAAAATACATAACAGTTACAGATAGAACACCAACACAAAGTAAATAAATATGGTGTAAGAAGTTTGGGAAAATAACCAACAATTACATGACACGCGAAAAAAGAATCCAATACCAATCCTCAACACCATCTCACATCAGCTGTGTTAATCAGGATATTTTTAAGTGTATGGGCAAAATACACCATGCAAACATGCAATAACTCTCACATGCTTGGAAATGAAGATTCAAACCAGCTAGGGAGTTGGATAAAAGAAAAGGTTAACAAATGCATACATACGTCAGCAGGCAAATCTAAAATTTCAATTCAGAATAGGAACTAAAACCATGGAAGGAGTCCATTAAATGGCAAAGCACAAGCATGCGTTTAATTGTGCTTCACAAAACAAGAAGGCTAATCCATTATCATAGCTCTAAATTCATGAAATGACTACATGACTTGCTTAGACAGTCACCCCATGTATAAATGACTACACAACTTACTTACACAGTCACCCTGATGTATAAATGAAATGCTTCAAAAATAAAAAGTTGCACTACCATGCCAAATTTATCAGTAAAGTATAAATTTTCCAGGAATTTAATATGTAGATGAGGACCTTGCAGTAATACAAGCACATAGAAGTCCCCCCGGAATCCCTTGCAAAAAATAAAATAAAAAAAGAGCATTTCATATAAAATCAAGCACATAATTGAGGGAGGGGTGGGGGATCAGCATGATAAAGATCAAATTCAATCTACAAAACCCTAAAAATATCTTCTATATTGCCTATAAAGAAGTGTTTTTTTTTAAGAACAAGATAAAGAGCACGCTTAACAATACATTTCTAACCTCAGGCCAATGTCCAACAGCACAAGCAAGAAGCATTTAACTACTAAGACTGATATGACCACTATAAGAATTAAAAAAAGCAAAAAGAAGGAAATACATTGCCCATCAAAAATGGGTGCAAACCACGCAATGTCGAATCATGGAAATCGATAACTTATAAGAAGATGAGTTACAACATTAATAAATGCACAGTGCCACACCAAATTACAAGCAAGACGAGTAAGAAATGCTCAAAAAATCCTTGGGGTCAATGATATTCCTTCAAATTCTCATATAGGCAACTCAGAACAAATGCATTTGAGCAACAAAATCACTATCTTACCACTTAAATACACACCCTACTAAGTTTCCCCAAAATGGGGAGCACCACATTAAATACCATATTAATGCAAAACATTAAAACCATCTCAAGGCATTCAATCAAAGCGGAAATTACACATTAATTGCCACTAACAAAAAGCCCCAAAACAAACCCTAATGCCATTCGAATTGCACCAAAATTTCACAAATTCTAGGGTTTCGTAAAAAGAGCAAAGAAAAGAAAAATTACCTGAATTGAGGAATATTAAACCCAATTGAAGAGCTAGGGCACCAACACGGAACACTCTATTTCGCTCAATCCCCTCTCTCTCGCACAAACAAAATAACTTTCTCTCTCCTAGGGTTTTGAAAACCCTAATTTTTTCCCCCAAAAATAAATTAACGCGAAATTCAACACGTCCCTCCCGCAAAAATGTCAGCCATGAAAGCCTCGCTCTCAATCTGCGACTGAAAATTTCTAGGGTTTGTTCGCGTCGTGTTTTGTTTTGTTTTGTTTTTGTTTTTGTTTTTTGTTTTGTTCGTGTTTTGGTTTGGTCAGTGTATTTCGTGAAAGAAGAGAACTATGCGACCTCTGCGAAGAGTAGTAGTAGTAGTGGGCTGGGCATGAAGAAGAAGAAGACGAACAAGAGGCCTTTGATTTGATTTTGAGTTTATGAGCTTTTACATTTTGGACGTCCATTTTGGGCTTTTATTTTTTCCTTTTTTTCTTTTTTTTCTTTTTTTCTTCTTTCTCTATCTATATATATTTTTTTTAATTACTACCATGTTTTTGCTTCTTTTTTATTAAGATTTGGGTTTGATTATGGATTTAGGATTATGATTTTTATTATTATTGTTATTATATTATGAAAATATATTTGGGTAGAAAATTTAATGAGGCATGTCAAATTGTCAAGGACTATTTGAGGGGTAGTTTTGGAATTTTGACTACTTTGTTTTCACTTTTTAGCCAATGGGGAGTCTATGAAAGTGTTAGTTAAAGACTTAATTCGCTTAGTGAAATTACCTAAATTGTGACACTACAAAATTATTATTGATAAAAAAAAAAAAAAAAAATCCCTTGTGAAAAATTAATCCGAGAGCTAAAATTACCAAAGGTGAAATTACCCACAAACGTTCCCCTCTTGGTGGGTTTCTCAAATGTTTGGTAAGATTTTTCTTTGACTATGGATTTTGAATAGAAGATTAATAGAAACTTCCTTTTTTTTTTTTTGAGATGTGTGGGGCCTGTGGGCTACCCACCCATTGTGGGTGGAGGTGCCCTTAACCCCAGAGCAAGGGGCATGCTGAATATTGACTCCATATTGGACAAATCTACATATTGACCACATTCCACTTAGACAATCTAGGCATACATCCAACCATTTTAATACCCCAACTTAGTTACAAGCTTACGTTACTAAGCTTAACAATAGAAACTAAGGCTATGTTAACAATAGGAGTGTAAGGCTATGTTACTAAACGAGCGTTAGCATCCAAGTATCTAAAAAAATATTCATTTTACACCTCTAAAAAAATATTTTATTTGTTTTAGCATACCATTTTACAAACTCACCCTACATCCATGGTTTTAAAAATCAGACAAGACCAACCAATTCAACTGAGAATCAGGCACCAATCCGGTCCAATAAAAACCTCAAAAACCAGTAAAAATTGGTCTAAACTGGTAAGAACCAATCAAAACTGAAAATAACCAAGAATCAGGACCAAAAACGATTCATTGACCATATTAGTTTTAAAAACCATGCCTTCATCCCATTTCTTATTTTTCACTTCAAAACTATCAATATTCATTTATTTATTCATTTTAATCTCTTTTCCTCTTCATCTCTCTCCTCTCTTTTCCTTTACAGATTTACAATAGCAACAACCACCACCACCACCACCACTACTCACAACCCAGCAACCACTACGACTAAACCTACCACCACCAGCAACCCATAAATCCATCACCATTGCCAACAAGCCCACAAATTCACAAGAGCCTCCTTTCACTCCAATCTACCCCCACCATTGTTGTCTTCTTCATTGTCACAAGACAGTCCGTCCATCCTAGGTTCATCCTAACTCAGCAACCATCACAAGTTTGTCTCGAGTTCCTTCCAATTTATGGGTGTTGGATTTTTAAGAGAGAGCAAGAGTGATGAATGAAAGTGTGAGAGGGGCAAGAAAAAGGGAGAGTGAGAGTCATATAGAGACTGAGATGAGAGAGGAGAAAGTAATAAAAAGATTTTTTAGCAAGTTGTTAAAATTTTTTAGATTTAGCAATTCAGATATTGCATGTTTTTTGTGGTTTAGAGTTTGAAAATAACACTTTTAGAGATTTAGCAAACTAGATGCTAATGCTCTTAAGAGTTAATTCTTATAGTGAAATTACCTAAACTTTGCTCATGCCAAAATAGTGAAATCACCTAAAATTTTGCTCCTACCAAGCCATTATTATTATTTTTTTAAATGTACCAAGCCAATATTCAATTCTTTATGTTGAAAGCAAAATTAAATTAGTTAATAATTTAGTTGATGTAATCGTGTTTGCACTTTGGACCTGGTTTAAATATTTTATTCAAACTTTAAAGAGACAAATCTGGCATTATTTGAGGAAATCTTTGTAATTTCAATGATTTTTTTTTACACTTTTAGGCCAATGAAAGTGCCCGGAAGTGTGCTTAAAAAGAGTTAATTATTACAGTCAACTTACCTGAAACGTGCCAGTAACTCAGTAAGTACAAAAATTTCCCATTATGAGAATTTAACTTGAAATTACCAAATAAATAAATAATAACTAGGTGGATTAATTTTTACGTTACTTTATATTTTTTTTCAATCTTCTGCTATTCCTGAAACTTTATATAATCGATGCCATCTCATCCCACTTTAAATGTTTTGTACTGGAAAGTGGAAACCGAAAAAATAACGATTTGTTTGGTAATTGATATTTTTCCTTATTTTCTGTTTTTAAAAATAATTTTTTATTTATGAGACTAAAAAATTTGTTTGGCAATCCAAAATGGACAGAAAACAAAAATTGTTCTCAAAATTCAATTTATGAAAGAAACTAAAAACGTGTAAAATAATGTTTTCAATTTTTAATTTTTAAAAGTCAATGAAAACACACATTTGATTTAATAAATCTGTTTCATCTAATGAGTTAACATTGGAGTTCAAATCCTAGTAACAACATATTTTAGTATTTTTTATTTTTTTTTCTTCAAAAAATGTTTTTTTTTTTAATTTCAACTAACCAAACATATTTTTTATTTAAAAAATATAAGATTTTTTTTTATTTATATTCTCAAAAATAAGTTTTTGAAAATAGAAAACAAAATTGTTACCAAACATAACCTAAATGTTTTGTATTCCATTTCTATGTATTAGCTACAGGCAAACTTCTATCCCAAAAAAAAAAAAAAAACCAAAACAAAACCCTATAGGTGAACTTATTTTCATACAATGGTCATTTTAGCAACTAAAACGCTAAAAACACACTACAACAAAGAAGTTAAAGCTAAAACATTTTAAGTGATGGCTACAGTGAGTTAGGCCTTGTTTGGTTGCAGCATCACTCATCACTCATCACCCTATAACTCATCGCTCAATAATCCCCAAAACAAATCCAAGAGTGTTTGGCAACTAAACCCGATTAACTTTTCCTTCTTAAAAACACAAAAAACTCACCTTTTGTGGGACCCACTTACTGTCCATCTTGCAGAGGGCACAGAACGGCTACCTGCTTCAATATTGGGTTTCCATTTCTCTTTTTTGCTTTCCCATTTATTTCCAGCAGCCTTTGTCTTCACCTCTCAAACCCCAAACCCAAAAGACCACCCAAATCTATTTTCTCTTCCATTTTTTAAGCTTGTATTGTCTTTCTTTAACACTTGCATTCCTGTCTTTTTGTTTTTTCATTGACACCTTTTTCTCTTGTGCTGTTTATTTCTTCAATTCACCAAAACACAAAACCAAATATGCAGGGGACCCATGTGTGCTTCTTGCAAGCTACTTTAAGTTCTTGTGTCTTCCATTACGTCACCCACTTTACTTTGATGTATATAAAGTATAATACATGAGTAGCTATATTAATCTAGTTGTTCTTAACCAAGCATTCACAGTGAAGAAATGGAGGAACATGGGAAAAAAAAAAAAAAAGGCAGAACCCAGCAGCTTCGGGCATATCTCAATACAAAAATTCGAAAAAATCCTTGACCTCATTGTAAACCCATAAGCCAAAAAAACCAAAGCTTTCAAGCTTCAACCTTTTTTAACAGAGAGAAAAAATAAAAAAGAAAAAGAAATCACAGAGTTTTGAGGGAGAGAGCCCCGCCGGCCACAGATCAAGCCTCCCTTCGATTAAGCCTCTCTTGAGTCAACAACTTCCTCAGCTGGATGGGCTCTCTTCGACTAGCCAAATGCTTCGGATGCAGTAGATTTTTGAGAGGAAGAAAAGTGAGAGGAGGAAGAAAGAAGTTTATGGAAGAGTAAAGGAAAGAAGAAGAAGAAGAAGAAGAAGAAGAAGAAGAACTGAAGTAGAGGAGGAGGTCTGAAAATGAAAAAGAAAAGAAACAAAGAAAAAGAAAGAAAAAAAAAACCCATTGTAATAAGAAGTAGATGTGACAATACACTGCCATTGGGAGCCACTATTGCACCATAATTACACTTTTGCCACTTAGTTAACATAACCCATAACTTGAAAACAGGCTTGGGCTGTTTCTGAATTTGTTAGCCCATATCTCCAAAAACTCAGTTTTGTTAACTGAGTGAACTGAGGGAAAAATCAGCCAAACAATGTTCATGCCCATGGGCCCCACGGATTTTGGGTTATGAGTTAATAAGACTCAGTTTTGTTAACTCAGTTCACCAAAATCCGAATAAGGCCTTAGCATCTCTAGCAGCTTATTGTAGCTGAATGTTATTAGCAAAAACATTTTTTTATTCCCACACGCTCACTATCTCATTCACACACGCATATTGCTTCCACCCTATCTTAGTATCTCTCTCTCCCCCTGTGATTGCTCTGCCCTTTCTCCTTCTAGCCCACTTTCTACCCAGCCCAGCATTCTCACCCCCTTCTCTATTCAATGTTGTTTCTCTCTCTCTCTCTCTCTCTCTCTCTCTCTCTCTCTCTCTCTCTCTCTTCGTTCTCTCCTCTCATTCACTTCAGTGTGTGGCATGGAGTTTTTGAGTTGTTAAAATTCAGTTGAGATCGTGGTTGTTCCAGCGTTTTGGATTCATGAGTTTGGCGGGTGGTAGGGCTTTGGATTTAGTTGAGATTGGCGTTGGTTTTTTGGATTTGGTTGAGATCAGCTTTGGAGTTTTGGATTTCGGCATTGCTGGATTCATGGGTTTGGAGAGTGGTGGAGATTGTTTGGTGAGTTGTGGCTTTTGTTGACTGTGGGTTTTAGGGGTTGTCTGGTGGAGATAGTGGGTTGCAATGGGTGATGGTAGCAATGGGTTATGGCAATGGTTTGCGGTGGGTGATGATGGCAACGGGTTGCGATGGGTGCGTTGTGGTTGATGGCAGCAGTGGGTTGCGGTTGGTGTTCATGGGTTGCGGTGGATGATGGTGGTAGTGAGTTGTGGTTTATTATATTTATTTTATTAATTTCTTTATATTATTTTAATGTGTTGTACATTAAAATAGAACCTTTAATGTTGAGTATAATATAAAGTGAGTTGTTAAAATAAATAAAATAGGTTTTTAAAGTCGGTGTAAGGACTCAATTTGTTCCTGAGCCCAAAACAATGAATTCATAGAGAATGGGTCAAAGAATTAGGCTTTAGTGCATGGATAACAGTTAAAATGGGTTTCCAAGACAATCAAATAGAAATGAGCCAAGTTTGTATAAGAGAATTTGTCCTTAGCACAATCCAAGGAGCTCTGTTCTAGTAAATATTGGATGAGAATGGTTACGGGAGTTGTTGAGATTGCTACCGTGCTTTCTCTCTTTTTCTCCCCCCCTTTTTCTCTAGGGTCTCTACCCTTATTTATACTACACCTCTTCCTTCATCTTTACACTACACGTGGACAGTTGATGGTTTTATGCTAATACTTGTCCCATCAGGCCCCCTCTAGAAGTCTCCTGGGTGGTTGAAAGGCTACAATAATACTATTCAGAGGTCACTTTCTCATTAATGCGACCAGAGAGTGAGCTACAAAGCATTTAATGCCATGACAGCAGCTTTTCCCTAGATATTTTTGGGGTTCCCATCATTCGTGTACGTTTATGGCACACGTCCCTATCACTAGAGCTTCTTGGAAGGTCACTTTGATTATTAGGATCTATATCCGATCTGCCTTTAGCCTATCCGAGGAGATACTCTTCCTCGGACTCGGACTACTCATGCTCTCGGCCAAAGCCCAAAACCCAATTGCATGATTTGGTCCCATGACCCCACAGTAAGCTATATTTTTTTAAGAACCTTACTCTGAATGCTCTAAAAATAATGTATATTGTCATTAAAAGAATTATAAAACAATCCTTCAAAATAATAATAATAGAAACATATTCCTGTGATTGAATGTAAATTTCATAAACATCTTTTGAGGGAAAAAAAATCTTAAACATCAAAACAAATGAATCCAGTTTTTTTTTTTTTTTAGCTTATTGAATTTTGTTTCTGCTATTTAAATAAAAATATTGTTTAAAAATAATTAAAGGAGATCATTAAATGATACTAAACAAATCAAAATCACATAATGTACCAAAATTGTAGCATTTTTTTATTTATTTAAAATTTGGAACACCTAAATAGCTGTCTTTTCAGTCAAAATAGCATTTTATGGTGCCTTTTTTTTTTAATCATTTAGGTTAAAACAAAGAAGTGAATAAAAATTGTACAAAAATAGAATGTTTAAAAAAATAATCCTACAAATTTTGTGTGTTCATGTCGCCTTAATTATTGTTCAAATAAAAGAAAATTAAAATTTTTTAATAGACAACAATGGTACAATAAGTAATTTGCCAATAACAATATCATTACAATTAACAAACCATCATGGGGTGAGAGTGGCATCAATGCTCTATAGTTTAATAGGTGACATTGGCAACAAATGAGACTTTCTTAATACTGAGATTCTGCTTTCTTGATATTAAGATTGTGCAATAGTATTTACCAATTTTCATAACTATTCACTATCACAATCATACTAATAAAAATATAACAAGTTGTTGACTCATTATCTATGGTTCTGAGGATTCATAGGATCAATAAGATCCCACGTTTAAATCTTAAACAAACACTTTTATCTCCCAATTATTACATGGTTTGTGTGGAAAAGGGAAAAAAGTGTCTCTAAATTGATACTTAGGATGAGTTTGGATTCGGCTTTTTGGGCGTTTTGGGCATTTTGCGTTTTCAGGTTTTTTTTTTTTTTTTTTTCTAGCCGTGAATGTTGACTTTCTGCATGAACAGTGCACTTTGCACTATTCATGAGACCCGTAAATATCACTTTTCAACCACTTTTTCATTAAAAATGGGTCTCATAATACTATTCACACATTTAAAAATTATTTGCTACAGTGATTTTCAGTTTTCAGCGGTATCTAAATGGATCCTTAGAATTACATGATATTTCATATTTTCTATGTATCAACGTGGTAAAAAGTGTAGAACAATGTTGAGAGAATAGTATTACTAATAATCTTTGTGGCAATATATATATATATATATATATTCACACACACTAGCCTCTGACCATGCGCTCATGCGCGTGCTCAGAGGCTTTTCTATTTTTTTTTGTAAAAGTTAATAATTTGAATCCATTATAATTTGAGATTACTACATTTTTTTAATCACAAAAAAATCTAGGGATGTGATGCAAATTATAATGAATGCAAATTATTAACCTTTACGAAAAAAGAAAAAGAAAGAGAAAAAGAGCAATTTGAAAACCATCTGGAAAGCGGTCCTGTTTTGAAGGTAACGTTTTAGTAGGAATTAAAGGTGTATCTACTTATAAAAAAAATGTATATATCTATTTAGTTTAGTTCTTTTTTTTATAACTATTAAATTTTTTTTTGATATTTAGTTTTGTTTTTGGATAAACATGGAGTGTTTTTTTAAGGAAAAAACAATAGTAACACGGGTTATTTAACTTATTTTTCTACTTAAAAAATAATAATAAACATATAATTACTTTGAAGAAGTGGGTTAGTGGAAGAGTATTTCTATTTTGTAGGCAATGTTTTAGTGCAAGTTAGACATGAATTTTTACCAAACTATTTTTTAGTTTTGTCTCTAAGGGTATTTTGGAACAAAAAATCCAGTTTAAATAGGGGGAAGCCCCTTAAATAATAGTATAGATATATATATATATATATATATAGAGAGAGAGAGAGAGAGAGAGAGAGAGAGAGAGAGAGAGGGTTGGATTCAAGTTACACTTGGTATAACTCTAAACAATGTTACACCATCTAATAAATATAGGAATTTATATTTTGAAAATCTCACCATTGAATTACATATTCTTAACATTCGTGTCAATTTTAAAGTCAATTGAATGTTAATTACCATTCAATCCATAAACTCATCTTTTATGCATTATTTTAAATTAAAAAACTTAAATTTAAACAATTGATTGATAACGTAACCATTAATCTTTAATCACCTTTAAATTTTGCAAACATGTAAAATATACGAAAATAATGTAATCTAATAGTGAATTTGCCAAAATTCACATTCAATTAAAAAATATTGTTTAAAATTACACCAAATATAACTTGAACACAACTGTATATATATCTTTTATTTGATAAATTAATGCATTATACTACTTTTTAGTAGTCATTTTTTGTTATTGTTATTATTTACCAGTAGTATTTATGATGTGCAATGCACCTTTTAATTAAAAACATTATTTATAAAAAAAAATTAAAATTATATTAATAATTAGTGAGTCATTTGAAACATCATATCGTTTGACCTAAAGCAAATTAACCATTTTAATGAGATATGAAAGAAATACAACTTGTAATACTAACATATATTAAAGCTACTCAATGCAAGCACAATTTGTAAGTCATAAATGTTATTGTAAGGACACAAATTGTGCTGGACCTAAGTTGTACCTTCAGAATCAGCCCAAAGAGCTCAAAGCAATGAATTTATAGAGAGTGGGTTTCGAATCTAGGTCTATGGACGTTGGATAATACAAAAGCTAAATCAGATCATAGAACACATGCATAATCTTTATACGTGGATGAAAACTCTTATATATTGATGCTGAAGACAATCTTTGGTGTTTTCCTTACAAATTTCTCTCTTGTGTGTGTGTGTGTGTGTGTTCCTCCCCCTTCCCTTTCTTCTTCCTTCGCCTTTTGTAGGGCTTCCTCCTCCTTCTCCTCTCCTCCACGTGTAGGTCATACGCTTCTTTTAGATACTTGTCCCATCACCCCCCTCTACCAAAATCTTTGACGGTAGGTCTAAGACTGAACTCCAATACTCAAGCATCACTTCCTCATTAATGCGGCCAGAGAGGTAAGTATAAAGCCTTCAATGCGGTGGTAGCAGCTTTATCCTTGATATTTTCTATCACTCCTTTTTATCTCCTATCCTTGTTTTCTCAGCCTTTGTGTCCAAGGTCTTCAGTATTGATGCCCTTGAACTGCCAAATCACTCTTCTTGTCCTCGGCAGCATATAGCCGAGGGCGTTGCCATCCTTGGACATCATGCCTCGGGATGTTCTGCTCGTGCTTGGCACCTTTCTTATGTCACGTTACTTCACAGGCGGGCCTTCTCATGTTCTCAGACCATCCATGTTGTTAGGTTGGGCTTTCAATCCCATGAGAGCTCTCAGGCCGGCCCAATACATACCTTAGGCCCGTTGGCACTACAATAGCCCCTCGAGATCCTCATTTCTACTTCTCTAGGAGGAATGAGGATTTCGATACACGCCCTTTGGATGATCCGCTTCTGACGTTTCGTTATGCGGAACACGTTCCCATTAAATGCTAGCGGCTCCCTGTTCCTCACGTCCAACCGCGTGATTTCCATCTAACGGATGAGCGCTGCATAGGGAGATAGGCTGGAGATTTCCCGCTTTACGACTTTCTGTGATATAAATACTGCCAGTTTAAAAGTTCTCTGTTCATTTTAGAGCTCGTACAACGAACCTAGCCACTCCTACAATCTGCACGAGTCTTTACACCTTCCCAGTTCTAAGCCGAGGTGACCTTATTACTTTGAAGTAAGTTTTTTCCCAACTTTTTGCTTTCGTTATTGCTACTCTTCTCTTTCTCTTTTTTTTTTTTTTTTTTTTGTTATTCTTAGTTCCTTTGTCCTCAGCCATCTAAATTTCTCAACCCTTCACAATACTTACCTTTCCTCTTAGAAAATGGGTAGGTTCGCACCCCTAATAGGTAGTCCTGAAAAAATAAAGGAGTTTAAGGCTAGGTATGGAATCCCATCAGGAGTGTCCATTAAATATTGCAATGAAGGAGGGTGGTATACTGAGAGAGATACTGGTGAGATAGCGATTCCCATGATAGCCTTCATAGAGGGGGGAATGAGAATCCCCATAAGACCGATCACTAGCGATTATCTCAGAGCGGTTAGGTTATCCCCTACCCAATGTGCCCCAAACATGTTCAGGATTTTAGGTGCTGTAGACGCCCTAAATGAAAAAATGGGGTTAGGACTCACCCATCACGACGTGAACTGGGTTTACAATCTTAGGGGCAAGGGTATTATTTGAAGTCTAGGTGCGCCGAGGTTAGATTGATTCAGTGCCTCCCCTATTCCAACAAAGGTTTAAACAAAGACTTCCTAATACTATATGGGGATTGGCATGACGGTCTCCCCTGTCCGACGAGAGAGGGGGAACCAGGTGAATACCGGCACAGCGATTAGTTATATGTATATATATTTATATATATTTTTCTTTTTGTTGCTGCTATTTTAATTCATTATCTATTATTTATTTATTTTATTTTGCTTACCCTTTCTTTGAATAATTGTGCAGATCGCCGTGCACTTACTCGTCATGCCCATCTTGTCGACTTCGCTCACCTAGACAAGATTTTGAGGGCCGAGGTGTTTGTTCACTCGGACGGTCAACTTCGCGCAGTGCATCTAAACCTTGGGTACGACCCGATCTCATTCGCCTTTCAAGCGCCGAAATGCGTGATTAAGGAAAAAGATCCTCGGCTGCTTAGGATTAGCATCGCAGTTGAAGGTTTTTTGCTCCCCGAGGGTGCTCCTATCCCGCAAGGTACCCTTGTTACCGAACCAGTGCGACTTGTACCCGAAGGTGTTCCCTTCGTTACCTCTTCGGCGCGACCCTCGCTGGGTGAAGATTCTTCCTCTTAGCCATTTATAAAGGAAGAAAAAGAAGGAGAGATCATTGAACTCTCAGATTCTGAAGAAGAATTTAAATTTTTTGATAGGCTTCCATCACCTGAAGACCAACTTGCTGTCGTCGATACGTCTCCACTAACCTCCTCGGATGCTGACCAACAGTTCAAGACTATGGGTATTCAACGTAGGTTTAAACCTAGTCTTAAGGATGTACTGGAGGCTCAAGTTGGAGCCTAGGAGCCTTCTAAAGTGCCTCAAGTGTAGACCAAAGACAAGGGCACTGAGAGGGTTCCTACACTAAAACTCCCTCTTCTTCCTTCAACCCAATCCCAACGTGTTGACCCTAGTGATCACAAAAGAAAAAGGGATCAACAGAAGGGGAAGGATATAGTTGAAGGTGGTAAAGATCTTCCTGCCAAGGAGGTAAAGCAGGAAAGGGGTGGAAAGCAGCCTCGTCTCCCTCAAACGAGGTCAGACAGGCGGGCCGAATCCCGCACAGCCTTGCATGCACCCATTTGGGCCCCCCAAATGACTGTGGATGACCAAGTAGTCACTACTGACTCGTCT
Organism: Castanopsis chinensis; assembly: GCA_032878915.1. NCBI lineage: Eukaryota > Viridiplantae > Streptophyta > Magnoliopsida > Fagales > Fagaceae > Castanopsis > Castanopsis chinensis. The sequence continues at coordinate 1,610,219 of JAVQMG010000064.1, forward strand.
ATCAGGGGCTCCGATGAGGGTACTGCTGCATGCATTGCAGACGCTGTGGAACAAGCACTACTGCTACCCGAGGACATGGGTAAGCTTAGGAGATGAGGGACCAAAACGTCTTCATGATGTTGAAGAAAGAACTTGCAATGGTAAAAGTTTTGGTTAGAACTTGGAAATTTCTTTTCTATGCATTTTTCTTTTCAATGAGACTTACACTTGTGCATCACTATCTTTTCGCCTCTTCTCTGCAGGCTGTTCAGTCTGCTCACAGGGCCGAGGAAATTGCGGCCAATTCCTACAAGTCCCTTAGGGCCGGAGAGGTGAGGCTCGATCACACCCAAAAGATCCTCAAGCTGAAAGAGAAGAAGCTGCAGAAGGTCATGGCTAGTTTGGGCAAAGTGGAGAGTGAGAGGTCGGGTTTAGAGGCCTAGCTGAAGACCACCGAAAGGCAGGTCGAGGAGCAAAGGTTGCAACTGAGGCATGCTGACAAGAACTTTGCCTCGGCCAAGAAATTGATAGAAGGCCTTAAACAAAATATTAAAAAATCTGAGGAGGCTTGGCAGGAGGCTCTCAAGGCTAAAGAGGAGGCTATCACCAAATCTCAAGAGACTGAAGAGGCGGTATACCAGGCTGAGCAAAGTGGATACGAGGTGGGGGTGGCGAAAACCACCGAGACCTTTAAAACTCAAGTGCCAGAGGTATGTAGGGATTACTGCCTCCAAGTGTAGAAGGAAGCTCTATCCCAAGCTAGGGTTGATGCTTCCTCCCCTCTTTGGAGGGCAGAGAATGCCTATGTACCCCCGGCCATTCGAGTATCCGCTTCTGTCCAAGCCGAGGGCGATATCGGCTCCCCTGCAGCCGGGGTGCAACCAGAAGAAGTTGTTGCTGATACTATTGCTCTTGAGCCTTCTCTTCCGACGCAAGGTGAAGGGGCTCAACCTAAAGATGCGCAATTTCTCGCTAAATCTAAGGAGCTACCCCCCAACTCAAAGGCCGGCGAGACTTTGGAGATCGTTTTGGCGACCCTGCCCATTGTGCCAAAGGGGGGTCCTAAAGGTAAAGAGGTGGCTGAAGTTTCCTCGGCCACAATAGTGTCTCTTGCCGACACCGAGGATCAAGTGCAGATAAAGCATTGACAGCTCTTCTCTTCCACATATTAGATATTTTTTGTTGTTGTTTCGTTTTTTGTTTCCTTTTTTTTTTTTTTTTTAGTTTCCTTTGTACTTTCCTTTGAGAAATTTGCAATTTGCTTCCGAATGTACTCACAAGTGTTTTTTAATTAACGAGAAGAAGTTATTATTCATATCGTAGCTTGTTGTAATACTTTCTTATGCCATTTGATAGCCAGTAATTTGTGCCTCTTATATTGGTAGCTCTAAGTAATCAAACAAGCAAAAATAATAAAATCTGTCAATCTTCTACACTTGCAAATACTTTAAGTGATGCTCGTGGGTTTTTACCCAGCTCTGGTGATGGGTAAAACATTTTAAGGGTAAATCACATACATAGAACCAATTCAGTTAAGACCTGTTCAAGGATCAACTTCGTAACAACGCGCAAAAGATTGTCAGGATAAGAAACACTAACCTCTCTGATATGATTCATACTTAGACCAGGGGCAACTCAAATGTTATACTTAATAATTAATAACGATTGAGGTTTCATGAAGTCCACAGTTTGAGGGACCCTTTGTGGTCACATACCTGTTGGGTACTTGGTAAGACACTTATCCCCATAGGATATATACATATATTCTGAGGAGTCCATGCAACCCAATTTTTGCTTAACACTTAGCATTAAGATGTTTATTTTCCCAAGGTAGAGGATCCGGGGTAACCCTGATTTTATTTAGACCAAGGTAGAGGATCCGAGGATCTGACGTAACCCTGATTTTATTTAGACCAAGGTAAAGGATCCGAGGATCTGACGTAACCCTGATTTTATTTAGACCAAGGAAGAGGATCCGAGGATCCGACGTAACCCTGATTTTATTCAGATCAAGGTAGAGGATCCGAGGATCCGACGTAATCCTAATTTTATTCAGATCAAGGTAGAGGATCCGAGAATCCGACGTAACCCTGATTTTATTTAGGCCAAGGTAGAGGATCCGAGGATCCGACGTAACCCTGATTTTATTTAGGCCAAGGTAGAGGATCTGAGGATCCGACGTAACCCTAATTTTATTTAGCCCAAGATAGAGGATCCGAGGATCCGACGTAACCCTGATTTTATTTAGATCAAGGTAGAGGATCCGAGGATTCGACGTAACCCTGATTTTATTTAGATCAAGGTAGAGGATCCGAGGATCTGACGTAACCCTGATTTTATTTAGGCCAAGGTAGAGGATCCGAGGATCCGACGTAACCCTGATTTTATTCAACATTTTATGCTTTTGAACATAACATTTGCGTGCTCTAATGACAATTGAATACAAATGGCTGAAGTAATTTTTATTAATAATAGTATCTTTGTAAGTTACTTACATTCCAAGGATGATTTACAACCTTTTCGTCTAGATCTACGAGATAATAGGCCCCAACACTAACTACTGAGGTGATGTGATATGGTCCTTCCCAGTTTGATCCCAACTTCCCCCATGCTGGATTCTTGGTATTACCTATGACTTTCCTCAATACTAAATCTCCAAGAGCAAGTGGCCTTGAGTTCACGAGTGAATCGTACCCCTGTTTTAATTTTTGTTGATAATAAGCCAATTGGATCATGGTCATTTCTCTCCGCTCTTCAACTAGATCTAGGTTCCTTTCTAGTAATCTGCCATTATTGTCGGGAGTGAAGGAACTTGTTCTCATTGTCAAGAATCCAGTTTCTAAATGAATCATAGCCTCGGTGCCATAAGTCATCAAGAATGGCATCTCTCCCGTGGATCTTCGTGACGTGGTCCGATACGTCCATAAAACATGAGGCAATTCCTCCACCCATCTACCTTTGGCGTCATCTAGCCTCTTCTTAAGCCCGTTGACAATAACTTTGTTGACCGCCTTAGCCTGCCCATTTCCTTGTGGATAAGCTGGAGTAGAATACCTGTTGGTTATGCCGAGGTCGCAACAATATCGTCTGAAAGCTTTACTATCAAATTGCAAACCATTATCCGAGTTGAGAGTATGAGGGACTCTAAACCGGGTGACAATATTCTTCCAAACAAATTTTTTCGCATCGACATTCCTAATATTCGATAGGGGCTCAGCTTCTACCCACTTGGTGAAATAATCGGTGCCTACTATTAACCACCTCCTGTTTCCAGGCGCCTTTGGGAAGGGTCCCACAATGTCCAGACCCTACTGTGCAAAAGGCCAAGGACTTGTCAGAGGGTTAAGCACTCCACCAGGCTGATGGATGTTTGGTGCAAACATTTGACATTGATTACACTTCTTCGCATAGTTTTGAGCTTCTCGTTGCATATTGGGCTACCAATATCCTTGCGTTAGAGCTTTGTGAGCCAAAGATCTTCCTCCTGTGTGACTTACACAAATCCCTTCATGCAGTTCTCCTAAAAGCAGCTCTGTTGCTTTAGGATGTATGCATAGCAAGTATAGCCCCAAAAAAGATTGTTTGTACAGCTTCTGATCCTCGGACAACCAAAACTGAGGTGCCTTTCTACACACCTTATTCGCCTTGGCCTTTCCCTCCGGCAGAACATCATTCTTAAAGAAAGACACGATGGAGTCCATCCAACTGGGCCCTACCCTGACCTAATGAATTTGGATAATACTTCCAACTATTCTATTGGGCTTACATAGGTCTTCAACGAGGATGATCTGCGGAAGTCCTTGTGCCGAGGACGTGGCAAGAGTGGCCAAAGAATCAGCATGCGTATTGCTACTTCTAGGAACATGCGACAAGGTAAAGGATTCTAATTTGGACTGTAAAAGCCTGACTTGAGTTAGGTATTCTTGCATCCTCGGATCTCTAGCTTCCACCTTTCCCCCTACTTGGCCTACAACTAGTTGCGAATCTGAGAACATTTGCACCACCTTTCCACCCATTTTTTGTACCATATCTAATCCATTCAAATCCCTTCCACTTGTTCAACAACTGGAAAAATGGCCTACATCGATCAGCAGACCGTGAGATAAATCTGTTAAGGGCAGCAGTCATTCCGGTCAACCTTTGCACTTCTTTTGGATTCCGAGGTGGCTGTAAGCTATTGATTGCCTTAACTTGAGCAGGATTGGCCTCGATTCCCCTATGTGTCACCATATAGCCCAAGAATTTACCAGATCCAACTCTAAAAGAACACTTGGAAGCATTAAGACGTAACTTGTGCTTTCTTAGCGTTTGAAAAGTTTCATTCAAGTCTGGTATATGAGCCGAGATAGTTTTACTCTTAACTACCATATCGTCCATGTACACCTCAATTGTCTTTCCCAATTGGGGTTTAAACATCCTCATCATCATTCTTTGGTAAGTAGCCCCTGCATTCTTGAGACCAAAAGGCATCACTTTATAGTGGTAGTTTCCTATGGGGGTGACGAAAGCTGTCTTCTTCCTGGTCTTCTAAAGCTAGAGGTATTTGGTGGTAACCTTGGAAAGCATCTAGAAAACTCATCCGAGGATGTCCTACAGTAGCATCACCAACTGATCTATGCGAGGCATTGAGAATGAGTCTTTGGAACAAGCCTTATTCAAGTCCGTGAAATCCATGCAAACTCTTCACTTCCCGTTCTTTTTCTTCACTACTACTGTATGCGCCAACCACTCTGGACAAAAAGCCTCCTTAATAGCACCTGCCTTTTTGAGCTTTAGTACTTCTTCCTTAACAGCATTGGCATGCTCTAGGGACGAGCGCCGAGGTGGTTGCCTCCTCAGCACTGCCGCTGGATTTACATTCAAGTGATGACAGATAAAATTTGGGTCAACTCCTGGAGCTTCATAAGCGTTCCATGCGAATACATCAATGTTCCGCTTCAAAAACATAACCAGCTCCTTCTTTTCTTGGAGTGGCAATTGACTTCCTACCTGGAAGAACTTCTCCATATCATCGACAATAAGCACCTTCTCCAGACCTTCACACCCAGGCTCCTCGACCTCGGCCATTTTTGGCTTGGCTGAGGATGTTAACTGTTACAAATTTCTCTCAGTCGAGGTCTGGGACTCCTGCCTGGCCTGATGCGTAATTGCTGCCGTTATGCATTGTCTTGCCATGGACTGGCTGCCGACTACTCGTCAACTACATCCCCATATGGGAACTTCACTTTAACATGCAGGGTTGAGGACACGGCACCTAAGGCATGCAGCCACGGTCTTGCTACTATGGCCGTTTAAGGGGAGTAGGCGTCCACTACAATAAAGTCCACATCCACCACTACTAATCCTGACTGTATAGGTAATCGGATCAGCCCCTTCGGAATGATAGCCTTCCCTTCAAAACTTATCAACTGCGAGTCGTAAGCCGTTAGATCCTCAGATTTCAAATTAAGCCTCTTGAACAAGTCCGGGTACATAATATCAGCCCCACTCCCTTGATCAACCATCACTCTTTTTACGTCGTAACCCCCTATCCTTAGCATGATAACCAACACGTCATCGTGCGGCTGGATAGTTCCAACCTTATCTTCCTTAGAAAATCCCAAAATGGGTGAAGGGTTCCCCTTGATCCTCTTCGGCTCAGAACTGAGGTCCTCGGCAGGATGACGCGACACTGACATTACTCTGGTAGGGCTAGACCTAGTCTGACCTGGAGCAGCAAAAATGACATTTATTGTGCCCAACAGAGGTCTTAAAGTGTTGCTGCCTTGATTCACAGAGCCAGATTGTGTGCCTTGTCCATTAGGCAAATTCATAGATTGCCTCAACTTCCTTTCTTTGACCAGTTGATCCAGATAATTCCATAAGGTCCTGCAGTTTTCCGTGGTGTGACCTTTATCCTGATGATAATTATAGTGGAGGTTCTGATTATGTTTCATAGGGTCTCCTATCATTTTACTGGGTCACCTAAAGTAGGGTTTATGACAAATCTTTTCCAACACCTGTTGCACCGGCTCGCAAAACACAGCATTTACTGTCTGAAGAGGAGCCGACCTAGACTGGTCAACAAAATCCCTCCGTGGCCACTTGTTGTTGTATCTCTCTGTCTTAAAATCCCTCCTCTCTTAAGGGATAATTTTCATTTTCCCTTTGCTCTACTGTTGATCTTCCTCAACTCGCTTATACTCGTCGATACGATCCATGAGTCGACGAATATTTTTTACCGGTTTCTTGGTCAGAGATTTCCTTAAATCGTGCTCAACTGGAAGGCCGACTTTGAAAGTGTTAACTGCTACTTCATCAAAGTCACCATTAATCTCATTGAACGCTTCCTAGTATCTATCCAAGTAAGCTTTCAGGGTTTCGCCCTCTCTCATAGTCATGGATAGTAACAAATCCAAAGGCCGAGGTACTCTACTGCATGTAACAAAACGAGACCCGAATGCCATCGTGAGTTCCATGTAGGAATCAATGGAATTTGCCTTCAAGCTATTAAACCATCTCATCGCAATGGGCCCTAAGCTCGATGGGAACACTTTGCACACCAAGGTTTCGTTCTTTGCATAAACTGCCATGCGTTGGTTAAAATGACTCACGTGCTCCACTGGGTCTGTTCTGCCATTGTAAATGGTGAAATTTGGTTGCATGAAATGGCGAGGAAGCTTTCCTTTCTCGATTCGACATGTGAAAGGTGATTTGGAAAGTTGGTGCAACACCTTTCCCATGGCATCACTGCCCAAGCCCCTGGAAGAAGGCCTCTTGATCATTCTATCATAAAGACTTCCTGTTTAACATGAGAAAGTTTCACTAAGAGGGGTCCTCGACCTGGGCTTATAACCACTGCTCTAGGAGTCGTTTGAGGAAGGATCGAATATAGAATGCGTCTGTTCCCACTTAGCACGACGCAGCTTCCTTTTCAGCTGGTCAATTTCCCTCTCTATGGCCTTAGTACCACCTTCATGAAAGGTTCGACTTCCACCCCGTGAGTGATTGCTAGCAGTACGTCCTGTGTGCACACTGCCCTCTCGATCTCCCATCTGCTCTAAATGTTGAATTGATCTTCATGCTGAGACCCCAAAGATTCTGCATGGTCTGGACTTAAACCCGCCATCACGTTATCTGCATAATCTTTATACATGGATGAAAAATTTTATATATTGATGCCGAAGACAATCTTTGGTGTTTTCCTTACAAATTTCTCTCTTGTGTGTGTGTGTTCCTCCCCCTTCCCTTTCTTCTTCCTTCGCCTTTTGTAGGCCTTCCTCCTCCTTCTCCTCTCCTCCACATGTAGGTCATACGCTTCTTTTAGATACTTGTCCCATCACCCCCCTCTACCAAAGTCTTTGGTGGTAGGTCTAAGACTGAACTCCAATACTCAGGCGTCACTTCCTCATTAATGCGGCAAGAGATGTAGGTATACAGCCTTCAATGCGGTGGTAGCAGCTTTATCATTGATATTTTCTGTCACTCCTTTTTATCTCATATCTTTGTTTTCTCAGCCTTTGTGTCCAAGGTCTTCAGTATTGATGCCCTTGAACTGCCAGATCACTCTTCTCGTCCTCGGCAACATATAGCCGAGGACGTTGCCATCCTCGGACATCATGCCTTGGGATGTTCTGCTCGTGCATGGCACCTTTCTTATGTTACGTTACTTCACAGGCGGGCCTTCTCATGTCCTCGGACCATCCATGTTGTTAGGTTGGGCTTTCAATCCCGCGAGAGCTCTTGGGCCGGCCCAATACATACCTTGGACCCGTTGACACTACAGTTACTATATTAAGATATAAAATTACAATATATAATCAATGAAACTTTTGGTAATAGAATTAAATATTTATTAAAACTTTTTTTTAAAATCTTTATAATTCAATAAAGAGTGTGCATGGGTTGAGTTGGGTCGGGTTAAAGGAATTTTTTAACCCAACCTATCATGGTGGGTCAAAAAAAATTCAACCCAACCCAATCTATCACATAAGTTTAACCCAACCCAACCCAGCCCAGCCCAGCCCACATGAGTCGGGTTGGTTCAAGTTGAACCCATGGGTTAGACAAATTTTAATTATTATTATTATTAAATTGAGTAGAAAAAATTTAAATATAAATATATTAAAAAAACTCAAAGATTAGTATCAATGCAACCCTTTAAAAGCAAACAATACTAATGACTAAACAACAATAGTAATTTACTAGGGTTTATGTGAACTAATTGGCCTTTCTATAGGGTAGAAAGAGCTAGTTATTTTAAAAATTGTATTAATTATATAATATATTTTAAATATATATATATATATATATTAAATATATGGATGGGTCAAATTGGGTTTGGCGGGTTTGAAATTTTATGACCCAAACCCAATCTAACCCACTATCAAAATTTTTTTTGTGCTTGGGTCGGGTCGGTTTTGGTGGGTTGGCTGCACACATCTAATTCAATTATACAAGGAGAAGGAAAGATTTGAATTTTTAAATGTTTTTGTTGAAAATATTAGAAGATGTCAGCTAAGCTAAGCGGCTCTTGGCATTTAATTGCTTGAAACTTGAGTAGTGGAGTTTTACATAGTGTAAATAGTTGGTAATAGATTTTTTTTTTAATACAAGATAAAAATTTCACTCTTTCCTAATCTAAATTTCCATGTGTGTGAAATTTTTTCTTAAAGACTTTAACCTTCACCCTTATCTCTCACACCTTACAAGAATTTTGTATTTATGAAATGACCATCATGTCAAGTTGGTAATAAATTGTTAATAATTAATGAGGGTATACACTTAACACTGACATAAGATAGTTACTTATTACTTATGCAACCGCGGCTTCTAGGACCCTCTACTTAAAAAAAAAAAAAAACTTGTTTTTATTTTTTTATATATATATATATATATACTGTATACAAGTATATAATTTTGTCTTATTAGGCTGGATACCGTTAACTTGAAACTAAATACAAAAAAGATAATTATTATAAAAATAAAACACCATAAAAGACAAAATTGACTAAAATAAAATATCGTGCATTGCCCGTGGTACAAGCTAGTCTCTTCTTTTAACACCCTTTAATTGATTTGAAGAGAGGGACACGGAAATGAAATATTGATTACGTGTTCTTAAATTTTTCAAATCCTTAAATTTATCTTAACTTAGAACAAATGTTTGTTATGATTATGAAAAACAAATGAAGTGAATCTTAAGCGGATAAAATGACATTTTTTAAATTATAGGTTTTTTTTTTTTGTCAATTTTAAACTACAAGTAGATAATGTGAGTTCGTGCATAACTATATATGAGTTTACTGTAATTACTCAAAAATGTAATTATCCATAATTAAAAAATGTAATGGGATGGAAATTAAAACACTATGTATATTTGTCAGAAGCATTAGGTGCTAGTTGGGCTATAATGTTTTTGACAAAGAATATAGTGTTTTATATAGCATTTAAGAGAACTTTAGGGCTTATTTGTTGTAATTCACATTTTACATATTGAACAACATTACACACTTTTTCACACACTTTTTCATCTACACGTATTTCAAAAAATTACAAAAATTTCATCTCAAACTACTTTACCAAACACCCCCTTACATTTTTTTATTATTCATTGTTATCATTATTTTTCATTAAAATAAAATTAAAAACCATTTTTTTTAAATTTTGATTTTTCATATATATATATATATATATATATATTTGGCATACAACATAGAGATACTATTTTTCAAACACCATTCCCACCGTACCGGCAACTTAAGAAGATTTTCCCACTTAGCTTATACCAAACTCAAAAGGGTAATATATATATATATATATAAAACTTATATTAGTTAATCACTAATATATTAATTATTTTTAATTAGATATAAATTTTGATAAATCCACCTCTAGATTAAATTATCTTTATACTTACAAATTTTAAAGATGATCAAAGATTAATAGTCATTGTAAGTAGGGCTGTCCATGGGTCGGGCGAGTCGAGTTTTTTCCCAACCCGCAACCAACCCGTAACAGCTCGGGTGGGCAATTTTTCAACCCGCAACCGACCCGTAATAGTAACGGATTCGTCGGTTCAGGTTGTCGGCGGGTGGTGGTCGGTTTCAGGTGAAACCGATCTCACCGGAATCCTTCGAAACGCGGTGAGATCTCGCCAGATCCGGCGAGATCTTGCCAGATCCATCCAAGATCCGGTGAGATCCCGTCGAATCCAGCGAGATTTCTACCAAATCGTGATGAGAAATCACTGGTTCGGTCAAATCTAGTGCTTATTGTGCCAGGAATCGACAGATCTAAGTGAAAAGATGTCGAAATCTGGAAAAAAGGGGCCGAAATCTGGAAAAAAAGTGGCCGGAATCTGGAAAAAGTTGCCGAGATTTGGAAAAATGGACGGAATCTGGAAAAAATGACCGAATACTGAATGGACTTCGGTTCGAGTCGGGTTTCACGGGTTTTGAACTGAAAAACCCGCAACCGACCCACTGGGTGTCGGGTTAGCCAAGTCGAAAACCGCATCCGACCGCCGGAGTCGTCGGATCGGGTGGCGGCGAGTCGGACGGCGGCGGGTCGGACGAGTTGGGCGGGTCGCCGGTTTGCCTGGACACCCCTAATTGTAAGGTCCAAATTTTCAAAGTAGTCCAAAGTCCACACTACAATTATAGATGGCTAAAGTCCACTATGAATCTTGGCCCAAAACAATGAAATTTGTAGAGAGGGAACCACACAACAGAGAAACATGCTGGCCCCGAGGATTCCTAGATTCTAAGTTCCCTACAATTCGTACTCTTCTCTTTCCTTTCTCTTTGGCTGTTCTCCTCTTTTTCTCTATTCTTGCCGACCCCTCTCTTGTATCTCCCCTCCTCCTATTTATACCTCTGGTTCTTATCATCCCCGCCCTCCATCTCATTTCCCTTCCCTCTTCCTTTGGTGACACTTGTAGTCCTTTTTGCAGAGAATAATGGTGGTAAAATATCTAGAGATCCCCTTCACTGTTCAAGTCACTTCCTTATTAATGTTGAGGGTAAAGCTGCTGTTTCCTCATTTATTACGGTCAGGAAGTCCTTTCTCCAGCATTCAATGCTTCCAGATATTTGTGAGGGCTTATGCCGATTGTTCACAGATCCTCGGGTCCTCGGCCCCCAACCCAAGTAGGATTTTCTTGAAGTTGTTCACTGATCCTCGAGTCTTGTCATCCTCGGGTCTTCATAGCCATATCAACAATTAATTATTTGTATTCAAGTTTTTGTAATATATATATTAATAGGTAAAACTCAGAGAAAGTTCAATTAGAATTTGAAATTAGAATTTAATTTTTCGCTATGTGTCTAAATTTATGTGAGACCATACCATAATTATCCATTTAAGTTTTTTAATCTTTGTGTCAAGTGAGTTAATAAGTACAAAATATTAAAAAATCACATATACTCAATAAAAAAAAGTAATCACATATATTCAATAAAAATCATCACACAACAAAGATCACCTCACATTCTATTTTATTAAAAATTAGAAGAAGATAAAAAAGATCATAAATAGTATTAAATTTGAATTAGAATTTTAATATACGACCAATTACGTTTACTTAAAAAAAAATTTGACTAATTATTTATATTTTTATGATACAATTTGTGTTTAATTTTAAATGTATACATACGTATGCATGTGTTATATGCTACTTTTTTAATAATGTGACTAATTATTTATATTTTTATAATAAAAATTGTGTTTAATTTTAAATGTATCCATGCATTTGCATTAGTTACAAGCTAGTTTAAAATAATACATAAAAGATGAATTTATAAATCAAATGACAAATTATATACGATTGACATGAAAATTGACATGCGTGTTAAAATCATATAGAACATATAATTCAAAAGTTGAATTTTTAAAATAATTTAATAACAAGTCATTTGGTGGTGTAACATTACTTATAGTTGCCCCTCAAATGGATGGTATAACTATAAGCAATGGTATACCAGGTGTAATTTGAACCCAATCATATACATAAAGAGCTATAAGAGGATTTTTGATTTATCACAATGGGTCAAATATTACATCACATAAGAATGTGGACTTTTACTTTGATAGATTCTTTTATTTGTATTCAACTTTAAGGTATCGTAAGATAACCAAAAGTTTCACATTACTATAAACTAGTATGTAACCTATGCAAACGCATGAATTTATTTAAAATTAAACACAATTTTTATTGTAAAAATATAAATAATTAATCAAATTAAAAAAATAGCATGTAACACATGTATACGTATGGACACATTTAAAATTAACCACAATTTTTATCATAAAAATATAAATAATTAGTTAATCGCATATTAAAATTCATACCTAAATTTAATATTACTTATGATAATTTTTCTTCTAATTTTTAATAAGATAGAACATGCAGTGATCATTGTTGTATGGTAATTTTTATTGAGCATATGTGATTGATTTTTTATTTATTTATAAATTTTATAGTTCATTAATATTAGATTTTTAGTATTTTGCATTCATTAATTCACTTGGCACAAAAATTAAAAAAACTTAAGTGGTTAATTATGGTGTGGTCTTTACATAAATTTAAACACATGATGCAAAATTGGATTCTAGTTTCAAATTCTAATTGAACTTTCTCTGTAGTTTTACCTATTAATATATATATATATATATATATATATTTGTAGTGCGATTACCTCATGTGAATGTGTTAATTTATTTAAATGACAAATGTGCCTATGCTAATTACGTGTAATTACAAAATTGTCATCGGTTAAAATGACAAAATACCCCAAATGCATCACAAATGACCAAAATACCCTCAATACCACAAAAATGACTAAAATATCCAAAAAAACTATAAAATGACATAAACTACCAAAATAATAAGTGTTGCAACAGTGTGCCAATTGGCACTTTAAACTATAAAGCAAGTGCCGATTGGCACTCTAGCATATTAGTCACAGTGCTGCTGAATGTTATAAGCAGTTGATGCCGTCGCCTAAGAACCCAAGTAAAAAAGAAAAGGTTCTCAAATTTTAACCAACAGGGTTATTTATAACTAATAAATAAAATAATATTTTTTATGAAATGAAAAACAAATAAAAGAGAGAGAGAGAGAGAGAGAGAGAGAGAGAGAGAGAGAGAGAGAGAGAGAAATGCTACGTCCATAACACTTTTACAACAAATGGTAAGTGACAAGTTGTTACTGCGTGTTATTGATGACAAAAAAATAATTATAGTCGTGGGTTCAAACAAAAAATAAGAAGTAACTTAACACCTATGATTTGTTATGAAAAATATTGTGAATGTTGCACTTCTCAAAAAAAAAAAAAAAAGAGGAAAAAAAAAAAAAAAAGAGAGAGCAATACACAAAAAGATTCAAAACATTTTTCACAATAATTGAGCTAGCAAACTTTTACTAATTCTCATCTAAGTTCATCATTAACATCACTCTTTACTCACCACTATCAAATTTGTTATATCAACAAGTGTGAAGACCACCGCGCACTCTTGGTGCAGTGGTCACTTTACAAGTATAAATGCTTGTGGAGTGTGGGAGCTAGGGTCAAGGTTCAAGTTTTCAGGAGGGAGCTTCACACGCATAACACTTAGATTAGGCTAAAGTAGAAATTTTATCTTGTATAAAAAAACAAAAAAAAAACAAGTGGGAAAAGTTTTGTCAAATTTTGTGTGTCTATAAACATTCTAAAAAAGAAAAAATTATATAAAGCTCTTTAATTAGTAGTAATTTTGCATTTAAAACAAAATAATCAGTTTTCACGTTATGCATCCAAATACATCAAGCCCCTTGATAGTCAGCTCATTTCCGAATTTAAATATTAGGATCAATCTACTACAGCCAACAACCAAGAGAGTTATTCATTTGACGAACGTAGCAGCATTCACAGGTCATGAATTAGAAACAAGCAAATGCAAGCAAAAATAAATAAAATAACAACTTACACTAATCGAATATAAGTGATTATAGAAGAAATCCCAATTTCAGTTCCAATTTTTTTTTTAATAGTTTCTGATAGTAATTTTGATCAAGATCTAATAATACGTTGTTGAGAAATTAATACTATCTTTTAAAGTTACATGTTTTTATTTATTTATTGTTCCCAAGAGGCTTGGATTTGGAGTAATTATAAGTGGATATTCGCAGTATATTGTTCCCAAAGTCTTGGAGTAATTATACCACCATTCAACCATTCATAACTGTCAAATACGACTCTATTTATTGTATTCTTTTATTATCACATGTCAATTTTCTCTAAAGAAAAAAAGTTTCTTTTATGATCAGCCAATAAAAAGGCTCCTCGTGATAATTTAATTTTTTAGCGTAAACACTATATTAATCTAAATTTTTATCAAGAGGAATTTGATATTTAACTAAATTGTTAAGTACTTAAATAAATTTGAATTAAAATCATTATACACTTTTACAATTATATCTCCATCCATTTTGAAATGAATAGATCAACATTTAAACAATTTTTATCCTAAGAAGAAGTGTGAGAATCCTACTCCAAATTTTGTCTAAACCAATTTGAAGAAAAACTTTCTTTCATAAATACATAGCCATAGATACTCCATTTGCTATTAAAGTGTTGTGTTGGGCAGTTACTTGGTCAGTTATTTCAGTTACACTCCTTGGTTCTCTGTTCAGAATATATTAAGAGAGAGGCACTCATCCCACTTTCATCAACCACAATCTATATTTTCCGCAAAACTCCAAATCCAGATCCAAGCTTTATAACTCCTCCATTGACATTCTTGAATCCTTTATTCACAAACAATAAACTGCAACTCCCATTCTCATTCTTGGTAAGTGTTTCTTGGTTCTTGTGCATTTTACACATAAAGCGTATGCCAGTTCCATTCATATTTCATCATGTTCTTTTCATTTCAAGACTCTTTTTTCTTGCCCATTTGAGTATGTGCTCTAATTTTCTTGTAACTTCCACTACTGCCATTAAAAACTGTGTCACTTTCTTGGACAACACATTCGTTTCAAATGTACTCATTTTCCTTTTTGGGCAGTGATCAACGTATTATTGAATCAAGCTATTACATAGGAAATGACTGACCATCAGAGAGAGGCAGATAGAAAAAAAGGGAAGGAGTTAGCGACAACCTCTTCAGAGTCTTCTCGATTGGGGTGGAGCACTTACAATGCTCACTTTGTCCGACTAGCTATCGAAAAAGTTGCTTGCCCTGGTACCACTGATATAACAGATAGAGAGATCTTCTTCGACACAGTTGGACAGATGCAGGATATTGTTACAAAAGAGCCTAAGTAAGCCATGCTCTTCATCCATTTTCTATCAATCTTCAGTCAACTGTTTAATGCTTTGATAATATGGCCTTATACCTGCACAAAGGTTCATGAAAGGTTATCATTTTGATATGCTAATAATAAAGCAATAATAGCCAAAAGAAAAACGAATTCATTAAATCTTTCTTTCATATTCTTTTTCTACCACCTTCAAAAATAAATAAATAAATAAATAAATAAAAATTCTAATGTTATATTGCAGGCTTCCCACTCTCCCTGAGGAGCTGGACTTGCATAGGCTTTTCTTAGAGGTGATTTCTCGAGGTGGGAAGCGAAAGGTGAGATGAAGCAACTACCGCTAGTTCTTCTCTTGTATATGTTCTTTAGATGTTTATGGCCTAGCCTCTATATATGGTATGCAGAGCCATGGTTCTGCCATGTGCCTAAACAAGTATTCATATGAGAATTGGTAATCAATGTGAAGGAGACCAAGGAAAGAACAAATGTTAGAAGTTAAAACCTTTCCAATCCCAGAATATTAAAATGTAATATTCAAAAGGCTCATTTTACTTATCAATATATATATATATATATATATCTGTACTCGTACTAAAGAAAATTCTGATGCAATGACATACGAGACTAGCAAAGATCATTCAAAAGTTAAATCTACTTCCACCCACTTTCATAGTAATTATGGCCTCCAAACTTCTAAAAAATGCACTTCACTTTGGAAGATCAAGACAGTGGCATTGAAGAAACTACTGCAACCATGAAAATGCATGGTATAGAAACTGAAAGAGAACTAAGAAAATAGATTTTAATTCAAGTTAATAGTAGCCCATCTAGAGTTAGATCCATGACGATCAACAGCATGCAATATGGAGTCAAAACTAATATGGTGAGGAATAAAAAATGCTCTTCATTGAATATTTCTAAATTAAACTGCTATGCTGCTGTTAAGACAAAATTCAAGTCCAAGAAATCTAATACCTGCCTCCAAAGAGTAAGATAAGAATTGCACATTGTTTGATATTAAAATGGAATTATCCAATCAAAAGTGTATGTCCAAGTATCAAAATCCATCTCCTCCAGAAATTAACTAAATGCAGCCTAAAATTACTTCTACAACAACCTTTTACTCCTGCTAGAAAAGTGACC
This sequence comes from Castanopsis chinensis, assembly GCA_032878915.1. Lineage (NCBI taxonomy): Eukaryota > Viridiplantae > Streptophyta > Magnoliopsida > Fagales > Fagaceae > Castanopsis > Castanopsis chinensis. The sequence goes on from JAVQMG010000064.1 coordinate 1,626,621, forward strand.
TTGTAAAGCCATCTTTATTGAACCGTGTGCGTGTGAACAATCATGCAGCTTGAGAAGGAAGGATTATGGGAAGAGGTCCGTGATGTTATTTACCCAAATATAGCAGTTTGTGACCTGCTTGATCTTTATGATGAGTACCTGCTTCATTACTGTGAAGATTTCATTGCCCAAAATAATGCTGGTTGGTGTACAGAACTCCCATCCTGCTAATGTGTTAAATAAATAACCTGCCTGTAAGCTAATGATTTCATATATTTTTAGCCTCTGTACAAAGTTCAACTACAACACTAGCTGAAGCACATCAGAGGTTCAGACAAACGCTACCTGCAGCACAAGGCCCATCATTTCCTACCAAAAAGAGGAGCTTCAGACCAAGGTTACCAGCAGCACAAGCCCCATGTGCTGCTACCAAAAAGAGAGAGAACAATTTTTATCCAGATCTGCCATTGATTTCACCTGCAATGTTAAACCAAGTACCAGATATCGAAGTGTTAAGTAGGAACTCTCCCTCTAATGATAGGTGTACGGAGCTTCTATTTTCTATTATCTGCTGTGTTGCTGTCTCTAAAGTTGATAGGAATCCCTCTTGCAGCTCCACCAACAATGCTACCAAATCATTCAAGTTCACTTTGGGCAATGGCGAACAGCTGGTTTCCAACAAATACTCAAGCCAAGACCAGTCAACAACAGCAGCAAAATATCCTCTCAGCTCCATGCTCAAGTTCAATTCCAACAGAAGAAGAGGTTGCGGAAGGGCTCCGTCTCTTTACAGAATCTATAACAGAGTGGTACTGGGACAGATACTTGGATCCTCAGCTGGATGCAGTTGCAAGGTCAGATCTGGGTGAAGATTATCAAGGCATGTGTCCTCACTTTCCCTCCAATTCTCAGTATGAACGATTTGTTCTTTTATGTGTATGTTGAATCTTTCTCAAAAGCTCTAACTCAATACTTTTCTATCTCCTTGGCTGGGTTCTTATACAGGAATGGACCCAACACTATACTTTGACGTAAAAGAACTTGGTCAGTTAGCAAAACTTGTTTACTTTTTTTTTTATAGAGCTATCTCTGAAGCTATTACTCCAAAATTTGCTTTTATCTAGCCCCTACAATGAGTTCAACTGCAAGAACATTCCCAACACAAGGGGAGGTTGGAACAGAGCTCCTCTTGACACAAGCTGAACCTGCTTCTATGCCAGAGAGGGACTGGAACATGTCCTTCGATTCTCAGCTGGATGCAGTTAAAAACCCAGATCCGACTCAATCTGATCAAGGCATGTGTCCTCACTCTCCCTCCAACTAAGTATGAACAGCTTGTTCTATTATATTTGTATGTTGAAGCTGTCTCCAAAGCTCTAACACTATATAATTTTCTAGCTCCTTTGCTGGGTTTCTATGCAGGAATGGAGCCAATCCCATACTTTAAAGCTGAAGGTTGGTACTCTATCCAAGTTATTCTGTTTGCAAAACTCTTTTTTGTAGCAATCATTGACTCAAGACGACATGAAATGTTATAAATCCAAATATTTTGTAGCTCCAGAGTTGAGTTCAACTGCAAGACCAATAGAAGCTCGACTTGAAATTAAACCAAGGCTCACATTAGCAGAAGGTCAAGTTGCTCCTACTAGTCAGAGGAAAGTTAGTGATTCATTGCCTACGGATGATCTGGTTAATGCAGAGAAGAAGAAACAGAAGACAGCAGCAGCAGAACTTCAACCAAGTGCACCATCTGAATACAATATCTGTGTAAAAGAACAGTGGGTTAGTAGAGACAGACCAGGCGACATACAGATGAAAGCTGAAGAATCAGGGAGTCTAAAAGAGGCTGAAAAATCCGTAAGATATACAGCATAGTAAATGGCAAATTATTGCTTTACAAAGAAATTATTCTTTCTGCTAGACTGCATTTCCTAGTACAAATAAATATACTGGGAAGTGAAAACAAAATACAAATTCTTTGGAAAAATTTTCATTCTTCTTAATAAAAACAAGCAGACATTCTGTTGAATTATGACATGTTCTCAAAAAAAGAAAAGAAAAAAAGAAGAAGATATTGGCAGTCTGGTACCACATGCTTTTTTCATCAACAATGTAACAAAACTCTTGATTTTGTCTCTTCTCACATAGCAATATATTAATTCTCCCAGCCTTGATGGGGTAATTTGTAAGTGACAGGTTGATAACCAAAAAGCTGTGGAAGACAAACAGAGATCTGACAGAAATATATCCATGACAGAAATCCTAATGCAAAAGGCAAAAGCTGAGATACATTGCAATGTGGGATCTGGTGAAAAGGCTAAACCAGAAGGTGAAAAAGACATAGACAAAAGTTTGAACATGGAGTGGGCAACACATGGTAGAAAAGGAATTTCTGGAAAAGGCGATTTGGAAGGAGAGAAAACTGCAGACTAAGATTTGGATAAAGTCTCAACTCCAGGGACAGGACATGGAAGAAAATGAAGCGACATCGGAAGAGGTTTTAGCCCTTCTCATGAAATGAGTGACAGAACAAAAAAAGAGAGTGTGAGACCTAGTAATGATGATGCCATTTGGACATCCAAAATAAAGCATATATTCTTTGATTTGTAAAGCTGATCTGATGTGATTGCAGATATATTGATATTTTGAATGAGTACCTAAGTAATGAATTACCATACTTCGACAGAACTTTCAATCACCTGATGTAAATTCAATATATTTTGGAAATTGAGATGCCAGTATATTAATCCATTGTGATTAGAATTTTTCCCGGTCAGAAATGTGTCATACTCCCATACAATAGAAGAATACATGAAAAATCCTACTCTTTATATTTAAAAATATATAATAAGATAGTTTTGTTAATAAAAAAAGTAGTGGTTTGAATGCACAAAATGTGTACCAAACTACACCCAAGGGATTACAAACTTTTTTTTGAAAAATACCTGAAGGATTACAACCTTAAGTTCAAAGAGTCAATAAATTCTAGAAAATGACAAGGAATGCAGCCAGGGGCGGTAATCCATCTGTGCAAACATCTCAACACAGATTTTTTGATGACATGATTAGGATGCTCAAGCCCTTCAAACATTCTAGGATTATGGTCATGCCAGATTGCCCACATAACACAATGGAATCACCTTCCATATTAGCACTTCTGACACTGGAGTTCTCCTTGTCGCCATCTTTGGCATAATTGAAGAGGCTTCAAATAAGGCGAACATGAAAGACCCAGTATCCCTAGTGACTAAACAATGAAAAAGAAGATCATCAATTGATTCTCCATTATTCTTATAGGCAAGACAACTGATGTAGAACAGCGACATCAACACCAATCCAGGATCAAGATATTCCGTTTCAAATCCTGCCCCCTTCTCTAAACAAAAACAATAACCATAGAAACAATGGAACCCGCTTTTTTTTTAATTCAATTATATTTTATATCTACTACTTTATTTTTTCAGCAAAAGTTTTCTTATTGCTAATTAAGCAGGTGAACCAAATTCATATGTATCAAACATATTACTCTTTTATAATGAAGATCTGTGCACGCACTTATTTCCAAGCTCCATTCGGCTTTTCTATTCCCCTTATTTCACTTATGCTATTGTATAAGTATCAACACCACTTCCAAAAAGGCCTCTTGGTCAACTTGCAATTCTTCAGATAAATCTAGCTCACTGCCTTTCTTTTAAATCTCTTGATTCACAAAGTTGCACAGTCCTTTTTACATTAACTCATTTCACTTTTTTTTTTTTTTTTTAATTTAAATTTTTATGAGCAATTCATTAAATATAAAAAGGGCCATAAATTTTTATGAGCATTCATTAAAAAAAAACAATTATCCCCCAAAACAAACCCTAGTGCTGGAAGTATACTAGAGAAACACTCGCAAAAAAATTCTAACATCTACAGCTCGAAAGGACCAAAAACTCCCACAAATTTTCGCAGGAAAAGCTTTTCACTTATTTCATCATCTTTACCCTATTGTTATTTGAACCTGAGACCTTTTCAAACCCGCTCTGTTCTTTTAGCAACTGAGCCAAGGCCTAAGGCATCACACACTTGATCTTCTTCGTTAGCATATCCATAGATCTACTTTTTTCCAAACAATATTTTTAGCTCCATATAAAACATCATACTTATTTTCTTATTTAAATTACAGGGTGCATATCGCACAATTACTTTAATTAGGGAGTTGATTGCATGTTTTTAAGCCTGGGTGCAAGGGCAAGTAACCCCAATAGTTTAAAGTGGTTTTCCACAATTAACCTAATTCTTAAATGCTATGAATGTTAAGATTGCTACAAGTTTCAGATGAAAAGAGAAATGGAAGATAGGTTCATGCTTTCTAAGGCACAATATCAGATGCAAGACAAGTTGAAAAACCAAAATTATCACAAGATATTATTATTATTATTATTATTATTTTTTTTTTAATTTTAAAAATTTACACATTCAAAAGTAAGATTCACTACTAAACAAAGAATATGTGATGTAAAAAATAAGATTCACTACTAAACAAAGAATATGTATATACATCATGGGGAGGAATGACCTGTAACACTCCCCTCATCGAAAGTCGGGCTTTCCCATATATGATTGAGTCCCTTCAGCATATCCAATCAGATTTTGGAGCTCCTTAACATGGCTAGTCATCCCATTGATTGAATAAGCTTTAATCATGGTTCTATATGTAATCTTATCAGGCTTACATCCTTTCTGCTCCATCATGTCAAGAACTCCCTTCATCTCTGCAAAGCATCCCATCCTACCATAAGCATCCACCAGGCAATTGAAAAACACAGTATCCAGTACTACATCTGAATTCTCAATAAAACGCAAAACACCACCAATCTTTTCAGGTTTACCAGCTTGCCCATAAGCCCTTACAAGCAAGCAAAGTGTAACACAGCTTGGCTTAATCCTCTCTGACCGCATTAGCCTAAACAAATATTCCATTTGTTTTAAATCTCCAGCCTTCCCAAATGCATCTATCACCACATTGTAGGTAATGATCGTCCAAGAGTAATGGTATTTCTGCATGTATTCCATCACAGCACTCATTTTCTCATACTCTCCTGCTTTTCCATAGGAATCTAGTAGAATATTGAAGGTCCGAATGTTTGGTTGGACCCCAGCACTCTGAAATTTCTCATAGCACTTCTCCATTGTTTCTGTTTGGCTGCTGCTACCAAAGGCTCTGAGCGTGGAGTTCATGGTCCAAACATCAGGTTCACAGTTCTTCTCATGGAGCATTTTCACAAGGGTTGATTCCATCTCTGAAAACCTTTTAGGAAGTAGAAAGAATAAATTACTGCTCTGAGAGTGAAGCATAATATCAAGCTCCATCTGGTTGCAAAGAATATTAGATGGAAACAAAGTGAACTGAAACAAAGCCAACATTTATTCTCAAATTTGGTTTAGTGGGCAATTTATAGGAGTAGTGGAAGTGATGGCTGCTATCCATCCACCTTTTCTCTGCCCATTTAAAGAAATAGAAAAAGCTGAAAAGTAAAAAGAGACCATTTTTATTTACTGCTTAGTCCTTGTTGCTCTCTTTCTTGATGCTCAGATGATGATTGATATACTTAAATTTATATTAACTCAGTTCCCTTAGTTTCTTGGCAACCAGATGGCACATACAAAATTCATAAAAAGGGTGAGGAGAAATTGCCAACATACTTTCTGGCCTTCCCATAGGCATCGATTAGGGTATTGTATGTGACTGTGTTTGGTCTGATTCCCTGAGTTGTCATGTCAGAAAGCAGAGCCTGCACTTTGTCAAAGGCATAATACTCTAAACATGATTTTATGAGGATTGAATAAGTCTGCACATCAGGCTGACAATCAGGAGTATTCTTCATCTGCTCGAGGAGGGAAAATGCTTTGTCAAAGAGACCACTCCTACCGTAGGCAGATAAGAGAGCAGTGTATGCTTCATGGTTCACAACACAACCTTCAGCAATCATGGCTTGAAAAAGTTCATCAGCTTTTTGAGGTTGCTTACATTTTCCAAGCATCACAATTAACTTAATGTACACTCCAGAATTGGGCCTGTACCACAGCTGCTCACGTAGTAGTTCAAACACCTGTAGATAAGAAAGATACCATAATCATGAGAGAAACCCTGGTAAGACTGTTAGACTACTTGTCTTCTAATTCGTAGAATTCAGATTGTTGTGTGAAAAGTGGCTTTGAACATGTATGAACACAGCATGGATAGGATAACTTCCTATGTCACAGGTTCAAGTCCGAGAATCAGCCTCTCCCAAAAAAGAAAAAAAAGGGCATAAGGCTGACTAACAAATCACCTCTTCCAGGCTCTGCAAAAGGGAGAGTTTTGTGCACAACCCTTTTAGATTATTGTGCAAAATACCATCCAAAAGAAGAAACCACTCAACACATGGCAAACCCCAAAAATAGTTTCTTCTAGCTTTTTAAGCTTATTTTAATGGGTTCCACACTATAATTTCAGCAACATTAAAGTGCATCCAAACATGCTTAGAATTCAAATATTTTCTACAGGCGCACTAGTAATTTTCATTTTCCAGTAACATTCATTCTTCAATTTCCCCTATCCTGTTAATGGAAAAATATCCTCTACAAAAACAGAACCGAGTTACCAAAATCCAAAGTGGACATACTTAGAATTCATTTTCTTAGCAAACAAACAGAACCCAGTTGCCCAAATCGAAAAAAAAAAAAAGTTAGCTCAATATTTTGAATAGAATCAAACCAAATTGAGCTCCAAAGTCCAAAAGTAAAGAAACCTTGAGAGCAGAGTCAGGACGCAAAGCTTTGATTCTCTCATGAAGGGCTTCAAGAACAGTCCTGGGAAGCAGCTTTTTAGAATTGGTTGGACCCCTCTTCTTCTCAATGAGTGCTTTGGTAGCCTCTCTCCTGAGTATAATTGAGATTGCTTTCCTCGAAGCTATCTTGCTGTTCACTTCCTCTTTTCTCTCCTTGGCTTCTCGCTTCTTAAGCTTCTCAATGTCTATCATCACTTTTCTTTGGATTTGGCTTCTCTCTGGGACTGTTAAAGCATTAGGCTTATCATCTGGGTTAGCAGCAGCAGCAGCATTAGAAAAAGAGGGTGGTGGTTTTGTGGTGAGTCGGCGATTGAAGGAAGGTGGGAATGGGTGGGTGGGTGTGGAGGACAGTGAGAGTGAGAGTGAGGCCATGGTCGTCTCGTTTGTAGCCTTGCACTACAATCGCAGTTAAATGGAGAGAGAGAGAGAGAGAGAGCATATGTAGGGAGCGGCTCAGGAGACAGTGGAGAGGAGAAGTAGAGAGATGAGAAAATAAGAGATTTTTTTTTTTTTAACCATTGGATAACATTCAGGGTTAATTGTACAAATCTACCAAACCTATCGGGGGTGCTTGCACTTTGTAACCAAACTATAATAATTTGCAATTAACACCCTAATTTGTATCGGCACTTTGTAAAATATTTTCTCATATTTTTAGGCGTTTGTTTGTAGGTAAACTGTGATTAGACTTGTAAAATAAATTTCATTAACCATAAAATTATTTATAAAAAGTTGTAAAACGTTTTATACAAAAACACATCATGGCTTCCCTCATCTTGTCTGGTGGCTAGGCCACTAGTCAGGTGGGCTAGGTAGTCGAAGCCTCGATTTCAATGACCGATGTAAGAGGTCTAGAGCCACTTGTTCGAGGGCCAAAGTAACCACTCTGAGGACTAGTGCAAAAGGTCCAATCACCAAAGACATCATTTTAATGACCAAAGCGATCATTCCGGCCACCAATGCTAGTAGTCTGGTCATTGAAGACACCACTTCAGCGGCGATAGTAGGCAATCCAGTTGATGAAGCCAGCATTCCGACATTTTGGTCATCTGACCTTCAACACTAGTGGTTTCAATGGCTGAGCCACTAATTTTGGCGCACTTTACACCCCATTTTTAAATTAGTTTTCCGTGACCTTTAGAGAACATTAGTATGGATAGGGGTGTCAATTCGGGTTAGCGTGTCGGGTTCGTGTCGTGTCGAGGTTTTTTTTTTACTTGTCATATCAAACACCTAATAATATTTTAGATTTGAAAATATTTTACTCAACCCACATTCAAAATAATATAGTTCAACAAAAATATAGCATTCATCTAGAAATAAAACAAATTCAAAATAAAATAACACATGTTTATAAGATGGCCAACAAGCATAATCTCAAGTCAAAGAAACTAAAACAAAATCAAGAAAAACACAAGGCACATGGGTTCAAACTTCAAAGTTTATTGTACAAAAGCTGAAAAGCATTATGCAGAAAAAAATAAACACATTAGAGAGAGTGAGAGATACCCGGCTGCAAAGTTTACACTTGAGTATGAGAATTGGTTTGAAGAAAACCCCATATTTTAAGAAAAGGTTTAGGGTTTTGTTAGAGATTTAGGGTTTATAAAGTTTTAATTTTCAATTATATCCCTTGTAAATTTTTGTAATTAGCACTTTTCTTTTTAAATTTAAAATATATGTTAGATATAAAAGGAATTTGACAAACCTAAAATAAAATAAATATTTATTTGTTATATGAGTTAAACCTTTGTCAAACGTGTCTAGAACACACGTTTCTTATCGTGTCATTTTCGGATCGACCCGTTTATGACCCAAACCCATTAAAGCCCAATCCTCCGAAAAAAGTTTCATTTAGAGAACATTAGTATGGAACCATCCTCCATAAGTTTCATTTAGAGAACATTAGTATGGAACCATCCTCCATAAGTTTCATTCTTTAAACTGAAAACACAGGTTAAATTGCCCAAATTCAAAAGTTTTAAGACTTTGACACGGGTTAAGAGATGTTTTAATGTTAATTTGTGGGTGGAGTTTGGACTATGTCCATATAGTGTGCATGGATGTTGAAGGTTCTTTTCATTGGGTTTTTGAAAATCTAGTAAAATATTTTTAGACAAGTAATGGTAATGACTTGGAGAGAAGGAGTACTGCTTCTATTTGATGGATAAGAGGTTGGTAAAATTTGTAGTTAAAGGACATATATTGTAATGTTGTGATTTTATTTTTTATTTATCTGTAATGTAGTTATTTGGGTGAAGACCGTATGGGAAATTTTGTAGAAGGCATGCAAATATGAAATATTATATGAAAGGGTGATGATCTGATCTGATGAACTTAAAATGTGGATACAAATACAATGTATTGTCAACCCCTTTATTGAAGTTAGGAGACAACGCAGGGTGTTATGGGTAGCAAGTGGAGAATGTTGATAAAAAAAAAAAGGTTTTAATGAACGTCATGTGGACCGTTTAAAGAACACAAACTTCATTTCAATATACAATTATGTGAGGGCAGAAGTATCAAAGCATGTCTTTGGGCCTTGGGCCTGGTCCGAGAGCGTTAACTTGTCCGAGGCTGGTCAGGCGACAACAAGGGCACCGAACTTAAAGGCCCACAAGCCCACTGCTGGGATAGAGGTTAGTTAGAATGGTCCGAGGAGGGATGCATCCTCGGCTAACCGAGGATAAGGCCATGATGTTTGAGAGGAATCTAGAAAGCTCAATGAGTGAAGATATACCCCAGAGGAATACAAAAAGGGAGTACGAATGGGAAACATATCCCAAAAAGCTTCTACCACCGCATTAAAGATTTCGCACCTACCCCTTTGGCCTCATTAATGGGAAAGTGACATCTGAGATGATGGTGGTCAGCCTTACAGCTATTGGAGGAAGATTTCAAATGGGCGGTGAATGGGAAAGGTATCTGTATTGATGATACGATCAGTTCAAGAACGAAGGAGGAGAAGAATATAAATAGAGGGAGGAGGGACTAGAAAAAGGGAGGGACTTGGTACACACAAAAAAAAAAAAAAAACTGTAAATTGTCTTTAAGAACAAAAGAGAAATCAATACAGCAAGTCCTCGCCCTACATCCGAGGAAAGCTTATGATACATTGAAGGTTCTTTGCCTGTGATTCGAGAACCTAGCCCAACGTCTTTATTTTTCAACGTCCAAAATAACCTAAGTTTCAAACCCACACTTTACAAATTTCATTGTTTTAGGCCTTTTGAGCCTGCCCCTCCACGCGTTTGGGTTTAGCTTGAATTGTGTCTTTACAAATTAAATTCGTAAAAATTATAACATGTCAAGTGCGACATTGAACCATCTAATCAAAAGATCAAGCCGTTAATATGCATTCTTACACATGTAAGTTTCTTTAAAAAAAAATATATTTTTTTAAAAATACTTAGTATTCTTAAAAACAAAAAGATCAAGCTGTAAATATGCATTCTTACACATTATGGCATTAACTATGTGATTATGATTAATTATACCTGATTAGTTCTTAATTGGATTAATTATAATAAATTCCATGTCAAAATCTCATTAGTTTAATTTTAAGAAATACACCAAGGACAGCAACATGATTCCCTCTCCTCGCATCCCTCCTTCAAGACCCCTACAACCTTCCATCCACTCTTTTTGTCCGATGATAACATAAGATTTCCTAGATGGCCTTCTGCTAATTCACGTTGCAATTCGTAAATCTTGCATTAGAGCTCCACTTAGTTTAGCCCAATGATTCCTAGTTTGACTCTCTTAATGACTTGATGTCTCTTCCTGCTTTGATTTCGAGTTTCCGTCCCTAAAAGAGCTCCAATCAATTTAGTCTTGTGACTCTTACTTTACTCTTCTAACGACACAACTTCTCCTTCTACTCCAATTATGAGTATCATTCCTCGAATCTCAAGTCATAGTTACAAAGTGAGAAGGTGTTAAACACCCACTTTAACTAGTAAAATCAGATTTTCAGTCTATGGTAGTCAATTCCACATTGAAATTGACATTTGAATTGAATTTGAACATGGAATTCGAAATGGAAAGTATACTTTGAGTTTTGCATCATATATTGTCCTTGACTTAATTTACAACATCATGAATATTTACAAAATCAATATTGAATTTTAGAATTTATGTTACCAAATCAAAAAGATCTAAAACTATTTTTGAGATTAAGTGTAATTATTAGATCTGAAATCAAATTTAACCTTTTGCAAATAACTTTGGATTTTAGTAAAGAGTCTTCATTTTGATCTTGAAAACAAATTCTGATTCTTGAAAAATATTTGAAATTTGTTAAGTCAAAATATTATATTTGAAACCTAGATTTATTTTGATGAAACATGTGTAGTAAGCAAAAAGTTTAAAAATAGAGCAGTAATTTTCTTTCTAAAAAAGTTTAGGAAACTTATTTTGAGAAAAACAATGAGGGAATTTTATTTTAAAATAGTGCAGAAGCTCATTTTTAAACAATGCAGAAACTATATTTTAAAACAGTGCAGGAAATCAAGAATTTTGGCTTGATGCAAAAGACTATTTCTATCTTGAACATAAAACAAGAAATGGATTTTTAAACACCGAATTAGTTTTGAAAATTGATTTATTTGAAAACATATCTAAGAATCAATCTTAATCAACAAATTTATGATTTCGTGAACAAAAAAGAGAAAAGAAAAGATTTTTCTACAATTTTAACCATTCTTATGGATCTAGCAAACCCAAAAGGTCTAAAACCTACTATAGACATGCATAAAATTCTAAAAACAAACAAAATAGAAGTGATATCTTCTAAGAACTTAGAGCATCCACAGCAGTGGAGCTAAAATTTTAGCAATTTAGCTCCATAAAAAGTTACTTTATCTATTTTACCTGCTTACTTTACAAAACATGCTGCAACAGTGGATCTATTTTAGCTTTCAACCCAATAAAATAATATAAATATCACAATAAAATAATACATCTACTATAATAAAACACCAGTCTATATTATTTTAATCAGAAAGTTGAATAAAAAATTAATTTTTTTATAGCTTTGAGCTACAGTGCTCATGTATCTATACATGAGTACTGTAGCAATTAAGCTAAAAATTTTAGCTATATCTCCACTGTTGCAGGAAGGTTTTTGGTATTTTGGTGGAGCTAAAATAGCTATATAGCTATTTAGCTTCACTGCTGCAAGTGCTCTAAGATCTAGCATAAGATTTTCATTGAAGAAGCATCCATTCTTTCCTACTTAAAATCAAAATTATCATAATAATATTGTAACTAGACTAGTTTACACAAGCATGGTATTGATTTAATCATAAAATTTCATATTTACAGGAGCACTATCAACAAGCAAGGATCACATATATACACAAACTAAAAAAACATAAGAATAACTACTTCCATATAAATACCACAAACAATGGTAAAAATGCAAGACTGTATGTTCAGGACTATGTCAATTTGAACACCTTGTTACTTCCTGTAAAACCTTAAAGAAACTGATTCTAATATCATAGAGATAAACTAGAATGATTGCTTCATTGCACTAAACATCTTGGCAGACCTAAGTACAAAAGCAACTTCTAAGAGATTGGAGGGGATGGGGTGCTTTGGAATGGGGGTGTTCCCTCTTATTTATATGGGTTTTAAAAAGTGTAAGGATCTGTTTGGATACCGTTTAGTTTACTGAAAACTAAAAACTTATTGATGAAAGTACTGTAGCAAAATAATTTATAAGTGTTAGAGATATATTAGTCCATTAGTATAAGCCCAAGCCTAATTCTACTTTGTGTGCAAGCCAAGTTTCCTACTTGTACTAGAAGTCTATTAGTGTAAGGTTTAGTCTACTATATATACACATGTTATAGTTCATTATAATACAGAATTTGTACTACACTCTAATATATTATTGATATAGCCTTTTAGGGTTTCCTCCGTAAATGTAAGCCGTTAGGCTGAATCATGTAATCCTCGTGTGTTATTATGTTCTATACTTTATGCTTTCGCTTTCGCTTTCACTTTCGCTTTCGCTTTCGCTTCCGCTTCCGCATCCATACTAGCATATTCAACATGGTGTATCAATGCTAATATTTAATATGGTATCGGAGCCATCTTTCTATGGCTATGGTTTTCAGTCCTTATGGTGTATTAAGAGTAATCTTTGTCTTCCTTGGTGTTTCTTCGTTGTGTTCATCTTCTTTAACTTCTCACTGCTACTGTCAAATTTCTCCGGTATAGTCATGCCATTGATAGAAGTGACATCAACACTGCAAGACTATTGCCTTCCGCAAATCACCATCACAGAGCCAAACTTCATTCAAGAGATCTTCTCAACCTTATCAAATCTCAAGATTTCATCAAGCTTCCATCTTGAATTTGAGAGGGGGTGTTAGAGATATATTAGCCCATTAGTATAAGCCCAAATCTAATTCTACCAAATCTCCTACTTGTATTAAAAGTCTATTAGTCTAGGGTTTAGTCTACTATATTTACACATGTTATAGTTCATTGTAATACAGAATTTGTACTACGCTCTAATATATTATTGATGTAGGCCTTTAAGGTTTCCTCCGTAGATGTAGGCCTTTAGGGTTTTCTCCGTGAATGTAGGCCGTTAGACTGAACTATGTAATCCTTGTGTGTTATTGTATTCTATACTTCATGCTTTCGCTTCTGTATCCATACTAGCATATTCAACATTGTGTATCAATGCTAATATTTAACAACAAGTTAGTTGATTTTTAGGGCTGAAAGTACTGTAGCTTCAGCTGAATAGTAACTTAAACAGTAACGTGAACAGTTCAAAATAATTCATCTGCGTTTTTCATCTTTTTGTGGGGTTCGTGAATAGTAATGTGGAGCCCAGGTAATTTTCAACCAAATGCACAAAACGTGGACGCAAAACGCTATCCTGACACTCACTAAAATTCTCTCAAGCTGAGCTAGCACATAGAAATATATGGGCTTGGTCTACTGATTTGGCAAAACAAAACTGGGCTTAATTTGTTGATTTGGCAGATCGACCCAGTTTCATCCAATGGTATGTTGGATGAAAAATTCGGGGCCGTTTGGTATTGGTAATATTGTTCTAATAATATTGTTTGTAATTTTTGGAATACATATGGGTAAAAAAATTTGTAAAATACGTGTAATATTATTTAAAAACTGAAAATATATTGTTAAACTATTATACTAAAGTGTATTTCAAATTTTCAAGAGTTGGCATCCAGCTGGAAATTATTATCTTACCTTTTTTTTTCTTTTTTCTTTTTTTAAATTTATAATTTGCTGAATACAACTCATTTGCGAAACGTAATCTACACCACTCATTCATAATTTATAAATAGATACCATTAAAATACATATATATATATATATATATATATAAATAAATAATAATTAAAAAAAAGAGTGTAGAAGAATAATTGAAAAGAATACTAGTGTTGGCTGCACGTGCTACCCTAGTAATGAGAAAATTAATATAGATTTTGTGTGTGAAACCGTGAATTTTGGCTCACCTAATTTGACTATATTAAAAAAGAAGTCTAAAAGTACAAAAAAAATATCACAATATTTTCACAATATCTTTATTTTTAGGATCTGAGTATATATATTTTTATTTTATTTGAGAGAAATGCTACATTCATAATATTTTTAGAACAAATTCTAAATGACAAGTTATTATTGGTTTTAAATTGATAACATTGCTATTGTTATTCTTAAAACATTTATTTTCAGTTGTGATTGATCGCAGTCTCATATTTTATTTATTACAACTTGTAAGAAATTGATACTTCATTATTTGTAAAAATATTGTGAAATTTGTTGTGTTGGTATAACAATATATATGCCAGCTTACATAAATATTTAAAAGAAAAAAAAAACACACACACACAAATTGATTACTAGGAAAAAGAAAACTTTAGGCACAGTAAAAATTAATGTTAAAATGTTGTGAATTTAGTATTTTTTTTATTTGATCTATAAGAAACTAAGATCTCAACAATTTTGAAAATATTGTAATAATAATAAGTGTTATAACATTTTCTCAAAACATTTATTTTCAGTTGTGGTCAGTCATAGTCTCATATTTTATTATTTTATTTTGACTTGTAAGAAATTGACACGTCAATAATTGTGAAAATATTGTGAAATTTGTTGTGTCAATATAACATTATACATGCCAACTTACATAAATATTTCAAAGAAAAAAAAAACACAAACCAATTACTGAAAAAAAAAAACTTTAGGCACTGTAGCTACATTGCCAATTGAATAAACCAAAAGCACTATAACTCCAGTGCTATCCATTAATAATAGCTTACTTATAATTTGTTGTGAAATTAATGTTAAAATGTTGTAGATTTAGTATTTTTTTTATTTGATATATAAAAAACTGAGATCTCAACAATTATGAAAATATTGTGATAACAATAAGTGTTGTAACATTTTCTTAAACCATTTATTTTCAATTGTAGTTGGTCATAATCTCATATTTTATTTTTTTATTTCGACTTGTAAGAAATTGATACCTCAATAATTGTGAAGATATTGTAAAATTTGTTGCGTAAGTATAACAATATATATGCCAGTTTATATAAATATTTAAAAGAAAAAAAACACAAACCGATTACTAGGAAAAAAAAAATTTAGACTCTATAGAAATTAATGTTAAAATAATAAAATGTTGTGGATTTAGCATTTTTTTTATTTGATCTATAAGAAACTAAGATCTCAACAATTGTGAAAATATTATGATAACAATAAGTGTTGTAACATTTTTTTAAAATATTTATTTTTAGTTGTGGTTAACTACAGTCTCATATTTTATTATTTTATTTCGACTTGTAAGAAATTGACAAGTCAATAATTGTGAAAATATTGTGAAATTTGTTGTGTCAGTATAACAATATAAATGTCAGCTTACATCAATATTTAAAAAAAAAAAAAACAGAAACCGATTACTGAAAAAAAAAAAGTGACCAACTAAATCAAAGCATTGTTGTAGCTACAGTGCTACAGTGTATTGTGATAACAATACGTGTTGTAACATTTTTTTAAAGCATTTATTTTCAGTTGTGAAATTTATTGTGTATCATCACATTATTGAGTGTCCATTTGGCAATAAAATGTCTATTTAGTAAGAGATTTTTAGTAACATTATTTAAGTATTGTGAAAATATGTGTGGGTGAAAAAATATTGTAAAAATAAGTGTACTGTTATTTAAACAACGAAAACTATTGTTTAAACAACAACACAAAACAAGCCTAGAGCAATTGCTAAATATAAGATAAAGAAAATTATAATTTTTATATTAAATATGTGACAACAAACTTACACTTATTTTATTTTTTAAATTGAGACAAAAAGAAAAAGTAAAGAAATAAACATGAAAAAGTTTCGAATGAACAATGATTTTTATTTTATTATTTTATTTCGACTTGTAAGAAATTGACACGTCAATAATTGTGAAAACTAAGCCAAAGGACTATTGTAGCTACAGTGCTATAATGTATTGTGATAACAATAAGTGTTGTAATATTTTTTTAAAACATTTATTTTCAGTTGTGGTAGGCTACAATCTCATATTTTATTATTTTATTTCGACTTGTAAGAAATTGGCACGTCAATAATTGATAAAATATTGTGAAATTTGTTGTGTCAGTATAATAATATAAATATTAGCTTACATCAATATTTAAAAGAAAAAAAAAACATAAACCGATTACTAAAAAAACTAATCTTATATTTTATTTTATTATTTTATTTCGACTTGTATGAAATTGATACGTCAATAATTGTGAAAATATTGTGAAATTTATTGTGTTAATATAACAATATAACTATCAGTTTATATCAATATTTAAAAAAAAAAAAAACAAACCGGTTACTGAAAAAAGGAAAAAAAAAACACTTTAGACACTGTATTTACCGTGCAAGTTGAATAAACAAGATAATTGAATAAATAAAAAAAAAAAAAAAGACTCACTAAATCAAAGTACTGTCCTAGTTACAGTGTTGTACAGTACAAAACGTGGTAGAAATAGTGGCAAAACACTGTAGCGGCATAGCCGCTTTTTATATAGTTTTTTTTTGGTTAACCAGGTGCATATATTAAGCAACAAAACAGAAACTACAAATTGGCCACAGAGGCCAAAGAGTTGGCAACCCGCTTATAATAATACAATCCACACATATCAGCATCAATCAAAACATTTAGATTCTCAGAGGGAGATACATCAAATATAACAAAATTTTCCAACATGGAACAACCCCTTTTAGCCAATTGATCAGCGCATCTATTTGCCTCTTTAAAAACATGTCCCACCCGAATATGCTTGAACCTTTCCATGAGAGACCTGCAATCACACATCAAAGCAGTATAATTTCTATTAGGGTTATTTTCACTATTAAGAATCTCCACAATCACCTTGGCATCAAGCTCCACTTCTAGCTGTTGTATTCCCAATTGGATGGCTAGCATTAACCCATCACGTAAAGCCCACCATTCAGCCATGACACTAGTTGTGTTTCCTATTGATCTTGAAAATCCCTTAACCAAACCGCCATGACAATCCCTAATGACTCCTCCACCCCTAGCCTTGCCTAGATTTCCACAGGCCGCACCATCTGTGTTAAGTTTATGCCACCCACTTGGCGGTTTAGACCACCTGATAGGGAAAGCAACTCGAGAAGAAAGTTGGCAGCTAGTACTCACACAGTAAAAATATTTCCTAACTTGAGCAATGCAGTCTTTGTCCATCCTAGAATTAAGAGTGGTGTTTTCAAACACTACTTTATTTCTATTCTTCCATAGGGACCAAACCACAAATAAAAACAGCATGCCCCAAGGAATCAATGTGTTATGCCTTACGGTGCTTAGGCAATTTGTTTTTAATCAAGTCTCAAAATTTTCATTGAAGGAGTTTATGTGTGGAGTGGGAACGCCCAACCTATACCACATGTCATGAGCAACAACACAATCACGAAGAAGATGGACAATGGTTTCTTCATGCCGATTGCACAATGGACAAGTTACATCACAATTAATGCCCCTAGCTGCCAGCACACTTTTCACAAGAATACTACCATGAACACACAACCAAAGGAAGCTTATAAGTTTTGACAGCCCATCAACCTTCCAAAGCCACTGCCCTTGAAACTAATTTTCAGCCATGTCAGTTTCATTAGCTAGCTGATATGTCGAATTTGTGGAGAATTCACCATCTTTGGAGTACTTCCACATGATAAAGTCTCTCCTATTTCCACACAGCTGAATTGGAATAACTTTAATTCTGTTTTTAATTGAATTCGGCAACTTAAAGGAGAATTTGTCCCATCTCTAATCGTGATTATGATATAGGTCAGCCACTGTCAATTCTTGGTGATCTTGCCTTAAGGGTCCTTCAATCATACTTTGAAGAGAAATACTATTAATCCAGTTATCCAGCCAAGCCTTTATCTTGTGGCCATTACCCACTCCCCAACAGATTCGTTTCATAAAAATGGGAAACCCCAAGCTAATAGCTTTCCAATTAGATGATGCAGGAAGATTTTCCGGGTTCCTCGACCTTATTCTAGATGAGGAGCAATATTTCTTTAGTAATACCTTAGCCCACGAAGCATTTTGTTCATGGTACATCCTCCAATTCAATTTTGAGAGCAATGCGATGTTTTTTGCTCTAGCCACTTGAATCCCTAAACCCCTTTCTTCTTTGGATCTCACAATTTTACTCCAACTAACCATGTGCATTCTTCTTTTTTCACTTGTGGAACCCCATAGAAAATCCAGATTGACCTTATCAAGTTTATCACATATATGAACCGATAAGGCCACCCCTTGCATCACATGGTTAGGAATGGCTGACATAACGGATTTAATTAGCACCGTCCGACCAGCAAAGGAGAGGTATTTAGCCTTCCATCCTGCTAATTTGCTCATGACCTTTTCCACTATAAATGTGTATGGGTTCCTAGCAGCCCCTCTATGCCTTAGCGGGAAACCAAGGTACTTCCCAATGTCATGAGTCTCCCGAATGCCCAATTTCTCACAAACTTTCTCCTTCAAACTATCATTGATGTTTGGAGAAAAATAAATGCAGGACTTATCCGAGCTAATTTTCTACCCGGATTTAGCACAAAATTTCTCAAGCACATCCAATATTGCTTCACAGGCCGTAGGGTCAACCTTGCTGAATAGGATGATATCATCAGCAAAAAGAAGGTGAGAGAAGCCCAAATTTTGCTTAGAGGCCTTCAAAGGGGTCCAAGAGCCCTCCACACATTTCTGCTCAATAAGATAACCTAAATACTCCATACATAGGATAAAAATATACGGGGATAAGGGGTCTCCCTGCCTGATGCCCCCTGTTGGCTCAAAATGCTCTAAGGTACCCCCATTAACCAAGATGGCAGTGTTAGGTGAGGTAATGCAGCTCATTAAGAGCATTCTTATCAAAGATCTTAAAAAATATAGCATTTACCCTCTCAAATCCTAATTTTATAGCATATAACACACTACTTTACAATAACACCTATCAAAACTTCTATTTTTTTTACCATTTCATTTAAATAATGATGGTTTATTATTTTTCAATAATTTTTTTTATTTTTCCTGTCTCTCTCTCCCCTGTCTCTCTCTCCTCTGTTTCTCTCTGTTTCTCACAGCACCACCGGCACCATCGCTGCCATCACTAGCAAATCAAGACCCAAAATCAATCCCACAACCAAATCAAGACCCAAAATCCCAAAACCAAATCAAGACCCAAAATCAATCCCACAACCACCAACCACGTCCTCCTTCGCACGATCGGAGCCCAATTGGACCCAAGAAGAACAACGCAGAACAATCACCAGACCACAGCCGTCGGCATCCCACAATCATCGGCGGAGCCCACTCATCGGCGAACCACATCGGCGAAGCACAGAGAGAAGAGAGAAGAGAGAAGAAAGAAGTGAGAGAGGAAAGAGAAAGACAGAGCAGAAAGAGAGCGTTGAGTGAATAAAAAAAAAACGAAGAAATCGGCTTGGCTTGATGCTCCGGCCTGGGTTTCGTCGGAGAAGGAGGCAGCGACGCGAGCAGAGGGAGAGAGCGAGCGAGCAGAGAAATGGTGAAAAGAAAAGAAACGGAATGAGAGAATCAGAGAAAGAACAAAGCAGAAGAAGAAAAAAAAAGTGGGGTCCAGTTAATAAAAAAAATAATATACTGGTTTACAATTGATGAACAGTGCAGTCTCAGTTTACAATTGATGAACAGTGCAGTCTCAAAAATAAGATTGCACTGTTCATCAATTGCAAAAATTATAAGATTTAGCAAGTTTGATGGAGTATGCTATTAAGGATTTATAGGATTTTGTATGCTAAATTTTAGTATTTATAAGATTTACCCATCTTGATGAGAATGCTCTAAGATTTGAAGAATTCTGGGGGAAACTAGAAGAGGCTTGCAAAACACTATGAATGAAACTCCATTCCAATGGCCATAAAACCTGCTTTTCCCTTTTTATTATCCAAAGCATAGAGAAGTTCTTGGGCTATAAGAACATTATCAGTGCCTTTTTCACCCGAAACAAAAACAGTCTACACTGGCGAGACCAAGTTGCTAAGATAAGGTTTAATCTGGGCAACAATAATCTTTGAAATCACTTTGTAAACTGAGTTACATAAGTTCATGGGCCCGTATTTACTCAAAGCTTCCGGATGTTGACATTTATGAATCAATGAGATCAGAGTCTCGTTCAGATAACTAGGCACCACACCCTGAGCAAAGACTTAGTGCCCGTTTGGTTGGGCTTTTTCCACCTAAAAGTTGGCTTTTTAGAAAAAATTGGCAAAAAAATGTGTTTGGTTGGAGGAAAACGCAACTTTTTCTAAAAAGTTGCGTTTTCCTCCAACGAAGGAAACGCTCAGAACGTTTATGGATGGTTTTTGGTCCATATACTAAACGTTGGTGGGCGTTTAGGATAGATCCGTTGGAAACTTCGGCAATTACAAAATTGCCCTTCAAAATCCATCCCAAACCCATCCCGTCTGTTCTCTCAAACAAAATTGTTCGGCAATTACAAACTTCGGCAGTCCCAAAATCAACAGAAAAAAAGGAAAGAGGAAATAAGGAAATCAACTTCGGCAAACCCAACTCAAAATCAAACCCAAAATCAAAATCAACTCAAAATCAAACCCAAAATCAGAATAAAAAAAAAAAAAAAAAAAAAAACCCAAAATCCACAGAAAAAAAACACCCAAAATCCCAAAATCCACCCAAAATCCTTATGTTTCAATCATCTTCATCTTCTTCATCATCATCATTATAATCTTCTGTGGAGTGTGTAAAAAAAAAGAATGAAAAAGGAAAGACGAAATAAGGAAATAAAGAAAAAAACAAAAAAAGAAGAGACTTCTTCATCATCTTCATCTTCATCTTCTTCATCATCATCATCTTCATCTTCTTCTTCATCATTGTTAGCTTTCGAACTGTCAAAAAAAAAAAAAAAGAGAGACGCAGAGACTCTGAAGAAGAAAATAAGGAAATGAAGAAGAAAGGGAAATGAAGAAGAAAATGAAGAAGAAAAGGACGGGCACGTGTGTGGACGTGGAGAGAGTGGCAGGGAAAAGAAGAAAGAAAGGGATAAAGAAAAAAAATTAAGTTTCAGTGTGTGGAGGAGAAAAAAAGATGAAAAAAAATAATAATAAAAATAAAGGAAATATAAATAAAAAAATAAAATAAAATAAGGAAAACATAAAATAAAGAGTAAGAAATTAAAATTAAGAAATATTGTTACAATATTTTCACAATAATTTTATAATAAATTTTAAGTGGTAGGTTATTATTAGTTAATATTAGTGAGAAAAAAATAATTTGTTTAGAAAGAGAAAAAAATAATTGTAATAGTAAGTTCAAATTAAAATCAGTATAAAATTATCACAATATTTTTACAATAAATTTTAAGTGTTATGTTATTATTAGCTAATATTGGTGAGAAAAAATAATTTCACAATATTGATTTAAGTATGAAATAAACTCCCTTATATATACATTGTCCTTTTTGGTAATTTATTCCTCAAACTACAACTTTTATAAGTGTTAGTTAAACACTCAGCTTTTTCAAAAAAACATTTTTTAACCATTTTTACCAAACACTCAATTTTTAAAAAAATATTTTTTCATTATGCACGTTTTTAAAAAGTCCAACCAAACTCACTCTTAGAATTGAAAAGAATCAAGCCGCCGCGGCTTCTGGAGTGTTCTATTGCTATAGCTTCCACGGATTTATAGCCACCAATTCCATCCTTTCACTCACTACACTCTCTCTCTTTCTCTCTCTTCCTTCTCAGCCTCTCTCGCTCAGATCTTTCACCATAAGGTAACCCTTTCCCTTCTTTTCTTTTTAAAGTTTAGATTTTTTTTAGTTATAGATTGTTGATGATTTTTTTTTTTGGATTGTTGTGAAGTTTCAGGATCAGTGGGCTTTTTTTTCTTGATCTCTCCGATCTCCTTCGTCTGTTCATAAAAAGAGAATCTATCAAATCTCAATAATAATAATAATATAATGACTCATATCCTTCTCTAGATCAGTCATTTACCCTACGGTTTGTTGTTTCTATCCTCCTGTTTGCCTTCCGAGAAAATCAGTATCAAAACAATTAATTTTAAAATAAAATTAATTTTTTTATAAAAAAAATATTTTCTTGATTGTTAGACGTTTTCTCGGAAACCAAACGGGATATAATTTATGTACGTGGAATTTGGGTTTTAAAAAAAAAAGAGGAACAGTTTTGTTTTTTTTTTTCCGTTTTGTGATATTATTGCTTTAGTTGTTTGTTGTTTGGCCTTAACTGAAGCGAACGCGGCAACCAAAGAGAGCGAGACCGTGAACGGGCTCAGGCTCAGGCTCGCGCCGGCGGCAAAGCCAAGCAGCCAATAGGCGATGGCCTCACCCCCGAACAACGCCGTGAAAGGTACCCCTCTCTCTCTCTCTCTCTCTCTCTCTCACTTTGATCATTCTTTATTCTCTCTGCGTTTCGATGTAATTTTTGCTCCAGGCTTTTTTTTTTCCTTTATTTTTTGAAAATTACTTAAAAGAACAAATTTTTTGGTTTTTTTTTTTTAATTAAAAAAACTTTTTATTAGGAAGAATTTGTTGAAAAAAATAATAATTATAGAATACTTTGGGAGAGTAGTGCAGATCTGGTGAGTTCTCTCCTCTATCTGAGGAGATCTTAGCCCATCTAGCGAGAGATAGAAAAAAAAAAAAAAAACCTACAACTTAGGAAAAGGAAATTACGCTTTTAACCTGTTTGTGTTATTTAATTAAAATTATTTAACTAAATGATAGAGATATTTTAGAGAGTTTAAGAATTTGTGTTGGAGTATTTTAGTACTTAAAAAGTTGAAAACCGAATCGGGAATTCTGTTATTAATATTATAGAATAGATTATTACTTTTTAAGTGAAAGGTAAATGACAAGCTTAGATTTGTCATATTGGCACTAAATGGTGTTAATGAAGTTCTCAATTAAAATTAAAAAACATAGCTGCAATTTGGGCTTTATTGGTTAATGCTATCATGTTTTTGAATGAATGTAGAGCATCTAAAGAATTGCATTCAAGTTCTGCCAAAATGTTAGATACTTAGATGCTGATGACGTGGAAAAATCTAATTACAATTTTATCAACTCCATGGTGGAACTTCTAGAAAAATTTTGATTTTTGAAATTTGCCCCCCTTGGTATAGAAAATGAAAATGCAATATCATTCTGACCATGTGTCTGGATCTATATTCATTTATAGGGTACACACTATGATCAAAAAAATTTATTTCAACAGTTCTAATCTGAGTGTTTTACTTATATTAATGAAGGAATGGAAAAGATTAGAACACTTAATTTTTTTTTTTTTGAGTGAACACTTCAAAAGATAAGATTGGTTGTATCGTTTGTTAGCTCAATTGCTCAGGTCTCTTATCCTTGTGTCTAATAGGGGATTTGAGTTTGAATCATGCTTACGCAAAAATAGATTGGTGTCTTGGTTTGATGAGAAAGGGCTTAATTTTTAATAATAATTAATTTATTTCTTTTAGGGATGCTAAGGCACTACAAGAAAAGGCGGCGCAAACAAAGAAGGCCTCGAAACTGAATGCAGATAAAAACAATAATGCTAATAGCCCCTGGAGATCGGAGCTGTCAAAGATTGACGTTTGGTATGCTTCTTTTGGATCAAATATGTGGAAACCAAGATTCCTGTGCTATGTTGAAGGTGGCGAGGTAGGATACAATGATTCAAAAAAAAAAAATGCTTGCAATATCAATTTTAAAGACAATTAGAAGCAGATTCTAAGCATTCTGCAGGTGTAGAATATTTCAATCAGCATTTGAAATTTGGTCTACATAAGTTCATCCTGTGCTCTGTATCTCTATTGCCTGTTCATGAATTATGAAGTTTTGTAATTCTGCTTCTTTTTTTTTTCTTCTGTAGTGTTTTATTTTATCGCACCCTATTCTTTCCTACTTTTTTTTTTTTTTTTAAACCTTTGGAACATTCAGGTTGAAGGCATTTCAAAGTCATGTTGTGGTTCGTTAGATAAAACTCCACCAAAAAAGGTCTTGTGGAGGACTTGCCCTCATCGTTTATTCTTTGGCCGTGAACGTACAAAGTCATGGGGTCTTGGAGGGGTTGCTTTCCTTAATCCAGAAACGAATATTCAGGATAAAGCTTACTTGTGCCTATATAGAATCACGTGCGATATTTGTGATGTGGCCCTTCTTATTTCTTCTGTGTCTCCTTTCTATCTATTGTTGAACGTATTTCCCATTAGAACATGGAACTTCTAAATTGGATTTCAATTTCTTGTATTCTCCAACTTCTGTCACAGGCTAGAGCAGTTCAATGATATTTTACGCCAGGAGAACTATTCAAGTCACAGCACGGATTCTCCTTTGTTTGATTTGGATGATTTAAACTCTGTAGCAAGCAATGAGTCCAACTCTCTAGAGCTTCAAAAGGTATGTGATGTCTGTTATGCCTGTTCTGTTTTTAGACTGGAATAAGCATATTTTTCTACTAGTAGCCCCATCAAATGACCTTACTACTACCTCACATAAACAAATAGTAGAGAGTGAGGTAAAGATTCGATCCCATACAGGTTTAATATGTTGCATTTGGGTTGGTGTTATAAATTCTATTTGATTCACCTTACTGTGAAAGTTGAAAACTGCTTTAATTTTGTGCAGAAATGTTGGTATAGTAATGTTGTTTACTTGGGAAAGGAGGAGGACATTCCTATACTAACTATGACGTGAGTATCAAATCATTCTAAAAGCAACATTTGTAAAGTGTACAGAATTTTAGTTAGTTTATCTGATCCTTAATGTAGGTGCGTGAACTCATATATGGAGAGCTTCAAATCCGGGAAGCTTCCCATTGTGGCTCCATGCAAAGAATATATGAACACCTTAGTAAGGGGCCTGGTAGAAGGACGCCAGCTTTCAGAGAAAGAAGCCATGGCATACATACAAGAAGCTACTAAAAAACCATTGTGATTGCGACTTTGTCCCCTTTTATTGTAAATCCTCATTATTGCCTTGTTGTTGGAGTAAAAAAGCAAACCTTGGTCACCTGACAAAGAGAAGCTCGTGGGAGGAGCAAGGGCATGTCTTGTGTGTTTGAAAAGTAATTTGTGCAACTTTGGCTCTCATGGGAAGATCTGTCCCTGGTCTCATATAACTTAAAAGGAGTTCCAAATATTTCCTCTAGTTCTATTTATGTACAAAAAATTATTTACCTATTGTTTATCATAGGCTAAGCTTTAGTGATGCATATCATTTTGTGGTATCATGCACAGCTTAAATTAGTTGCCATCATGTTTGTAAGGGCTTGTTTGGATGCAACCTGTGGGTGAGATCTCATCTTGATGATGTTGGCATGTTTCTTGCCTATTTCTCCCTTTCATAGCTTTTCTTGTTAACCTTGTATGTGCCTTATAACATGATTATCCTTTATGCTTGTGTTAATAACATGCCTTGCCTTCTCATGCCTTATGGCCTTGCTTGCTTTACTCCATCTTGTGTGGTCTCTTTACTTTGATTGCATCATTGCATCTTTGTTAACATGTTCATGCATGTCTTTGTCAAAGTTGTCAAAATCGGGATTTAGAATCGGATCGTGAATCGTAAAATTTTACATATTTTTAGATTTAAAGCAAAAAATACGTTGATAATGACTTTGAATGCAGAATAATCATGTAAATTATAAATTTATCCATAAAAAAATTAAGATTTGCATCATATTATGTAATTTGCATGTCATACATTGTTAAGTTTATACTAACGAATTAAATATATGTAAGTTTGGATAAAATGTATCTAAAAAATTCATTAAATGTTAATTAGTAACCAATACTAAAGTATTTATCAAAGCATATGGAAAATATGTTTCAAGTTCTAACTTCCAAATTTGAAATCCAAAATATGTTAGCAAATGAAAACTAGCTAACTACGCCAAAGTAAGATGAATATTAAGGCGAAGTGGATATTTAATTATTTCCATTCTATGGTTTTTATAACCACCGTCTTAAATTTTTAATCATCATCATTCATTTCATCATCTATGTAGACATTATATATCTGTACACTAGAGTTACAAAAGACATCAAGATACAATTTCACACTCAATTATTCAAGTTATATTACTCAACAACAATTAAAGAGCATGCTTAAAAAAATCAATTAATCGATATACAAATTCAAGCACAACTGATAAAATTATATATAAAAAAATATTTTAATAATATTAGAACACAAATTAGTATATTGATTAAACAAATTTAACAATATTATAGTTTAAAAAATAGCAAATCCAACATCAAATTCTTCATTTAGAAATGATGAAACATTTCTTCATTGAAAACAAGTGAACTAGATACTAGAAAACATTTGTTTAGGTTAACATAATTTTATAAATATAAAATAAAAAGTCATACCATCATAACATGAAAAAAACCCTTAAAACTTCAGCAAAACAAAAAATTTATCCCCAAAAAAAAAAAAAAAAAAGCAAAAATTTATGTTTTTGGTAGGATTGGTAGGATCCCATACGATCCTACGATTCTATACAATTCTACACGATCTTACGTAGGATTCTACCATTTTTACAATCCTAGTGCGATTCTAAACGTTTTGGTGAAGTGACATTGTAAAGTCGTGCGATCTTATGATTTAGATCGCGATTTTGACAACCATGGTCTTTGCTTGTTTGTTTGTGTCATCAAGCATCATTCCTACCTTTGATTTCATGTGGGTTCGCACTCGTCTTTATACACAAAATCCCGAGTTCCTTTAGGAACTTTGCTTGATAACCAAGCTATAATAATTTGCAATTAACACTCTAATTTGTACAGATGCTTAGTTTGTTTTGAAATAAAATATTTTTTAGAAAATATTTTCTCAAATTTTTAGGTGTTTGTTTGCAGGTAAACTGTGATTAAACTTGTAAAATAATTTTCATTAACCATAAAATCATTTACAAAAAGTTGTGATGATGTGCTGAAATTGTCAATGAATTATAGGCTCTAAAGCGCTGTGATGGATATGTGTGGAATTAGGGATGACAATTATTACCCGATCCACGGGTACCTGGTCCGGCCCGACCCTAATGGGTCAGGTTTGAGTTTTTAAAATAAAACCCGAAGCGGGTCCGGGTCGGGTCCGGATTTTTGCAAAACCCGACCCGACCCGCTTAAGACTAAAATTACCCAAAAAACCTACAATATATATATATATATATATATACACACGCACAAACACTTATAAACCCTAACCTCTCATTTCACACCTACAGCCCAGCCGCTCCACTTTCCTCTCCTCTCTCACAATCCTCTCCCACTCTCACTCACCCTCTTCTCCTCTGACCACCGTAGCCACAACCAAGCCTCGCTCACTCTCCTCCCCTCTCACGGTCTCACCACCACAGCCCTAATCAAGCGCAGAAAAGTGACAGAAGCCCACGACGTCCATCGCTAGCTACGGAGCACCACCACGGTCTCACCACCACAACCCCAATCAAAACTCTCACCAATCGCCAATTGCACACCACTCCGTCAACAGCCACTAACAGAAGCCCACGACGTCCATCGCTAGCCACGGACTAACATCACATGAAGCTGTTGTTACATTAAGAGCTTTGTTTTCTTTTTCTCTATGTAAAGTAAGGGGAATTTGTCTTTTGGTTGGCCGGGTTTGCCATTATTGTGAGCCAAATTTATTAGTTTTTTTTTTGTGTTTTGTTGCTTAGATTTTTAGATTTGCTAATTTTTCTTCTGAGATTGCAAAATTTTTGGGATTTGTTGGATTTTAGGTATGTGTTGGTTTGTTAGATCTTGTCATCCGTTTGGATGGCAAGAAAATAGCCAAGAAAATATTGTGATAATTTTTATTTAATTTTTGGATCATTACATCTTTATTCAATGATTTTTGTGATTATGTGTTTGTGATTTTGGGATTTCTGTGTTTGTGAATCGTGATTTTCTGAGTTTGTGATTCTATGTTTATGATTTTTATTTCTGGGCCGAGCATTATGGGATAGGACCTGCGGGGCTCATGGAGCCCGATGGGGCGAGTGTGGGGCACAGGAAAAAAACCCATTTATTAAACAGGGCGGGTTCGGGTTTTTGGGGCAGACCCACGGGTCAGGTTCAGGCATAAAGAAACCCGGCCCGAAACCGACCCGTTGCCATTCCTATGTGGAATGGGAACAAATGGACCAAACAAAAGGCACCAGTGTAGAACCGGCCAAAAACCCTCCGAAAGTCAAGTTAGTGAATGAGAAATCTCTAAGAACTCTATAGTGAGAGAACTAGAAATTTCCTGCGCACCTGAGAAAAGTGGAGGTTTAGTGCTTATATAGCAGTTGGTGGTGAATCAAGATCCCTTGAGGGTGGGGATTTTTTCCTTATAGGGAAGATTTGGAATTAGGGTTTCTGAGATTGTAGGGTGTTTTTCCATAGGAAGGAGATATGATTCTGCGGCAGGTTCACCTTTTGTGGTATGCAAGATGTTTTTTTATATAGATTTTTGTGAGGACTAAGTAAAGCCACGCTGGACCCGTCGACTTTCTATTCATCCTGTCAGTCTTCCATTTGCTCATCAGATACTTTTACCCATTGGGTCTCGGTGCAGTCCCGTCGCTTCTTATGTGGGCATCCTAAACCATCCGTTTACTCCTAGGGGACTGATAAGCATATAGGTGTCGTCAGTTTAGTTTGTAAGATGTGCCTAAGCTTTTATAAAAAAAAACACCCCTATTAAGTTGTAAAAAGTTTTATTTTTAAAATTTTGGTAAAACATTTTACAAAAACACATCATGGCTTCCCTCACCCCATTTGGTGGCTAGACCACTAGTCCAGTGGGCTAGGTAGTTGAAGCCTCCATTTCAACTATTGATGTCAGAGGTCTAGTGCCATCTGTTCGGGGGGCAAAGTAGTCGCTCTGAGGACCAATGTAGTCAGTCCAATCACCAAAGACATCGTTTTAATGTCCAAAGCTATCGTTACGGCCAACGATGCTAGTAGTCTGGTCATTGAAGACACCACTTCGACGGCGGTAACTGGCAGTCTAGTCGCCAAAGCCACCACCCTAACATTCTGGTCATTGGACCTTCATCATTATTGGTTTTAACTTTCAATGGCTAAGCCACCAATTTTAGTGATTTACTTGAAGATTTTTACTTTGTCATACCAAACACCTAATAATATTTTAGATTTGAAAATATTTTACTTTAAAACAAACGGAGCAAAAATTAGCACTTTACACCCCATTCTTAAATTAGTTGTTAACTTTGACACGTGTATAGCACGTGACCTTTAGAGAAGATTAGTATGAAACTATCCTTCATAAGTTTCATTCTTTAAATTGAAAATATGGGTTAAATTGACTTGAACCTCAAATTCAAATTGAAAACAAAGGTTAAATTGTCCAAATTCAAAATTTTAAGACTATGACAAAAGTTAAGAGATGATTTAATGTTTGTGGGTGGAGTTTGGACTATTTCCATATAGTGTGCATTGGATGTTGAAGGTTCTTTTTGTTGGATATATTTCAACAATTTACTTTTGTGATAAAGTAAAAAGAACAACATACAGATCTAAATACAAGCAATAACACAAATAGATATGATACATAAACACAATAAATAGATACTGTATATATAAAAGAAATTTGCAAATAGTTAAAAACTTACAGACCAAATGCGTGAATGATGAATGATTCAGATCAAGTTTTGTGTTTGACACAATCTCCTTAAAGCAGATTTTGCCCCTCACACAAGCTGTGGTGCTTTGAGACTTACAGTCGTCTGCCTCTCAGGATAAAATGATCTACAATACGAAGAATAAGTATACTAGGTTCGTGCTATGCGAATTACTCTATGTCTCTTTCTCTCTCTTTGAATTAAATGAATGCAGAAAATTATTTTATCTTTTTTCCAAAAAAAAAAAATCAATTTTCATGAATGGGGGATTGTGAATTTATATACGTTAGTGAACAAGTACACTGTTCAAAATAAAAACTGTTGTGCACAGACTGACTGACTCAAAAAATAAAATAACAAAAATTATTATTTGGACAAGAGGGCCCAGTCCACATATGCCAAAGGTCAACCTAATGTCTAGTCTATGAGCATATAAACTCATATATTATCTCTTTCCTTTTTTATGTGAGACTCAGTATCTCCATCACTTTTAATAACATCTTTGTTGATGCTCATTTTGGGAAGCCCAGTAGAAAAAAGAAGTCCAGCAACATGGGCAAAAGAGAGTTAGTAATTGGATAGAAAAACCATTAAGCCCAAACAATAGGAATAATGGATTATAGGTCCATAAAACAAACAAATGGATTTTGAGAAAGCAAACAGGCCTAAAAGAGCTCGGAGAGAGAGAAGTAGCAAACCTATGGGTAATATGTGACGTAGAAAAGTGGGAATGGGCCACAACAAGCCTGAAGTAATGCAAGTAAAGAAAGTAAGGGGTTGATGGAAAGTCCATAAGCCCCAAGGATGAAAGATAGAGTAATTGGGTCAGGAAAGCCTCAAGGAGTTAGTAAAAGACCATGGGAACGCAGCATTAGAAAGGGCCGCTGATGCCTAAAGAAAGTAAATGGGCCAATGATGCCCAAAAGGAAATAAATGGGACACAGGAGCCCACAAGTAATGTAGTAAAAAGCTCAATGATCATACTGAGTCATTAGAAGAAGAATAAGCAACAGACCTAAAGAGGCCCAGCAGGCTTGGGTCAAATGACATCACAACAGGAATAATAGAGTGGTGCGGCAGGAAATGGTGGCAAGACTACAGGAAGAAGTAAAAGAGTGGGATGAAGGAAGAAAGACTCACAATCAAGCAAAGCCCTATTTCTAAAGCTCAATGATCATACTGAGTCATTAAAAGAAGAATAAGCAGCAGACCTAAAGAGGCCTAGCAGGCTTGGGTCAAATGACATCACAACAGGAATAGTAGAGTGGTACGGCAGGAAATGGTAGTAAGATTACAAGAAGAAGTAAAAGAGTGGGCTGAAGGAAGAAAGACTCACAATCAAGCAAAGCCCTATCCCTAAAGGGAACAAGCCATAAAGAATGGGGAATTAGAAAATAGCTCACCTTATAAGAAGTTAAGGATGGACGGCAGAATGTGCAGACGAGCCTTCAGACCACGGCAAACGCATGAGCAGCAAGCAGGATTTAAACGAATACAAAAGGAAAGCACGCGCAAGGCCAAGACATCATTAGCTTGTACCCAACCAATACAGAAAGTGGTGGGTCATGGGTCAGAGGTAAGAGGGCATGGTCTGGTGGTAGGGGGAGGGGAAAACCTATTCTGTGGTTCTTACTCAGGCTCTTTTGGGGGAAATGTCCTACTGGGATGACATACAGCCTAAAAAAAGTAAGGATGAGTTGGAACCACTAGGTGCATGCCATGAGGGATGGAGAGAGAGAGTACCCACGCCGTAGTAGGTAAGAATGCCACGACAAGCAAACAAACAAAATAGTTATCTTCGTCTGGTGATGTGGAATGGCACAGCCAGCACAGGTAAGTGGTGCTGGTTGGGCAACTGAGTAACCAGTGATGGTTGGCAAGGACATCCACACAGACAAAAGTGGTTAAAGGCTAAAATAGTAAAAGCCATCCGCGGCATGCATTATATAAGGGACCATTGTCGTGCACAATAAAGGGGGATCAGGAGCATAGTAATAGTAACCTCTAGGAGAAAATCACAACAAAGAAGCAAGCACTAAAAAGAAAAATGAAAAGAAAAGAAAAGAAGAATTAGAAAGAAAAAAAAAAAAATAGAGAGCATAGGATAGCAGACATGCATCAAATAGGTTGATTCCCTCTCTCCCTTTAAAGCCCTGCTCTCTGCTAAAGGCAAAAAGGATTCTTGTGGGCATAGGCAATTTAGCCCCATTCCCTCAAAGCAATTAATCTCTTTTGAGGGAGATTATTTGCATTGAGGAAATGGTTCCCTTCTTGGTTCCGAATTTGTGATATAATTTGACACGGCAGACTGATATTCCTCTCTTTAATTCAACAAACCCATTACTACTCCTTCCCCACTTGTTTCTGTTGTCTTATGTACGGGGTGTCTTTTGTCACTCCCCTTTATTTATTTTATTTAAATAGTGAACGCATTTCCTTTGTTACCTTTATTATATCTGACTGCAATAACTTTCCCATAGTAGCTCCGCCTATCATGGGCATGCGATCAAAGTTTTGACAAACGGGGCATAATTTGTGCACAAGCCGGACCAAGGTGGGTTGCAATTAGACCAGTCCCAACATCCTAATCCAAAACATATGGGCCCAATACAGCATGAGGCAACCTAGCCCAACATTACAAAAATGCCCATTACAATCTTCAAGTGAACAAATTAAACATCAATATCTTATTTACTCAATACTATTTTCCAACACTTTTCATTGGGTTTTTGAAAATCTAGTAAAATATTTTTAGACAAGTAATGGTAATGACTTAGAGAAGGAGTGCTTCTATATGATGGATAAGAGGTTGGTAAAATTTGTAGTAAAAGGACATAAATTGTAATGTTGGGGTTTTATTTTTTATTTATCTGTAATGTAGTTATTTGGGTGAAGACCGTATGGGAAATTTTGTAGAAGGCATGCAAATATGAAATATTATATGAAAGGGTGATGATCTGATCTGATGAACTTACAATGTGGATACAAATACAATGCATTGTCAACCCCTTCATTGAAGTTAGGAGACAACGCAGGGTGTTATGGGTAGCAAGTGGAGAATGGTGACCAAAAAAAAAAAGTTTTAATGAACATCATTTGGAGCGTTTAATGAACACAAACTTCATTTCAATATACAATTAAATTCATAAAAATTATAACATGTCAAGTGCGACATTGAACCATCTAATCAAAAGATCAAGCCGTTAATATGCATTCTTACACATTTAAGTTTCTTTAAAAAGATATTTTTTTAAAAAATACTTAGTATTCTAAAAAAAAAAAAAAGATCAAGCCGTAAATATGCATTCTTACACATTATGGCATCAACTATGTGATTATGATTAATTATACCTGATTAGTTCTTAATTGGATTAATTTTAATAAATTCCATGTCAAAATCTCATTAGTTTAATTTTAAGAAATACACCAAAGACAGCAACATGATTCCCTCTCCTCGCATCCCTCCTTCAAGACCCCTACAACCTTCCATCCACTCTTTTTGTCCGATGATAACATAAAGATTTCCTAGATGGCCTTCTGCTAATTCATGTTGCAATTCGTAAATCTTGCATTAGAGCTCCACTTAGTTTAGCCCAATGATTCCTACTTTGACTCTCTTAATGACTCGATGTCTCTTCCTGCTTTGATTTTGAGTTTCCGTCCCTAAAAGAGCTCCACTCAATTTAGTCTTGTAACTCTTACTTTACTCTTCTAATGACACAACTTCTCCTTCTACTTCAATTATGAGAATCATACCTCGAATCTCAAGTCATAGTTACAAAGTGAGAAGGTGTTAAGCACTCACTTTACCTGGTAAAATCGGATTTTCAATCTATGGTAGTCAATGCCACATTGAAATTGACATTTGAATTGAATTTGAACATGGAAATTCGAAATGGAAAGTATACTTTGAGTTTTGCATCATATATTGTCCTTGACGTAATTTACAACATCATGAATATTTACAAAATCAATATTGAGTTTTAGAATTTATGTTACCAAATCAAAAAGATCTAAAACTATTTTTGAGATTAAGTGTAATTATTAGATCTGAAATCAAATTCAACCTTTTGCAAATAACTTTGGATTTTAGTAAAGAGTCTTCATTTTGATCTTGAAAACAAATTCTGATTCTTGAAAAATATTTGAAATTTGTTAAGTCAAAATTTTATATTTGAAACCTAGATTTATTTTGATGAAACATGTGTAGAAAGCAAAAAGTTTAAAAATAGAGCAGTAATTTTCTTTCCTAAAAAGTTTAGGAAACTTATTTTAAGAAAAACAATGAGGGAATTTTATTTTAAAATAGTGCAGAAGCTCATTTTTAAACAATGCAGAAACTATATTTTAAAACAGTGTAGGAAATCAAGAATTTTGGCTAGATGCAAAAGACTATTTCTATCTTGAACATAAAACAAGAAATGGATTTTTAAACACCGAATTAGTTTTGAAAATTGATTTATTTGAAAACATATCTAAGAATCAATCTTAATCAACAAATTTACGTTTCCATGAACAAAAAAAAAGAAAAGAAAAGATTTTTCTACAATTTTAACCATTCTTATGGATCTAGCATACCCAAAAGGTCTAAAACCTACCATAGACATGCATAAAATTCTAAGAACAAACAAAATAGAAGTGATATCTTCTAAGAACTAAGATCTAGCATAAGATTTTCATTGAAGAAGCATCCATTCTTTCCTACTTAAAATCAAAATTATCATAATAATATTTTAACTAGACTAGTTTACACAAGCATGGTATTAATCATAAAATTTCATATCTACAAGAGCACTATCAACAAGCAAGGATCACATATATATACAAACTAAAATAAAATAAGAATAACTACCTGCATCTAAATACTACAAACAATGGTAAAAATGCAAGAAATGCAAGAAGGTATGTTCGGGACTATGTGAATTTGAAAACCTTGTTACTTCCTGTAAAACCTTAAAGAAACTGATTCTAATATCATAGAGATAAACTAGAATGATCGCTTCATTGCACTAAACATATTGGTAGACCCAAATACAAAAGCAACTTCGAAGAGATTGGAGGGGATGGGGTGCTTTGGAATGGGGTGTTCTCTCTTATTTATATGGGTTTTGAAAACTCTAAGGGTCTATTTAGATACCGCTTATTTTGTTGAAAATTAAAAATTTATTATTGAAAGTACTGTAGCAAAATAATTTACAAGTTGGCTGATTTTTTGGGCTGAAAGTACTGTAGTTTAAGCGGAATAATAATGTAAACAGTAACTTGAACAATACAAAAAAATTCATTTGTGTTTTTCATCTTTTTGTGGGGTTCGTCAACAATAACCTGGGATCCAGGTAATTTTTAGCCGCGCAAAACGTGGACCCAAAATGCTACCAAACAACAATTAAAAAACTCTTTCAAACTCTGATCCCAAAAAAAAAAAAAAAAAAAACCCCTCTTTCAAACTGAGCTAGCACATAGAAATATATATGGGCTTGGTATGCTGATTTGGCAGAACAAAACGGGCTTAGTCTACTGATTAGGCAGATGGACCCAGTTTCATCCAATGGTATCTTGGACGAAAAGTCTGGGCTGTTTGGTAACATTATTTTAGTTTATTTGTATTTTTTGAAATATATGTGGATGAAAAAGTATGAAAATATGTATAATATTGTTTAAAAACTGAAAAAATATATATATATATATTTTTAAATTTTTCATAGTGTCCTAATTTTTCATTAATTACAATTTGAGATTTATACTTTTTTTAATAATATTATTACTAATACAACCAAAAGTGTCACGAAGTTAGCTTCAAAAAATGAACAAATATTACACGTTTATTTTGTAACAAAAAAAAAATCTGTGTTTTTATTTTATATATATTACTTTTATTTTTATAAGTGGATAACGTAATTTGAAAATTAACAGAAGAGTGATTCTATTTTTTTGTAAAAAAAAAAAAAAAAATCTCTGTGCTTTTATTATATATATATTATTTTTATTTTGAGAATCTAATTTATAAGTGGATAAAAAAATTCGTTATTAGGAGAGTGGTCCTATTTTTTAGGCAATGATTTAGTGAGAGTTAGAGTTACATTTTTACTGGATTATCCTTTAGTTTTATCTTTACTTAAACATAGGGGTGTAAGAGTATTTATAAAGTAAAAAATGAGGAATCTAAACAGGAGAAACCTCTTAAATAATTGTATAGATATCAAACGGATCCAATTGCAAATTTTCAAGAGTTGGCATCCAGCTGGAAATCATTATCTTAATTTTTTTTTTCTTAAATTTATAATATGCTGAATACAACTCATTTACAATACGTAATCTACACCACTCATTCATAATCGATAAATAGATCCGGTTAATGTATACCCTAAAGACACACATTAAACTATCTATTTTTGAAAATACTTTTTTTAAGAATTGAAAAAGTTGTTAATACTTTTTCAATTCCTAATAAAATTACTTTTAAAAATGAAAATTATTGTGTGAGATTAGCAAAATACTTGATAAATAGATACCATTAAAATACATACATACATACATACATATATATATATATATATATATATATATAAATGAAAATTAATTAAAAAAAAAGAAGAGCCAATTAGTATGAGCCCTCCAGCAGATTGCGGCTTCTGGAGTGTTCTATTATTATAGCTTCCACGGGTTTATAGCCACCAATTCCATCCTTTGAGACTCACTACGCCCTGTCTCTCTTCGCAGCCTTTCTCGCTCAGATCTCTCTCCATAAGGTAACTCTTTCTCTCTCCCTCCCTCTTCTTTTCAAAGTTTAGATTTTTTTTTTTCTTAAGTTATAGATTGCTGATGTTTTTTTTTTTTGGATTGTTGTGAAGTTTCAGGATCAGTGGGCTTTTTCTTCTTCTTCTTCTTCTTGATCTCTCCGATCTCCTTCATCTGTTCATAAAAAGAGAATCTTTCAAATCTCAATAATAATAATAATATAATGACTCATATCCTTCCCTAGATCAGCCTTTTCCCCCTACGGTTTGTTGTTTCTATCCTCCTGTTTGGCTTCCGAGTAAATCAGTATCAAAACAATTATTTAAAAAAAAAAAAATTTTCTTGATTGTTAGACGTTTTCTCGGAAACCAAACGGGATATAATTTATGTACGTGTTTGGGTTAAAAGAAAAAGGAACGGTTTTGTTGTTTTTTTTATTCGTTTTGTGATATTATTGCTTTGGTTTTTTGTTGTTTGGCCTTAACTGAAGCGAACGCGGCAACCAAAGAGAGCGAGACCGTGAACGGGCTCAGGCTCGCGCCGGCGGCAAAGCCAAGCAGCCTAAAGGTGATGGCCTCACCCCCGAACAACGCCGTGAAAGGTACCTCTCTCTCTCTGATCATTCTTTATTCTCTGTGCGTTTCGATATAATTTTTGCTCAAAACTTTTTTTTTTGTTATTTCCTGAAAATTACTTAAAAGAACAAATTTTTTGGTTTTTTTTTTTTTTTAAATTAAAAAAACATTTTATTAGGAAGAATTTGTTGAAAAAAAAAAATTATAGAATTCCATGGGAGAGTTGTGCAGATCTGGTGAGTTCTCTTCTCTATCTGAGGAGATCTCAGCCGATCGTGTGAGATAAGGTAATTTGGAATAATAATTAAAAATGAGATAGGAAAAAAAAGAAACCAAAAACTTAAAAAGAGAAAATTACTCTTTTAATCAGTTTACGTTTTTTAATTAAAATTATTTAACTAAATGATATAAATATTTTAGAGAGTTTAAGAATTTGTGTGGGTTAGTTTAGAACGTAAAAAGTTGAAAACTAAATTGGGAATTCTGTTATTAATATTATAGAGTAGATTATTACTTTTTAAGTGAAAGGTAAATGACAAGCTTAGATTTGACATTTGGCACTAAATGGTGTTAATGAAGTTCCCAATTAAATTAAAAAACATAGCTGCAATTTGGGCTTTATTGGTTAATGCTATCATGTTTTTGAATGAATGTAAAGCATCTAAAGAATTGCATTCAAGTTCTGCCAAATTGTTAGATACTTAGATGTTGATGACGAGGCAAAATCTAATTAAAATTTTATCGACTCCATGGTGGAAATTCTAGAAAAATTTTTATTTTTGAAATGTGCCCCCCTTGGTATAGAAAATGTAAATGCAATATCATTGTGTCCATGTGTCTTTTACATATATCAATGAAGGAATGTAAAAGATTAGAACACTTAGGGTTTTATTTTTGAGTGAACACTTCAAAAGATAAAATTGATTGTATCGGTTGTTAGCTCAATTGCTTAAGTCTCTTATCATTGTGTCTAATAGAGGATTTGAGTTTGAATCACGATTACGCAAAAATAGATTGGTGTCTTGGTTTGGTGAGAAAATGTTTTATTTTTAATAATAGTTAATTTATTTCTTTTAGGGATGCTAAGGCACTACAAGAAAAGGCAGCAAAGAAGGCGGCGCAATCTTCCGGAGGGAACAATGCAGGTGGTGGTGGGGTTAAAAGATAAGAGATGGTAATTGTAGGGCCAGTAGATATGGGGATGTGAGTACTGGATCAGATGTGGATTTACGGTTGTTGGAGTCATCTTAATGTGTTTTATGTCGTTTGAAAACAAACTGATTTTAATGTTTGCTTGTAGGGCATATTCATAATTTTGGCTTCTAAACCTTCTATTTGTCTCTGATTTGGAAATGAGAATTCCTATGTAGCTTTGTGCAATTGGTTTTTGTTTTTCAAGTTTTTTTTTTTCTCTTGCATTTTTTTTTTCCACTGGCAATTAGATTTTAATATTGGGAAAAATTTTCGAAGGTTTAAGACATTTTTGAAATCTTTTTTATGTGAAAAGAAAAGAAAAATTAATTTTTTTGACAGTTTTTTTACATTTCTCGTAAAAGTGAATTGGCATGGTAACTTGAACAAGAATCGTCGTGTAGGAGTTTACGAGAATAGTAGGATGATGAATGTGTGTAGAAATACATAATCATGGTATGACCGTTGAAATGCTAGTGGGCACTCACGTTCATAAGCAGACAGCAAGGGTTATGGTTAATCATGCTATCTAAATATCTTTGTTGTCATTTCATGGTTTAGTAGTTGTGCAGCTCATGTTTTAGTGTTTGGTTGTATGCATGAAAATGAAATTGCACAAATCAAATCACCCATCAAAGCCGAGCACCAATCCACCGACAACCAATAAATTGGCACAAACCCACCCACCACTCCACTGACCACCCAAGAATATCCAGATCCACATCAACACATACATTACTTCCACAAACAACAAATCCTAAAAACACAAAACCTGATAATACTCCGTCAATAAATCATCTTTTGCTTGAAAACCCAAAAACTAAATCAAAACAATAACTTTCAACAGAGCACACACCCAAACCCATAGATCTACAAATTACCATGTCCAGGGGGTGTTTGGTAACATTGTTCTAGTAACGTAAATATGTGTGGGTGAAAAAGTGTGTGAGAATACGTGTAATGTTGTTTAAAATTGAAAACTATTTTTCAAAACACCCTATCAAGAAGGCCCCCAAACTCTTGATTTTCAAACCCAAGCTGAAAACATTAGATCCTACCCAAAGGGAAACCCAATCCCCAAACCCACATAGAATTTGAAATAAGAGAGAGAGAGAGAGAGAGAGAGAGAGAGAGAGAGAGAGAGAGAGAGAGAGAGAGAACAGTGGCCATCGTTTGTGGTGGCATTGTTGTGCTCTATCGCCATCAATGGTGGTATGGGTCTCTTGGGTTTCAACCTCAGCAAGCATGAGTAAGGAGAGGGAAAAATTGAGGTAGAGAGAAAGAAACTTGAAAGTGAGAGCCACCCTAGGTGGTGGTTCTTGGTGGCTTGGTGGCAGTGTTGGCAACCTTAGGCTTTGTTGAAGGAAGTGTGAGAGAGGAACCAGTGAGCCACTATGATAGTGAGAGAGAGAAAGGCTTCATTGAGCGAGATGGGTTGTGCGAGAAGAAAATGAGAGGAGAAGAAAATGAGAGAAGTGTCGAGGAGTGAGAGGGAGAAAAAAGTGTAAAATGTTTTACCGATTTTTTAAGTATAAAATATAGTTTTTGTCTTTAGTTTTTCCTTTGACTGAAAATACTTTACATTTGACCAATTATTTTACTCCAAAACAAATATCATAAAATATGAAAATATTTTTCTAAAAATATTTTACATCAAAACAAACAAAGGGTTAGTTTATAGTGTTATTCATTTCCTCTTCTTTCTTCTTGAGTTGGCCATATATTCAACAACTTTGCGTGAATGTGCTCGGAAGTAGTCACAAAATAAGGAGATATTTAATGATGTGTATGGTCATATGTAAAGAAGCTGTGGCTGTTCTTGCTTTATCTTTGTGTTTCATCTAATTTTGTAAAGACAATGTAGACATCACCTTCTTTGAGCTTAAATGGTTTCGCGTGCTGCTTTGCGGTGCTTTCTACGGGCATGAATCATAGATAATTTACTTTATTAGATAATGTTCATGCTTTGTGATGATGAGTTCCCATGTAGCTTTGTGCAATTACTTTTATTCGAGATGATGATTATGCTGCTGCGCAAAATTTTATATTGAAGTTATTGCAGAGCAGATTCTCCTGGGTGTAATTAATTGATCATCACATATCCTTAATTATTCAAAGGGACACCGTCCATTAAGAAACAACTTTATCTCAATAAAGTCAACTTTTTGTTAGATTTTTAACCAATTTTATTGCAACTATAGTGTAGTTAACTCCGTGGAGCTGTCTATCTTTATAAGTATTTGACTGTTGAATTGGAAACCCTGTTTGTCTTTCACGGGGGAGGTGGGTGGGGTTGATCATATCATATCATATAAGCATGTTGAGTGAAATTTGTATTGATTAGAATTTGTGCTCTCAAAAGCTTGTTACCATTTAGTTGCTAAGGCTAGCTACGTCTTCTCCTTAAAAGAAAGCTACCTTTATTTTGTTTGCTGATTAACCGGAATTGATTCTAGCTTGGGGCAGTTTTAGGAATTTTTTTAGGATGGACGCTAAAATACTTAAATTATACAAAATTTACTAAAGAAATAATTTGAATATATCAACATAAAAAAAAAAAAAAAAACACACTCAAATACATGAAGTATTACAATATCTTTCTATTAACAAAGAGGAAAAAAAAAAGATTGATATGATGAGAGTAATAAAATGAGAGAAAATCTAAAATGAGAGAGAGAGAGAGATAGATGAATGGTATTTGCTAAAACTATGAGCATAGTTGCTAAGGAGAGAAAAATTAATGCGACTACAAAGCCAAAGAAAGCATAACTGCCGGCATCTCCAATGAGAAATTACAACCATAGTATTTCTCTTGGTACCATTTTTGAAGGAAAAACAAAATTAGAAATTATTTTTTAGTAATGGGTTGAACAAGTTCCAAATTTGAATGATTGGGGATTTTCATTTTTTGTTGAATAATTTGTTCACTAGTTATTGTTTGATTTAGTCTTATTTTTGTTTGGGTTATTTTTTTTGTAATTTGGGCTAATTTTTATTGTTGTTATTTAAACTTTTTTGTTTAAGGGGTTAAAGATTATGTTTGGGGAGTTCAATGGGACCAGGAGAAATTCTATGTCCAAAATATTGTCATAACAAATTTTATATGACAAACTATTATTAGTGGGTAAAAAATGATGTTAGTATTGAATTCAAATTATAATTAGTAACAACTTACCATATAAAATTTGCTTGAGATTATTGTAAATAAGTTGTGGATATAGCATTACTCTTATTTTTGTTGATCCTGAATTATTGTGATTTTCAAGCTAGGGTGTTCAACATTTTTTTAGGGTGGTCACAATAGGTTAGTTTAGTAAATATTTATATTTTTTGCAAGTATGCATATACCTTTTATGAAAATCAGGGTGGTCCTATGACACATCACTGTGGAGCCGCCAGTGCAGTTAGCTCTTGAATTGCAATTCCATGAGCTGAATTTGTCAATTTTGTTGACCACCAACAATCTTTATGTTAAAAACTTAAAACCTCATTGGCTTTAAGTAATTGTACCACGCTTATACATAAGGTAATTGTTTTCCTGCTTGCATTTGTTTTTTAAAATCTCCAACTGAGAAAACTTTGCTGGTCCCTGCACTATCTAGAGTGAGGAGTCCTTTTTAATAATGTTCTATGGCCTATGGGAGCAACAAGGTGGCCCTAGTCATCGAGTTGTACCCAAACTTTATGGAATTTACTTCTGTGTAGCGTTTAGTCGTGAGATATGATAAAAGTATGAAGGACTTAGTTTGGATTCAAATTTAAGATCATAACATTGGTTAAGATCAATCAGATTTATTGTCATGTATAGTTTTATAGTAACTAAATCATTTTCTTGGGTTTTTTTTTTAAGAGTCGTGGTGGGCAGGTTTGATATGTATGTGTTATTTATTTATTTATTAATTATTTGTAGCCTCTAGCCTCTGGTATAAAAAATAGCCGAGAACTCTGAATAAAATTATCAAATAAATATTCAGTTGAGTCCATTGGAGTTCAGGATTTTCTCTAATTAATCCTATCTTGAATAAAATTATCAGATTAATGGTCAGTTGAAACGTTGGGAAGTTATGTCACTACAGCTGACTTCTATATAGTGCCAGGCCATCACGTTAGTTGAGATTCTTTAGGACTTCTCAGAACTCACCATGAAATTTGTATGCATAGGCAATGAAGTGATCTTAAGTAGGAGGTATTTCTGTTCTGACAAGTGGTTAGAAGTTAGAAGAACATAAGCTAGGGAGACTTTTACTGGAAAGTGAGTGAGGCTAATATTCATTTCCTGGCATCTGAAGCGAGGGGAAAAATGAAGAGCTATGGTTATCTCCTAACTCTTTGGAGCTGGGAACTTTCAACAATATCTTCAAAAAGCCTCCTAAGTGAGCACAAGGCTTTATCGTTGCAAAGGCTTGGCCAACTAAGAAATTGAAGAGTTCTTGGAAAAAAAATTGTCAATTTTGGTTCAAACAGATCTGATGCCATTTGTAATGAATCTGTTTAATGAAATGGAGTTTTAAGTGTTTGGAAAAATGGAAGGATGGGAAAACCAAGGGATAAAACGACTT
Organism: Castanopsis chinensis; assembly: GCA_032878915.1. NCBI lineage: Eukaryota > Viridiplantae > Streptophyta > Magnoliopsida > Fagales > Fagaceae > Castanopsis > Castanopsis chinensis. The sequence continues at coordinate 1,669,702 of JAVQMG010000064.1, forward strand.
ATTCGAGGAGTCACACCCTCTAGAAATAAGAAAGAGAAAAATTGAAAGAGAAATGAAAGTAGATTTCACAATATTTTCATGCCCCGTTAGTGTTACAAGTTACAACAGTGTTGAAGTATTTATATGAAGGCTAATACAACGCCAAATAAAATGCCTCCTCAGTCCTCAACCAATAATGGCTTAGAGACTCACTAACCAAGTAGCAACTACTCCTAAAAACCATTAACTGGTAGTCACATGGACATCCTACAACTCATCACTTACTAACTGCTGATCATCGATCTAGAGATCAAGTTCATGACAAGAAGAGAGAAATAGAACCAACAATAATAATATCACCTACTTTATTCTTTTCGGTTTTTTTTTTTAGATTTATTTTCAATTACACAATTCGATGCATCACAATCTAGAGGTGAATAGGTTGCGTTTGGAATCCACTTAAAAAGCTAGGTTTTTTTTTTTTTTTTTAAACTATTTAACTTATTTTTACTATTATTTATGGGCTCTATTACACTTTTTGATACTATTCATAAGTCCCACAGTACTATTTCTACATTTTAACTTTATTTACAATACTTTCAGCAAAATATTTTCAGAATTAGCTAAATAAACTGTTCCTAAATGGACATTATAGATCTCACTTCGGCGAATGAATAAACAATTACAACGAAAGTTTGCTATTATATGAAAGTGTCCTATATATATATATATATATATTCCAAGGAGGAATTGCAAGATGCTCAAGGGTTTGCAAGGAAGAGAACCTCCCAGTGGGGGATCCGGAGCGCCTATCCTCCCATCGGTTTCCAGTCTTTGTTGTCTTCCATCCCCTGTCCTACCGTGCCTCTTCTTGTCTTTCCCTCTTTTTGGGCTTCTCTTCTTGGGCTAGCAGCGCGTCTTCCGCGTTCATGTGCTTAGTAGCCCTATAAAGTACGTCCAACATGGTTTTCAAGTCGTTTTTGTATAAGAAAAACAACTCATTGGTAAATGCAGCCATGAGTATCTTCTTGTCAGTTTCATCAATCGAGAGGGCCTCCTTGTTAAAGCGGGTAATGTAAGACCTCAACATCTCATCCTCCCGTTGCTTGATGTTCATCAGGTATGCAGTGGACTTCTTATACCTGTGCCCCTCGATAAAGCGAGAGGCAAACTGTGCACTAAACTCCTTGAAGGTACTAATGGAGTTTGGCGTCAACCTACTATACCAAATCCTTGTGGTACCCTTTAGCGTGGTTGTAAAGGCCAGGCATATGATCTCATTTGCCACACCTTGCAGGTGTATCAGGGTTTTGAAAGACTCTAGGTGATTTAAGGGATCCTTAGATCTGTCATAGACCTCTACCTGCGGCATGCGGAACTTCGACGAAAGGAGGAACGAAGTGATGGATGCAGTGAAGGGTGAATTCGCTCGATGGACCAATTCGTTAAGGTCGCTTGACACCCGTCCTCTGAAGGTATTCATCATGAAGTCCATCCGTTCCTTCATAATTTGCATCTCTGCAACCATTTATGGTGGAGTCGTTTCTGCAGTGGATGGTCGGCTTGCATCCTGTCACTTCAGTCTACTTAGGGCGTTGCTGCCTTCTAGTCCTTCTTGGTCCCTTCTCTCAGCACTGGTACCTTCTTGGTCCTCCTTTAAGTGTTAAGCCCTGCGTTCTTTTGGTGTAGTTGTTTCTCTAGGTCATGGTTTTGTTTGGTGAGGCGTTCCACGGCTACGGCAAGAGTTTGAACCTGCCTCTCAAGGGCTGTGGTACGTGTTGGTGGTAGCCATCGAGCAAGTGAATATCATACAACTCTTGACACCCGTCCTCTGAGGGCGTTCATCATGAAGTCCATCCATTCCTTCATCATTTGCATCTTCGCGACCATGTATGGTGGAGTCGTCTTTGCAGTGGATGGTCAGCTTGTATCCTGTCGCTCCAGTCTGCTTAGGGCGTTGCTGCCTTCTGGCCCTTCTTGGTCCCTTCTCTCAGCGCTGGTACCTTCTTGGTCCTCCTCTTAAGTGTTAAGCCCTGCGTTCTTTTGGTCCAGTTGTTTCTCTAGGTCATGATTTTGTTTGGTGAGGCGTTCCACGGCCGTGGCGAGAGTCTGAACTTGTCTCTCGAGGGCTGTGGTATGTGTTGGTGGTAGCCATCGAGCGAGTGAGTATCATACAACTCTTTGTCCGGGAAGTGGTAGTATGGCTTCTACTACGGTTGTTTCGTTCCTACAGACGACGCTAATTGATGATGCCAAAAAATCGTTAGTGAGTCGCACAGTTTTCACATGCTCGAAACAACACCTGCGCAACAAAGAAAAAGAAGATCTCACAGAGAGTACTGATGTGGTACCGGCCAAATATCCTTTTAATGTTAAGTTAGAGAACTTTCACAACTCTAGAGTGCTAAAACTGGGGTAAATTATGCGTATCTTGGTTTAAGGGCTTTGAGGTTATTATAGTAGCGTAGAGCTGACATTCGTTTCTTAGCGGAGAGGGTTTTTCTTTGTAGGGAAGATTCTCATAAATATACTTATCTTGCGAGATCTTTTCTTTATAGGGATTCCCTTGATTAGGATTGACCATGAGGTACAAGATATTTCCTTGTATAAACATTTGTCGAGGCCAAGCAAGGTTACGATGGACCCGTCATGCTCTTTATTCCTATAGGCCTCTCTTCCCGTCAACCTCTTATTCTATTCGAGGAATCCCGTCCTCTCATGTAGATGTCGTCGGGTATTGAGGTTAGGTCATCGGCCCATGGCACCGTCACTTTCGTACTTCTTCTCATGTATATGAAGTTGACGGGCTCAATGGAGTCGTCGGCTTCTTTGTATGCAATGAGTTTACCTCTTCCTTAAAACACCCTTGTCACTGTGCATTGGATGTTATGGGCAACCTGCAACCCCTTTATTGAAGCTAGGAGACAAAGCAGGGTGTTATGGATAGCAAGTGGAGAATGGTGACCCAAAAAAAAAAAATTTTAATGAATGCACAAATGTTTTATGTTTGTAAACACCAATTTTCCAATCGGGTACTCACTTAGGGGTAAACATCTTCTTTTCCTCTATTGACTTTGGAATTGTTAGGAAGACAACAAGAAGTGAGGTGTGAATGGTGATGTAATTTTCAAGCTCTATAGGAGAAGGAACATCATTTGGACTGTTTAATGAACACAAACTTCATTTCAATCTACACTTAAATTCATAAAAATTAAAACAAAATAAGAATAATTACCAGCATATAATATCATAAACAATGGTAAAATTTCTTTAAAGAAGTAGACGAATGATGCAAGAAGGCACGTTCAGGACTATGTGAATTTGAACGCATTGTTATTGGCTAAAATGGCTAAACACTATTGTTTAACAATATAAATATATATATATATATATATATTAATTTATCATTGTTTCAGAAACATGTAAGAATCTACCACTTTTTGGGTACTTAAGTTTGGGGAACTCGAGTTTTATGAACTTGAGTATTTTGAAAAAATAGCCTTCAAATTTGCGGGAAATTTTTTTTTTGGAACTTTAGTACCATAAAAAAATTTCAAAATTTTTTCATGGAACTTGGGTTCATGAAATTCGAGTACTATTGAAAACTTGAGAATCCAAAAAGTGGTAGATTCCTACATATTTTCAAAGCAGTGATGGATTGATATATATTTCGATAAGCAGTGCTATTGTGCTATTTGGACCCTTGTGACTTCCTCTAAAACCTTAAAGAAACTGATTCTAATATCTTAGAGATAAACTAGAATGATTGCTTCATTGCACTAAGCATCTTCGTAGATTGCAGTCAAAGAGCAACTTCGAGCTTTTGTAAGAGATTGGAGGGGTGTTCCCTCTTATATTTATAAAGGTTTCGGAAAGTCTAAAACCCTTTCAAACTGAGCTAGCACGAAGATAATAATATATGGGCTTGATCTACTGATTAGGCAGAACAAAATTGGGCTTAATCTGCCGATTAGGCTGATCGACCCAGTTTCATCCACTGGAATGTTGGATGAAAAATCCAATTGCAAATTTTCAAGAGTTGGCATTCTGCCGGAAATCATTATCCTACTTTTTTTTTATTTTTTTTTATTTTTTATTTGCTTAATACAACTCATTTGCGAAACGAAATCTACACCACTCATCATTCATTCATGAGTCATACCTCATAATATCCTTAAAAATAAAAAACTCATAATTGATAATAGATACCATTAAAATACATACATACATATATATATATATACATACACAATTATTTAATGGGCTTTCCCTATTTAGATTCCTTATTACTGAACACCAATCTGCCTTTGCTAAAGATCGCCTCATTTCCGACAATATTTTGATTGCCTTCGAAACTCTCCATCATATGAAGAACCATAATTCGGGTAGACATGGTTTTATGGCTCTAAAGTTAGACATGAGTAAGGCATACGATAGGGTTGAATGGGTCTATTTGGAAAAACTTATGGAAAGAATGGGTTTTTGTCGTAGGTGGATAGCTCTTGTTATGAGTTGTGTTAAAACGGTGACATTTTCTATTATTTTGAATGGAGAACCTATGGGAATGATTCATCCCAAAAGAGGCATACGACAAGGGGACCCCCTCTCCCCTTTCCTATTCCTCCTTTGTACTGAAGGCCTACATGCTCTCATTAAACATTCGGCGAGAGTTGGTGACCTTAAGGGATTTTCCCTATGTAGGAGAGGTCCGAAACTAACCCACTTGTTTTTTGCAGACGATAGCTTGCTATTTTGCAGGGCAACTTATGAGGATTGCAATAATGTTTTGAAGTTGCTAGCTGAGTACGAGTCTTTGTCAGGGCAGAAGATTAATAAAAACAAAACTGCAATCTTTTTTAGCAAGTCTACATCGGAAGAAGCAAAAGCAAATATCAAGAACCTCTTTCAGCTTCATGAGGTTAAATCCTATGAGAAGTACTTGGGGCTGCCTTCTTTTGTGGGTAGGGGGAAGAAGGCGAGTTTTGATTATATAAAAGAGAGGGTTTGGAGGAAGCTGCAAGGATGGGAAAGCAAATTGTTATCACAAGCCGGAAGAGAGGTACTTATTAAATCTGTAATTCAAGCTATTCCTACATATGCAATGGGTTGTTTTAAACTTCCTATTGGGCTTTGTGAAGATATAGAGGCAATGATAAGAAGATATTGGTGGGGTCAAAGGGGAGAGCGGAGAAAAATCCATTGGCTTCCTTGGAGTGAGCTAACAAAATCTAAGATGGTAGGTGGTTTGGGATTTCGGGATTTGGCTTATTTTAATGACTCACTTTTAGCCAAACAAGCATGGCGTCTTATCCATAATAAGGACTCTCTTTTTCATAAAGTGTTTAAGGCGAAATTCTTTCCTAATGGTTCTCTTTTAGATGCAACGACATCATCTTCGGGTTCGTATGCTTGGAAAAGTATCTTGAGAGGTCGTGATGTGATTTTAGAGGGTGCTTGTTGGAGGGTAGGCAATGGAAAATCTATTAAAATTTGGCAGCATTATTGGCTGCCAAGAAAACACCCAACAATGATTGCTTCTCCAATGGTGGAATCTATGGAGGAAGCAACTGTGGACTGCTTGATAGATGAAGGTTCACGCACATGGAGTGCTGAAATTGTGGATGGGATTTTTGCACCACAAGAAGCTGAAGAGATTAAGAACATTCCGCTAGCACAGGTAGTGACTGAAGACTCACTGTATTGGCCACTTGCTCAGGATGGGGAGTATAATTGCAAGCTGGGATATCGCTTCTTGAAGGAAGCTGAGGTGAGTTCACAAGCGGAGGGTCGGCCTGACTATGAACAAGGCTTATGGAAGAAAATATGGGCTTTGAAGTGTCCTAACAAAGTCAGGAATTTTGTGTGGAGAGCTTGCCGTAACTCTCTCCCATCCAAGTGCAATTTACTGCGACGAACCGTGATCAACGATCAGACCTGTGACAGGTGTAGGTGTGAAGCAGAAGACATTGTTCATGCGGTTTGGAAGTGCAAGAGTTTGGACTGTGTGTGGGATAAAGACACGGCATGGAACTTTCGTGGACTGACTTCGTTTTCTACATTTAGTGAACTGATGGCTTGGGTCCTTGAGAATCAAAGGAAGCCTTCTCTTTTTGCTTTCACGGTTTGGACCATTTGGTCACAGAGGAACCAAGTGCGGACCCAACAGCCATGCTGTCCATTACTGCACCTGCATCAGCTAGCTGCTGAGAGACACTCTGAATTTCATGCCATCCAACCGGTTTCTCCGCCTAGGCAACCACGCAGAAGAATTCAGTGGAAGCCACCCCCACTGAACTCATTCAAAGTCAACTTCGATGGAGCTGTGTCTATCGAAGAACAATGCTCAGGTGTGGGGATCATTATTCGCAACAGTGATGGACTAGTGATTGCTGCAATGTCAGAAAAAATTCCTCAGCTTCTTCAGCCTTCTGAGATTGAAGCCATGGCAGCTGCAAGGGCGCTAAAGTTTACTAGAGAGGTGGGAATTTCAGATGCTGTTCTTGAGGGAGACTCAATGTTGGTAATTAAGGCTTTAGCATCCAAGAATGTGGGCCTTGCTCCTTTTGGTTTACTGATTCAGGATGCCCATAGTTTCTCTTCAACTTTTTCCTCATTGTCTTACTCTCATACAAAGAGAGAGGGCAACCAAGTAGCACACGATTTGGCGAAGTTAGCTTTTACTTTCACAAATTGTGTAATATGGATGGAAGATATTCCATCGGATGTTTTTGACTCTTATCAGGCGGATTTAGCCAATCTTTCTTAATAAAATATCGCAGTATTCATTCTCAAAAAAAAAAAAAAAGATTCCTCATTTTTTAGTTCAAAAATGCCCTTACACCTTTATAATTAAGTAGGGAAAAAACTAAAAGACGATTCGGTAAAAATGCAACTATAATTCCCACTAAAACATTACCAAAAAAAAGTACCTCTTCTGTTAATTTTCAAATTGTTTTATCCCTTTATACATTAAATTCTCAAACTAAAAATTATATATATAAAAAGTAAAAACACAATTTTTTTTTTCTTTTAGCTAAAAAAAAAAGCCTCATTTCACGTGTGTAAAAAGTAAAAACACTTTTTTTTTTTGGCTAATAAAAGGCCTCATCTCGCACGAGGCTAGTATAAATAAATAGTTAAAAAAAAAGAGTGGAAGAATAATTGAAAAGAATCAATCCGCCGCGGCTTCTGAGTGTTTTATTATTATGGCTTCCACGGAATTATAGCCACCAATTCCATTCTCTGACTCAGTTACAAACACCCTCAACTTACTCATAGAGAGACAGAGAGCCTCAGCTTGCCAAAAGATGAGAAATCGTGTCTATTGTGGGAGGTGAGAGCCTCCATTAGGTGGAGTAGATCCTGATGGGTAATTGACGCTTTGGAGGCCAAGAACTGGTCTGGCAAGGAAATTAGTATAATCCAAACCACGATTGTTTGTTCTCATCAAAGCCACGGGAGTAATGGCTGCTATTGTAGGTTGTGTAGAGGCTGATGATGAAGAAGAAGCACTCTCGGATGAGAAGTGTGGACGGGGAAGATCCATGTAGAGCCGTGGAGCAAATTGCTTGGCACGTGCTAATTCCATAAGAAGGCACAGATTCTCACTCTCCAATGCAGCAATGCGTTGTGAATAAGTCCTAGTAGTATCAATCAACTGATGGTGCAGAAGTTGGCACTCTGCCTCCAGACTTCTCAGGCGTTCTGTTTGGCTCGCAAAGTTCATTCTTGAAATGCCTGACGAGCACTGGTTTTGCTCAAACGAAGCCCCTTCCTCAAAAAACGTAGTCCCTGGCTGGTTTTCATGGAAGTAGCTCCAACTATGTCGCCCGTTGCATCTGGAAGGTCGATCCTATAAGAATATGGGGATTGGGGAAGCCCAAAAAATAAATGATCAACCATGAGTCAAATAGAACAAGAAGACAAATTTTACATGTTTTTTGTGATGGTAAATGAGCGTGTAAATAAACATATTAAAGATATGTTTTCATTGGAACTAGTTTAGAACTCCATAGTCCAAACCCATATAATCACTAAAAGATAGTCACTGTTAGGCATTAACCGTGTGTCCAAATGTTGGGATGTAAGTTAAAGTTGTTATTTAATATTAGATCTAGTTAAAGTGGTTATAACAAGTAGAGTTGGTTTTCAGTCTGTCATAGCACTCGACAATACTTGTAGAAGCTCAGTAATACTCTTCTTATTTAATCATTTACTCTTCCAAGTACAAATAGGAAATAACATAGAACACTTTGTAATGTATTACTCTAAATGAGAAAATCTAGTCCTTTTACTGAGACATAATCTGAATTCAAACAACCTGTTTTGATACCATGAAAAAATTACTATTCCTTAAAAAAAAAACATTAATTTATTAAGAAATGATAAATTTTATTATTTAATTATTAATCTAACAATAGGAAAACTTTAACTCGGCAAGAACAATGTGAAAGATCAACTGATATGGCTAAGAAGGCAAAGGATAGGTGTTTCCACAACCATTACCTCAACCTCCACAAGAGCACTGTGGTCCTCAGGAACCACGTTTGAATCCTCCAAAATCGTGGCGGTCAGCTCACAACGCTGTGCAATTGAGACATCCTCCTTATCCTGTAAATGAGTAGCAAGCTCCTCGTCCCACTGCTGTTGGGTTGTCTCTCGAGCTGACAAGCATCCACGCTTAGATGCATCAAAAGAAGTGGTAGTCCCTTTTTTCTTATCATCAAATCTAGACTTCTGCATCTCAAAAATAAAAAATAACAAGTAAATCAATTAATTGCAACATAAGAACCACTTATGAAACTCTCCTACAATTGTGAGATAGTATTTTAAGTCCTGCGGGTTATTAAAGTTGACCTGTACATGAGAAGGGTTGATTTTCTTATCACCAGCCATTGCTTGACCTGTTGAAGCATCTTCATCTAGAGAATCATCCTTACAAGGAAGTGATGCATTCTCGACCATTGATTCAAAATAGGAGTGGCAATCTTTCATATCATTCTCATAAATCAGCTTGACCCCAAACTTCTTCAATTGGAAACCACCGCATATGCATATTGAATACTCCACTTCATCTCCGGCTTCCAATAGATGTGGCATATGAGGTAGCGGTACAGATTGCAACCACATATGTTCTTGACATGGTATTATGCGACTATTTTTTTGACGACACTGCCACTCAATGCCCTTGGTTCTATTTTTGAATTTATAGCAAACAGTGAATCTGTGAATATCATGAAAGCTGCTTGCAAATACAGCACATAGAAACCATCCTCGAATCTCTTGCTTCACTAGTGAGGGCACAACAAAAGATAAAATTGATCCCTTACTCACCACCAGGGCGTCAAACCAGTCTGGAAACTCACCCCCACGGCAGCAAACGCTAAAACTGTCGGTTGCAATCAATTCCTAATACATTAAAATCATTAGTAATGAATTATGGTCCAAAAACCAAATTCGATCGTACAAGAATAGAGACAAGAGAAATACATTGAGAGGCCTATTTTTTGGGTTACTAGTACGATTCTTCTCGAGCATTTTGGAGCAGCCAGAACATTGCAGCTGTTTTGATAGTTCCCAGTTTAGTCCAGTAAAAATCCATACAAGGGACGTGGTGTTGCTTGCATCCATCGCTTGTAAACCTGTTGGAAGCTCATCAGGTGATTGAAATCTTCTGCATAGCCTCAAATCAAGAATCGTGAGTTGATTAAGGAAATTGAATGCAACTTGCAAACGACTTGCATAGATTTTATGAGTAAGCGAACTCAAAAGACCATGTTCCTTTAAGTCCTTTAGAATTCTGAGATTATGTAATTTTTTTTCTATGATGCAGCGAGAGCGAGTAAAAATATCTACATCTGAGGGATGAAAAGTAACTTCAACTACCAACCAGAATTCACTCATCACAAATTCTATCAGGGACGAACGCTGCAGCCATACAAAGATTGTAGACAAATTAGTACATGAAAAATAAAAGTAGTGTCTATTCATTATTAACCAGAAAAAAGAATACAATCATTTTGTTTTCTACATTTAAACTTAATATTTAAAGCTAGCGGAGGTCGGAGTATTAAAAAACAAAAAAACTCCAAATAAACATTCATATAGTATTAAAAAATTATAAATACACAAAATCGTTATTTCTAAATACATTAAAATATAATCATCTACCAATAAAGACAAAAACAAAAATAAAATAATGTTTTTTTTAATACTAGGCTGTCTAGGATTTTGTTTTTTGAAGTTAGAGCATTCACAATGGTGGTGTTAAAAATTTTAGCTTTTAGTATTTCAAAAAACTACTTTATGTATTTCACCATCTCACTTTAAAATACACCCAATAAAATGTGATATTTTTTTTATTATTTCATTAAAAATAATATAAACAACTCATTAAAATAATAAGGAAGAGAAATAATTTAAGTTTTTTAATTGAAGGAAGAGATATAAATTCGATAAAATATTGTATTTTATTTTTAACAACTTGCTAAAGTCAATTGGTATTTATACCAGTTTACTGTAATTGCAAAAAATTTAGCTTTACTTCTCCAATAACACATGATTTTTTTTTGTTCTTTGGTGGTAAAATAGTTTTTTTGCTAAAATACAATCACAATTGTGAATATTTTTATGGATTTTGTTAAGTTTTTGGGTTAGATAGTTGAACATATATCAATAAGTAATTTTACATTTTTCAATTCATGAAAATTAGTTATTACTAATTTTTTAGCAATTTCTTTCAAATTTATAGGATACCTTAGATTCTCTTATAAAATCAAAATTATGTTAGCATATCCTATCTACCATCGAATTTGAAACCAAAATATAAAAATCTTCTTTGAGAACAAAAAAGATATATATGGCTTTGGGAAAAAAATGATGAATGAATGACTACCGTGGGAGAAAAAAATTTGAAAGAATTGCAAAAACCAGACAATTTGACCCAAAAATAATGCTTTTAATTTAACTCTATGAATTTCATGTCTATGGTTTGAATTCCACCTCCCTACATCTCCACTTTCTAATTTCTATCTAAAAAAATAAAATAAATAAAAGTTAACTCTATCAAATTATCCTCCATTATGTTTTACTTCCTAAGGATACATATAGACATATTAACCTTCACTTTTTTTTATAACTGAATTTAGTAAATTAACTAGGAAAAAATACAGAAAATTAAAAGAAAGTATATATTTTTTTTAATCCCAACCTTTCAACATTTTCTAGTCAAGAAAATAGAATCACTAACAATATTAATCCAAAACTTTTCTTCTTTAGCCAAGCTTATTTCTAGCGAGAAAATGGAAGAACATGGGCAAGAGCCTTTGCTTCAATTAGTGGCGGCTCTAGGAATTTTTTTTCGAGTATTTCTCAATAAGCATAAATTACACAATCTAATAAAAAGAAAAATTTGTATATTGATAACAACAATAATAAAAAAACACATAAATACATAAAGTTTATAATTGCTTTCTAGGTGGTTTTCTTATCAAATATTTGTCTATAATTCCAGTAAAAGAATAAAAAATAAACTATAAGTTCATTTGAAATATTAATAAAATTATTAATTATTGTTGTTTAGTTGTTTCATTAATTTATTTGTCTTTTATAAACTATAATTTGTTATATTGTTGTTTCATTAATTATAAAATTATTAATTATTATTTAGCCTAACATAATTTAATTTGTTTGTCTTTTATAATGTATTGTTTCATTATTGTTTAGCCTAACATAATTTAGTTGTTTAATTTGTTTATTAATTGTCTTCTATAATTTGTTATGTGAATAATTAATATGTATAATGTAATTAAAAGTTGAGTGGGCCAATCAAGAGATAAACCCAAGCCTTAAATTATACCCATGTAATAACCCAAACCATAAACCAAAGCCCACCCTTTAATTTAATTTTATTTTTAATAACTTTTTTTCCCTTTTCCTTTGTTTTCTTCATCAGATCTCTTTTTTCTCTCATTCACACGTGCTTATCACTATCCTGTCTCTTCTAGATTTTTCTTCAAATCTACTTTACTGAGTTTCCTCTTTTCTTTCTTCTTCCTTATTTCTTAGTCACAACGTTTCTTCTCTCTCAATGTTCTCCGCAGGCATCTTTTTACGCTGCCACCATGCTTCTTTCAACAAGCATCGTTCATCCCTAATAGCACCTCCATGCTCCTCTCTCTAACCGCCTCTACCCAGCACAATGCCTCCTCACCTCAATTACTGATCTATATCTGCTTGTTTGGATTATAGGTTTATATTTTCATTATTTTGTATGGGACATCAAGAGTTTTTATTTTAGTTCGGAATCCGTTTTTGGTTGAGGGTGTTCCTAATTTTTTTTTAAGGGTAAACAAATAATTTTTTTAATTATTATATATAATTTTTTTTTTCAGGTCAAGGTGTTCCTGGGAACACCCTGGCCTAAACATGGCGCCGCCACTAGCTTCAACGAGTATTGTAGGTAGTATTAAGGACCTGTAAGTACTAGTGGTTCTTGGACACTTCTTAAGGTGGTTCAACTCTTTGATGCACAGAATTACTAAACTTTAAGTATTTATTAACTAAAAAGTATTTTCTTCCTTTATCTAGGAGTTTCTTTAGAATCTTTTTAGACCAACTTAATTCTTTCTTTTCTATCTCAAAAAAAAAAGCTTAATTCTTTTTTTTTTTGGTTAAGAAAAAACGAACTTAATTCTGAATAATTATAGAATACTTCAGAAGTACCATAAATGCATACTCCCCTGGAAATACTATAAATGGTTTCTCCCTCCCCTCACATAATAGTTGGTTCCACTATTAAATTCATGATAGCTAGAACGCACAATTTATGCATTTATGGTGCTTTAGGAGTATTCTATAATTTTCCCTTAATTCTTGAATGAGAATTAAATGTTTTTTTAATTAATTTAAACTTTAAATTTTACAATATATACTATAAAAAAAAAAACTTATAACTAAATAAATAAATAAAAATTTTAAAAAGAAAAATCAGAGGCCGGGGCCCATGGCCCTCTATTTTTTGGATTGAACCCTCCTTGAAATCTATACACATCAGTTTCTGGCCTCATGAATCTCGACCAAGCTATCAGTTGGCCCATATAAGATGAATTGGTGTTACATGCATCCACCTCTCACAAAGGGGATACATAATAGATTTATACATATAGATCCTTCAGGACCTTTAAGTAGGCATTGGTGATTCCTAGGAAAATATTCGGTGTTCTCTTTGGGGGATATGAATGAAGGACAACACCATAGTGCAGGTACTTTACACAAATCTGTTTCCCCACCCAAAAGAAAAGTTCTGAATTAATATTAATTTGAATTCAAAAGATAAAAACACGTTATGATGAAAACAAATACTTTCATGCCTTGTCTCTCCAATCTTCATGTTCTTTTAATCCCCACCTTTCTGGTATTGATTCTTTTACTAATCTACTATAAGTCATATAGATAGGATTCATGTTTGCATAATGCTTCAACTGGTTTGATCCATTACCAAGTACTAGGGACAATAAATTACGTAGACGATAGAAAGTTTCCAGAAAAGCATGTGGGATTACAATCATTACACGAACCTTAACTGGTGGATCAGACCGCCACATAATCTGAAGAAAGTCGATGACAGTATTAACGTATGCAAGCAAATAAGTTAATGCACGCTCCACGTGCCTTCGCTTCCCCTGAACACCACATTTGGAGAAATCCTGCAATGAGTTGAGGCAAAAGTCGAATCATCACCATCCTTGTTAGTCGTTAATGTTTAATCCTGCAATGATTTAATGTTTAATAAATCAAGGATCTAAATTTTGCCACCTCATTTAAAACTCATTAACTTTAGTTTACTTTAACCATAGTTAAATGTTTGTCGTGGTTAAATTTTAAATGAGGTAGACCTTAGATTTTTTATTCAACTTTAAATTATAGCCTTGAAATAGAAAGTTTCAATTTGAAGTTGAGAGAATCCAAATCCCAAAATCACCTTCTGACTTCGAAGGTGGGAAGGATCAACCTTGTAGAAAACTGTCGGCAAGATTTGTTGCAGATGCTGTTTGGTTTTCATGATCTCCAACAGCTCTACGAGAACCCATATAGAAATAGAACAGTCTTGCGGAAAGACTACATCATTAATCCTGGACTTCTGGATTGCCTTCTCTAGCTTGGTACAGTTATCTTTTCCTCTCTCAAGCTTTCTGTTATCTTCGAAGTTGTGAATCCCGCTCTGGTACAAAGCGGCAAATAGGTGGTCCGTAAACTTAAATAATAAAATTTAAGTTTTATCAGACAAAAGAGAGGAAGAGAAGAGACCTTCTGCGGGAAAAGATTTCTGTTAAAACAGACTTACCAATGGAACTTCACAAGATATATGGTGCGTTAAAAGCTTTCTGATAAAACCGACCCTTCCCAATGGAACTTCAGAAGATATACGAAGTGAATAACATATTGTTAACGGCGATTTGAATCCAAAGCTTGGTACCATGTCTAGCTTTGTGCAGCCAGAAAGGTTTACACGAGACTCTAAATTGTAAATACCTAGGGGAAGCTTCCAAAGGTTTTTACAGTCTTTAAGATCCAAAGTAACTAGCTTGCTGAGATCTATAACAGACTCGTGAACCTCGACCAAATTAGTACAATTATTAAGAAGCAACACCTCCAGATTATCTATGCCTGAGAAATCGGGTGTTCTCCTTAGGTGATAGGAATGACTGACATCAAGAAATTTCAACTTTTTCAAAATCTGTTCCCTCACACAAAAAAGGAAATACTAAATTAATATCGATATGAATTCAAAATATCAAAAAATAGAAATAATATGAGCAAGAATATACACACACATACACACTTGCATACCTTGGTTCCTGTCCAAAGTTCTATCAAGCTACTATAGGGCATGTAAAGAGCAACAAGATTTTCCAAGCACAAGTCTGCTGGTATGGATTCCATAGGGAACCCATACCATTCTAGATATCTTAGCTTCTTGGAAGGACATTGGAAGTTCCCTTTCAAGCGTACATAATTTAGTTGAAGCACTCTTAGATGATGCATATTCGAAAATGCTTTGGCATCAACTTGCAAATCGTGAACCCCAGGACAATTTAGCATGATGCCTTGAACTAATTTTCTTTCCTGATAGAACAGAATATTGTGCAAAAGTCATATTTTAGGGAAATTGTAATTTACATGCATAATTGCATACATATATATATATATATATATATGCACACCATTGTTTATAAAACAAGGTAGCGTCCTATTATTGATTTTTTTTTTTTTTTAATGAGTTAAAGGGGGGGCGAAGGCGACCATTGTGACTCATCCCCTTAGACATGACCATAGGCGCACCTCTAGGTAGGAAATGTTGGATTGAGCCATAATTACTGTGGTCCGGGGTGAACATAGACCTCACCCTAACACCTTGAAAGAGCTGGTAATCAGGGGCTTCTCAACAGAGATACCCACACTTCTCCCGGGGTGCTTGCTCGGGCTCCAACGAGAAACCTCAAAGCTAATTAGGCCACCCCTCTTGGGGCTCCTATTACTGATTGTGATGCAAAGGAAAAGTGACTCTACAACACACAATTTGAGGAACAGGTACTATGTCTACGGTTCTTCTAGTGGTGTGCAGTACGGTAAGTAAATCATCTATTATTTTTCTAAATAAGATAAGTTGGCCCTAAATTCTTATCCAATCAACATAAGCATTTGAATCTTACCTCGTCATGTTCCAATACATCAACGACATCCTCAAGATTCCATAGTCGGCTGTGTTCTCTGCGGGCAACTTCTCTACCCATGTCTCTAATCATATCATGCATTGTCAACCGGTTCGAGCAATCAATTTCTACAAGACATTGACGGACCAAAACCCCTAGATCACTTTCAAGGCCTAAATATGAGTCTCGGAGTATTTTGAAAGCGTACTTTTTTTTCATTCCAACAATGAAGCATGCAAGATCTAGAAACAACTCTTTCCTTGTGTCACATAGTGAATTAAAACTCACTATAAGCTTCTCTTGAATTTTTTCGTCAGGTATTACTTTTAATGTTTCCAATGTACCTTTCCATTCATCTATGCTCTTGTCAAACAAATTTGAACCCAAAACTGTAAGTACCAATGGAAGCCCTCCAGCATAACCTATTACTTGCTCTGACAACTCTGCATAATCTTCATTAGGATGGTCTTTTTCAAATGCATGCAAACTAAAGAGCTTAATAGACTCATGATAATCCAATGTTGGTGGCATATATATCTTAGACTCATCCACCTTAGCCAATTTGAGCATAGACTTATCCCTTGTTGTAATGATAATTATACTTCCTGGTTGAAAATAACTTTGCCTAATGGCCAGTTTATCTAATTGGTCCTGGTGATCCACGTTATCAAGAACAAGAAGAACCCTTTTACACCATGCTCTATCTTTCAAAACTGTAGTTCCTTGATCAACAAGTGTTATTTTTCTATTGTCGTTTGCATTGATGCTGGAGAGAATTTTCTTCTGTAAATGAATTAGACCTTTTGTGCGCTTAGAATCTCCTCCTACATTTGCAAGAAAGCAACTTCCATCGAAATTTCTTTGTAGTTGGTTATATATAGCTTTGGCAATTGTCGTTTTGCCAATGCCGCCAATCCCCCAAATCCCAACCATGCAAACTTCACTTGAACTGCTACTTAGCAGCTTATTGAGTTCCTGCACTCGAGACTCAATCCCAACTGGATAGGGTGCAACAGTAAGGTGTGTAATCTCATTTAGTTTGCTGACAATGTATTCAATAATTTCTTCTATAAATTTTGCCTCAAAACTGCCAACATGTATCCACAATAAAATAGAAGTCAGTGATAATTAAATAAGATGAAACTAACCTAGAAAACATAATAAATTAGGAAAATCCCACAAAAATGTAATTGGTTCTGTGTATTTTTGGATAACAAATAAACTACTTCAAAAGTAATGGACAAAATTTTTCTTCAAACCGGTTTGGAAGATCTCCTCCAACCCATTACACAGTGACTAATGAAATCATCCATGTGTATAGACAAAGTTTAGCTCCAAACCGGATGAGAACTATCTCCTTAAACCAACTACATGGTACTTTATAAAGATATCCATGTATACTATATTTGAACAAATCACATAACTTATTAAAAAAGTCATGAGTCTAAAACTACATGATCTCTTCAATCATCTTATAGTGAGATGGAGGAAAATAACTCTGTTATATTGACACATTAAAATAACGTGCATCCGAATAGTTTTACCAATCACCAAGTAGTCTGGTTTGAAAAAATTCCTCTCAACTGATTAATTTCAAGGATGTTTTTTTTGGGAAAATTAATTGACAATATAAGAAGAAAGGGATAGTGCATTCAGTACTATGCCGCACATTTTCGGTATATATCTTTTTTATACCTATGATAATAATATATTATATTATATAATATTGAATCCTATTCAAAATCAATGGTGTAAAAGAGAAAAATTTTGTATGTGTCAATCTACCCATGTCGATCTACACATGCGGGTCTCATGAGAAGTGCTACATTTTTACAAGCAAGAAAATGAATTACCGATTTGCAACATTTTGCGAGTCCCAACCAGACAAGCTTGCAGCCTCAATCAAAGCAGCCCTCCACCTCTCCACCTTGCCTACCCCAAAACGCCTCTCATGCCTGACAAACGCTTCCTCCAAACTCCCCTTCTGGCTTCGAAGGAGGGAAGGATCAACCTCGTAGAAAACCGGCAGCACGATTTGTTGCAGATTCCGTTTGCATTCCATAATCTTCGCCAGCTCTTCTAGACACCATCTCGAATCAGCGTAGTTTTCCGAAAAGACTATAACAGCAATCCTGGACGTCTGGATTGCCTTCTCTAGCTCGGTCCAGATATCTTTTCCTCTCTCAAGCTTTCTGTTATCTTTGAAGCTGTGAATCCTGCTCTTGTCCAAAGCGGCAAATAGGTGGTCGGTAAACTTATGGCGGGTATCTTCGCCACGGAAACTGACAAAGACATCGTAAATCCATGCTTGGTTGGATGAGGATGAAGAAGAACAGGTTTCTTGGGCCATGAAAGCAGAGCAAATTGACAAAAAAATTCAGCGCACTATGTTTGGTGGATATATAAATGTAATACTTGTATAACCTATAGACCTGGTGGATGATCTTTTATGTGATTGCCTAAAGAACCACCGAGAAAGTGGAGAGGAAAGAGGAAACGATGGAAATGGATTGGAAAGAGCACTGAAGACTAAAGTGACTGGAGGCTTCCTGTACACGTCTTGGGCTTTGCAGGCATTAAAATTTCTTTACACTCTCACACGGGGTCCACGCGTTATACAGGGTCCACGAGTTTGCTTTACTTTTCTTTTGTCGGGTCTCAAATTTTGTTTTTCTCCGATTCATACTCTTTGACTGTAAAATCAGAATCCTTGACCGTATGCAGTACAAAAGGTTGTACTGGCATACATCTTGATCTTGTATAAACTTAAGTATTAAGAAAGCAAATAGATAAGACCGCCCAAATTATATCGAAGCACTAATTTAAGATTATATGCACTAATACAATAGATGGCACGTGCTGCCTTGATTGCACGATAGACTCTGCATTTAAGTAGAGCATGCAAAATTCCAGGCATTGTGCTGCCCTTCTATTCACCTCTTCAGCAAAGGCTAATGCTATTATCCATCTATTAACATAATCTATTCCTTCAGCTCAATGCAGTTGCTAATTCAAAAGCTAATACAGTAATATGCAATCTTTCAGTACTTATCCTGACATCTCACACGAAGAGATAGTAGACAGGACCTCTACAAGTCCTTCTGCAGAAGCTCAATTAGCTGAGGACATTCGGTGGAACTTAGGGGGGTTCCCTTTGAGATATGTGATAAACTTCAAAATGCTTGTAAAATTCAAAGAAAAAACCACCAAGTATGTGTTTGAATATCGCTTATTTTTCTGAAAACTGAAAACAATAAAAAATAATTTTTCGGTTACTGTTCACTTTTAAAATTGCTATTCACATGCCTATTTACACTGTTCATGTCTCTTGAACAGTGCAATAGGCGCTGGTTAGAAAACAAAAACACAAAAAATGCCTGAAACGCCTAACGCCCACACTTGACCGCAAAACAAATGGACCCCAAATCAACCAAAATGCTTAAACTTGAGTTATCTTAGTAACAAAACAGGCCACAAACTACATGGGCTTTACCAAATGAATCCTCTTTGCATACATTTCATGTGCAATAACTGACTGAATTATCAGATACATCCCAAGATTCAACATTAAAAATTTCTACAAATTCGTCTGAAAGAACAACCAACAATGCCCTTTCAATGCATTCAGATATGCAAAGTTCTTAAGAGACCTCATTTTTCAGGAGAATCAACAATCAAGAAGCAAGAGAATAGGTTGGGAACATAACAAAAATCTTCTCAGGCAACACAGTACCTTTAAATTTCAAAACAAAATATCAATTCATTAGAAGCAATGGTGAACTGTTTGGTTAACTTATTACTCATAACCCATAACCCATATCCCATAACTCAATTTTCAGTTTTTGAAAACTCCTAAAAGTAGGGCCCATGAAATTTGAGAATTGAGCAATAAAAAATGAGAATTGAGTGGAGAAATTTCCTAAACCAACCCCCTAAATCTTCATCAAACCAAATTAAAGATTCAAGGGTCATACGATTCCATCTAAAACAGATGTACACCTTGATTGGGAGCATCAGGCCCAAGAGTCCAAGAGGCCATAGAACTGGTTGCCAGAAACTCCAATTAGTTCTATTACAATGACAGGCCCAAGAGGCAAAGATTATGGCTACACTTTTTTTTTTTCCCTCTTTTGGTGAATGTCGGCTATACAATTAGCAATCCCTTAAAACGATAGAAATTCAAAACCACCCACCGAAAAGAAGATTTATTCGATAATATGGGCTATAGTCCAGTTAGGTAAGTTTGTCAGAAGGAGAAGAAATTGCCTTCATGTCGTTGGATAGAAAACTTAAGAATGGAGAGAAAACATAAATAATTATTTGTTTATATGTGCTTAACCAAATAAACAAGTCAAGTTCAAACATATATATATATATATATATATATATATATATAAACCAATGTTTAGGATTACTGATGGCATAATAAAATCATACATAACTTCTAATACAAATATAATATTTGCGTTGTCAATATAATAATAATAATAATAATTGTGGGAGGGCCAAGGTCCGAGGAACCCCATCCGAGAATGAATTTGCCCCATCTAAGCAAAGAAAGGTAGGCAAATTCTAAAGACTATGCCCCGCAAAAAGCCCAAGGATAAGGGAATGGATGGCAAAGGGAAGGTACAAGAGGTGCAAGGGTGGAGGAAGGAAGTTTCCTAAAGAAGACACCTCCTACCTTCACATTCAATGCTCTGCACTAACCTAACTAGCTACATTAATAAAGAAATGACTCTTGAACAGTAACTTTACAGCTAATAGCTCTTTCTATCACCTCTAAAAGGGTCCTGATGGGACAAGCATTCAAAAAGTTCCCTTGAAACATATAGATGGAGGACTGAGATGTAAGGAAAAGAGCTATATAAGAAAAGGAACCCCCCCATAAAAAGGAGATGGACAATTACCAAGAAAGAAGAAACAAGTGTGAGAACAGAGAATTATCCTATAAAGAGATATCAACCTTTCTTATCAATACAAGATTAGTCCTTAGACCTACCCGAGGAGAAGTTTACACTAAATTGTTAGCCTACTCCCTCTTATGTGTTGCTTAGGTTCTATTAGCCTAGATTTGTGATTATCTCAGTATTGCACTTGACTTAGAAGCCCACTTTTTTAAAAATTCATTGTTTGAGCTTAATTTGAAGATCTAGGCATCACTACTCTAAGTGGGCTTGGGCTTTTCCTTTTGAGCCCTTACCATAATAATAATAATAATAGCCGTTTCTAGGATCCAAAATAGAGTACTTAGGCTCTCCCAATAACTAAAAATAATATCATGCCTGAATCTAATTGGGGCTCGCGGCAATAAAGGAACTGGATCAAAATTATATTACTAGCTTTTATCATAGAAAAAATAGTCTAGGGTTTTGAATAATTTTAGTTTGGGGTTTTACTTTTTCATTACCATTTTTATTACTAATTTTTTTTCCTTTTATTTTCACAATACCTAAATTCCAAGTCACGTGCAAGCACAAAACAACATCAACAAGGATGGGAATGCCGCATGCCTCCTATTTATTAAAAAAGATACTAGGAGCAATATACACACTCATGCCTGGGTAATAACGAGCATATCTGGTGCTCAATGTCGAATTGGTTGACAATAGGTTGATAAATTCCAAAACAACAATCACTGAATTAGGTGTCATCGTGATCATTTGAGTCGGCAGAACCCTTTTCAGGCGGGCCGGAGACAGCCCTAAAAGCGATGAAATATTTCCTTTGTTGAGGACTATCATAGCCACAGATGCACTTTTCATGTCCACAGGGGGGTGTACAATGTACTAATTATTGGAACAGGTTTAGTTTCAAATCCATTTAGATATCTCCCTTCAAGTCATGACTTTTCTAATGAGTCATGTGATTTATTTAAATAATACACATGAATAGTCTTATAAATTGTCATTAATGAATTTGAAGAGATAGATACAAACTAGTTTGAAGTTAAATTTTGTCCTTAATTATTTTCTAAGTCAATATCTTTTTTTTGTTGGAATCATCTAAATCAGTATTTGTTTGTGTTTGCTTTCTCAAAAATAATAGAGCTAATCCAGCAATCAATGATTTGATCGATGAAAATTTATAATATACATACTAATATAAAGTGCAAATGAAAACAATATGTAACTTACCTCTAGCTGTTGTGAGATTTCAAAGTAGAGGTGATCAACAGAGACCCAAAGGGCATGCTCCCTTTCCTCAGGAGTCCCACCTATGAGGGATAACTTCCTCAGGTTGAAACCAAATATTGTTCAAGAGGTTGTCATATGAGCTACCATCTGTGACATTCATTGTATAATTCTGTAAAATTTAAATACCCAAATTCTCTCGTGTAATCTCCATTTGATTCCAGGGGTAGCTCTATCTTCAGGTCCTTGCCCATACCTCTGCAGCATAAATGACAAACATTTGCAATAAATCAATATTACTTTAGATTATAGTTACAACAAACATGGCATGCATTTCTAGATAATTTTATTCACTCTGATCCCGTGACAATAATCCATTTTTATGATGCTCCTTATAATGCTAGAGTGCATGCACAATCTTTATACAAAGTTACACTATCCACAAACTCATAAAGCGAAATTTGGATGTAAGGTAGAAAATCAAATTTACAACCTGACCGCAGTGAGGATCCTTGGCAGAAGCTTCGGCTTACATTTTCATGCTAGGAAGTGGTTTTACGTGTTTGCACAAAAAGCCAGTATTAAAAAAGATCTCACGCTACGAAATGGTTTAACGTCTTTGCCAACAGCCTAGTGTCACAAAGACAATTTCTGAACTTTGCCTTTTGAAGGGACTTTGCCGAGTTTGGATTTTACCATTGAGTTTGAACTTAGCCATTAAAGTTGGGGCTTTCTTTTGGTTTTGGGTGCGAGGCCCATTTGAAGAATTTCTTTGAACTGAAGTTGGCTTGAGCTTGACTATTTGAAAAAACTTTAAGGACTGAAATAGACTTGTGCCATTTGAAAATTTTAGCACTGAAATGGGCTTGGCTATTTGAAAAGCTTGGAAAATTTAAAATGGGCTTGGCCGTTTTAATAATTTGGAGGATTAGAATGGACTTGAAAAAGAAACTTTTAGCAACTGGAAGTGGGATTGGTCTTAAGCTCAAGACCCATTTTTTTCATATACCCAGCCGAAGGATGTGAGTTTTAACTTCCCTTCAGATTCTTTTGCTCTTTAAATTCCTCTTCTCTTGTTACAGTTAGCTCTTCCTTTTAATTTTAACCAAACTTCAAAGAAGGAAAACTTATATTTCTTGATGGGTACTTAAATTTAGGTTGTCCACACAATGCCTTGGTCGACCATATTGCTTCAAACAAGCAATAAAATTAAGCCCTTTTGAATATATACCACTGTAAATTTTTTTAAAAAAATATTCTCTCCTCTCCTCGTGTGTGTGTTAAAAATACTTAGTATTCTCACAAAAAAAAAGCAATAAAATTTAGCCGTTACAAATGTAAGGCTCGGAGAGAAAAGACCATTGGAGACCTCATCAATCACCTCATTAAGCCACCAAAGGCATTACCCAAAGTATTAAAACCACCATTGAAGGTCTCCAATGGCTAAAAATACGTAATCTATATAAGCCATCTGAGAACCAAGAGAAGGTACACACATACATATTGAAGTACATTCTTGATTCTTATTATCTCTCTCTTCAAGTATCTGACTTTGTCATCGGAGGCTCATTGGCTAGCACCACAATCCATAAAGGGAGAAGCATATTCATTCTTGTGTTGCAGGTTACAAGCACATCTATGTTGGACTCCATCTGGACGACCATTCACCTAACGAAACTGTGCTTCATCATTTCTCATTATTGATTGGTTGAAATCGAATTCCAGGAAAAATTTCCTTCACTTTTTGTTTTTTTTTCTTGTGAAAATTTAGAGGGAGTTTTAATCTTATTTTGGGCTGAGACTTGAGAGCTATCTTAGTGTTTTTCTCTTGCTCTAACCAAATTTTGAAGGGACAAATTATGTTGTTTGGTTCCTTTTCCCTTTGTTCTTGATTTCAAATTGAAAATTTGAGGATTTTGTTTCCAATTTCTTGGGCTTTTGCTTTCTCAACAATCTACTTGACCTCTTCATCTTCCTATCCCCAAATTTCCACTCCCATTGTTGACGCGCTCTCTCTTCCATTGCACGCAAGGTGTTTGACAAAAGCTCCCACCAGTTGATCTCTCTCTGGTACTGCTCTTTAAGCTTCAACAAAGTCTTCCTCTTCCGCTCCCTTCGGTTCCTCTCCTCCGCCTCGGGATCCATGCTCAGTGGCCAAACCGCTGCCGCCAACGCGGCTTCATTTGGGTTGAGGCGGCGCTTCTTGCGCTTGTAGACGAAGCCATCGTCGTTATAGAGCTCCCACTCCTCATCGTCTGCCAAAGATGTGGCGACCGTGTCCATCACCCAAACAGACAAAGGTCGTTTAGTGCTAAAAGTTCAAATATGAGTGGGGGATTTGGAGCGCCTATCCTCTCGTCTGTCTCTAGTCTTTGTTGTCTTCCATACCCTGTCCTACCGTGCCTCTTCTTATCTTTCCCTCTTCTTGGGCTTCTCTTCTTGGGCTAGGAGCGCGTTTTCTGCGTTCATGTACTTAGTAGCCCTATAAAGTACATCCAACATGGTTTTCAGGTCGTTTTTGTATAAGGAAAACAAAAATTTCCCTTCTCTAACCCATTGGTAAATGCAGCCACGAGTATCTTCTCGTCAATTTCATCAATTGAGAGGGTCTCCTTGTTAAAGCGGGCAATGTAAGACCTCAACGTCTCATCCTCCTGTTGCTTGATGTTCATCAGGTATGCAGTGGACTTCTTATACCTGTGTCCCTCGATAAAGTGAGAGGCAAACTGTGCACTCAACTCCTTGAAAGTACTGATGGAGTTTGGCGTCAACCTACTAAATCAAATCCTTACGGGACACTTTAGCGTAGTTGTAAAGGCTCGGTATATGATATCATCTGCCACACCTTGCAGGTGTATCAGGGTTTCTAAAGACTTTAGGTGATTTAAGGGATCCTTAGATCCGTCGTAGGCCTCTACCTGCGGCATGCGAAACTTCGGTAAGAGGAGGAACGAAATGACGGATGCAGTGAAGGGTGAATTCTCTCGATGGACCAATTCGTTGAGGTCGCTCGACACCCCTCCTTTGAGGGCGTTCATCATGAAGTCCATCCGTTCCTTTATCATTTGCATTTCCGCGACCATGTATGGTGGAGTCGTCTCTGCAGTGGATGGTCGGCTTGTATCCTGTTGCTCCAGTCTACTTACGGCGTTACTACCTTCTAACCCTTCTTGGTCCCTTCTCCCAGCGTTGATCCCTTCTTGGTCCTCCTCTTAAGTGTTAAGCCTTGTGTTCTTTTGGTGCAATTGTTTCTCTAGGTTATGATTTTGTTTGGTAAGGCGTTCCATGGCCACAGCGAGAGTTTGAACCTGTCTTTTGAGGGCAGTGGTACGTGGTTCATCTCATTGGTTTTTGTTGGTGGTAGCCATCGAGCGAGTGAGTATCATACGACTCTTTGTCTGGGAAGTGGTAGTATGGCTTCTACTACGGTTGTTTCGTTCTTACAGACGACGCTAACTGATGATGCCAAAAAATCGTCAGTGAGTAGCACAGTTTTCATGTGCTCAAAACAACACCTGCGCAACAAAGAAAAAGAAGATCTCACAGAGAGTACTAGTGTGGTACTGGCTAAATACCCTCTTAATGTTAACTTAGAGAACTTTCACAACTTTAGAGTGCTAAAACTAGGGTAAATTATGTGTACTTTGGTTTAAGGGCTTTGGGATTTTTATAGTAGCGTAGAGCTGACATTCGTTTCTTGTCGGAGAGAGTCTTTTTTTGTAGGGGGGATTCTCATAAATATACGTATCTTGCGAGATCTTTTTGTTATAGGGATTCCCGGGAGATCTTTTCTTTATAGGGATTCCCTTGATTAGGATTGACCGTGTGGTACAAGATATTTCCTTATATAGACATTCGTGGAGGCCAAGCAAGGTCACGATGGACCCGTCATGCTCTTTATTCCTATCGGCCTCTCTCTTCCTGTCAACCTCTTATTCTATTCGAGGAATCCCGTCCTCTCATGTAGATGTCGTCGGGTATTGAGGTTAGGTCATCGGCCCATGGCACCGTCACTTTCGTACTTCTTCTCATGTATATGAAGTTGACGGGCTCAATGGAGTTGTCGGCTTCTTTGTATGTAATGAGTTTACCTCTTCCTTAAAACACCCTTGTCAGTGTGCATTGGATGTTATGGGCAACCTGCAACCCCTTTATTGAAGCTAGGAGACAAAGCAGGGTGTTATGGATAGCAAGTGGAGAACGGTGACCCAAAAAAAAAAAAAGTTTTAATGAATGCACGAATGTTTATGTTTGTAAACACCAATTTTCCAATCGGGTACTCACTTAGGAGTAAACATCTTCTTTTCCTCTATTGACTTTGGAATTGTTAGGAAGACAACAAGAAGTGAGGTGCGAATGGTGATTGTAATTTTCAAGCTCTATAGGAGAAAGAACATCATTTGGACTGTTTAATGAACACAAGCTTCATTTCAATCTACACTTAAATTCATAAAATATAAAACAAAATAAGAATAATTACCAGCATATAATATCATAAACAATGGTAAAATTTCTTTAAAGATGTAGACGAATGATGCAAGAAGGCATGTTTAGGACTATGTGAATTTGAACGCATTGTTATTGGCTAAAATGGCTAAGTACTACTGTTTACCGAAATATATATATATATATATCAATTTATTATTGTTTCAAAAATATGTAAGAATCTACTACTTTTTAGGTACTTAAGTTTGAGGAACTCGAGTTTCATGAACTTGAGTATTTTGAAAAAATAGCTTTCAAATTTGCGGGAAATTTTTTTTTGGAACTTTAATACTATAAAAAAATTTCAAAATTTTTTCATTGAACTTGGGTTCATGAAATTTGAGTACCATTGAAAACTCGAAAATTCAAAAAGTGGTAGATTCCTACATATTTTTAAAGCAATGATGGATTGATATATATTTCGATAAGCAGTGCTATTGTGCTATTTTGACCCTTGTTACTTCCTCTAAAACCTTTAAGAAACTGATTCTAATATCTTAGAGACAAACTAGAATGAGTGCTCCATTGCACTAAGCATCTTCGTAGACCGCAGTCAAAAAGCAACTTCTAGCTTTTGTAAGAGCTTGGAGGGGTGTTCCCTCTTATATTTATAAAGGTTTCGGAAAGTCTAGAACCCTTCCAAACTGAGCTAGCACGCAGATAATAGTATATGGGCTTGATTTGCTGATTCGGCAGAACAAAATTGGGCTTAATCTACCGATTAGGCAGATCTACCCAGTTTCATCCCATGGATGAAAAATCCAATTGCAAATTTTCATGACTTGGCATCCAGCTGGAAATCATTATCTTACTTTTTTTTTTTTTTTAAATTTTTATTTGCTTAATACAACTCATTTGCGAAACGAAATCTTTACCACTCATCATTCATTCATAAGTCATAACTCATAATTGATAATAGTTACCATTAAAATACATATATATATATATATATATATATATATATAAATAAATAATTTTTTTAAAAAAGAGAGTAGAAGAATAATTGAAAAGAGTCAATCCGCCGCGGCTTCTGGCTTGTTCTATTATTCTGGCTTCCACGGATTTATAGCCACCAATTCCATTCTATGACTCAGTTACAAACACCCTCAACTTACTCATAGAGAGACAGAGAGCCTCAGCTTGCCAAAAGACGAGAAATCGTGTCTATTGTGGGAGGTTAGAGCCTCCATTAGGTGGAGTAGATCCTGATGGGTAATTTACGCTTTGGAAGCCAAG
Organism: Castanopsis chinensis; assembly: GCA_032878915.1. Taxonomy (NCBI): domain Eukaryota; kingdom Viridiplantae; phylum Streptophyta; class Magnoliopsida; order Fagales; family Fagaceae; genus Castanopsis; species Castanopsis chinensis. Next base: position 1,697,249 of record JAVQMG010000064.1, read on the forward strand.
AACTGGAGTGGCAAGGAAATTAGTATAATCCAAACCAAGATTGTTTGGAGTAATGGCTGCTATTGTAGGTTGAGTAGAGGCTGATGATGAAGAAGAAGCACTCTCGGATGAGACGTGTGGACGGGGAAGATCCATGTAGAGCTGTGGAGCAAATTGCTTGGCACGTGCTGATTCCATACGAAGGCACAGATTCTCACTCTCCAATGCAGCAATGCGTTGTGAATAAGTCCTTGTAGTATCAATCAACTGATGGTGCAGAAGTTGGCACTCTGCCTCCAGACTTCTCAGGCGTTCTGCTTGGCTCACAAAGTTCATTCTTGAAATGCCTGACGAGCACTGGTTTTGCTCAAACGAAGCCCCTTCCTCAAAAAACGTAGTCCCTGGCTGGTTTTCATGGAAGTAGCTCCAACTATGTCGCCCGTTGCATCTGGAAGGTCGATCCTATAAGAATATGGAAATTGGGGAAGCCCAAAAAATAAATGATCAACCATGCGTCAAATAGAACAAGAAGACAAATTTTACATATTTTTTGTGATGGTAAATGAGCGTGTAAATAAACATATTAAGGATAAGTTTTCATTGGAACTAGTTTAGAACTCCATAGTCCAAACCCATATAATCACTAAAAGATAGTCACTGTTAGGCATTAACCGTGTGTCCAAATGTTGGGATGTAAGTTAAAGTTGTTATTTAATATTAGATCTAGTTATAGTGGTTATAACAAGTAGAGTTGGTTTTAAGTCTGTCATAGCACTTGACAATACTTGTAGAAGCTCGGTGATACTCTTCTTATTTAATCATTTACTCTTCCAAGTACAAATAGGAAATAACATAGAACACTTTGTAATGTATTACTCTAAATGAGAAAATCTAGTCCTTCAACTGAGACATAATTTGAATTCAAACAACCTGTTTTTATAACATGAAACAATTAGTATTCCTTTAAAAAAAACCTTAATTTATTAAGAAATGATAAATTTTATTATTTAATTATTAATCTAACAATAGGAAAACTTTAACTCGGCAAGAACAATGTGAAAGATCAAAGGATATGGCTAAGAAGGCAAAGGATAGGTGTTTCCACAACCATTACCTCAACCTCCAAAAGAGCACTGTGGTCCACAGGAACCACGGTTGGATCCTCCAAAATCGTGGCAGTCAGCTCACAATGCTGTGCAATTGAGACATCCTCCTTATTCTGTAAATGAGCAGCAAGCTCCTCGTCCCACTGCTGTTGGGTCGTCTCTTGAGCTGACAAGCACCCACGCTTAGATGCATCAAAAGAAGTGGTAGTCCTTTTTTTCTTATCATCAAATCTAGACTTCTGCAACAAAAAAATAAGAAATAACAAAGTAAATCAATTAATTGCAACATAAGAACCACTTATGAAACTCTTCTACAATTGTGAGATAGTATTTAAGTCCTGCGGGTTATTCAAGTTGACCTGTACATAAGAAGGATTGATTTTCTTATCACCAGCCATTGCTTGACCTGTTGAAGCATCTTCATTGAGAAAATCATCCTTACAAGGAAGTGATGCATTCTCGACCATTGATTCAAAATAGGGGTAGCAATCTTTCTTATCATTCTCATAAATCAGGTTGACCCCAAACTTCTTCAATTGGAAACCGCCGCTTATGCATATTGAATACTCCACTTCATCTCCGGCTTCCAACAGATGTGGCATATGAGGTAGTGGTACAGATTGCAACCACATATGTTCTTGACATGGTATTATGCGACTATTTTTTTGACGACAATGCCACTCAATGCCCTTGGTTCTATTTTTGAATTTATAGCAAACAGTGAATCTGTGAATATCATGAAAGCTGCTTGCAAATACAACACATAGAAACCATCCTCGAATCTCTTGCTTCACTAGTGAAGGCACAACAAAAGATAAAATTGATCCCTTACTCACCACCAGGGCGTCAAACCAGTCTGGAAACTCACCCCCACGGCAGAAAACGCTAAAACTGTCGGTTGCAAACAATTCCTAATACATTAAAATCATTAGTAATGAGTTATGGTCCAAAAACCAAATTCGATCGTACAAGAATAGAGACAAGAGAAATACATTGAGAAGCTTGTTTTTTGGGTTACTAGTACGATTCTTCTTGAGCACTTTGGAGCAGCCAGAACATTGCAGCTGTTTTGATAGTTCCCAATTTAGTCCAGTAAAAATCCATACAAGGGACGTGGTGTTGCTTGCATCCATCGCTTGTAAACCTGTTGGAAGCTCATCAGGTGATTGAAATCTTCTGCATAGCCTCAAATCAAGAATCGTGAGTTGATTAAGGAAATTGAATGCAACTTGCAAACGACTTGCATAGATTTTATGAGTAAGCGAACTCAAAAGACCATGTTCCTTTAAGTGGTTTAGAATTCTGAGATAATGTATTTTTTTTTCTATGATGTAGCGAGTAAAAATATCTCCATCTGTGGGATGAAAAGTAACTTCAGCTACCAAATCCAATTCACCCATCGTAAATTTCATCAGGGACGAATGCTGCTATACAAAGATTGTAGACAAATTAGTACATGAAAAATAAAAGTAGTGTCTATACATTATTAACCAGAAAAAAGAATACAATCATTTTGTTTTTTACATTTAAACTTAAGATTTAAAGCTAGTGGAGGTCGGAGTATATAAAAAAAAAAAAACTCCAAATAAACATTCATATAGTATTAAAAAATTATAAATACATAAAATCGTTGTTTCTAAATACATTAAAATACAATCATTTACCAACAAAGACAAAAACAAAAACAAAATAATGTTTTTTTTTAATACTAAGCTGGCTAGGATTTTCTTTTCTGAAGTTAGAGTATTCATAGTGGTGGTGTTAAAAATTTTAGCTTTTAGTATTTCAAAAAACTACTTTATGTATTTCACCATCTCACTTTAAAATACACCCAATAAAATGTGATATTTTTTTTATTACTTCATTAAAAATAATATAAACAACTCATTAAAATAATAAGGAAGAGAAATAATTTAAGTTTTTTAATTGAAGGACGAGATATAAACTCGATAAAATATTGTATTTTATTTTTAACAACTTGCTAAAGTCAATTGGTATTTATACCAGTCTACTGTAGTTGTAAAAAATTTAGCTTTACCTTCTCCAATAACACATGATTTTTTTGGTTCTTTGGTGGTAAAATAGTTTTTTTGCTAAAATACAATCACAATTGTGAATATTTTTATGGTTTTTGTTAAGTTTTTGGGTTAGATAGTTGAACATATATCAATATGTAATTTTACATTTTTCAATTCATGAAAATTAGTTATTACTAATTTTTTAGCAATTTCTTTCAAATTTATAGGATACCTTAAATTCTCTTATAAAATCAAAATTATGTTAGCATATCCTATCTACCATCGAATTTCAAACCAAAATATAAAAATATTCTTTGAGAACAAAAAAGATATATATGACTTTGGGAAAAAAATGATGAATGAATGACTATCGGGGAGAAAAAAATTTGAAAGAAATGCAAAAACCAGACAATTTGACCCAAAAATAATGCTTTTAATTTAACTCTATCGAATTTCATGTCTATGGTTTGAATTCCACCTCCCTACATCTCCACTTTCTAATTTCTATCTAAAAAAATAAAATAAAATAAAAGTTAACTCTATCAAATTATCCTCCATTATGTTTTACTTCCTAAGAATACATATATACATATATAACCTTCACTTTTTTTTTATAACTGAATTTAGTAAATTAACTAGGAAAAAATACAGAAAATTAAAAGAAAGTATATATATTTTTTAATCCCAACCTTTCAACATTTTCTAGTCAAGAAAATAGAATCACTAACAATATTAATCAAAAACTTTTCTTCTTTAGCCAAGCTTATTTCTATCGAGAAAATGGAAGAACATGGGCAAGAGCCTTTGCTTCAACTAGTGGCGGCTCTAGGAATTTTTTTCAGAGTATTCCTTAATAAGCATAAATTACACAATCTAATAAAAAGAAAAATTTGTATATTGATAACAACAACAATAAAAAAACATGTAAATACATAAAGTTTATAATTGCTTTCTACATGGTTTTCTAATCAAATATTTGTCTATAATTCTAGCAAAAGAATAAAAAATAAACTATAAGTTTATTTAAAATATTAATAAAATTATTAATTATTGTTGTTTAGTTATTTCATTAATTTATTTGTCTTTTATAAACTATAATTTGTTATATTGTTGTTTCATTAATTATAAAATTATTAATTATTGTTTAGCTTAACATAATTTAATTTGTTTGTCTTTTATAATGTATTGTTTCATTATTGTTTAGCCTAACATAATTTAGTTGTTTAATTTGTTTATTAATTGTCTTCTATAATTTGTTATGTGAATAATTAATATGTATAATGTAATTAAAAGTTGAGTGGGCCAATCAAGTGATAAACCCAAGCCTTAAATTATACCCATGTCATAACCCAAACCATAAACCAAGGCCCACCCTTTAATTTAATTTAATTTTTAATAACTTTTTTTCCCTTTTCCTTTGTTTTCTTCGTCAGATCTCTTTTTTCTCTCATTCACACATGCTTATCACTATCCTGTCTCTTCTAGATTTTTCTTCAAATCTACTTTACCGAGTTTCCTCTTTTCTTTCTTCTTCCTTATTTCTTAGTCACAACGTTTCTTCTCTCTCAATGTTCTCCTCAGGCATCTTTTTACGCTGGCACCATGCTTCTTTCAACAAGCATCGTTCATCCCTAATAGCACCTCCATGCTCCTCTCTCTAACCGCCTCTACCCAGCACAACTCCTCCTCACTTCCATTACTGATCTATATCTGCTTGTTTGGATTATAGGTTTATATTTTCATTATTTTGTATGAGACATCAAGAGTTTTTATTTCAGTCCGGAATCTGTTTTTGGTTGAGAGTGTTCCTAATTTTTTTAAGGGTAAACAAATAATTTTTTTAATTATTATATATAATTTTTTTTTTCAGGTCAAGGTGTTCCTAGGAACACCGTGGCCTGAACATGGCACCGCCACTGGCTTCAACGAGCATTGTAGGTAGTATTAAGGACCTGTAAGTACTAGTGGTTCTTGGACACTTCTTAAGGTGGTTCAACTCTTTGATGCACAGAATTACTAAACTTTAAGTATTTATTAACTAAAAAGTATTCTCTTCCTTTATCTAGGAGTTTCTTTAGAATCTTTTTAGACCAACTTAATTCTTTCTTTTCTATCTTGAAAGAAAAAAACTTAATTCTTTTTTTTTTTTTGGTTAAGAAAAAAACGAACTTAATTCTGGATAATTATAGGATACTTTAGAAGTACCATAAATGCAGACTCTCCTAGAAATACTATAAATGGTTACTCTCTCCTCTCACATAATAGTTGGTTCCACTATGAAATTCATGATAGCTAAAACGCACAATTTATGCATTTATGGTGCTTGAGGAGAATTCTATAATTTTCCCTTAATTCTTGAATGAGAATTCAATGTTTTTTAATTAATTTAAACTTTAAATTTTACAATATATACTATAAAAAAAAAAAACTTATAACTAAATAAATAAATAAAAATTTTAAAAAGAAAAATCAGAGGCCGAGGCCCATGGCCCTCTATTTTTTTGGATTGAACCCTCCTTGAAATCTATACGCATCAGTTTTTGGCCTCATGAATCTCGACCATGCTATCAGTTGGCCTATATAAGATGAATTGGTGGTACATGCATCCACCTCTCACAAAGGGGATACATAATAGATTTATCCATATAGATCCTTCAGGACCTTGAAGTAGGCATTGGTGATTCCTAGGAAAATATTCGGTGTTCTCATTGGGGGATATGAATGAAGGACAACACCATAGTGCAGGTACTTTACACAAATCTGTATCCCCACCCAAAAGAAAAGTTCTGAATTAATATTAATTTGAATTTAAAAGATAAAAACACGTTAAGATGAAAACAAATACTTTCATGCCTTGTCTCTCCAATCTTCATGTTCTTTTAATCCCCACCTTTCTGGTATTGATTCTTTTACTAATCTACTATTAAGTCATTTAGATAGGATTCATGTTTGCATAATGCTTCAACTGGTTTGATCCATTACCAAGTACTAGGGACAATAAATTACGTAGACGATAGAAAGTTTCCAGAAAAGCATGTGGGATTACAATCATTACACGAACCTTAACTAGTAGATCAGACCGCCACAGAATCTGAAGAAGGTCGAAGAAAGTATTAACGCATGCAAGAAAATGAGTTACTGCACTCTCCAAGTGCCTTCGCTTCCCCTGAACACCACATTTGGAGAAATCCTGCAATGAGTCGAGGCAAAAGTTGAATTATCACCATCCTTGTTAGTCGTTAATATTTAATCCTGTAATGATTTAACGTTTAATAAATCAAGGATCTAAATTTTGCCACCTCATTTAAAACTCATTAACTTTAGTTTACTTTAACCATAGTTAAATGTTTATCGTGGTTAAATTTTAAATGAGGTAGACCTCAGATTTTTTATTCAATTTTAAATTATAGCCTTGAAATAGAAAGTTTCAATTTGAAGTTGAGAGAATCCAAATCCCAAAATCACCTTCTGTCTTCGAACGTGGGAAGGATCAACCCTATAGAAAATCGGCAGCAAGATTTGTGGCGGATTCAGTTTGGATTCCATGATCTCCACCAGGTCTTCGAGAACCCATCTCAAATTAGCACAGTTTTGCGGAAAGACTACATCAATCCTGGACTTCTGGATTGCCTTCTCTAGCTTGGTACAGTTATCTTTTCCTCTCTCAAGCTTTCTGTTATCTTCGAAGTTCTGAATCCCGCTCTGGTCCAAAGCGGCAAATGGGTGGTTAGTAAACTTAAATAATAAAATTTAAGTTTTATCAGACAAAAGAGAGGAAGAGAAGAGACCTTCTACGAGAAAAGATTTCTGTTAAAACAACTTACCAATGGAACTTCAGAAGATATACGGTGCGTTAAAAGCTTTCTGATAGAACCGACCCTTCCCAATGGAACTTCAGAAGATATACGAAGTGAATAACATATTGTTAACGGCGATTTGAATCCAAAGCTTGGTACCATGTCTAGCTTTGTGCAGCCAGAAAGGTTTACACGAGACTCTAAATTGTAAATACCTAGGGGAAGCTTCCAAAGGTTTTTACAGTCTTTAAGATCTAAAGTAGCTAGCTTGCTGAGATCTATAACAGACTCGTGAACCTCGACCAAATTAGTACAATTATTAAGAAGCAGCACCTCCAGATTATCTATGCTTGAGAAATCGGGTGTTCTCCTTAGGTGATGGGAATGACTGACATCAAGAAATTTCAACTTTTTCAGAATTTGTCCCTCACATAAAAAAGGAAATACTAAATTAATATCCATATGAATTCAAAATATCAAAAAATAGAAATAATATGAGCAAGAATATACACACACATACACACTTGCATACCTTGGTTCCTGTCCAAAGTTCTGTCAAGCTACTATAGGGCATGTAAAGAGCAACAAGATTTTCCAAGCACAAGTCTGCTGGTATGGATTCCATAGGGAACCCATACCATTCTAGATATCTTAGCTTCTTGGAAGGACATTGGAATTTCCCTTTCAAGCGTACATAATTTAGTTGAAGCACTCTTAGCTGATGCATATTTGAAAATGCTTTGGCATCAACTTGCAAATCGTGAACCCCAGGACAATTTAGCATGATGCCTTTAACTAATTTTCTTTCCTGATAGAACAGAACATTGTGCAAAAGTCATATTTTAGGGAAATTGTAATTTACATGCATAATTGCATATATATATATATATATATATATATAAGCACACCATTGTTTATAAAACAAGGTAGCGTCCTATTACTTTTTTTTTTTTTTATGAGTAAAAGGGAGGGCGAGGGCGACCATTGTGACTCACCCCCTTAGACATGACCATAGGCGCATCTCTAGGTAGGGAATGTTGGATTGAGCCATAATTACTGTGGTCTGAGGTGAACACAGACCTCACCCTAACACCTTGAAAGAGCTGGTAATCAGGGGCTTCTCAACAGAGATACCCACACTTCTCCCGAGGTGCTCGCTCGGGCTTAAACAAGAAACCTCAAAGCTAATTAGGCCACCCCTCTTGGGGCTCCTATTACTGATTGTGATGCAAAGGCAAAGTGACTCTACAACACACAATTTAAGGAACAGGTACTATGTCTACGGTTCTTCTAGTGGTGTGCAATACGGTAAGTAAATCATCTATTATTTTTCTAAATAAGATAAGTTGGCCCTAAATTCTTATCCAATCAACATAAGCATTTGAATCTTACCTTGTCATGTTCCAATACATCAAGGACATCCTCATGATTCCATAGTCGGCTGCGTTCTCTGCGGGCAACTTCTCTACCTATGTCTCTAATCATATCATGCATTGTCAACCAATTCGAGCAATCAATTTCTACAAGACATTGATGGACCAAAACCCCTAGATCACTTTTAAGGCCTGAATATGAGTCTCGGAGTATTTTGAAAGCATACATTTTTTTCATTCCAACAATAAAGCATGCAAGATTTAGAAACAACTCTTTTTGTGTGTCACGTAGTGAATTAAAACTCACTATAAGCTTCTCTTGAATTTCTTTGTCAGGTATTACTTTTAATGTTTCCAATGTACCTTCCCATTCATCTATGCTCTTGTTAGACAATCTGGAACCCCAAACTGTAAGTACCAATGGAAGCCCTCCAGCATAACCTATTGCTTGCTTTGACAACTCTGCATAATCTTCATTAGGATGGTCTTTTTCAAATGCATGCAAACTGAAGAGCTTAATAGACTCATGGTAATCCAATGTTGGTGGCATATATATCTTAGACTCATCCACCTTAGCCAATTTAAGCACAGACTTATCCCTTGTTGTAATGATAATTATACTTCCTGGTTGAAAATAACTTCGCCTAATGGCCAATTTATCTAATTGGTCCTGGTGATCCACATTATCAAGAACAAGAAGAACCCTTTTACACCATGCTCTATATTTCAAAACTGTAGTTCCTTGATCAACAAGTGTTATTTTTCTATTGTCGCTTGCATGGATGCTGGAGAGAATTTTCTCCTGTAAATGAATCAGACCTTTTGGGTGCTTAGAATCTCCTCCTACATTTGCAAGAAAGCAACTTCCATCGAAGTTTCCTTGTAGTTGGTTATATATAGCTTTGGCAATTGTCGTTTTGCCAATGTCGCCAATCCCCCAAATCCCAACCATGCAAACTTCACTTGAACTGCTACATAGCAGCTTATTGAGTTCCTGCACTTGAGACTCAATCCCAACTGGATAGCGGGCAACAGTAAGGTGTGTCATCTCATTTAGTTTGCTGAGAATGTATTCAATAATTTTTTCTATAAATTTTGCCTCAAAACTGCCAACATGTATCCACAGTAAAATAGAAGTCAGTGATAATTAAATAAGATGAAACTAACATAGAAAACATAATAAATCAGGAAAATCCCACAAAAATGGAATTGGTTCTGTGTGTTTTTGGATAACAAATAAAATACTTCAAAAGTAATGGACAAAATTTTTTTTCAAACCGGTTGGAAGATCTCCTCCAACCCATTACACAGTGACTAATAAAATCATCAATGTGTATAGACAAAGTTTAGCTCCAAACCGGATGAGAGCTGTCTCCTTAAACCACTTTATAAAGTTATCCATGTATACTACATTTAAACAAATCACATCACTTATTAAAGAAGTAATGAGACTAAAACTACACATAAATGATCTCTTCAATCATCTTATAGTGAGTTGGAGGAAAATAACACTAAAATGATTTGAAACTAAATTATTTTATCATGTGTATTATTTAAACAAGTTATATTGACACATTAAAATAAGTTATACGGCTAAAAGTGCATCTGAATAGTTTTACCAATCACCAAGTAGTTTGGTTCGAAAAATTTCCTCTCAATTGATTAATTTCAAGGATTTTTTTTTTTTTTTGGGGAAAATTAATAGACAATATAAGAAGAAAGGGATAGTGCATTCGGTACTATGCGGCACATTTTCGGTATATATCTTTTTTATACCTATAATAATAATATATTATATAATATTGAATCCTATTCAAAATCAATGGTGTAAAAGAGAAAAATTGTATGTGTCGATCTACCCATGTTGATCTACACATGTGGGTCCCATGAGAAGTGCTACATTTTTACAAGCAAGGAAATGAATTACCGATGTGCAACATTTTGCGAGTCCCAGCCAGACAAGCTTGAAGCCTCAGTCAAAGCAGCCCTCCACCTCTCCACTTGCCAACCCCAAAACGCCTCTCATGCCTGACAAACGCTTCCTCCAAACTCCCCTTCTGGCTTCGAAGGTGGGAAGGATCAACCTCGTAGAAAACCGGCAGCACGATTTGTTGCAGAATCCGTTTGCATTCCATGATTTTCGCCAGCTCTTCGAGACACCATCTCGAATCAGCATAGTTTTCCGAAAAGACTATAACAGCAATCCTGGACGTCTGGATTGCCTTCTCTAGCTCGGTCCAAATATCTTTTCCTCTCTCAAGCTTTCTGTTATCTTTGAAGCTGTGAATCCTGCTCTTGTCCAAAGCGGCAAATAGGTGGTCAGTAAACTTATGGCGGGTATCTTCGCCACGGAAACTGACAAAGACATCGTAAATCCATGCTTGGTTGGATGAGGATGAAGAAGAACAGGTTTCTTGGGCCATGAAAGCAGAGCAAATTGACAAAAAAATTCAGCGCACCACGTTTGGTGGATATATAAATGTAATACTCGTATAACCTATAGACTTGGTGGATGAATCTGGTGACGCCACTCAGAAGCCAGGGTGTTCCTAGGAACACCCTGGCTTGAATTTTTTTTTTTTATATATAATAATTTAATTTTTTTTTATTTGTTTATCCTTAAAAAAAAAAATAGGAACACCCTCAAGCAATATCAGGAACACCCTCAAAAATTTTATGTCAAACAAATTTTGAACTAAAAGACATGCAGAGGCAGGAGTGTGTGCATACATGAGGTGTGTGCTAACGCACAGTGGGGTGTGTGCTAGACTCTTAATAGTTAATAAAAAAAATGAATGAAGCAACTAAACATAAATAATTAATAATTTAATTTATAATACATTATAAAATACAAACAAATTAAATTATGTTAGGCTAAACAACAATTAATAATTTAATAATTAATGAAACAACAATACAACAAATTATATTTTATAAAAGACAAACAAATTTATGAAATAACTAAACAACAATAATCAGTGGCGACGCCAATCAGAAGCCAGGGTGTTCCTAGGAACACCCTGGCTTGATTTTTTTTTTTAAATATAATAATTTAATTTTTTTTATTTGTTTACCCTTAAAAAAAAATAGGAATACTCTTAAACAATATCAGTAACACCCTCAAAAATTTTATTTTAAACAAATTTTGAACTAAAAGGCATGCAGAGGCAGGGGTGTGTGCACACATGAGGTGTGTGCACACATAACGTGTGTACTAACGCACAATGGGGTGTGTGCTAGACTCTTAATAGTTAATAATAAAAAAATGAATGAAACAACTAAACACCAATAATTAATAATTTAATTAACTAATACATTATAAAATACAAACAAATTAAATTATGTTAGGCTAAACAACAATTAATAATTTAATAATTAATGAAACAACAATACAACAAATTATATTTTATAAAGGACAAACAAATTTATGAAACAACTAAACAACAATAATTAGTGGCGACGCCACTCAGAAGCCAGGGTGTTCTTAGGAACACCCTGGCTTGAATTTTTTTTTTATATATAATAATTTAATTTTTTTTATTTGTATACCCTTAAAAAAAAATAGGAACACCCTCAAGAAATATCAGTAACACCTTCAAAAATTTTATTTTAAACAAATTTTGAACTAAAAGGCATGCAGAGGCAGGGGTGTGTGCACACATGACGTGTGTGCTAACGCACAGTGGGGTGTGTGCTAGACTCTTAATAGTTAATAAAAAAAAATGAATGAAACAACTAAACACCAATAATTAATAATTTAATTAACTAATACATTATAAAAGACAAACAAATTAAATTATGTTAGGCTAAACAACAATTAATAATTTAATAATTAATGAAACAACAATACAACAAATTATATTTTATAAAAGACAAACAAATTTATGAAACAACTAAATAATAATAATTAATAATTTTATTAATATTTCAAATGAACTTATAGTTTATTGTACCTGTATTTTTATTCATTAATTTTTTTTCTTTTTATTTATTTATTTTTTTTCCTTTTGAGGTTTTTTGGTGTACAGAATGCAAATTTGTTTTGGTTTTAAGAATTTTTTTTTTTTAAAGTACAAACTTCATGCTTGCCAAATTTTGAATTTCGGCCAGTATTTACCGAAATGTCCCGAAACACCTGAAATAAACAGAAATGACCCAAAATTTTTTCAAAGTGAAATAAGAATACCCTGGACAAAATTCCTGAGTCGCCGCTACAAAAGGTTGTACTAGCATACATCTTGATCTTGTATAAACTTAAGTATTAAGAAAGCAAATAGATAAGACCACCCAAATTATATCGAAGCACTAATTTAAGATTATAATCACGGCCAAAATGGCCAAATACCACAAATTTCAAAACTTAGTAGCAAAAAAACACTGTTTCGGAAATAAATAGGGAAGTACCACTTTTCTGGTACTCGAGTTTCTTAAACTCGAGTTCTAAATGGTACTCGAGCTTAAGAAACTCGAGTACCAAGAAGTTTAGCCACTGTGGCACTGCTGACATGGAATTTGTACGATTTAAAAAAATAATATGGTACTCGAGCTTGGTCAACTCGAGTTCCATGCAACACAGTACTCGAGTATACCAAACTCGAGTACCAATTAGAAAAAAAATTATGTTTATTTTTATTTCTAAGGTACTCGAGCTTGGTGAGCTCGAGTACCTTGTAAGGAACTCGAGTTTAGGAAACTCGAGTTCCTTATAACTTTTTTTTTTTTTTTTTTTGATAATCGGCAAATAAACATAAACATAAACATAAACATAAACATATTTTTAAGTTTTTATTAATTTAAATAGAAGCATTGTAAAATAGATTTTAATTTCAAAATATGAATTAATTTCTACATTAATTAAAACTGTTCATTGTTTTCTCATAAAAATTGTTCACTGTTTTATCTTTAGCATTATTTAAAAAATTGTTCACTCTCTTTTTTGCGTAAATTATTTCATGTTCACTATTTAAAAAATTATTAACTGTTTTTTCATAAAACACCAACTAAAATCGTGTTTTATAAATTTAAACGCCAGATCAGAATACTTTTTCGTGCTTAAATTTCACAACAATCGAATTTGGTTTTCTGCATCGATGAAATCTATTTCTACATTAATAAAATTTTCCCTCTGTACATCACATTTACTGTATATTCGAATCTGCTTACTGCATTCATAAAATCTGTTTTCTGTATTAATTAAAACCGTTCTTTGTTTTCTCATAAAAATTGTTCACTGTTTTCTGCAAAATTTATTTCTATGATTTTGCATAAAATTATTTTCTCTTTAGTGTTATTTAAAAAATTGTTCACTCCCTTTTTGCGTAAATTATTTTACGTTCACTATTTAAAAAATTATTAACTGTTTTTTCATAAAACACCAACTAAAATCGTGTTTTATAAATTTAAACGCCAGATCAGAATGCTTTTTCGTGCTTAAATTTCACAATAATCGAATTTGGTTTTCTGCATCGATGAAATCTATTTCTACATTAATAAAATTTTCTCTCTGTACATCACGTTTACTGTATATTCGAATCTGCTTACTGCATTCATAAAATCTGTTTTCTGTATTAATTAAAACCGTTCATTGTTTTCTCATAAAAATTGTTCATTGTTTTCTGCAAAATTTATTTCTATGATTTTGCATAAAATTATTTTCTCTTTAGTGTTATTTAAAAAATTGTTCACTCCCTTTTTGCGTAAATTATTTTACGTTCACTATTTAAAAAATTATTAACTGTTTTTTCATAAAACACCAACTAAAATCGTGTTTTATAAATTTAAACGCCAGATCAGAATGCTTTTTCGTGCTTAAATTTCACAATAATCGAATTTGGTTTTCTGCATCGATGAAATCTATTTCTACATTAATAAAATTTTCTCTCTGTACATCACGTTTACTGTATATTCGAATCTGCTTACTGCATTCATAAAATCTGTTTTCTGTATTAATTAAAACCGTTCATTGTTTTCTCATAAAAATTGTTCATTGTTTTCTGCAAAATTTATTTCTATGATTTTGCATAAAATTATTTTCTTTTTAGTGTTATTTAAAAAATTGTTCACTCCCTTTTTGCGTAAATTATTTTACGTTCACTATTTAAAAAATTATTAACTGTTTTTTCATAAAACACCAACTAAAATCGTGTTTTATAAATTTAAACGCCAGATTAGAATGCTTTTTCGTGCTTAAATTTCACAATAATCGAATTTGGTTTTCTGCATCGATGAAATCTATTTCTACATTAATAAAATTTTCTCTCTGTACATCACGTTTACTGTATATTCGAATCTGCTTATTGCATTCATAAAATCTGTTTTCTGTATTAATTAAAACCGTTCATTGTTTTCTCATAAAAATTGTTCACTGTTTTCTGCAAAATTTATTTCTATAATTTTGCATAAAATTATTTTCTCTTTAGTGTTATTTAAAAAATTGTTCACTCCCTTTTTGCGTAAATTATTTTACGTTCACTATTTAAAAAATTATTAACTGTTTTTTCATAAAACACCTACTAAAATTGTGTTTTATAAATTTAAACGCCAAATCAGAATGCTTTTTCGTGCTTAAATTTCACAATAATCGAATTTGTTTTTCTGCATTGATGAAATCTATTTCTACATTATTAAAATTTGCTCTCTGCACATCATTTTTACTGTATATTCGAATCTGCTTACTTCATTAACAAAATTTGTTTTCTGCATTAATTAAAACTGTTTATTGTTTTCTCATAAAAATTGTTCACTGTTTTCTCGGGAGTGGTAACCTTAAAATCACCCGGTGAGGTTTTTGTCGTGTTAGTTTTTCCCCATTGGAAAACAAATGACCATGTCCATTCAATTTCCGTTGCACTTAGTTTAATTGGTGATTTTTTTGTGCTACCACGCGCTTTGCATGTTAATTTGATTAATTAATAAACTTGGCTAATTAATCAATTAATTAATCACTTGGGGTCAATACGTTTTTGGCCTATCAAATTTTGTTGAAAGTACAAAATCGTGAAAATTCGAGAGAGAATTGTGTACATTAGATGTAAAGATCGTTCGAATTTGTAAAAAAAAAAAAAAAAAAATTATTCATTGAATGTATAAAATCTTGAAAGTACAAAATAAAATTGTGTAAATTAGATGTACAGATAGTCTGAATTTGTTAAAATGATTGGATTCGTTAAATGTACAAAATCGTGAAAATTAAATGGAAAACTATGTACTAATGTATTGATCATCCGAATTTGTTGAAAAATTCGTAATCGTTGAATAAACAAAATCGTGTAAACTCATTGGAAAATCAAAGAACATAGCAAATTGTTGAGCAGCACATGCAGCACTGCGAACATCGATGTAGTAATGGTGGACATTAACAACAACGTCTAATATTTGTAGGTAGAAATTTTTGGAAATCATCGTTACTTGAATCTGAAAAGTCTGAAATATCTCTTTCATCATCTAACGCAGTAACTTCATTAATAGACTAGATGGCTCGCTCTTGCGCCTTCCCCTTTAGATGTTTCCTAGCTTTTTGGATTGCATGAAAACGGTCTAATCGCCTTTGCATTTGATTGTTCTTTTGTTCAAGACGAGTAAGTATGTTGGCAGGTTCATTTCTAGGTAACTCAGCTGAGCGTGCCTTAGGAACTCGTAACCCATGCCATCGACAATACACCTCCAACTCACACATTTTCTCGTATAGGGTTGACCATGGTGGTTTTGCTACGGTGAGCTCTACTGTGGGGGTATCTGTACTTAGTTTTGTAGGTTTGCCGACCATGATGTGCCCAACGCTTCCAAGACTCTCGTACAAATATATTGGCATATTAAGGAAATCTCCCCTCTTTCCAACCCATTTCCCTCCATAGTGGTCTGTGTATGTCTGTAGTTGTTGATCTGCTGGAACTTGTGATAATCCATTTGTTGAAGTAGATCCAAACTTGTTTCGCATTATACGATTTGATGTTGAGGCGTTGCGACTCATAGCTTAGTCAATCTATGAAGTTAGTGGGGTAGAAATAAGATCATTATTGTGGTGCATTTATAACCTCATTTCATGTTCCAAGCATTATAATTTCAGTTATTAGGGCTTGTCATGTCAATACAGGCTGGGAAAACACTATATGAACAAAATTTTAAATGTTCCCGATGTCATAGTGAGATTTGAAGATGTGGGCGGTAGTTGTAGTGTTCTTGAACAGAGTATCAGATTTAATTGACACAGTACTATGTCCCTGGCACCAGGGTACGATTATTCATATATTTAAGTATTCACGTGAATGTGGATGATATGACTGGACAGTGTGTGAAATAATCCTGAGCTGTTGAGCAGCACGTGTGAAACAGTGGCATCTGTTGGCGCATGTGGTTTGTATGACTACAATTAGTGCTACAATAGTGAGCTGGTGACGTGTCTTTAAAAAAATACTCATGTCATAGTTGGTGCTACATCATGTTTATTATATATTCAAATCTTCTTACTACATTCATAAAATCTATTTTCTGCATTAATTAAAAATGTTCACTATTTTCTCATAAAATTGTTCACTATTTTCTGCATAAACTATTTTTAGCATTCTGCATAAAATTATTTTCTGTTCAGCATTAGTTGAAAAATTGTTCACTGTTTTTTCTGCATAAATTATTCACAGTTCATTAGGTGTTTTATGATCCAGATACTCTAATACCAATAACTACCCAGGAGAGAGCATAGCACTAATATGGAAGCATAAACAATGATAAAATAGATAATAAAGAGAGTAGATAGAAAAATAGATATATTCAAAATAAGGTTAAAATGGAGTATGGAATATGAAAATTGAAACTAGTAAAATCTTACTTGAATAAAAACTTCAGTATTTAATAAACTTGAAAACAAACTGTTATCTTTGATACAAGCTTGAAAATAAAATTGTCTGAAGAGAAAGGTTACAAGATTACAAGAGGGGGAGAGAGTACAAAAGTTTTTTTGAGGGAGAGGGAAGGCTATTACAAAAGGATTTCTAAAACTTGGAACTTAAAAGCTTAGAATCTTAGAAACTTAGAAACTTGTCTTCTGTCTTCATAGTCTGTCTCTTTTATAGGTGAAATGAACCATGGTAAAGTAACTTGAGTAGGTAAATATAACTCAAGTTAATCTGTCGGTGGTATGGAAATTAGTACTGATGATTAATAGTCTGTCTGCGTCTGTCTGGGAATCTTTCAGATTTCAAAAATCTATCAGATCTCTTTTTACGCATGCTAGTAAATAGTAGTAACTTTTGAACATCTGTCTGTATCTATCTGGACTGTCTGTGTTAGATGATGAAAGAGATATTTCAGACTTTTTATACATTCAACGAATAATTTTTTTTTTTAACAAATTCGAACGATCTGTACATCTAATGTACACAATTCTCTCTCAAATTTTCACGATTTTGTACTCTCAACAAAATTTGATAGGCCAAAAACGTATTGACCCCAAGTGATTAATTAATTGATTAATTAGCCAAATTTATTAATTAATCAAATTAACATGCAAAGCGCGTGGTAGCACAAACAAATCACCAATTAAACTAAGTGCAACAGAAATTGAATTGACATGGTCATTTTTTTTCCAATGGGGGAAAACTAACATGACAAAAACTTCACTGAGTGATTTTAAGGTTACCACTCCCGAGAAAACAATGAACAATTTTTATGACAAAACAATAAATAGTTTTAATTAATGCAGAAAACAGATTTTATTAATGAAGTAAGCAGATTCGAATATACAGTAAACATAATGTGCAGAGAGCAAATTTTATTAATGTAGAAATAGATTTCATCAATGCAGAAAAAGAAATTCGATTATTGTGAAATTTAAGCACGAAAAAGCATTCTGATTTGGCGTTTAAATTTATAAAACACGATTTTAGTAGGTGTTTTATGAAAAAATAGTTAACAATTTTTAAATAGTGAATATAAAATAATTTACGCAAAAAAGAGAGTGAACAATTTTTTAAATAACGCTAAAGAGAAAATAATTTTATGCAAAATCATAGAAATAGATTTTGCAGAAAACAGTGAACAATTTTTATGAGAAAACAATGAACGGTTTTAATTAATACTGAAAACAGATTTTATGAATGCAGTAAGCAGATTTGAATATACAGTAAACGTGATGTGCAGAGAGCAACTTTTATTAATGTAGAAATAGATTTCATCAATGCAGAAAAACAAATTTGATTATTGTGAAATTTAAGCACGAAAAAGCATTATGATTTGGCGTTTAAATTTATAAAACACGATTTTAGTATGTGTTTAATGAAAAAACAGTTAACAATTTTTTAAATAGTGAACATAAAATAATTTACGGAAAAAAGAGAGTGAACAATTTTTTAAATAACGCTAAAGAGAAAATAATTTTATGCAAAATCATAGAAATAGATTTTGCAGAAAATAGTGAACAATTTTTATGAGAAAACAATGAGCGGTTTTAATTAATACAGAAAACATATTTTATGAATGCAATAAGCAGATTTGAATATACAGTAAACATGATGTGCAGAGAGCAACTTTTATTAATGTAGAAATAGATTTCATCAATGCAGAAAAAAAAATTCGATTATTGTGAAATTTAAGCACGAAAAAGCATTCTGATTTGGCGTTTAAGTTTATAAACACGATTTTAGTATGTGTTTTATGAAAAAACAGTTAACAATTTTTTAAATAGTGAACATAAAATAATTTACGGAAAAAAGAGAGTGACCAATTTTTTAAATAACGCTAAAGAGAAAATAATTTTATGCAAAATCATAGAAATAGATTTTGCAGAAAACAGTGAACAATTTTTATGAGAAAACAATGAGCGGTTTTAATTAATACAGAAAACATATTTTATGAATGCAATAAGCAGATTCGAATATACAATAAACGTGATGTGCAGAGAGCAACTTTTATTAATGTAGAAATAGATTTCATCAATACAGAAAAATAAATTCGATTATTGTGAAATTTAAGCACGAAAAAGCATTTTGATTTGGCGTTTAAATTTATAAAACATGATTTTAGTAGGTGTTTTATAAAAAAACAGTTAACAATTTTTCAAATAGTAAACATAAAATAATTTACGCAAAAAAAGAGAGTGAACAATTTTTTAAATAACGCTAAAGAGAAAATAATTTTATGCAAAATCATAAAAATAGATTTTGCAGAAAACAGTGAACAATTTTTATGAGAAAACAATGAACAGTTTTAATTAATACAGAAAACAGATTTTATGAATGTAGTAAGCAGATTCGAATATACAATAAACGTGATGTACAGAGAGAAAATTTTATTAATGTAGAAATAGATTTTATAAATCCAGAAAAATAAATTCGATTATTGTGAAATTTAAGCACGAAAAAGCATTCTGATTTGGCGTTTAAATTTATAAAACATGATTTTAGTAGGTGTTTTATGAAAAAACAGTTAATAATTTTTTAAATAGTGAACGTAAAATAATTTACGCAAAAAAGGGAGTGAACAATTTTTTAAATAGCACTAAAGAGAAAATAATTTTATGCAAAATCAAAGAAATAAATTTTGCAGAAAACAGTGAACAATTTTTATGAGAAAACAATGAACGGTTTTAATTAATACAGAAAACAGATTTTATGAATGTAGTAAGCAGATTCGAATATACAGTAAACGTGATGTACAGAGAGAAAATTTTATTAATGTAGAAATAGATTTCATCGATGCAGAAAACCAAATTCGATTATTGTGAAATTTAAGCACGAAAAAGCATTCTGATCTGGCGTTTAAATTTATAAAACACGATTTTAGTTGGTGTTTTATGAAAAAACAGTTAATAATTTTTTAAATAGTGAACATAAAATAATTTACGCAAAAAAGAGAGTGAACAATTTTTTAAATAATGCTAAAGAGAAAACAGTGAACAATTTTTATGAGAAAACAATGAACAGTTTTAATTAATGTAGAAATTAATTCATATTTTGAAATTAAAATCTATTTTACAATGCTCCTATTTAAATTAATAAAAACTTAAAAATATGTTTATGTTTATGTTTATGTTTATTTGCCGATTATCAAAAAAAAAAAAAAAAGTTATAAGGAACTCGAGTTTCCTAAACTCGAGTTCCTTACAAGGTACTCGAGCTCACCAAGCTCGAGTACCTTAGAAATAAAAATAAACATAATTTTTTTTCTAATTGGTACTCGAGTTTGGTATACTTGAGTACTGTGTTGCATGGAACTCGATTTTACCAAGCTCGAGTACCATATTATTTTTTTAAATCGCACAAATTCCATGTCAGCAGTGTCACGGTGGCTAAACTTCTTGGTACTCGAGTTTCTTAAGCTCGAGTATCATTTAGAACTCGAGTTTAAGAAACTCGAGTACCAGAAAAGTGGTACTTCCCTATTTATTTCCGAAACAGTGTTTTTTTGCTACTAAGTTTTGAAATTTGTGGTATTTGGCCATTTTGGCCTTATAATCACTAATACAATAGATGGCACGTGCTACCTTGATTGCACGATAGACTCTGCATTTAAGTAGGGCATGCAAAATTCCAGGCATTGTGCTGCCCTTCTATTCACCTCTTCAGCAAAGGCTAATGCCATTATCCATCTATGAACATAATCTATTCCGCCAGCTCAATGCAGTTGCTAATTCAAAAGCTAATACAGTAATATGCAATCTTTCAGTACTTATCCGGACATCTCACAGGAAGAGATAGTAGACAGGACCTCTACAAGTCCTTCTGCAGAAGCTCAATTAGCTAAGGACATTTGGTGGAACTTAGGGGGGTTCCCTTTGAGATATGTGATAAACTTCAAAATGCTTGTAAAATTCAAAGAAAAAACCACCAAGTGCGTGTTTGGATATCGCTTATTTTGCTGAAAACTAAAAACAATAAAAAATCATTTTTCAGTTAACGTTCACTTTTAAAATTACTGTTCACATGCCTATTTTCACCGTTCATGTCCCACGAACAGTGCAATATGCGCTGGTTAGAAAAAAAAAAAAAAACAAAACAAAAAACGCCTGAAACGCCTGACGCGGACGCTTGACCACAAAACAAATGGACCCCAAATCAACCAAAATGCTTTACCTTGAGTTATCTTAGTAACAAAACAGGCCACAAACTACATGGGCTTCACCAAATGAATCCTCTTTGCATACATTTCATGTGCAAGAACTGACTGAATTATCAGATACATCCCAAGATTCAACATCATAATTTCTAAAAATTCGTCTGAAAGAACAACCGACAATGCCCTTTCAATGCATTCAAATATGCAAAGTTCTTAAGAGACCTCATTTTTCTGGAGAATCAACAATCAAGGAGCAAGAGTATAGGTTGGGAACATAACAAAAATCTTCTCAGGCAACACAATACCTTTAAATTTCAAAACAAAATATCAATTCATTACAAGCAATGGTGAATTGTTTGGTTAACTTATTAC
This sequence comes from Castanopsis chinensis, assembly GCA_032878915.1. Classification (NCBI taxonomy): domain Eukaryota; kingdom Viridiplantae; phylum Streptophyta; class Magnoliopsida; order Fagales; family Fagaceae; genus Castanopsis; species Castanopsis chinensis. The sequence continues at coordinate 1,718,941 of JAVQMG010000064.1, forward strand.
TCATAACCCATAACCCATATCCCATATCCCACAACTCAATTTTCAGTTTTTGAAAACTCCTAGAAGTAGGGCCCATGAAATTTGAGAATTGAGCAATAAAAAATGAGAATTGAGCGGAGAAATTTCTTAAACCAACCCCCTAAATCTTCATCAAACCAAATTAAAGATTCAAGGGTCATATGATTCCATCTAAAACAGATGTACACCTTGATTGGGAGCATCAGGCCCAAGAGTCCAAGAGGCCATAGAATTGGTTGCCAGAAACTCCAATCAGTTCTATTACAATGACAGGCCCAAGAGGCAAAGATTATGGCTACACTTTTTCTTTTTCTTTTTTTCCCCTCTTTTGGTGAATGTCGGCTATACAATTAGCAATCCCTTAAAACGATAGAAATTCAAAACCAACCACCGAAAAGAAGATTTAATCGGTAATATGGGCTGTAGTCCAGTTAGGTAAGTTTGTCGGAAGGAGAAGAAATTGCCTTCATGTCGTTGGATAGAAAACTTAAGAATGGAGAGAAAACATAAATAATTATTTGTTTATATATGCTTAACCAAATAAACAAGTCAAGTTCAAACATATATATATATATATATATATATAAACCAATGTTTAGATTTACTGATGGCATAATAAAAATCATACATAACTTCTAATATAAATATAATATTTGCGTTGTCAATATAATAATAATAATAATAATAATAATAATAATAATAATAATAATAATAATAATAATAATAATAATAATAATAATAATAATTGTGGGAGGGCCAAGGTCTGAGGAACTCCATCCGAGAATGAATTTGCCCCATCTAAGCAAAGAAAGGTAGGCAAATTCTAAAGACTATGCCCCCCAGAAAGCCCAAGGATAAGGGAATGGATGACAAATGGAAGGTACAAGACGTGCAAGGGTGGAGGAAGGAAGTTTTCTAAAGAAGACACCTTCTACCTTCACATTCAATACTCTGCACTAACCTAACTAGCTACATTAATAAGGAAATGACTCTTGAACAGTAACTTTACATCTAATAGCTCTTTCTACTATCTCTAGAAGGGTTCTGATGGGACAAGCATCCAAAAAGTTCCCTTGAAACATATAGATGGAGGACTGAGATGTAAGGAAAAGAGCTATATAAGAAAAGGAACACCCCAGAAAAAGTAGATGAACAATTACCATGAAAAAAGAAACAATTGTGAGAATAGAGAATTATCCTGTAAAGAGATATCGACCTTACTTATCAATACAAGATTAGTCCTCGGACCTACCCGAGGAGAAGTTTACACTGAATTGTTAGCCTACTCCCTCTTATGTGTTACTTAGGTTCTATTAGCCTTAGATTTGTGATTATCTCAGCATTGTACCTGACTTAGAAGCCCACTTTCTTAAAAATTCATTGTTTGGGCTTAATTTGAAGATCTGGACATCACTACTCTAAGTGGGCTTGGGCTTTTCCTTTTCCTTTTGAGCCCTTACAATAATAATAATAACAATAGCCGTTTCTAGGATCCAAAATAGAGTACTTGGGCTCTCCCAATAACTAAAAAGAATATCATGCCTGAATCTAATTGGGGTTTGCGGCAATGAAGGAACTGGATCAAAATTATATTACTAGCTTTTATCAAAGAAAAAATAGTCTAGGGTTTTGAATAATTTTAGTTTGGGGTTTTACTTTTTCATTACCATTTTTATTACTAATTTTTTTCCTTTTATTTTCACAATACCTAAATTCCAAGTCACGTACAAGCACAAAATAAGATCAACAAGGATGGGAATGCCGCATGCCTCCTATTTATTAAAAAAGATAATAGGAGCAATATACACACTCATACCTGGCTAATAACGAGCATATCTGGTGCTCAATGTCAAATTGGTTGACAATAGGTTGATAAATTCCAAAACAACAGTCACTGAATTAGGTGTCATCATGATCATTTGAGTCGGCAGAACCCCTTTCAGGCAGGCCGGAGATAGCCCTAAAAGCGATGAAATATTTCCTTTGTTGAGGACTATCATAGCCATAGATGCACTTTTCATGCCCACAGGGGGGTGTACAATGTACTAATTATTGGAACAGGTTTAGTTTCAAATCCATTTAGATATTTCCCTTCAAGTCATATGACTTTTCTAATGAGTCATGTGATTTATTTAAATAATACACATGAATAGTCTTATAAATTGTCATTAATGAATTTGAAGAGATAGATATATACAAACTAGTTTGAAGTTAAATTTTGTCCTTAATTATTTTCTAAGTCTATCTTTTTTTTGTTGGAATCATCTAAATCAATATTTGTTTGTGTGCATGTGCCTTCTCAAAAATAATAGAGCTAATCCAGCAATCAATGATTTGATCGATGAAAATTTATAATATACATACTAATATAAAGTGCAAATGAAAACAATATGTAACTTACCTCTAGCTGTAGTGAGATTTCAAAGAAGAGGTGATCAACAGAGACCCAAAAGGCATGCTCCTTTCCTCAGGAGTCCCACCTATGGGGGATAACTTCCTCAGGTTGAAACCAAATATCGTTCAAGAGGTTGTCATATGAGCTACCATCTGTGACATTCATTGTATAATTCTGTAAAATTTAAATACCCAAATTCTCTCGTGTAATCTCCATTTGATTCCAGGGGTAGCTCTATCTTCAGGCCCTTGCCCGTACCTCTGCAGCATAAATGACAAACATTTGCAATAAACCAATATTACTTTAGATTATAGTTACTACAAACATGGCGTGCATTTCTAGATAATTTTATTCACTCTGATCCCGTGACAATAATCCACTTTTATGATGCTCCTTATAATGCTAGAGTGTATGCACAATCTTTATACAAAGTTACACTATCCAGAAACTCATAAAGCGAAATTTGGATGTAAGGTAGAAAATCAAATTTACTACCTGACCGCAGTGAGGATCCTTGGCAGAAGCTTCAGCTTACATTTTCATGCTAGGAAGTGGTTTTACGTGTTTGCACAAAAAGCCAGTATTGAAAAAGATCTCACGCTACGAAATGGTTTAACGTCTTTGCCAACAGCCTAGTGTCACAAAGACAAAATTTCTGAACTTAGCCTTTTGAAGTTGGACTTTGCCGAGTTTGGATTTTACCATTGAGTTTGAACTTAGCCATTAAAGTTGGGGCTTTCTTTTGGTTTTGGGTGCGAGGCCCATTTGAAGCATTTCTTTGAACTGAAGTCGGCTTGAGCTTGACTATTTGAAAAAATTTTATGGACTGAAATAGACTTGTGCCATTTGAAAATTTTAGCACTGAAATGGGCTTGGCTATTTGAAAAGCTTGGAAAATTTAAAATGGGCTTGGCCGTTTAAATAATAATGAGGATTAGAATGGACTTGAGAAAGAAACTTTTAGCAACTGGAAGTGGGATTGGTCTTAAGCTCAAGATCCATTTTTTTCATATACCCAGCCGAAGGATGTGAGTTTAACTTCCCTTCAGATTCTTTTGCTCTTTAAGTTTCTCTTCTCTTGTTACAGTTAGCTCTTCCTTTTGATTTTAACCAAACTTCAAAGAAGGAAAACTTATATTTCTTGATGGGTACTTAAATTTAGGTTGTCCACACAATGCCTTGGTCGACCATATTGCTTCAAACAAGCAATAAAATTAAGCCATTTTGAATATACAGCACTGTAAATTTCTTTAAAAAATATTCTCTCTTCTTCTCGTGTGTGTGTTAAAAATACTTAATATTCTCATAAAAAAAAAAAAAATTCAATAAAATTTAGCTGTTACAAATATAAGGCTTGAAGAGAAAAGACCATTGGAGACCTCATCAATCACCTCATTAAGCCACCAAAGGCATTACCCAAAGTATTAAAAGCACCATTGATGGTCTCCAACGGCTAGAAATATATAATCTATATAAGCCATCTGAGAACCAAGAAAAGGTACACACATACATATTGAAGTACATTCTTGATTCTTATTATCTCTCTCTTCAAGTATCTAACTTTGTCATCGGAGGCTCATTAGATAGCATCACATCGGTATCCATAAAGGGAGAAGCATCTTCATTTCTGCGTTGCAGGTTACAAGCACATCCATGTCGGATTCCATCTGGACGACCATTCACCTGACGAAACTGTGCTTCATCATTTCTCATTATTGATTGGCTAAAATCGAATTCCAGGAAAAATTTCCTTCACTTATTTGTTTTTTTCTTGTGAAAATTTAGAGGGAGTTTGAATCTTATTTTGGGCTTAGACTTGAGAGCTATCTTAGTGTTTTTTTCTTGCTCTAACCAAATTTTGAGGGGACAAATTATGTTGTTTGGCTCCTTTTCCCTTTGTTCTTGATTTCAAATTGAAAATTTGAAGATTTTGTTTCCAATTTCTTGGGCTTTTGCTTTCTCAAGAATCTACTTGACCTCCTCAACTTCCCATCCCCAAATTTCTACCCAGTTTCATCCAACGGATGAAAAATCCAATTGCAAATTTTCAAGACTTGGCATCCAGCTGGAAATCATTATCTTACTTTTAAAAAAAAAAAATTTTATTTGCTTAATACTACTGATTTGCGAAACGAAATCTACACCAAAAAAGAAGAAGAAATCTACACCACTTATCATTCATTCATAAGTCATAACTCATAATTGATAAATTTACCAAAAAACTCATAATTGATAATAGATACCATTAAAATACAAATATATATAAATAAATAATTTTTTTAAAAAAGAGAGTAGAAGAATAATTGAAATGAGTCAATCCGCCGAGGCTTCTGGAGTGTTCTATTATCATGGCTTCCACGGATTTATAGCCACCAATTCCATTCTCTGACTCAGTTACAAACACCCTCAACTTACTCATAGAGAGACAGAGACCCTCAGCTTGCCAAAAGATGAGAAATCGTGTCTATTGTGGGAGGTGAGAGCCTCCATTAGGTGGAGTAGATCCTGATGGGTAATTGACGCTTTGGAGGCCAAGAACTGGTCTGGCAAGGAAATTAGTATAATCCAAACCAAGATTGTTTGTTCTCATCAAAGCCACGGGAGTAATGGCTGCTATTGTAGGTTGTGTAGAGGCTGATGATGAAGAAGAAGCACTCTCGGATGAGAAGTGTGGACGGGGAAGATCCATGTACAGCCGTGGAGCAAATTGCTTGGCACGTGCTGATTCCATACGAAGGCACAGATTCTCACTCTCCAATGCAGCAATGCGTTGTGAATAAGTCCTTGTAGTATCAATCAACTGATGGTGCAGAAGTTGGCACTCTGCCTCTAGACTTCTCAGGCGTTCTGTTTGGCTCACAAAGTTCGTTCTTGAAATGCCTGACGAGCACTGGTTTTGCCCAAACAAAGCCCCTTCCTCAAAAAACATAGTCCCTGGCTGGTTTTCATGGAACTAGCTCCAACTATGTAGCCGTTGCCTTTTGGAAGGTCGATCCTACAAGAATATGGGGATTGGGGAAGCCCAAAAAATAAATAATCAACCATGAGTCAAATAAAAGAAAAGACACAATAAACATATTAAGGATAAGTTTTCATTGGAACTAGTTTAAAAGATAAGTCACTGTTAGGCATTAACCGTGTGTCCAAATTTTGGGATGTAAGTTAAAGTTATCTAATATTAGATCTAGTTAGAGAGGTTATAACAAGTAGAGTTGGTTTTAAGTCTGTCATAGCACTTGACAATACTTGTAGAAGCTCGGTGATACTCTTCTTATTTAATCATTTACTCTTCCAAGTACAAATAGGAAATAACATAGAACACTTTGTAATGTATTACTCTAAATGAGAAAATCTAGTCCTTTTACTGAGACATAATTTGAATTCAAACAACCTGTTTTGATACCATGAAAAAATTACTATTCCTTTAAAAAAACATTAATTTATTAAGAAATGATAAATTTTATTATTTAATTATTAATCTAACAATAGGAAAACTTTAACTCGGCAAGAACAATGTGAAAGATCAAAGGATATGGCTAAGAAGGCAAAGGATAGGTGTTTCCACAACCATTACCTCAACCTCCACAAGAGCACTGTGGTCCTCAGGAACCACGGTTGGATCCTCCAAAATCGTGGCAGTCAGCTCACAACGCTGTGCAATTGAGACATCCTCCTTATCCTGTAAATGAGTAGCAAGCTCCTCGTCCTACTGCTGTTGGGTTGTCTCTCGAGCTGACAAGCATCCACGCTTAGATGCATCAAAAGAAGTGGTAGTCCCTTTTTTCTTATCATCAAATCTAGACTTCTGCATCTCAAAAATAAAAAATAACAAGTAAATCAATTAATTGCAACATAAGAACCACTTATGAAACTCTCCTACAATTGTGAGATAGTATTTAAGTCCTGCGGGTTATTAAAGTTGACCTGTACATGAGAAGGGTTGATTTTCTTATCACCAGCCATTGCTTGACCTGTTGAAGCATCTTCATCTAGAAAATCATCCTTACAAGGAAGTGATGCATTCTCGACCATTGATTCAAAATAGGAGTGGCAATCTTTCATATCATTCTCATAAATCAGCTTGACCCAAACTTCTTCAATTGGAAACCACCGCTTATGCATATTGAATACTCCACTTCATCTCCGGCTTCCAATAGATGTGGCATATGAGGTAGCGGTACAGATTGCAACCACATATGTTCTTGACATGGTATTATGCGACTATTTTTTTGACGACACTGCCACTCAATGCCCTTGGTTCTATTTTTGAATTTATAGCAAACAGTGAATCTGTGAATATCATGAAAGCTGCTTGCAAATACAGCACATAGAAACCATCCTCGAATCTCTTGCTTCACTAGTGAAGGCACAACAAAAGATAAAATTGATCCCTTACTCACCACCAGGGCGTCAAACAAGTCTGGAAACTCACCCCCACGGCAGAAAACGCTAAAACTGTCGGTTGCAATCAATTCCTAATACATTAAAATCATTAGTAAAGAATTATGGTCCAAAAACCAAATTCGATCGTGCAAGAATAGAGACAAGAAAGGTACATTGAGAAGCTTGTTTTTTGGGTTACTAGTACGATTCTTCTTGAGCACTTTGGAGCAGCCAGAACATTGCAGCTGTTTTGATAGTTCCCAATTTAGTCCAGTAAAAATCCATACAAGGGACATGGTGTTGCTTGCATCCATCGCTTGTAAACCTGTTGGAAGCTCATCAGGTGATTGAAATCTTCTGCATAGCCTCAAATCGAGTTGATTAAGGAAATTGAATTCAACTTGCAAACGACTTGGATAGATTTTTTTAGGAGTAAGCGAACTCAAAAGACCATGTTCCTCTAGGAATATTGACAAATCATGATAAGTTCTGATATGTGAAGGCATTTCAAAGTCATTTGGAGTTCCAATATAAAGTATTTCTTTTTCTGTGATGTAGCGAGTATAAATATCTTCATCTGTGCAATGATAAATAGCTTCAGCTACCACACCTATACATCTTAACTTGAATCGATACTCCTATACAAAGATTGTAGACAATTAGTACATGAAAAATAAAAGTAGTGTCTATTCATTATTAACCAAAAAAGAGAATACAATCATTTTGTTTTCTACGTTTAAACTTAATCATATACAGGGACGGACTGAGGATTTTAAAATAGTGGGGGTTGGAGCATAAAGAAAAAAAAAAAAGCTCCAAATAAACATCCATATATTATTAAAAAATTATAAATACACAAAATTGTTATTTCTAAATACATTAAGGCTGTGTTTGTTTCAACTGAATTTTAGTTCCGGAAATTGTTTTCCGGAAAATATGGTGTTTGGTTCATCAAGGAAAATTCGGTCAAACTGAATTTGTTTTCAGTTTGACCGAAAATTTGCATTCAGATGACTGAAAATCAATTCAGTCCCGAATTTCACTTCAAACCATTTCCGTGGGACGCGCAAAGAGAGAGAGAGAGAGAGAGATCGCGCGCGAGAGAGAGAGAGATCGCCTGATCGCCGCCTGCGATCGCGAGCCACTGCACCGGCGCCGCGATCGCGACTGGCAATCTCGCGAGGCGGCGATCGCGACTCGCCGATCGCCGCCGCGCGATCTCGCGATCGCGATCGCCGCGGAGATCGTCGCAAGATCGCGAGCCGCCTGCGATCGCGAGTCGCGATCTGGCGACGCGATCGCGAGGCGGCGATCGCGATCGCCGATCGCCGATCTCGCGATCGCCGATCCCAGATATGATTTTTTTTTTTTTTTTTGGTTTTATTTCTTTTGTTTTTGGTGGTGATAATGTTTGTTTGGAAGCTGAGAAAATGTGAGAAAATGTAAGCAACAAATAAACAATGTATTTTTTATAATATTTTCAAGATTACAACCAAACACCTGAAAATATTTTCCAAAGTATTTTCCAAAATGCTACCAAACACCTAAACATATTTTCCTTTCCAGAAAATATATTCCCGAAAATATTTTCTTTTCCTGAAAATGATTTCAGTTGAGCCAAACACAGCCTAAAATGCAATCATCTACTAACAAAGACAAAAACAAAAACAATTATTTTTTTAATACTAGGCTGGCTAGGATTTTGTTTTTTGAAGTTAGAGCATTCGCAGTAGTGGTGTTAAAAATTTTAACTTTTAGTATTTCAAAAAGGATTTTACTAATGTGTGCTGTAAGGGCACACAATAATATATCTTTTTTGGAAAAAGTTTTATCAAAAATTGAAAAAGTTTTACAACTTTTTCAATTTCCCATAAAATATTTCTAAAAATAGATGGCTTAATGTGTGCCCTTAGAGCACACATTAACTAGACCCTTTCAAAAAACTACTTTATTTAATTCACCACCTCACTTTACAATACCCCTAATATCAAATGTTCTATTTTTTTATTACTTCATTTAAAATAATATAAACAACTTATTAAAATAATAAGAAAGAGAGAGAATTTGAGTTTTTAATTGAAGGAAGAAATATAATCTTAATAAAATATTGTATTTTATTTTTAATAACTTGTTAAAGTCAATTGGTATTTATATTAGTTTACTGTAGTTGCAAAAAATTTAGCTTTACCTTCTCCAATAATACATGATTTTTTTGTTCTTTGGTAGTAAAATAGTTTTTTTGCTAAAATACAATCACAATTGTGAATATTTTTATGGTTTTTGTTAAGTTTTTGGGTTAGATAGTTGCTATTTGGGTTAGGCTAACTAGACTGATAGAGGAGAAGAGGCCCAACTATAAAAATGAAATATAGAATGACCATGATCATATATTAATATGTAATTTTACATTTTTCAATTCCTGAAAATTATTTATTACTAATTTTTTAGCAATTTCTTTCAAATTTACAGGATACCTTAAATTCTCTTATAAAATCAAAATTATGTTAGCATATCCTATCTACCATCTAATTTCAAACCAAAATATAGAAATCTTCTTTGAGAACAAAAAAGATATATATGGCTTTGGGAAAAAAATGATGAATGAAGAATGACTACCGTGGGAGAAAAAAAATTAAAAGAACAACAAAAAAACAAACAATTTGACCCAAAAATAATGCTTTTAATTTTACTTTGTCAAATTTTATGTCTATGGTATGAATTCCACCTCCCTACATCTCCAATTTCTATCTAAATAAAATAAAATAAAATAAAAGTTAACTCTATCAAATTATCCTCCATTATGTTTTACTTCCCAAGAATACATATAGACATATTAACCTTCACTTTTTTTTTATAACTGAATTTAGTAAATTAACTAGGAAAAAATACAGAAAATTAAAAGAAAGTATATATTTTTTTCAATCCCAACCTTTCAACATTTTCTAGTCAAGAAAATAGAATCACTAACAATATTAATCCAAAAATTTTCTTCTTTAGCCAAGCTTATTTCTAGCGAGAAAATGGAAGAACATGGGCAAGAGCCTTTCAACGAGCATTGTAGGTAGTATTAAGGACTTGTAAGTACTAGTGGTTCTTGGACACTTCTTAAGGTGGTTCAACTCTTTTTATTTATTTATTTTTATTTTCTATTGAAAGAGAGTTTCAACTTCTGGCGTTTGCTTCTGATGATAGCTCTTTATCATCAGACCAAAACACCAATTAGTTTTTGGTGTAGGTGGGGATTGAACCCCAAATCTCTTATACAACTATCAGAGACTATAAGTATTTATTAAGGTGGTTCAACTCTCTGATGCACAAGACCACTAAACTTTAAGTATTTATTAACTAAAAAGTATTTTCTTCCTTTATCTAGGAGTTTCTTTAGAATCTCTTTAGACCAACTTAATTCTTTCTTTTCTAGCTCAAAAAAAGAATACTGGTACCATAAATGCACACTCCTTCAAAAATACCATAAATGGCTACTCTCTCATCTCACATAATAATTGGCTCCACTATTAAATTCATGATAGCTAAAACGCACAATTTATGCATTTATGGTGTTTTAGAAGTATTTTATAATTTTCCCTTAATTCTTGAATGAGAACTAAATGTTTTTTGGTGAAAAACCTGTTTTAGTCCCTATATTTTCATGCGATTCCCACTTTGGTCCTTAACTTTTTTTTTCCACCGATTTTAGTCCATATCCTGGAAAATACCTCTCATTTTAGTCCCTGATGTTACATCAATGACGGAAATTGCATAGCTGTCAAACGGAATAAATTAAAATTTTAAAATAATGCCCACAAATGCCACGTCATTTTTTAAAAACAAAAAATTAATTTCAAAAAATTCAAAACCCAGAAGGAGAGCAAGAACAAGAAGAAGAACAAACCCAGAAAACCCAAAGAATACAAACCTTGAAAATTAAACTCTAAGCACCCAAAATTTTCAAAACCCAAAGAAGACAAACCCAGAAAATTTATCATCCAAAAAAAATCAAAGTACTAAAATTCAAAAGGAAAATCAGTATTCAAGAAATAATTAACTACATTCAAATTACACTGGATCTGATCAAACTTACTATTTCATAATTTAAAATTTGAGCTCAAAACACCAAAAATAGAATCAGTTAAATCAAGCTTAACCACAAAACCTAGAAAAGTAAGAAAATTCAAAACCTAAAAGAAGAACAAGAACAAGAACAAACCTAGAAAACAACGACCACCACCACCCCCACCAACAACGAACACCACCAAAAACCCAGCCTCAATCCATAGCCACCGAATCAACCCACATCACCTACTTTAAAACATCGTTACCCATAGAATCAACGTGACACATAGAAACACCATGTCCCAAGAACCGCGATCACCCATAGCCGGACCCACCGAAACCTAGAAAAAGGAGAGAGAACGGTCCACGATTCACCACCACGAAGATTCGAAGACCACAATCCACTGGTGAGAAGTGACCCAAGAACCGTGATCACCCATAGTCGGACCCACCAAAACCCTAAAAAAGGAGAGAGAACGGTCCACGATTCACCACCATGGAAATTCGAAGACCACGATCCACCGGTGAGAAGTGACCCAAGAATTGCGATCACCCACAGCTGAACCCACTGAAACCCAGAAAAAGGAGAGAGAACGGTCCATGATTCACCACCATGGAGATTCGAAGACCACGATCCACCGGTGAGAAGGAGAGAACCGATGAAAAGAGGAGAAAAAAAGATGAATGCTAAACAGAGAAGAAAGAGAAAAAGAGAGAGCGAAAGAGAGAGACAAGGGAATTGAATAGAGAAGAAAGAAATAGAAGAAAAATATATATATATTTTTTTTAAAGGAAAAGTAGGGAGAGAGATAAGATTATAGCTTCAGATGACAACTTACTTGAGCTTCAATGCTATTTTTTTTAAAATTTTTTTTTGAGTTTTCTGGGTTTGTTCTTGTTCTTGTTCTTGTTCTTCTTCTTCTTCTAGGTTTTGAATTTTTCTACTTTTCTAGGTTTTTATTTTTATTTCAATTTTTTCCTTTTTTTTTTTCATTTAGTTAAAATTTAGAAATTAATTTTTTGTTTTTAAAAAATGACGTTGCATTTGTAGGCATTATTTTAATATTTTTAATTTATTTCGTTTGCTAGCTGTGCAATTTCTGTCATTGATGTAACGTCAGGGACTAAAATGAAAGGCGTTTTCCAGGATAGAGACTAAAATCGGTGAAAAAAAAAGTTAGGGACCAAAGTGAGAATCGCGTGAAAATGTAGGGACTAAAATAGGTTTTTCGCCATGTTTTTTTTTATTTATAAATTTAAACTTTAAATTTTACAATATATACTATAAAAAAAAACTTATTACAAGTACTAAATAAATAAATAAAAACTTTAAAGAAGAAAAATCATAGGCTGGGGCCCATGGCCCTCTATTTTTTGGATTGAACCCTCCTTGAAATCTATACACAATCAGTTTCTGGCCTCATGAATCTCGACCAAGCTATTAGCTGGCCTATATAAGATGAATTTGTGTTACATGCATCCACCTCTCACAAAGGGGATACATAATAGATTTATCCATATAGATCCTTCAGGACCATGAAGTAGGCATTGGTGATTCCTAGGAAAATATTCGGTGTTCTCTTTGGGGGATATGAATGAAGGACAACACCATAGTGCAGGTACTTTACACAATCTGTTTCCCCACCCAAAAGAAAAGTTCTGAATTAATATTAATTTGAATTCAAAAGATAAAAACACGTTAAGATGAAAACAGATACTTTCATGCCTTGTCTCTCCAATCTTCATGTTCTTTTAATCCCCACCTTTCTCGTATAGATTCTTTTACTAATCTACTATAAGTCATTTAGATAGGATTCATGTTTGCATAATGCTTCAACTGGTTTGATCCATTACCAAGTACTAGGGACAATAAATTACGTAGACAATAGAAAGTTTCCAGAAAAGCATGTGGGATTACAATCATTACACGAACCTTAACTGGTGGATCAGACAGCCACAGAATCTGAAGAAGGTCGAAGAAAGTATTAAAGCATGGATGAAAATAAATTACTGTAATCTCCAAGTGCCTTTGCTTCCCCTGAACACCACATTTGGAGAAATCCTGCAATGAGTTGAGGCAAAAGTCGAATCATCACTGTCCTTGTTAGTCGTTAATGTTTAATCCTGCAATGATTTAATGTTTAATAAATCAAGGATCTAAATTTTGCCACCTCATTTAAAATTCATTAACTTTAGTTTACTTTAACCATAGTTAAATGTTTATCGTGGTAAAATTTTAAATGAGGTAGACCTTAGATTTTTTATTCAACTTTAAATTATAGCCTCGAAATAGAAAGTTTCAATTTGAAGTTGAGAGAATCCAAATCCCAAAATCACCTTCTGACTTCGAAGTTGGGAAGGAACAAACTCGTAGGAAATTGGCAGCAAGATTTGTTGCAAATTCCGTTTGATGATTATTATGATCTCCACCAGCTCTGTGAGAACCCATCTCAAAATAGCACAGTTTTGCGGAAAGACTAGTACATCAATCCTGGACTTCTGGACTGCCTTCTCTAGCTTGGTACAGTTATCTTTTCCTCTCTCAAGCTTTCTGTTATCTTCGAAGTTCTGAATCCCGCTCTGGTCCAAAGCGGCAAATGGGTGGTCAGTAAACTTAAATAATAAAATTTAAGTTTTATCAGACAAAAGAGAGGAAGAGAATAGACCTTCTACGGTAAAAGATTTCTGTTAAAATAGACTTACCAATGGAACTTCAGAAGATATACGGTGCGTTAAAAGCTTTTTGATAAAACCGACCCTTCCCAATGGAACTTCAGAAGATATACGAAGTGAATAACATATTGTTAACGGCGATTTGAATCCAAAGCTTGGTACCATGTCTAGCTTTGTGCAGCCAGAAAGGTTTACACGAGACTTTAAATTGTAAATACCTAGGGGAAGCTTCCAAAGGTTTTTACAGTCTTTAAGATCCAAAGTAACTAGCTTGCTGAGATCTATAACAGACTTGTGAACCTCGACCAAATTAGTACAATTATTAAGAAGCAGCACCTCCAGATTATCTATGCCTGAGAAATCGGGTGTTCTCCTTAGGTGATAGGAATGACTAACATCAAGAAATTTCAACTTTTTCAGAATCTGTTCCCTCACACAAAAAAGGAAATACTAAATTAATTTCCATATGAATTCAAAATATCAAAAAACAGAAATAATATGAGCAAGAATATACACACACATACACACTTGCATACCTTGGTTCCTGTCCAAAGTTCTATCAAGCTACTATAGGGCATGTAAAGAGCAACAAGATTTTCCAAGCACAAGTCTGCTGGTATGGATTCCATAGGGAACCCATACCATTCTAGATATCTTAGCTTCTTGGAAGGACATGGGAAATTCCCTTTCAAGCGTACATAATTTAGTTGAAGCACTCTTAGCTGATGCATATTCAAAAATGCTTTGGCATCAACTTGCAAATCGTGAACCCCAGGATAATTTAGCATGATGCCTTTAACTAATTTTCTTTCCTGATAGAACAGAACATTGTGCAAAAGTCATATTTTAGGGAAATTGTAATTTACATGCATAATTGCATATATATATATATATATATTTATATATATATAAGCACACCATTGTTTATAAAACAAGGTAGTGTCCTATTACTAATTTTTTTTTTTTTTTAATGAGTAAAAGAAGGGGCGAGGGCGACCATTGTGACTCACCCCCTTAGACATGACCATAGGTGCACCTCTAGGTAGGGAATGTTGGATTGAGCCATAATTACTGTGGTCCGGGGTGAACACAGACCTCACCCTAACACCTTGAAAGAGCTGGTAATCAGGGGCTTCTCAACAGAGATACCCACACTTCTCCCAAGGTGCTCGCTCGGGCTTAAACAAGAAACCTCAAAGCTAATTAGGCCACCTCTCTTGGGGCTCCTATTACTGATTGTGATGCAAAGGCAAAGTGACTCTACAACACACAATTTGAGGAACAGGTACTATGTCCACGGTTCTTCTAGTGGTGTGCAATACGGTAAGTAAATCATCTATTATTTTTCTAAATAAGATAAGTTGGCCCTAAATTCTTATCCAATCAACATAAACATTTGAATCTTACCTCGTCATGTTCCAATACATCAAGGACATCCTCATGATTCCATAGTCGGCTGCGTTCTCTGTGGGCAACTTCTATACCCATGTCTCTAATCATATCATGCATTGTCAACCGATTCGAGCAATCAATTTCTACAAGACATTGATGGACCAAAACCCCTAGATCACTTTTAAGGCCTGAATATGAGTCTCGAAGTATTTTGAAAGCATACTTTTTTTTCATTCCAACAATAAAGCATGCAAGATCTAGAAACAACTCTTTTTGTGTGTCACGTAGTGAATTAAAACTCACTATAAGCTTCTCTTGAATTTCTTTGTCAGGTATTACTTTTAATGTTTCCAATGTACCTTCCCATTCATCTATGCTCTTGTTAGACAATCTGGAACCCCAAACTGTAAGTACCAATGGAAGCCCTCCAGCATAACCTATTGCTTGCTTTGACAACTCTGCATAATCTTCATTAGGATGGTCTTTTTCAAATGCATGCAAACTGAAGAGCTTAATAGACTCATGGTAATCCAATGTCGGTGGCATATATATCTTAGACTCATCCACCTGAGCCAATTTGAGCATAGACTTATCCCTTGTTGTAATGATAATTATACTTCCTGGTTGAAAATAACTTCGCCTAATGGCCAATTTATCTAATTGGTCTTGGTGATCCACATTATCAAGAACAAGAAGAACCCTTTTACACCATGCTCTATATTTCAAAACTGTAGTTCCTTGATCAACAAGTGTTATTTTTCTATTGTCCCTTGCATGGATGTTGGAGAGAATTTTCTCCTGTAAATGAATCAGACCTTTTGGGTGCTTAGAATCTCCTCCTACATTTGCAAGAAAGCAACTTCCATCGAAGTTTCCTTGTAGTTGGTTATATATAGCTTTGGCAATTGTCGTTTTGCCAATGCCGCCAATCCCCCAAATCCCAACCATGCAAACTTCACTTGAACTGCTACATAGCAGCTTATTGAGTTCTTGCACTCGAGACTCAATCCCAACTGGATAGCGGGCAACAGTAAGGTGTGTCATCTCATTTAGTTTGCTGAGAATGTATTCAATAATTTTTTCTATAAATTTTGCCTCAAAACTGCCAACATGTATCCACCGTAAGATAGAAGTCAGTGATAATTAAATAAGATGAAACTAACCTAGAAAACATAATAAATTAGGAAAATCCCACAAAAATGGAATTGGTTCTGTGTATTTTTGGATAACAAATAAACTACTTCAAAAGTAATGGACAAAATTTTTCTTCAAACTGGTTGGAAGATCTCCTCCAACCCATTACACAGTGACTAATAAAATCATCAATGTGTATAGACAAAGTTTAGCTCCAAACTGGATGAGAGCTATCTCCTTAAACCCACTACATGGTACTTTATAAAGTTATCCATGTATACTATATTTAAACAAATCACATCACTTATTAAAGAAGTAATGAGACTAAAACTACACATGAATAATCTCTTCAATCATCTTATAGTGAGTTGGAGGAAAATAACACTAAAATGATTTGAAACTAAATTATTTTATCATGTGTATTATTTAAACAAGTAATATTGACACATTAAAATAAGTTATAGGGCTAAAAGTGCATCTGAATAGTTTTACCACTCACCAAGTAGTTTGGTTCGAAAAATTTCCTCTCAACTGATTAATTTCAAGGATTTTTTTTTTTTTTTTTTGGGGAAAATTAATAGACAATATAAGAAGAAAGGGATAGTGCATTCGGTACCATGCGGCACATTTCGGTATATATCTTTTTTATACCTATAATAATAATATATTATATAATATTGAATCCTATTCAAAATCAATGGTGTAAAAGAGAAAAATTGTATGTGTCGATCTACACATGTGGGTCTCATTAGAAGTGCTACATTTTTACAAGCAAGGAAATGAATTACCGATGTGCAACATTTTGCGAGTCCCAGCCAGACAAGCTTGAAGCCTCAGTCAAAGCAGCCCTCCACCTCTCCACCTTGCCTACCCCAAAACGCCTCTCATGCCTGACAAACACTTCCTCCAAACTCCCCTTCTGGCTTCGAAGGTGGGAAGGATCAACCTCGTAGAAAACCGGCAGCACGATTTGTTGCAGATTCCGTTTGCATTCCATAATCTTCGCCAGCTCTTCTAGACACCATCTCGAATCAGCATAGTTTTCCGAAAAGACTATAACAGCAATCCTGGACGTCTGGATTGCCTTCTCTAGCTCGGTCCAGATATCTTTTCCTCTCTCAAGCTTTCTGTTATCTTCGAAGCTGTGAATCCTGCTCTTGTCCAAAGCGGTAAATAGGTGGTCGGTAAACTTATGGCGGGTATCTTTGCCACGGAAACTGACAAAGACATCGTAACTCCATGCTTGGTTGGATGAGGATGAAGAAGAACAGGTTTCTTGGGCCATGAAAGCAGAGCAAATTGACAAAAAAAAAAAAAACTCAGCGCACCATGTTTGGTGGATATATAAATGTAATACTAGTATAGCCTAATCCTATAGACTTGGTGGATGATCTATTATGTGATTGCCTAAAGAACCAACGACAAAGTGGAGAGGAAAGCGGAAACGATGGAAAGGGTTTGGAAAGGGCACTGAAGACTAAAGTCACTGGAGGCTTCCGGGACACGTGTTTGGCTTTGCTGTTAAAAGGCATTAACATTTCTTTTACACTCTCACACAGGGTCCACGCGTTATACAGGGTCCACAAGTTTGCTTAACTTTCTTTTGCTGGGTCTCAAATAATAATAATAATAATAATTATTGTGGGAGGGCCAAGGCTCGAGGAACCCATCCAAGAATGAATTTGCCCCATCTAAGCAAAGAAAGGTTGGCAAATTCTAAAGACTATGCCCTGCAGAAAGCCCAAGGATAAGGGAATGGATGGCAAAGGGAAGGTACAAGAGGTGCAAGGGTGGAGGAAGGAAGTTTCCTAAAGGAGACACCTCCTACCTTCACATTCAATACTCTGCACTAACCTAACTAGCTACATTAATAAGGAAATGACTTTTGAACAGTAACTTTACAGCTAAAAGCTCTTTCTATCACCTCTAAAAGGGTCCTGATGGGACAAGCATCCAAAAAGTTCCTTTGAAATTACAATGACAGGCCCAAGAGGCAAAGATTATGGCTACACTTTTTTTTTTTTTTTTTTTCCTCCTTTGGTGAATATAGCAATCCCTTAAAGATAGAAATTCAAAAGGAAAAGAAGATTTATTCGATATGCCTTCATGTCGTTGGATAGAAAACTTAAGAATGGAGAGAAAACATAAATAATTATTTGTTTATATGTGCTTAACCAAATAAACAAGTCAAGTTCAAACATATATATATATATATATATATATATATATATAAACCAATGTTTAGATTTAATGATGGCATAATAAAAATCATACATAACTTCTAATACAAATATAATATTTGCGTTGTCAATATAATAATAATAATAATAATAATAATAATAATAATAATAATAATAAGATGTAGGTAAATTCTAAAGAATATGCCCCGTAGAAAGCCCAAGGATTAGGGAATGGATGGCAAAGAGAAGGTACAAGAGGTGCAAGGGTGGAGGAAGGAAGTTTCCTAAAGAAGACACCTCCTCCCTTCACATTTAATGCTCTGCACTAACCTAACTAGCTACATTAATAAGAAAATGACCCTTGAATAGTAATTTTACAGCTAATAGCTCTTTCTATCACCTCTAGAGGGGTCCTGATGGGACAAGCATCCAAAAAGTTCCCTTGAAACATATAAATGGAGCCATGGAGGATTGAGATGTAAGGAAAAAGGAACCCCCCCCCCCCCCCCCCCCCCCCCCCCCCCCCCCCCTCCCATTAAAAGGAGATGGACAATTACCAAGAAAAAAGAAACAAGTGTGAGAACAGAGAATTATCCTGCAAAGAGATATCGACCTTACTTATCAATACAAGATTAGTCCTCGGACCTACCCGAGGAGAAGTTTACACTAAATTGTTAGCCTACTCCCTCTTATGTGTTGCTTAGGTTCTATTAGCCTTAGATTTGTGATTATCTCAGCATTGCACCTGACTTAGAAACCCACTTTCTTAAAAATTCATTGTTTGAACTTAATTTGAAGATCTGAGCATCATTACTCTAAGTGGGCTTGGGCTTTTCCTTTTGAGCCCTTACAATAATAATAATAATAGCCATTTCTAGGATCCAAAATAGAGTACTTAGGCTCTCCCAATAACTAAAAAGAATATTATGCCTGAATCTAATTGAGGTTCGCAGCAATAAAGGAATTGGATCAAAATTATATTACTAGCTTTTATCATAGAAAATATAGTCTAGGGTTTTGAATAATTTTAGTTTGGGGTTTTACTTTTTCATTACCATTTTTATTACTAATTTATTTCCTTTTATTTTCACAATACCTAAATTCCAAGTCACGTGCAAGCACAAAACAACATCAACAAGGATGGGAATGCCGCATGCCTCCTATTTATTAAAAAAGATAATAGGAGCAATACACACACTCATGCCTGGCTAATAACGAGCATATCTGGTGCTCAATGTCGAATTGGTTGACAATAGGTTGATAAATTCCAAAACAACAATCACTGAATTAGGTGTCATCATGATCATTTGAGTCGGCAGAACCCCTTTCAGGCGGGCCAGAGATAGCCCTAAAAGCGATGAAATATTTCCTTTGTTGAGGACTATCATAGCCACAGATGCACTTTTCATGTCCACAAGGGGGTGTACAATGTACTAGTTATTGGAACAGGTTTAGTTTCAAATCCATTTAGATATCTCCCTTCAAGTCAAATGACTTTTCTAATGAGTCATGTGATTTATTTAAATAATACACATGAATAGTCTTATAAATTGTCATTAATGAATTTGAAGAGATAGATACAAACTAATTTGAAGTTAAATTTTGTCCTTAATTATTTTCTAAGTCAATATCTTTTTTTTGTTGGAATCATCTAAATCAGTATTTGTTTGTGTTTGCTTTCTCAAAAATAATAGAGCTAATCCAGCAATCAATGATTTGATTGATGAAAATTTATAATATACATACTAATATAAAGTGCAAATGAAAACAATAGGTGACTTACCTCTAGCTGTTGTGACTTGTGAGATTTCAAAGTAGAGGTGATCAACAGAGACCCAAAAGGCATGCTCTCTTTCCTCAGGAGTACAACCTATGGGGGATAACTTCCTCAGGTTGAAACCAAATATTGTTCAAGAGGTTGTCATATGAGCTACCATCTGTGACATTCATTGTATAATTCTGTCAAATTTAAATGCCCAAATTCTCTCGTGTAATCTCCATTTGATTCCAGGGGTAGCTCTATCTTCAGGCCCTTGCCCGTACCTCTGCAGCATAAATGACAAACATTTGCAATAAACCAATATTACTTTAGATTATAATAGTTACTACAAACATGGCATGCATTTCTAGATAATTTTATTCACTCTGATCCCGTGACAATAATCCATTTTTATGATGCTCCTTATATTGCTAGAGTGTACGCACAATCTTTATACAAAGTTACACTATCCACAAACTCGTAAAGCGAAATTTGGATGTAGGGTAGAAAATCAAATATACTACCTGACCGCAGTGAGGATCCTTGGCAGAAGCTTCGGCTTACATTTTCATGCTAGGAAGTGGTTTTACGTGTTTGCACAAAAAGCCAGTGTTAAAAAAGATCTCACGCTACGAAATGGTTTAACGTCTTTGCCAACAGCCTAGTGTCACAAAGACAATTTCTGAACTTTGCCTTTTGAAGTTGGACTTTGCCGAGTTTGGATTTTACCATTGACTTTGAACTTAGCCATTAAAGTTGGGGCTTTCTTTTGGTTTTGGGTGCGAGGCCCATTTGAAGCATTTCTTTGAACTGAAGTTGGCTTGGGCTTGACTATTTGAACAAATTTTAAGGACTGAAATAGACTTGTGTCATTTAAAAATTTTAGCATGAAATGGGCTTGGCTATTTGAAAAGCTTGGAAAATTTAAAATGGGCTTGGCCGTGTAAATAATTTGGAGGATTAGAATGGACTTGAAAAAGAAAGTTTTAGCAACTGGAAGTGGGATTGGTCTTAAGCTCAAGACCTATTTTTTTCATATACCCAGCCAAGGATGTGAGTTTAACTTCCCTTCAGATTCTTTTGCTCTTTAAATTCCTCTTCTCTTGTTACAGTTAGCTCTTCCTTTTAATTTTAACCAAACTTCAAAGAAGGAAAACTTATATTTCTTGATGGGTACTTAAATTTAGGTTGTCCACACAATGCCTTGGTCGACCATATTGCTTCAAATAAGCAATAAAATTAACCCATTTTGAATATACACCATTGTAAATTTCTTTAAAAAACATTCTCTCCTCTCCTCGTGTGTGTATTAAAAATACTTAGTATTCTCACAAAAAAAAAAAAAAAAAATGCAATAAAATTTAACCGTTACAAATGTAAGGCTTGGAGAGAAAAGACCATTGGAGATCTCATCAATCACCTCATTAAGCCACCAAAGGCATTACCCAAAGTATTAAAACCACCATTGAAGGTCTCCAACGGCTAAAAATACATAATCTATATAAGCCATCTGAGAACCAAGAGAAGGCACACACATACATATTGAAGTACATTCTTGATTCTTATTATCTCTCTCTTCAAGTATCTGACTTTGTCATCGGAGACTCATTGGCTAGCATCAAATCGGTATCCATAAAGGGAGAAGCATCTTCATTCTTGTGTTGCAGGTTACAAGCACATCCATGTCGGATTCCATCTGGACGACCACTCACTTGACGAAACTGTGCTTCATCATTTCTCATTATTGATTGGCTGAAATCGAATTCTAGGAAAAATTTCCCTCACTTTTTTGTTTTTTTCTTGTGAAAATTTAGAGGGAGTTTGAATCTTATTTTGGGCTTAGACTTGAGAGCTATCTTAGTGTTTTTCTCTTGCTCTAACCAAATTTTGAAGGGACAAATTATGTTGTTTGGCTCCTTTTCCCTTTGTTCTTGATTTCAAATTGAAAATTTGAAGATTTTGTTTCCAATTTCTTGGGCTTCTGCTTTCTCAAGAATCTACTTGACCTCCTCAACTTCCCATCCCCAAATTTCCACTCCCATTGTTGAAACTAAGGCAAGACATCTGCAGAAGCAATTAAAGAAAACGGCATCGTTTTCTATCAAAGAAAAGAAGCATTTACAAAAGGAGAAACGCCGTCATGTTGTTAAATGAACCTTTAGTTGCTGGCACAGTGGCATGTGATTTAGGCAGTTATGAGGACATGTATTGTAATTCTATTTGTTTTCTCTATAGTCGTTAGATTTCTTTCTGTTTTAATTAGTTATTCTTGCTTATTTCCCGCCTGATTTCTGGGCTCATCTTCAATACTTTCTCTTATGAGTTATGAGCTAAAAGCTAAGAGCTAGATAGAGCAAACATGTCTTCCCAAGCTGCTCTGATATTTTACTAAGGTCAGATCCACAGCACCAACTGTCACAAACTGCAGTCAGGGGGGAAAAAAAGTTACCCAGTACATTATGGGGAGGTCGGTAGAAGAAAACACAAAGAAAACAAGTCCCCACGAAAACTCAAAATGCTAATCAATCATGTACCTTCCGGAGTTCCCGATGAATTCTAAGATTTCTGGAGTGACCAACTAGTAGTTGAAAAGATAACATTGCATCAAACACAAAATATAAGGTGTACGCAATGTTTATATTATGTAAAAAAATTTAACAAAATAACCATTCTTTAGATAGGTACTCTACTAAACAATCTAATGGAACAAAATAAAAATAAAAAACAGAGAAGAAAATCAATACCTTTCTTGGAGCAGAAAGTGTCCCATCAACATTGAATAAAGCAATTAAGCCAGGCTTCTTCATGGCCATTGCACTCAATATATTTTTCTGCTACAACAAATTCAATACATCACGATGCTTCCAACCAAAATAAATAAATAAAATGAAAAATGAATTCAAAAGTAGTTTAAAATCAAAATGAAATCCATTTGAATTCGAAATCTTTAAAACTGTCCATACATGTATATAGATATAAGCATTTCAAAGTTTGGAATGAAATTAGACCATGTAGGCTGCAATTACAAATCTAAGGTTTGGTCATTGAGCTTAATTACTCAAGTGATTCTACTCATTAGACCCAGAAAAACAATTCCAGAGAAGAATTCATGCGTTAAGTTGTCTCTTTAAACTCCTTATATATCTTTATATTGAGTGTGAATTTTGAAAATATAACCGTTGGATTGCATATTCTAATTATATTCTTCAAGCTTGCAAAATTTTAAGAAGATCAAAGATTAATTACTATGTGATCAAACAAATGTAAGTTTATTGATCGAATAGTAAATAACATCCAATTTGAATAAAATTTGATATGCATATTAAAAACATAAAGAACATAAAATTCAAGGGTTAGACTCTTAAAATTCACACCCAAAAAAAGATATATGAGAAGTTTGAAGAGTTTGAAGAAAAACTTTGTTCAAGTTTAAGTGGGTACTGTTCAAATAAAGTTTATTATATAGGCGATATATATATATATATGTAGCAAAATTGGGGTTTTACTATTTTAGCTGATTTCCTTTTTCTTTCATTCCTTTAAGAAAAATAAAATTACAGTCTTTTTCAAACTCGGAAAATATAAAAAAGTCCTTTTCATATATATATATATATATATATATATATATATATTCTGAGGAGGAATTGCAAGATGCTCAAGGGTTTGCAAGGAAGAGAGTTTTACAGTGCTCCATTGTATCTTTGGGGCTGGTAACTGAGAAAAGAAAAGATATATAAACATCAAAATGATTATACAACTAAAACAATTGATCTTTCAATACAATGCAGTCGTGAATCAACCCATTCTAATTTACTGCATCTGGAATGAATTTTGTCGTGCTTGGCATTTGAACCATGTTTTTTGAGATTGTATAAGAAAATTTATGAGATTTTAAAAATGATTATATATTGAATCTCTATTGTCAATCTTGGTGTCCTCTAATCACTCCATAATATGATGAAATTGTGCATATAGACACGGTAAAAAGGAGGAAAAAAGAAGTTGCTTTTCAATGAAACTCTAAATAAGTTGGAAAGTGCAAAGCTGACCTGTGTGACCAATGGTTTGTTCTGATTCATAAATTTCATGATCATTTCCTCCCTGCTCAAACAGAAAACCAGAACTCTTCCATTAGTATGAATAGTTAGAGGAATAAGAAGATGAAGTACTGTAAATAATATTGATTTGAAGGCATCACCAGTGAATATGGAAGCAAAGATTACAGGAGGCCAAGTACTAACAACTACATATATCTAAATCCCGCAAAGAATTGATCAACCTAAACTTAAGGGCTAAATTTTGGTTCACAGACCACCGAGTTTTATCATAAAATCATCAAAAATTTCAAATTAGAGGATATCTATAAATTCCAAAGCAAGATATAAAATGCATCAAACCCGATGTTGTATGGGATGCAGCCCATGAGAAATTAAGAGTTATCCGTCTACATTTTCCTCTCTTCCAAAACAGTGAACTTACACTTTCGCTAATAATCATTTCTTACTGATACCTTGAGTACTGTCTCATGAGAAATGCAAAAACTTTCCAAATATGACATGTGAACTATTATTCAATATTGAAAAACAGCCAAATCATTTCTCCAAATAATCGAAAGAGGTGAATGATGAGAGTAAAGGAATAACCTTGTACGTTTTGTCACCAAAAAAAATGGATTTCATGAAAACCATCTAGGTATCTCAAGCAGTATGTCTTGTCCCAACCTTGAGGGAAAACTTGTTAATAGAATAATGAACCAAATTAAATTCAATGGTGCCTCCATTTTCCTTTTAATTTACTAGATATAAGAAAGTAAGAATCATGGCAACATAATGAAGTTTGAGTGCAACCATCAAGTGCTACTCACATCAAAACTTATTTGGCCTCCTATTGAAAATGTCAAGTTAAGATGAGCAAATTTCTCACAAAACATAAAAACCATTTTTGGGCGAATATTGTGAACCTGAAACCTCATTTGTATGTTTCTTCCATGTTAAATGCCAAATATCATAAAAGCTATAATATGATCAAAAGGAAAACTTAACATTAGTATTTTTGGAGAAAAAGAGAGAAGAAAAGAAAAAGGAACCCATGGTGTTGTTAGTTGTCACCTTGTCATACTTTTCAAACTCATCCCTTTCTTCTTGGCTGCAGTTTCGCCCAATTGGTGATACATTCAGTATGCCACTTCGGAATTCCATAAATGTTCCCGTAGAGATTTAAAAAAACAAGTCCTGCTTAGATTAAAATACACAAACGCAAACACATTAAGGCTTTCTTTTGCACTAACTTTTTATCTAATATCCAAGTCAGAATATAGTGATGTGTAAAATTGATAAATTCCTGCACATTAGTAGTCCATCAGGACAACAGATTGATGATCTAGAATGCTTGCAAAAGAACACTTCTGTAAATTAATGAAATTCTTCTAGTCATTATTGATGCGTTGTTGGCATCCAGGCGCATACATGGGGGGAATTAATTGTTCCAGCCCCTGAAATAAGCACATGCTGCAAGGGGACATTTAATTGCAAAGGGTCTTACCTTGAGTTTCTCTTCTGCAAGAAATGACTTTAAGCTCTGGAAAAAGGAAGAAACATAACCCATCAAGGACATATTATATCAAATTAAAGAAACAAGGAATTTGCAAAAAGATAGATAGTTTTGTCATGGATCCTAAGGATACAAATTATAATTGGCAAGCATTTAATAAGGCTGTAAACAACCCAGAGGCACACACTCACTCTCTCTCTCTCTCTCTCTCTCTCTCTCTCTCTCTATATATATATATATATATGTTTTAATTGGCAAGTTAGACGTGCTCATAATGAACACACGACCTCAACCTCCACCCCCTTCTTATGGGGGAGGGATTGCATTTTAGCTGGAGCTCAATGGCATCCAAAGGCATTTTCAAACTTAGCTAATGTACCAGGAGCAACTTTGAGACTGCTTTCTTGTATTTTGGGTTTATGTGGTAATTAATACCTGGGTGCCAATAAGCTTCCCATCTTCATGATCCACAAGGCCAGTCTCAGAAAATACATAATCATGTAAATATTAAATGCAGTGAAGTAGAATACAGCATTTGACCTCAATACTGAGAACAATTGAGAACCATCAGATATAGAATACAGGCCATCTGAATAGCGCATAGAAAATATACCAAACACTTCAAACATCACATGGAAGAAATTCACAAGCTTACAAAGGTTAGACTTGAAACCAATTTCTAATTTTATAAAATAGATATTGCTTGATTTTCAAGGTTCATAACAAATGTTGCCTCCAATCCATGACAATTATAGTTGAAACTTGAAAGCTAAGCACCAAGTCTATTTTCAGATCACATTGAAACAAATGGAAATCAAACAGATTTCTGTTTCCTTGCTCATTTTCAATACTGTCTCTTATGAGTTATGAGCTAAAAGCTATAAGAGCTAGATAGAGCAAACCTGTCTTCCCAAGCTGCTCTGACATTTTACGAAGGTCAGATCCACCCACAACACCAGCTGTCACAAACTGCAGTTGGGGCAAAAAAAAAGTTACCCAATGCGTTATGGGGAGTTTGGTAGAAGAAAACACAAAGAAAACAAGTCCCCACGAAAACTTAAAATGCTAATCAATCATGTACCTTTCAGAGTTCCCGCATGAATTCTAAGATTTCTGGAGTGATCAACTAGTAGTTGGGAAGATAACATTGCATCAAACACAAAATATAAGGTGTACACAATATTTATATTATGTAAAATTTTTTTACAACATAACCATTCTCTAGATGGGTACTCTACTAAACAATCTAATGGAACAAAATAAAAATAAAAATAAAAAACATAGAAGAAAATCAATACCTTTCTTGGGGCAAATTTTTAAGCCATACATTGCACATATTTTTTGCTACAACAAATTTTATACATCACAATTCTTCCAACCAAAATAAATAAATAAAATGAAAAATGAAATTCAGAAGTAGTTTAAAATCAAAATGAAACCCATTTGAATTCCAAATCTTTAAAGCTGTCCATACATGTATATAGATTCAAGCACTTCAAAGTTTGGAATGAAATTAGACTATGTAGGCTGCAATTACAAATCTAAGGTTTGGTCACTGAGCTTAATTACTTAAGTGGTTCTACTCATTAGACCTAGAAAAACAATTCCAGAGAAGAATCCATGCGCTAACGTGACTCTTTAAACTCCTCGTATATCTTTATATTGAGTGTGAATTTTGAAAATATAATCGTTGGATTGCATGTTCTTATTATATCCCTCATGTTTGCAAAATTTCAAGAAGATCAAAGATTAATTACTACGTCATCGAACAAATATAAGTTTATTAATCGAATAATAAATAACATCCAATTTGAATAAAATTTGACATGCATATGAAGAATATAAGGAATATAAAATTCAACGGTTAGACTCTTAAAATTCACACCCAAAAAAAGAGATATAAGAAGTTTGAAGAGCTTGAAGAGAAACTTTGTTCAAGTTTAGGTGGGTACCATCCAAATAAAGTTTATTATATACGCACGAATATATATATATATATATATATATATATAGCAACATTGGGGTTTTACTGTTTTAGTTGATTTCAAATAGACTTCCTTTTTTTTGCCTTCTCAAGAAAAGGGTAAACTTGTTTAGTTCATTGAAGTTAAGGGCTTTGCTTGTAGTGTATTTTGACGAAAAAAAATATCTTATGAGACAGTCTCATACAATTTATTTGGAGAAAGAGGTTTCAAAATAGTAAAGTGTTGTAAAACAAAGTGAGAGATTTATAAAATGGGCCTAACTTAAGTTGAGTTCCTTATTTATACTATATATAAGAGGATTTCATATTTGATTTTCAATATTTTGCGTACTAAAATACTCTTACACAAATTCTTAAATTCTCTAAAATATCTCTATCTTTTAGTAGAGTAATTTTAAATAAAAAAAACACAAACTGTTCCTAAGTTTTAGATTTTTTTCCTTTATCTTCTCCATTTGACTTAAAATTTAGGACATTATTTCTATCTCATTTTTAAACATTATTCCACATTACCTTACTTCATTTTTTTAAAAAAAAATTACACACGGATATTTATATACTAAGAAGCACGTGTGCGTTTCAGGACTCAGGTGTAAGTGAGGGTGCGGGTATGGGACTCGGCAATTTTTGAAAAAATAAGGTGCGGCAATTAAAAAATAATAAAAAATATTTTTATTTATATTTTCTATATATTTTTACTATTAAAAAAATTCTTAAAAAACACATTACTATGGCCTTGGTTCACAAAACAAAGAAAGAAGAAGGCAAGAAACACAAAACAAAAAAGAAAACACAAAATAAGCAACAAATATTCAGAATAAAATTGAGGAAAGACAAATTTAGAATGTTTGGGCCTCATTCAAAGCCAATTTTGGCTATTCTGGCATGATTCAAAGCCAATTTTGGCCTTTTTCGGCCGTTTTGGTCAGTTTTGATTTGGCCTATTTTAGCCAAATCATCCCAATTAGGCGCGAATTGGCGTGAATCGGAGCCAAGTCGACGTGAATTCCCAAAAAAAAAAAAAAAAAATTCAAACATAGCACTGATGCGTGGGTAGCGATGTCGGTGGTTGCACCCCGCATTGGACTCCGGTGCGGCACCCTCCTAGTCACATCGGTGCTTCCTAGTTTATATATCACTTTTAAATATTGTTACACGCGCAAAGCGTATGTGATGAGTTTAGTTGCAATAATATTAGGTTAAACTCTGGTAGGAACCCCAAATTATACCATATTCCTTGTAATCTCCTCATAATTGTTGCATTCCCTCTAGTTAGTTAGTTAGTTGAGATAATGATGAGTTAGTTAGGAATTGAGCACGCCCATTTAACACATGGCCTAATTTATAGAGCACATGTTGAATTAACTAGCTAGTTATCTTGAGCCATGTAGACAAATGAGATTAGAGCTAGTATTTTAAAAATACATAATTTTAATTCAACATTAGATATCATTGAAGAATAAACCGATTGATTGCTTAGTGCATTCTCCTCTCTCACTCCCTCTTAATATTTCTCTATGGAGGATGATTACCTCAAAATTAAGTCAATTTTCCTATAATTCTCATACATTCTCCTACAATTCCCATCCATCCCCTTAGAACGACTAGGTTCCTAACAAGTTGAAATGCATGATTATATTGAATAATGTAACATAAATAATATCATCTTTCCTAATTACAAATTTAATGTGGTTATTATATGTTTGTATATAATTGAGGATCCTAACATGCTGTAAGTTTCTTTGAAGAATAGTTTGAGTGTTTGTTTACTTGTGTAGGAGAGTTATTGAGTGTATAGGGGTTTTTGATTGTAAGTTAGTTTTTGTTTGTAAGAGATTTTGTTTATTTTTGTGAGGTTCGCGAATATCTTTTGTGCGAGTTTGTGAGTTTGATTTGTAAAGTTTGATTAAGAGTGATAGTAATTCATATTATTTGATGACGTAGCAATGATCACACTATTTGACTAGCTTGGATGATCTTTAATATGGAGAATGCATAGTCAAAAGAAGAAATCAGATGACCTAGATGACGATAGTCTAATGTCAACCTAAGTTTCTTTAATGTTGAAGTCAATCACCTTTTTTTTTTTTTTTTTTGGTGTAAGTACGTAGTTTTTGCATAATCACTCATACCTAGGATTATATATATATATATATATATATATATATAATGCTTAATGACATCAATCTCTCTGACCTTCTATCTGGCAATATTTACTAGATTGGCTTTGGTGCAGAGATTGCAGTTATATACTACAATTTCTGGAGTTATCGCATGTTAGCAGCATATAACTACAATCTTTGTGCCAAAGCCAATCTACTAGATATTGTTGGATTAGGCCTAGAAGGTCAGAGAAATTGATGCCATTTAGCATTAAAGAAATAAAATTTTAATAAATTTCACAATTTGCTAAAATAGCCAGTTGTTGTGTTTGAAGTATTATAATTTTATTTACTTATCAATTAGCATCACTTTTGTTTTGTATTATTTGCCACAATCTCAGCGTGAGTTTGGATACAGCTGAAATCCAACTATGTCTGCGGTTGCATTTTAAACAGTGGATCTCGTGCACTGTTCACGGGACCCGCAAGTAAGAAATTTGCCAAATTAACTTTAAAACTGGGTCCCACATAACTATTTATACATTTAAAAAAAATTTTATTATAATGTTTTAGTTTTTAGCAATAAGCGATATCCAAATAGACCCTCAACAGTCTACAACCATATATAAATGTTGTATCACTAAACCACTTTTCTTTCTTTTATTTTATTTTTTATATTTTTTTATTTATTGGGATAGAAATTGCCAAACCCCACTGATAATTGACAATGATAACAACAGCAATGACCAAAAAGAAAATGCAGTGGGTTATGGTGGTCCACCAGGGAAGGGGGGACTTAAAATTAATAATGGCGATGCATGTGATGAGAGTGAGACCATGAAATAAGATGAAAGGGACAAAAATATAGGAATTATTATGCGTGATGCTTTTTCCAACTTCTCCTAAACCAACCCAAACCCAAACCCAAATCAATAATTAGATTATTGGATCCCATTCCATCGGCAACGTCCAAAAATCTATCATCCAATAAATTTTATATTCATGCCATATACTATATTAGGGAAAAATTCATGTTCAGAGACTGAATAGTCATAGCAGGTTTAGTTAACTGGTGGGCAGTAGGAAGGAACAAGGAACCAATACTAAAGCCCCCCAACTCTCTTTTTAACAAGTTCTTTTCTCTTCATGTTCAACCACCCAACAACTGGTGATTGGATATTAATCTCTAACATTCTCTTCTCTTCGTAAGTTCAGTTCAACCACTAATTTACATATATTATATTCTCTAACATTCTCTTCTAAACATGACTTTTCTGAGTTTAGGTGCGTATCTTATTTTCTACTACCGGTTTTATGTAGCTCAACGCATTTTGTGTGATGATACTTTTTAATCTTTTATTATAAATATTCAAGTGGCTGAATCTGATGATCAAGTTTTGACTTAGACATTTATATATGGGTCTTAGGGCATACATTAACAAATTTGTTTTTGAAAAAATTTTATCAAAAATTGAAAAAATTATCAAACCTTTTTAATTCCCAATAAAACTTTTTCCAGAAATAATATACTATTAGATACACGTTAGTAAAATCCTTTATATATACTAGCCTCATCTCACGCATACTAGGCTTTTTTTTTTTTTTTAGTGGTAGTAGCAAAAAAAAAAAAAAAATCTATGTTTTTTATTATATATATAATTTTTATTTTGAAAATCTAATTTATAAGCGAATAAATAAATTTGAAAATTAAAAGAAAAGTGACATTATTTTTTAGGCAATGTTTTAGTGGAAATTAGAGTTGTATTTTTACTAGATTATCCTTTCGTTTTGTCTTTACTTAAACATAAGAATGCAAGCGTATTTTAGAACAAAAAAAAATCCGGATTGTCCTTTATATATTTAGATTTTTTTTATAGGATATTTAGATTTGTTTTTGGATAAACGTGAAAAATTTAACTTATTTTTCTATTTAAAAAAAATAAATATATAATTACTTTGAAGAAATGGGTTAGTGAAAGAGTGTTCTTATTTTGTAGGCAATATTTTAGTGCAAGTTAGATATATATTTTTACCAAACTATCATCTAGTTTTGTCTCTACTTAAACCTAGGGAGTAAGGGTATTTTGGAATAAAAAAAAATCCAGTCCAAACAGGGGCAGTTGCTTAAATAATAGTACAAATATAATATATATATATATATATATATTTAATTAATTTAGTCATTCATTAAGGAAAAATTCTCAGGTGACGCGTGGATTCCACATGTCAGTGAGACAAAGGACGCATGCTCCCGTCGTGTGTGGGTCCCACATGTCAGAGAGACAAGGGGCGCATGTGCCCGTCTCACCTAATACCATCTCTTCATTAAGATGTTTATTAGTAGTGAGAAGGATTTTTGTGGTGGACCATATATGGCATTCTCCTCTCTTCAGTTCAGTTCTGACTTGTATAATTGTCTCTCTTGCTCCAGCTTATAATTGTGTTGTACTTTTTCAGTTATTTGTCACGACCTGCCGAAATGGACCATTCTATTCTATAATTTAACGACCAAATTAACATTTGTATTTTGTTTTTACTGTAATTTTAATTTAACTAAATTTCATAATCTTAATGTGAAGTTTTTACTACTCTATATATTTTAATGGGAAATGTTAACAAGTACCGTGCGGTGCTTGTTAATATTTCTTTTTTGTGTTACAATTAAAAAAAAGAAAAAGAAAAAAGTTGTCAAAAGAAATAAAAAAAAAAAATTACCAAAAACTAAAAAACTACCAAAAACTGAAAAAGTTATCCAAAAGTGTGTTGTTAATAAACACCTTATGATGCCTGTTAATACAACCATAGACGGAGCCATTCATGGAATAGAGGGGCAATGCCCCCCCCCTATTTTTTTTAATAATATAATTATATAACTATATATATTTAGGTACTAATTTTAGCAATTTCGTTCAATAAAATTACATTTTGTCTCCCTTAGTGATCATTTTAAGAGAAATGCTACAGTTACAAACTTTTTTATAACAATTTTATAGACTATTGAAATAACAAATTCTTACTAGTTTACATTTGGGTCCACCACTTACATCGCTTTTTTACTTACTAAAAACCATTAATCATAACAAAAATTTGTAGATCTAACATTTTCCTCCTTTTAAAGTCCATAAAAAAATTTATAGATCTAAAATCTAAAAAAAAAAAAAAAATACAACCCCAAAATATTAGCCCAACAACAAAAAATATCAATAGGCAATTGCAAAGTTAAAAAAAACTTTGAGACTAATCAACCAATTTTACCAAAAACAAATAACTTAGCTTTTCACAAAATTTTAAACAAAATAATTTTGTCCTTACCAACAAAAGACACAATCTACACACACACGAAAAAAAAATAAAAATAAAAAAAAACCTTTGCCGGTTAAGCAATAAAACCAAAAGTCGAAGCCACTGCATATAATTAACAATAAATTGTCTCCCTTATCTCAAAGTTTTGGCTCCGTCCTGAATACAACCTTGTTTTAATAACCAATAAAGAGGAATATCTTATAAATAGTAACGGTATTTGTTATTCTTAGCCATTGTTTGATGATAATGATATTTCATAATTCCATATGGGCCTCAGATCAGTCACTGATTTTGCATTTCATGAAATGAAATAAAGATCCCCCATGTTAACTTGTGTTAGTCTTTTAGTTCCTTCAATCTTCGAGAGGAGTGACTACATATGGTGGCACCTAACACTCATATTAAATAAACTCATGGACATAAAAAGTAGGTATGCCATGGGTTGAGCAATACCAATGTTTTTTTTCCTATTGATTTTTGACTCTCTTCTGGGAAAGTGGTCCTTCACAAGGGATAGGAGTGGGACTCTCAGTTACAGAGAGTGGTCGTATTCTACTGAGGTGCTTCCTGTCTCGCTGTGTTACATGATTGCACTTGCCCTAGTACTGGGGCTATATTTATTGACCTCATTTTGGTAGCCTTGTTATTGTGATTGATCCACCAATGGTCTTGACCTACCAGGTTATAGGCTGTTTGTAGTGTGGACATCTTTAGGGGTGAGCCATGAGCCTTATCACAAGGTTTGGCTGGTGACAACACCAAAATCTTATCTTGGGTGGCTATATGATGGTTAAAATTCTTTTACACATTTTCGTTAATTTGGAGTAATTTATTTAATGTTTTACTGAAAGTGAGATAAAATATATTTATACTTAAAAAAAAAAAAGTATAAAAAAATTATACATAAAAACTAAAAGTTAAAACTTAAGCTTATCAGTTCTAGCTAAACAAATCTGTATATTTATGTTTATCTATAAAAATATTTATAAAAAAAATAATTTATAAACATGGTTCAACATGCAAATTTTTTTTTTGATACGGCAACATGCAGATTTTATTAACCAATAGGTATAACAAAAAGTGTCATAGACTCCGGTTTAACTGATAAAGTTTTATAGAAAAAACCAAAAAAAACAAGTATCTATGAAACTTCATATACATGTAGAAAGATTAAGAAAAATACTATGCACTTTTTTTTCTATCTTTATTAATTAGTTATCTCGTTGTCGGTTAATAAGTAGTGATTATGACAAAAGAAACCACATTATTTTCCTAAAAAGATTTGGACCATTTTGCATATGAGTGGTCGAGACAAAAAAAACAGATAGATGATAGATGATGGATGAAAATGATAGAAGCTTTAAAAAGAAAGAAGTAAAAAGTAAAAACCAAAAAGAACAAAAGAAGACAAATGTGAGGCCAACTAGGCTCAATTGAACTTTTTTCTGTTCTTTCATTAGATGGGTAATTGCACACTTTATAAGCTTCAGTTTTTTTTAGATTGGAATAAGTGGGGTTCAGGGAGCTCAATTAGTAATATCTGTATCAGATAATTGCACCCATAACACATTATATCACTTTTACATTGACTTATCGATTTTTCTCTACCACTCGTAACCAATCGCATTAGAATTATGGTCTATTATTTTTTCATGGCCTATCACTTTTTCTCCACCACTCATAACCGATCGCACTAGATTTGTATCGAGGGATAAAAGGTACGGCTGTGGATTTTTTAAAATATCAAATATAGCCACAAATAAAGGGAAGAAGTAGAGGCACAAATATATTCCCACACAAAAGACTCGTTCCATTTTCCAAACTCTAAACCCTGACTTCCCTATAATTATTTCTCAACTAATTTCCTTTCTCTTTCATTCCTTTAACAAAAGAGAAAGTCACACATAGACATAAAGCTTTTGATTAGAAAACAAAACAAAAAAGCATACAGATGCAGATCATCACACAAACAACAAAAGCGAGAGAAAGTTCTTATTTACGGAATACAGATCTGCACTGCATCAATTTTTTTCACTTTAGGTATCTCTCTTTTTTGACTCTCATTTATTAAATTGCACCTTTGTTCCTCTCATTTGTGATACCAACCATTCTTTACAGTTATACCAAATTTAAAGCAATTAAAGTCTGCACCGAAAATCAGATCTGACCCTCACTTTCATCAAAACTTTAAAAAATTATAAAAATAAAATTATCCATCCATTTCATTCAAAAAAAAATTCTTAGCTGCTTTTGTAGCGCGAAAAAAAAAAAAAAAAAATCTTCCTTTTATATTTATAGTGGATTTTATTATAATATTATTCTTTGTGTTTCTTAGAATTCTTAGGTGTTCTCGGAATATAGAGAAATAATATTCACTCCTTTCACATTCATGATAGATTCTACCGTAAATTTAATGAGCGAATTCCGCCATAAATACAAAAGGAAGAAGCACCGCTTTGAGACATTCTCTCTCTCTCTCTCTCTCTCTCTCTCTCTCTCTCTCACACACACACACACACAACGTAACGTAAGCAAAAGTATCCTATGTTTTATATTGCTATTGCTAATTGCTAAAAATTTGAGATCCATATTTTTCCATGTGTGGTGTGGTATAATATGGAAGGAGGTGAAAGAGATCACAGTGATAGGAGGAGGAGGAGACTTACATTGTTGGATCAGATGTCTGCCGTAGAAGGCGCCGTGAATCGAGAGTCCAGTACCGGATTGACTCTCAGCGACATTCTGTGCACCGCGGATAAGCAACCTTCTTCGGCGGCGGCGGCGGCGGCGGAGCCTCAGGCTCAGGTTCGGCACAGTAGTCGGACCCTACTGGATGTGATCCGAGAGCAGGATCCGAATGCTGCGAGGTCGGCGTACAAGGGGCTCAATATCAATACGAATAATTACAGAGATAAGAAATCGTGGAAAACCTTCAAAGACAAGCTCCGTTTGAAGCGTGCCGGAGCTGCTTGGACCTCCTCTGTTCCTATCCCTGCCTCCGATATCCCTATCCAACAGCAAGGTTCGCTTTCTCGCCGTAACTCGGTCCGATTCCGCAGCTCGGCCGAGTTGACTCAGTCGTCCGAAGATTTGTCCAGACAACCACAGCCGCAGATCTCGCGCCGGAACTCCACTCGGTA
This sequence comes from Castanopsis chinensis, assembly GCA_032878915.1. NCBI lineage: Eukaryota > Viridiplantae > Streptophyta > Magnoliopsida > Fagales > Fagaceae > Castanopsis > Castanopsis chinensis. The sequence continues at coordinate 1,755,007 of JAVQMG010000064.1, forward strand.
CAGTCCCGGAGACCTGATTCCCGCCGAGTCGACTCAGTTCCCGGACTCCGAGCCTCCGAGTTTCGTACCGCAAGTCACGCGCCACAACTCCACGCGGTTCGTCGGCACCCCGCACCACCGGAACACCGAAATCTCCTCCTCCTCCTCTTCCTCCTCCTCCTCCGGCGACGACGAGGAGGACGACGAAGAAGGAGGAGACTACGAAATCGCGCCTCACACGCCGACGCGGCGGCTGTCGGTGGTGTTAGCGGAGGAGAGAGCCTTATCGGCGAGAGAAGCGGTGGCGGCGCAGGAAGCGGCGGAGAGGGAGAGGCAAGAACAGCTCAACACTTCCTCGACGACGACGACGGCGGCGGAGCCGCCGGTGAGAATGTCGTTGATGGATTTGATGGACTACAACATGGACGACGACGATGAGGAGGACGAGGAGGCGGCGGAGGAGGAGGAGAGAAACGAAGGGAAAGGAAAGGAAGAAGAAGCGGAAGAAGAGAACGGAAGCGGAAGCAAAAGAGGAGGAGAGTACAAGTGCTGCGTGTGCATGGTAAGGCACAAAGGCTCGGCTTTTATACCGTGCGGACACACGTTTTGCAGGCTGTGTTCAAGGGAGCTTATGGTGAGTAGAGGCAATTGCCCTCTCTGCAACCGTTTCATCTTGGAAATCCTTGACATTTTTTAAATTCCCCAAATTGTATCATTGCATTGTTGTTTTCATTTTATATATTTTGTTTTTAGAATTGGGTCATTAATTTCAATGACAAAAAAACAGTGAGGTTTGGTTTTCATATGTGATAAATATGATCTCTGGTTCCAAATTCAATGTTTAGTGATTATCATATCTTTGTAAATGCATTTTGTTATTGGATATATAGAACTTCCCTCTCTTCCAATTTTTTTTTTGGTGAAATGAGACCAAAGTTTGCATTTTGAAGCAGTTGCAGCCAAGAATTGATATGAAACAAAGTACTTTTTCACCCACACCTTATGGTTTGTAAAGTTATGGTTTTGTATTGCAATCGCAATTCAATTGTAAGCTAAAACCTATAGAGCTTATTTCTGGTTTTTTTGTTTTATTTATGATGCTTCTTCTTGTTGATTAATGATGATATGTCCTTGAATTTGGCGTTATTTTTTAGTGTTAATATGCTGGATTTGTTCAACCAGGAACAATTCTGGAAAATTTTGTCATTAACAGAAACAATGAGAAGGATGGATGATTATTTTATTTTATTATAAATCAGGGAAGTCCATGTTTGCCCTGTTCCCTCTTCAGGGCAGAGATTGAGGTCAGGTGGCGGTATTTTGTCATGATTAATTTGGTTTCAAATTTACAGTTGTTAAGCGTCGGTTTGGATAGCAACACGATTGTGTTTTTCTCCGGGTCTTGTGCATTGGTCACGGGATTTGCAAGTACCGAATTCAGCAAAAACGATTTTAAAACTGGATTCTACGGTACTATTTATACATTTAAAAATTATTTTGCTACAATATTTTTAATTTTTAATTAGTCCATGTTTGCCCTATTCCCTCTTTAGGCCAGAGATTGAGGTCAAGTGGAGGTATTTTGTCATGATTAATTTGGTTTCAAATTTACAGTTGTTAAGCGTAGGTTTGGATAGCAACACGTTTGTGTTTTTCTACGGGTCTCGTGCACTATTTACGGAATTTGCAAGTACCGAATTCAGTAAAAATAATTTTAAAACTAGATCTTACGGTACTATTCACATATTTAAAAATTATTTTACTACGGTATTTTTATTTTTTAATTTTTTATTAATAAGCGGTATACAAACAGAGTGTTCAAAAGAAAGAGGAAGACTAGTTTTTTGACTTTTGAGGGATGGCAGTAAAATATGTAAAAAATAAATAAATTACAAATAGAATATGTATAAAAAAAAGATGAAATTTTATTATATATATATATATATATATATATATATATATATATTTCAGGGCAAGAAACTAAACACAGGACAGAACATGAAAGGGAGATTCAGGTAGAGTCGGACCAATCACATTTTTGTCTTTCCCAAGTTTGTCAGCTCTAATTTTGATGTGCAAATGAATGGATTAACAATTCAGCAAATAAAAAAAAAGAAAAGAATAGATTGACAGGTTTCAACATGTTTCCATAAATAGCTTCATCCCTGTGAATATAGATGACAATTTTGACTTTGATATGCAAACGGATGGATTCACCAGTTTCCACATGTTCCCACAACAATAATAGAAAAGAAAGAGGTAGTATTTAAATCACAAATATGGGATACTACAAAAATTGTCATTACTGCTAAATTATCGCTTGGACTCCAAAAGTAAGACAGCTTAATGACCAATAAACATTTCATGTTATTACCCCTTTTTCCAATTTCCAATTTGGTATGATAATCTATAGGACAGAAGGTTGCAATTATATATGTTGAAGGAAAAAAGTTATAGGCATTAACCCTAAATCTTTTCTTAAAAAGGTATCTTGATTTTTGAGACAATTTGTACGAGAGGTTGCTTAGTGACAAAGGCACATTTGGTATTTGGTACAATAGCTCAAGGGACGTAGGCTGCTTTTCTTATATATAAGGTTTATAGGCATTTTAGTCTTAAACCTCGTCTAAGAACCATTATAGGCATTGGTCCTAATCAAAGAATAAAGATTTATTGAAAACATAAAAAATTAAATAATATATTGATAATATAGCTATTAATTTTTAATTTTCTAAAAATTTTGCAAGTAAGAAAAATATAAGAAGAAAATTTTATCTAATGGTGAATTTATCAATATTCACCTTTAATAAAAAGATATTGAGTAAGATTGTAGTTTAAACTTTATCCAATTTATAATATATAGTGGACCTCATAATATTTTGCCACATAAGTTTTTAAGACCTCACAATTTTATTCATCATTATTTTAATAGCATTGTCATATCAATATCTAAAAAATCTATAATATTTTTTTAATTGAATTTAAATTTCATTCTATATTGAAACCCTTAATTAGAATCTCATCACATGATTGTTTTTAATGGTAGAATATATAGTTACATACATAAACACAATCATAGTAAATGTCTTGTCAAACTTCTAGTGAATTGCACAAGTTACCCACTAGTAAAACTAAAAACCTTAATCCCAACCAATTGGGATCAAATTAAGTCTTCAATCAACATTCTTCTTCCCCTTTCTTTCCTCCTCTGGCCCTACAATATGGTGACCATTTGGACATTGACATATGGTTAAAGCAATGTAGTAAACTACATCTTTCAATTGACTTGACAAAGATTCTAAAACAAGAAGGCTTGTAAAAGGCCAAGAGTTTTGTAGCTTAGTGACATAGCATGTTCACTTTTAGTATGGAACTAGGATTTGAATCATTCATTCACCATTATTTTAACTATAAAATTATAAATAGATAAATAAAGTTACTTGTAAAAGGGGGCAACCCGGCCACAGACAAGATACCACCCCATCCTATACTTTTTTATTCATCAATTTCCATTACTTCTTGATTCTTGCATTATATACTCAAACAATAACTACTTGGAGACTAACATATAGTGCAGTTTAAAACAACACCTTGTAATTTGTTTACTATTTACAATACAGAAATGCAGTAAGCATTTTTTTCAAGTAAATTGTATAAGGGGAAGGCCTTGCCACCCCATCGTATACTAGATTATCTGTCTATTCCCATTACTTCTTGGCTCTTCCATTACCTGCATAAAGGATTAGAGCATCAGAAGCTGGTTTTACCATGTTTGTTTAAGAGGCTGCAAACCAACATGCAGTTCTCCGTCGATGAACAGGGCACTTAGTAGGCTGCCTCACTATGTAGATTTGATCCCCAACTTTACTGTAAGAGTCCTGATTTCGGTACCATGTCCACAAGGCCCAAGTTTCATTCTTCACCTGCAAAACACATATTGAAAACTCTTTTGAGATTTACTTCTGCAGACTGCAGGTGACTCTACATATGCGATGAGGAGAGGAGGAGCTCGCACATTCTCCAAATCAATCTAAAGAAGTGTCTTTTACCCAAAAAAAAATCTAAAGAAGTGTTGAGAATAGAAAAATAATTTTAAAACACACACCCCAGCAAAAAATAAAGCAGAATTAAATTTCTATTTTGAATGCAAATATATTTACATCACTTTAGTTAGTAGTTACATTTACTTCATTTGTTTTCCAAATTCAAAATGGTTTTTTACCCCCAAGGCAAAAATATTAAATCACCATACATATACTAGAAGTGATCTTTATCTAAAAATTAGAGGTCCATATGCACTACAGCCTACAAATAACTACCAGCAATAAAATGTAAAACTAACAATTTAACATCTTAGATCATACTTAACATGTGAATAAGTGCCCCTTCTAAAATTCTGAACATAGATATCATGGGTTATTTGATTGTATATCCTGAAATATAATATAAATTGTTAATATTTTTTTTTTGTAAAATACAAAAATTACTGGGAAGCTTAGAGCATGTTTGGATTGCATGAAAACTGAGTGATATCACTCAGTTTTCATGATCCATCATCCAAAATAGGTAGGGCCCACAGAGGAGTGGTTGTTTGGATTCCATGACTCAGTTTCTATCACTCAGTTTCCATCATTCAATTCTCTGATTTTTGAGTGATGAGTTATGGAAACTGAAAACACATTTTAGCTGTTTTCAGTTTCCATAACTCATAACTCAATGGCATATTTGTAATTAAACACACTTAGAGGGACCCACAGCCGCAACTTTATGACCATTTGACTTTTTTTTTTTTTTTCGTCTCCTGGATTCGGTCTTCAGCTCACTTCTTTCTTTTCTTCTTTTTTTTTTTTTTTTTTTTTTTTTTTTTCTTTTACTGGTTCCGTGTCTTCAGCTACTCCATTTTTTTTTTCTTTTACCGGTTCAGTCAATCAGTTCTTTTTTTTTTTTTTTTTTTTTTTTTTTTTTTTTTCTTTCTTTTACTGGTTCGGTCTTCAAATCTTCATTCTTTTTTTTTTTCTTCTTCTTCTTTTAGTGGTTCGGCCTTCAGTTTTTTTTTTTTTTTTTTTTTTTACTAGATTCGGTGAGTTTAGGTACTTGAAAAAAAAAAAAAAAAACTGAACTAAGTGACAGGTATGGGGCTCACAAAAAGTGTGAAAAATATTGAGTGATGACAAGTGAGTGATGGTGCCAAACGGGTAGAGTATTTTAAGTGATGAGTGATGAGTGATGAGTAATGAGTAATGAGTGATGAGTGATGAGTGATGAGTGATGAAAATTGAGTGACATGTTTTTTTAAACCATGTGTGCTTGCAGGAGAGAGAGAGAGAGTACCTCTAGGATCCCATGGCCAAAGCTACTTTCTCTAAAGGCACTGTATTCAGGCTGCTGATCCCAACAGAACTTGCCAGCTGCTGGCCCAGATGTAAAGTTTATAGCACAAAAGCCACCCATGTACTTGTCAGGAGTAGTTGATGGCTCTGGGCATTGTCCGGGATCATCAGCATAATTAATTGCCATCTTTTCTCGATTACCCCCATCACCAACTGTGATATATACTGGACCACAGGGATCTAATGTGTAATTATAAACTCGATTTGACCTTTCATAAGCATGGACCTGGAGATCTTTAAGCAAATAACATTCAGTGCACTAGAAATAATCTCTTTAGATAGAAGTGTGATTATCCCAATATAGTAAGGGTAAATTACAGATTACCTCCCTATGGTTAAACCTATTATAGTTTATCTCCGTCTTTTCAAAAGTGCCACCAAACCTCCTTGAACTTTGGACTTAAGTTGAAATCATAAACTCTCTAATACTTGAAAGAATTTGTCATGTACTCGTCAGGAGTGTTAGAATTATGTTGTTAAATAATTATGTTGAGACATATGTAGAGGAGCTAGGTCCAAAATTACTTAAAAGACAATAGGATACCAAAAAGATATAAAGCCATCCCAACTGTTTTTCGTGGTCCAGTTTAAAAATTAGTCTATTTCATCGCCTACCCAGTAACACTAACATTACAAACTAGACATTTTTGGTTACCTCTAATCATTTATGGAAAAGTTCCATTCTAAAGGACATTGCTGTTATCCTTAGAAATCCTATTAATAATAATACTATCTGATCCACATGCATGACTAAACATAATTTTTATGTTTTAACTATAAAATAAAAAAGTATAGCGATTGTCACTTACATGTCCATTAAAGACTATGTCAACACCATAAGAGTAAAGCAGCTCTTCCATTTCCACCCTCATACACTCCACCTCTCTATAATGAGCTTTATAGGAACTGTACCAAGGTGGGTGCCAAATGGCTACCAGCCATGGAGTTTCTGATCTGTCGACATTAGCCAAGTCTCTCTCTAGCCACTTGTATTGATCCCCTATCAAAAAACACCAAACCATAGTGAGAAGCTGCTCAAACTGAAAAGAAAAAGGTAGTAATGCAAAATGATTGCATTCTTCATATTGGAACAACAAATGTGAAAGTAAATAAAAAAAACATGTAATTACAGTTACATCCTAAAACAGGAATAATTAAACAAATGGAAGAAGATTGCATCGCCAATAAAAATACTGATTTTACATATCCTTTTTGCTTTAGGTTCTCCATTCTGTTTTACATAGCATTTAGATATAAGTTTACTTCTTTCTTTTTTCTCCCCCTTTTTCTTATATGCCAATTACAGTGATGATATCTGACATATAAGTTTCATGTCTTCAGTCTCAAAATATATTTGTTATATCTGTAGATGAAGATGAATTCAACATCATTATTTCATTTTATAACACCTAGATTTTAAAGTATAAACGTACACTGATTGCCACTAATAAAAAAGTTCTACTTTATAATACACCCACTCAATGGCAAAAGCCATATTAATGGCTGCCTGAGATTACACTATTTTGACCAGTCCCACAATGTTTAGCTTTTAAAAAGCTCTCCATCCTTTTATATGTTCTTCATTGTTCTTTAGTTTTCTCAATATTCATCTTTACGTTGACAATAGGGATGGATATACAAATACATCCAAGATCTTAAGGCAACAACATCCTAGTACCTGATTTATTGTATGCAATATAGGCCCCAAGCATGATAAAGTGTATCCCCCCTGCATCAAAGGAGTAATAGAATGTGGATGAAGATCCACTTTCTTCAGATGGGAATGCAAAGCGAGAACTATAAGCTGCAAACGTCTGGCCTCTAGCTTGTTCTTCTATTTCATGGTTCCCTTCTACCACCATTATTGGAACTTTGGACACTAAATTCTGCATAAACCTGTAAAGAAATGTTCAGTGACAGTGACATAAGTTTTTTTTTCTTTTTTTTGGTAAGTGTGATAGTGACATAAGTAATAGAATTTATCAAAAAAGAGTTAACAGTATCCAATTCACATAATTAAAGGAGGGAAAAAAAAAAAAAAAAAAAAGGAAACGAAAAAAAGTTAGGAGTTTTCACCTTCCCCAGTAATCCCAACGAGGCTGATACGTCTCATGTATGGGACTCTGTGGAAATGAGCAAGAATAACAATCAGAGCCAGTTCCATTAGTCAGGTATAAATTAGCATAGGTAACATCCCCGACCAACAGAACAAGATCGGGTTTATTACTAGTCAAGTGACTAATGGTGGTAGTTGTATTGTAAGTAAGACCAAGATCTCCAACAACTGCTATTCTGTCTGGATAGTTTCTTGGGCCAGAAACTGGCATAGTCTTGAAGGAGTAAACTTTACTCCAGGCTTGTCTAGAGGGATCTCCACATCGATAATAGTATAGAGTGTTTGGGTTCAAACCTACGAGGACAGAATGAGGAAGCAAATTAAACACGCATGAAGAGTTCAAGAAGGTAAAAAAATTTGAAGTATAACATTCTAATAATCTGCTTCACCAAAACTATAAGATCTCGTTCAATGTCCCTGCAACAAATGCCAGGAATAACATTAAAGTCATTTTTCTGATCACTTACTGAAGAATGTAGAGTGATTGATTTTTTTAATGATTTTATAATGTTCAAATTATTCAGTCATGGAACACCCCCCCCCAAAAAAAAAAAAGAAAAGAAAAAGAAAGATAGGTTACATAATTTCTCTATGAACCCAACCCCAATTTAATAAGGATTAAGGCTTGGTTGAGTTGAGTGTGTGTCGTATAGGCGTTAACTGAACAGGCAAGCAGACTGAAACTTCAGAATTGGTCAACAGAAATGTCACACTTTGTTTATTTCTGAAAGAAATTATGAAGCATCAATTTATTAAAGATATGAACAGTAAAGATGTAGACATTTTTGTCACTAATCACATTTTGTAATATGTTTATAATAATTATGATACCGAATTTCAGTATTCTATTTACAACATTATTTCATCTATTCTCTGAGAACAATGTCAATGTTATCCTCTTAATTTTGATCTAATAAGTTTCTATTCATATTTGTGCACACCCTAACAAATTTCATAGTTGACAAGAGAGCTACTCGAGGAAAACAATAATTTAATTAAAGATGAACACTAAAGTAACTAGTATTAATCTCCTGGTATGTGTCCTGTTGAACATTACCCAAAAAAAAAAAAAGCTTCCATCTCAATTAAGCAGCATTAATATGCTTTCAAATAAGTATTATTTCAAAATAAAAGCCAAGTTAGTTAGTAACACTAAAGTGTATATATACCTGTGAGGCGACACTAAAGTGTATATATACCTGTGAGGCGAACATGATGAATAATTCCAGAAGTATAATTTTGGAGACCTTCAAAGGGATAGAGCTGATTGTAAACAAGAGAATTGCCTGTGGCTTCATGTGTTAATGGTTGTCTTATCTTCCCGTAACGAACTACACTCGCAACAGTTTTAGGGTCTAATGGCTTTATATTGTAACCAATTTGGGATTCGCCTGCAAACACCAACAATCAATTACTGTAATTAAGCAGCAACAAAACAAGATTGAAATTAAGGTAGCCACAATTTCCTAAGAATCAAATTGAAAAAATAAACTTCCACACTAATAGATACCTTCTTCCATTTATGTGCAGATGGAAAATAAATAAATTTGTTTATTAAGAGTGTTTAGATACCGTTTATTTTGCTGAAACTAAAAAACTTACTATTGAAAGTACTGTAGATAAAGATAAAAGTTAGTTGTAATAGTACAGCAGAGTCCATGAATAGTACCAAAAGATACAGTGGGGCCCATAAATAGTAGCAAAAATAAGCTGAATAGTAAAATAATTTTAATTTTTCATTGGTATCCAAACACACACTAAGTTTTACTACTTATCAAAAAGTAAATAAATTTATATAAAACCATTTCCATAGTTGACGATACTTACAGCCATTAGCCAATTATACACCCCTAAGCCTTTATTCATCAAAGAGAAATTGATAATAAAAATAAATTAATAAATAAATAAACAAAAGGAAAAAGACAAAGAGAGAGGGTTTTCTAGTTAGTCACACTTGAAGCTTACAGGCTACAACCATATGAGCCAATAAAGACTTTTAGAAAATTCCATTCCTTTAATTCTTTTCTCTCTCTCTCTTTTTTTTTCTTTTTCCTTTTATTTTTCTCCTCTATTCTCCTAGCAACCAAAAAAAGAAATAACAAAAGAAAAAAAAGATTCAATACTGAAAATTCTAGAGAATTGCCATCATAACACATCAAATCCAAGACAAGCATAGTCTTATATTGAATTTTACCATTTCTTGTGAACTTAAAATTTTAGAATAAATAACAGTTTATTATAATTTTAGAGCAAGTGATCTTGAGTTTGAACACTGTCTCATGTCTTGAAAATGGGAGATTAGACCTTACATGACTTGAGGAGAGCAAATAATTTTGGAACAAATAATAATTTATTATGATATTAGAGTAGATAATTTTGAACTCAAAACATCGTATCCCCATCTTATGAAAAGGAGATTGGATCTCACATGATGGAGGAAGTGTTAAGATAATAATTTATAATTAACAATGAGCTCTAGCTCAACTGGCTCCTAAATGTAGGAGCAAAACCAAAATTATTTTAGAATTTATATTTTCAGATTTTTGTATTTATCTTATAGGAAATTGGACAATTGTAAACTTTTATTTGGATAGGGATTAGATTTGAGATTACATAGGGATTGGCATTTGAGTTTAGTTAGGCTTAGTTTTGGTATGTTGTTATCTTTATCTCTTTATTTTCCAGTTCTAGCTCTGTATAAGAAACTAGTTTATTTGCATTTTTAGAATAGATGTGATTAATGAAAATTTAGATTGGATATTTTTCCAGTTGTTAGGTGCGGTGCTGATCCCTAAGGGTCCTAATGCCTTAGGTGCTAATTCCTATGCATCTTTAGGTGCTAATTCAGAAGGCTTTAGCTTGGCGCTGATTCTAAGCAACCTAAGTGCAGATTCTTAGGTATATCCTTTACTTTTTCTGGTTCTTTTATTTTTCTATTAATTTTCCTGCATCACTCCTCCTTCAATTATAATTTTTCTTGTTCTTTTATTTTTTCTATTAATTTTCCTGCATCACTCCTCCTTCAATTATAAATTTTAGGCGGAGAGTTCAAGACGTGTAACTTGCCATTTACCAACAAAAAAATTAATAATAATAATTTATCATTATAAATAGGCTAAAATCTAAACTACACACTTTAAGTTTGAGTGAATTGTTTTTCCATCCCTAAAGTTTAATTTTTGTCATTTTAGTCTTGAAACTTTAACAATTCTTTCATGTTAGCTTATAAAACAAACACTGTTCTCACATGTGATACGATGTTGTTTTACGGTAAAGACAATAGATGGAAAGCACCAATATGGCAGAAATGTTAAAGCTAACCATAAAAATGACAAAAAACAAAACTTTAAGAACACCCATTAAAAAAGAAAAAAAAATTAAGAACACCCATTAAAGAAAAACAAAATTGAAGGACAAAAATGAAGATTTATAATATTGCTTTTGGCAGTAAAATAAGAAAGAAAAATAGCCAAAGCTAAAAAAAACAAAGGTAAAGTGAGTAATGAATTGAAGGAGATTCGTTTCAATGAAAAACTATCGAAATGAGAGAAAGAGATAGAGATACCAGTGATCCATGAGATCCAGACAGAGTCGTAGTGTGCGGAGAGCGAGATTGAAATCTGTTCAGGCTCGAAGCCTTTGACTCGGCGCTTAACCCTGGGATCGGAGTCTGGCAAATCCACGGCGTTGCCACGTAAACTTATATCGAACGGCACCGTCACCGGCTCGAACGGACCGTCCAGAGTCGACGGGATAATCACTCCGCCGCCCTCAACGAAAATGAACCCCGCAATCGCAACCGCACAAAAGAGCCTCAGTGGGAAAATCATTTCAGTGTCAGTCAGTATTGGGGAATTCGAATTCCCAACTCAACACACAAACAGTTACTGAGAAAGAAAGAAAGGAAAAGAGAGTTTCGTGTAAAAGTTGGGTTTAGTAGCCGTTGGGATTGAGACGTGGAAACTGAAAACCATAGAGTTTCGGATTTAATGGCTGTGTCATTTTGTTCATTGTTTCAGAATTTGGGCCCACAGGCTCTAACATTTTCTCAAAGAAGGAAAAGGGGCCCACATTGCACGCAGATTATAAAAAATATATGGGGGGGCCTCGGTTTTGGCAGAAATATCGACAGATCACATCCTACGCAACTTCCTTCCCCTTTGTTTTTTTTCGTCTCTTTGGTCACAGAGTTTGGTGCCAAATCTTATCTTATCTTCCAAACCAACGTAAGCAAGTTTTAGTAGAGCATTCACACCAAATGTGTGAAAAGTGCTATATTTTTATTTTAGCAGTTTTAGACTTTTAGTAGAGCATTCACATTAAACGTGTGAAAAGTGATATATTTTTATTTTAGCACCAAAACCTAAAGGCCGCATCATACATGTATTTAAAAATTAAAAATTATTATTTAAAAATATTTGTAAAAATACATGTAGATGAAAAAATATGTGAAAAAAAGTGTAATATTGTCTAGAAACTGAAAATGATTATTTGAAAATATAAACCAAACGCCCCTTAATTCGTTTGGTTAAATATTGTAAAACTTAGAGTTTATTGGCTTTATGTGTACTGTGCAAAGGTTTTTAGCTATATGAAGAGAGATGCAAATTTCAGTACTGGTGTTTAGTATTGATATTACCGAAATTCAAGAAAAAAAGAGGAGAGAGAATGAGCAAGGGTTACTCCACCTAAGCACTAGTAGATTGTTGCGCAACATTTTCAATGTATACGGAAAATAAAGTCATTTATTCTAAAACTAGTAGATATTTCAAGTTTTCAAAAACAAAAACAAAAAACAAATACATATTTTTTTATGGGAAATGCTAACGAATGCCCTTAGGGCATTCGTTAACAATCCATTTGAAGAAAGTTTTTATGGAAAAATGAAATAAAGTAATAAATGTTTTGACAGTTGTTTTCATTTCCCATAAAAGTGATGTAAAAACTTTCTTAAAATGGATTGTTAACCAATGCCCTAAGGGCATTCGTTAGCAGGACCCAATACTTTCAAAAAATTGATAGTTATGACAATGAGGATGGTGAATTCAAAGATTGAGCATATTTAGAGACATCAAAAGTGTCAATTAGCATAACTCGATAAAATTATCATTAGAAAAAAATTACATATTAAAAAATGAAGAGAACAATAAATTCTCAAATAGTTTCAAAAAAGTGTCAATTTGAAATCATTATGAAAATAACATTGTTTTGTAAGTTTTGTAGAAAGTAATTTATATCACACGCATTGTAATATATATATGTGTGTGTGTGTGTGTAAGTTGAAAGTTGACAAAAGTACAATATATATTAATTGGAGTTAACCTCGTAAAATTTTTTGTCATCAAATAAGGAACCTATATTTGAATCTTAGCTACACCAAAAAAAAATTAGTGTCTTGATTTAAGGATAAAAAAAAATTATCATGAAGCACATGTCATAGTGACATAAAGAAAATCACTTTAAAAAATTATGCATAAACTAATGAACTAATGGAACAAAGTTAAACTCAAATGCATTAATAGTATCCATAATTAATAAAATCCCAATGAGGATGGTAAGATAACTTATGATTGTAGATTATCAAACAATTCAACTTGCACTAGAATCTTTTATGGACATAGTTTAATTATAAAATTGGTTGTAACTTAAGGTTACAATTTTACTCAATAAAATAAACATTACTACTTATTTTGAAAATCTAACTATTGAATTGCATGTTCTTTATGCTCTTAATATACGTTTCAAATTTTGTGTCAATCGGATATTACTTACTATATAATCGATAAGCTTATATTTTATGCATAATTTTAAACTACAAAAAGTTGCAATTTGAACAATTTATCGGTGACATAGCTATTGATATTAAATTTTCTAGAAATTTTGCAAGCATGAAAAATATAAAAAGAAGACGTCATCCAATGATGGATTTGTCAAAATTCATCTCCAATAGAAAGATATTGAGTAAGGTTGTAGCCTAAGGCTACAATTAATTTTGTAGCTAAACTTTGTCCAACTTTTATTAGTGCGTTTGGGGTAGAATCTAAATTTAATGATTTATACTTTATCTTTTAAAAATTACTTGATATATCATAAATTATCATTGTTACATGTTGGAACACATCATTACTGCGGATGATTTTTCACTTTATTATTAATTTAAAAAAAAAAAAAAGAATCTTACGGTTTTTTTATTTAACTTATTACAATCCAATTTGAAAGACTATCTTATCAATCCTACGTCAGATCTCAATTTAAAAACCATGCTAATACCACATATCTAATTAGAAAATAATAACTTAAGGTTTAAAATTGTGGATGTAATGACACAAAGTAAGCCTTAGGCCCAAATGCATGGCCGGGTTGGCCCAAGTGGCCTACACAATAGAATTTGTAGAGAGTGGGCTCGAAGCCTAGACTTCGTGGGGCTCCAGAAAGCTATGGCGTATGGGCTAAGTTCGCTATTGACGTGCTAGGAGCTGATGGAGCGACTTTTCCTCTCCTCGGACCGTCCGAGGAGCTTATATCCTGGCTTCCCTTCTGTTGTTTGGAAGGAGAGAGAGAGTCTTCTTTTCAGGAGAAAAATCCCGGCCCTTCCCATGGTTCCCCCCTCTTTATTTATACTTTCTATTCCTAGTTCCCATCTGTCTTTTTATGAAAACGCTCCCCAATGCCTATAAGGCTGACCATCGTCCCCTCAGAAGTCATTTCTCCATTAATGCGGCTAGGCGGGTAAGTGAAAGGCTTTTAATGCGGTGGCAGCAGCTTTATGCAGTGCACGTCCCACTTGTCCCCCTTCTCGGCGTCCCCTTGAAGCTTGGGTTGACTTGCTGAGTTTTAGGAGCTCTTCCTTGGACGTCGTGCTACGCTCTTCGGTCCCTGGCCCTGCCATCCGAAGAGACCTTCTCCTCGGACTCTCATCCAACTAACTGACGGCTTGGTTGGCGGGCCTTTGGGCCCCCGTTTTAGGAGGCCCTATCCTTGATCCACGGCCCCTTGGCGGAGTTCACGTTTTCGGAACAAGCCCAAGGCCCACTTGGTGCTTTGACACCTTTACCCCCCACAATAGCCTCTCAAAAAGTCGTTTGACTCCGATCCGAGGAGGCAGATTGTTCACGTAAAATAATCTGCAAGTGCACAGAATCGTAACAAGTAGTAAAGTGTTTTTAGAAAAACGAATGTCGAACCCACAGAGATTAACTATGTTATTGAATACCGAAATTCACTAAATCAGTTACTATTTGGAAAATTGAAAATAAATGTAATGTTCTACTATTTGAATTAAATTAAACTACTTAATAAAAATAAATCTATGAATAAAAGATTAACACAATGCAAAAATCTAAAAGTGTAAAAATATGATAAGAATGCATCTAGAGCAGTTGATTTCACCTAATAAATCCCACACAATTTAGTCTTCCTAATTATTAAATTCTAATAATCTCCCATTGATGATTAAAAATTCCTTAAGTATTCAATATCTTCTCTCGAATAATATCAAAAATATCTTCAACTAACAATTCCATATCTCTATGTGAATTTAATTAATTGAAGACTCATTACGTACTTTGAATTTTCTAAAAAATCATACTAATCGCGGTAAAGCATCTCTACTTTCACTCAACTAATGATGTTTAATTCTAGAACTAAAATAACAAATCACCTCTCGGTCTCAATGTAATTCAATCGATCAAACTATAATTCGTAAAGAAAATAGTAAGCATTAAGAATAAGAATTAAACACTCAATCATGGAAATATTAAAAATAAAATAACTCAGAAAATAAATTGTGTGTTCATTGCTGGACTACATCAACGCTCTAGAAAATAAATTTGGTTCATGATAAATTTGAAAAGAAAGCAAATAAAATTTATGTCTTTCATCTGAATTGGTTGATCAACTTAAAGCTCTCGCCTTTGTCCTTAGATCCTCCTTTTCATAATGACTCCCAAAACAAGTTCTTCTCAGCGGCACCTCCTTTTCCTCTCTAGGGGTTTTTTTTTTTTTTTTTTTGAAAAGCCTTTTAAATAAGTCAAGGAGTCCTATTCCCGTTTGGAGAAAATTCTAGATTTTTAGGCTTCACTTAATTGACGATTTTGGCCCATTTAACGTCAGAATTTGGACTTTTGTTAAACTACAAAGTTGTAGCCATTTAAGTTAAATTTCCAACCCAACTTGAATCATCTCAATTGGATATCTGAACCGAAAGTTATGCTAAAAATACTACTGATTTGCAAGCTGGATTCCTAATCCGAATTGGACTTGGATTTGGTGCAAATTTCCTTTGATTCCTTACTCCACTTGGACTTGAATTTAATTGGCTTAGTCCCACTTTTCATGTAAAGCTCTTGTTACCTGCAACATAAATATATAATATAATCAGTAACAAAATAATATAAAAGTAAGGCTAAATATATAGATATGTGAGTACTTTATTGTATATATTTCATGCACATCACAGATGGGTTTTTGACCTGCGAAACCTCCTCCCACGTGACCTCTTAATTGTCACACGTGCAAAGCCTGTCCGTGCCTTCTGGGAAAGCCTTTGGCGCTTCGTAATACGTAACGCCTGCATTAATTGCATTGAGTAATTTCCTGTCGCGCACGTTCAACGGCGAGATGGGGATCTAACGGCTTAGCCCTACTCCTGAAAGTTTGAGCGGGATGTCTCTCACAAACCGCCATTCCCCAATCATCTAAAATGCTTCGGTAGTCGCGATATTCACCATTACTTCCAAAAAGCAAACTTATTGCAGAGCTATCCAACCTTTCTCTCTCTCTCAAGAAGTTCTCAAATTACGCACATTTCTCTTCTGTAAGTTTCTCCTCCTCCCGAACTCTTTTCTCCTCGGCTATCAAATTTTCTTTCCCTTCTTTGTGAGTCTCTGCCTGGAGCCTCGATTCCATGGGTAGGTTTAAGTGTCTAGTAGATACGGCCTCCGGCATGGAAGGATTCTAGGCCAAGTATCATATTCCTCCGGATGTGGGTCTGGAATACTGCCCCCCGGAGGCCGTAGCGGATTCTATGAGAGAGGGGCAAGTCGTCATCCCGATAATCGCCTTCCTAGAGGGTGGGATGACACTTCCCATGAAGGACGTGACTAGGGAGTACCTCTGTAAACATAGGTTGTGTCCAGATCAGTGTACCCCTAGCATGTTTAGGGTATTAGGCTGTGTAGATACTCTGAGCGAGCAAATGGGTCTGCACCTCACATGGCATGACG
Organism: Castanopsis chinensis; assembly: GCA_032878915.1. Taxonomy (NCBI): domain Eukaryota; kingdom Viridiplantae; phylum Streptophyta; class Magnoliopsida; order Fagales; family Fagaceae; genus Castanopsis; species Castanopsis chinensis. The sequence goes on from JAVQMG010000064.1 coordinate 1,771,716, forward strand.
TTGTTTACATGTACGAGTGCCACCGGATGAGAGACGTAGGTTACTACCTCAAATCGAGGTCTAGTGCTATTAGGCTCATCTCCTGTCTGCCCAAGTCCAATAAAGGCATGAAGGATGATTATCTCATCGCCACCGGGAGGTGGTATAACGGTCTCTATTGCCCAGTGAGGGAGGGACAGCCAGGTGTGATTCCTTAGGATTTAGGAGTTTTGGTTTACAAAGTTTTCCGCTGTCTTTCCGGCAGACAAACAGCACACGTCTCCACGCTTGGGCGACGTCAACATCTCGGACCTCAACAAGGTTCTAAGATCTGAGGTCTTCATGAACGGGGACCTGTAGGTGAGGGCTGCCCACCTCATATTGGGGTACGAGCCCCTAACGAAGGTTTTTGGCGAAGTTGACAATGCCATCGTCACCGGTCACCGGAGACGTTTAAGAATAGACGTCGGCTACCCGGAGTTTCTTGCTCCCCGTGCTTTATCGGACGCGCCCTCCACCATCTTATATGGTCGGACCGTCAAAGCCATTCCTTTGGCAGTGCAACAAGAGGACCAGACCATCCAGGAAGAGTCCGCGGCTTCCCCCCTCATCCCTCGGCGAGGAGATTGACAGGTTCTGCCTAGAGGAGGCCAAGAGACCATTAGGGAGCCACGTGGTTAACATCTCGGACGAAGAAGAGAGCACTTCAGACAGGAACTCCAGCATCCCAGGATTAATTATTGCCCGACCAGAGGACTCCTCCGAAGAAGACGACGATATGACGTCTTTGAAAGATCTCTTTACCAAGAAAAGGGGGGTCCAAGTCTCCAAGGGTGACGCCTTTGGGTCCCAACCGAGGCTGCTCCCGCCTCCGCCTCCCCTTCCCTTCGACCCACTCCCTCCTCCTCCTAACGTTCCAAAGAAAATGAGGAACGAGAACGAGGAGGCAGACAGGGAGAGGGAGAAGAAGTAGAAGCATCAACGGCAGTTATAGCAGCAACACCAGTAGGCTGCTAAGGGTGGGGGGTGAGCCTCATCCGTCGAGAGCAGGGAAATCCGCGAGCTGGTCGAGGTCCGTCGAGGGGAGTCCAGCTGGTCCCCCGCTCTAGAGGTGGACGAGGCTCCGGTGTCTCTCCATGTGAGCATCAGGGATTTCCAGAGAGGTCACGCCTCTCACCTGGCCAATGCTTTGGACCAGCCCCTCCTCCTGCCTAGGGACATGGAGGACTTGGGGAGGATGGGTCGGACGCGCCTCTTTCTTTCCCTCAAGAGGAACTTGGGCCTGGTACGCACTATACATTTAGTTCCCTGTTGTCGTTTCAGTCCCTATGCATGCTAACTTTCATTTACCATGCTTCTGTTGGAACTTTTCCTACAGGCCATCCAGGAGGCTTTTGCCGCCGACGTGCTGGTGAAGCACTATCAAAACTAGGTCGGTGCTGAGCAGTCGGCCAAGGTCGAGGTTGAGAAGGAGCTGGGCCACGCCAAGGCAGAGAGGCTGACCTGGCTGTCAAGCTGGTCTTGGAGGAAAACGAAAGGAAGAGCCTGGACGCTGGCCTAAAGACGGCGACGGCGCAGGCGGAGGCCCAACATAATCTCCTGCACCAAAGGGACGAGGCCCTGTCCAAAGCAGGGCAAGAGGTCTCCAACTTAAGAAGAGAGCTTGCGTAGGCCCAAGAAGCGACTCGTACCATCAGGGAGACTGTGGAGGCCGCTACCAAGGCCGCCTACAACTAGGGGGTCGAGGCGACGGAGAATCACCTTACCAAGGAGCTGGGCAAGCTGTGCAGGGAGTACTGCTAGCAAGTTTGGGTGGAAGCCTTAAATGCTGCGGGAGTCCCTGCCAGCTCTGAGTGGAGGGCAGCGGAGAAGGTTTGGTATCTCAAAGATATCAGGCTCATCGAAGACGCTCCCTCTACTCCGGTCGCTTTCGAGGTCGCGGCCTCGACGCTGCCTCCCCCTTCCCAGGACCAAGTTTTGCCCCCTGAGGAGATTGTTGCCTCTAAAGATGAGGCCGAGAAGGGGTTGGGCGAGCCAGCCAGCCAGGTCTTACCTCCGCCTAAGCCAAAGGAAAAGGGAAAGCAAGTCCAGGACCCGTTCGAGGTCGCACCAGAGCTAATCGAGATGGAAGGCCAAACTAAAGAGACCTCGTCCAAGCCAGCGAAGGAACTCCCGTTAAAGATCAAGGGATAGGCAACCTCGGCCCCCCCCCTTTCGTCGTTTTGCGCAGACTTTCACTTTCATAAACTGTTTTTATGTAGATTTTAAGTATTTCTCCTTGTAATTTCTTTCCTTTAGCTTTGTCTCAAACCGTTTTTAATGAACTTCATTATCTTGCTTTGATAGCGTAACTTCTTTGATGGATCGTGTTTACTATTGTATGATTCGCCTTATTGTGCTTGATTTCTGACATAATTGGGTTGAAGACAAAAAGCCTATTTACGCAGTCTCACAATTGCTTAAAAGACCAATTTACGCAGTCTAGGTTGACGTTAGCACTTGGTCGAAAATAAATTGTATGTTAAATTTTTCCTAGGCAGAAAGTCCAAGGATTTGGCGTAGCCTAGGATGACATCAACAGATAGTTTAAACGAATTGGGTGTTAAATTTTCCTAAAGCAAAAGGTCCGAGGACCTGCCTTAGCCCCGGTTGACATTAACACTTACTAAAAAATTGAACTGCGTTAAATTTTCCCCTGGCAGAAGGTCCGAGGACCTGGCTTAGCCCCGGTTGATGTTAACACTTAATAAAAAGGTCCAAGGACCTGGCTTAGCCCCGATTGACATTAGCACTTAATAAAAAATTGAACTGCGTCAAATTTTTCCGAGCAGAAGGTCCGAGGACCTGGCTTAGCCTCGGTTGACATTAACACTTAATAAAAAATTGAACTGTGTTAAATTTTCCTGAGGCAGAAGGTCCGAGGACCTGGCTTAGCCCCGGTTGATATTAACACTTAATAAAAAATTTGAACTGTGTTAAATTTTCCCGAGACAGAAGGTCTGAGGACCTGGCTTAGCTTCGGTTGACATTAACACTTAATAAAAAATTGAACTATGTTAAATTTTCCCGAGGCAGAAGGTCCGAGGACCTGGCTTAGCCCCAGTTGACATTAACACTTAATAAAAAATTAAACTGTGTCAAATTTTCCCGAGGCAGAAGGTCCGAGGACCTGGCTTAGTCCCGGTTGACATTAACACTTAATAAAAAATTGAACTGTGTTAAATTTTCCCGAGGCAGAAGGTCTGAGGACTTGGCTTAGTCCCGGTTGACATTAACACTTAATAAAAAATTGAACTGTGTCAAATTTTCCCGAGGCAGAAGGTCCGAGGACCTGGCTTAGCCCTGGTTGATATTAACACTTAATAAAAAATTGAATTGTGTTAAATTTTCCCGAGGCAGAAGGTCCGAGGACCTGGCTTAGCCCCGGTTGACATTAACACTTAATAAAAAATTGAACTGTGTTAAATTTTCCTGAGGCAGAAGGTCCGAGGACCTGACTTAGCCCCGGTTGACATTAACACTTAATAAAAAATTGAACTGTGTTAAATTTTCCCAAGGCAGAAGGTCCGAGGACCTGGCTTAGCCTAGATTGATCTAGCGATAGAGGCTAAGATATTAACAATCGGCATGATACAATCATATCCGAATACATGGCGGGCACGCCTTTCATTATTAGGAATACCTTCGGAGGTTATTTACATTCCAGGGTCGTTTTACAAGTTTGTTTTCCAAGTCGGCGAGATAATATGACCCCACGCCGGCCACTGAGGTTTTACGGTAGGGCCCCTCCCAGTTTAGTCCTAACTTTCCCCACGATAGGTCCTTAGCAGCTCTGACGACTTTTCTCAAGACAAGGTCTCCCGGAGCGAGAGGCCTGGATCGTACGCGAGAGTCGTACCCCTGCTTGAGCTTCTGCTAGTAGCAAGCTAGTCGGACCATAGCGTTTTCCCGCCTTTCTTCCACCAAGTCCAGCCCCTTCAGCAGCATGTCGTCATTAGCGTCTGGGGTGAAAGACTGCGCCCTCATCGTTGGGAACCCCATCTCCACAGGAATCATAGCCTCGGCGCCATACTTCATCGTGAAAGGAGTCTCCCCTGTGAACCTTCGCGACGTGGTTCGGTAAGTCCACAACACGTGTGGTACCTCATCCACCCATCTGCCCTTCGCATCATCTAGTCTTTTCTTGAATCCATTGACTATCGACTTGTTGTCTACTTCAGCTTGGCCGTTCCCCTATGGGTAGGCTAGGGTGGAGTACCTGTTTGTGATGTCAAAATCTCCACAATACTTCCTGAAGGCTTTACTGTCTGACTGCAGTCTGTTATCCGAGATGAGAGTACGTGGGATCCCAAATCTGGTGATGATGTTCTTCCAGACGAATCTCTTCGCGTCCACGTCCCGGATATTAGAGAGTGGCTCGGCCTCTACCCATTTAGTAAAATAGTCTGTCCCGATGAGTAGCCATCGCTTGTTGCCCGCCGCCCTCGGAAACGGTCCCACTATGTCCAAGCCCCACTGTGCAAACGACCAAGGGCTGACCAATGGATTAAGAACCCTACCAGGCTGGTGAATGTTGGGAGCGAACCTTTGACATTGATCACATTTCCTCGCGTACTCCTGCGCCTCTCATTGCATATTCGGCCACCAATACCCCTGTGTGAGGGCCCTGTGAGCTAGTGACCTTCCGCTCGTATGGCTATTGCAAATTCCCTCATGCAACTCCTCCAAGAGCTGCTCCGTCCCTTCCGGGTGTACACACAGTAGGTAGGGCCCCGAAAAGGAGCGTTTATAGAGCTTCTTGTCCTCAGATAGCCAAAACCGAGGAGCCTTCCTGCAGATCTTGTCGGCCTCAGACTTCTCCTCCGACAGAGTGTCATGTTTAAGGAAAGACACTATGGGGTCCATCCAACTGGGTTCTGTTATGACCTGTTGGACCCGGATGGCCTGGCAATTTGGACCAGCTGGCCTAAACAGGTCCTCAACCAGAATGACCCGAGGAAGGCCCTGTGCTGAGGAGGTTGCGAGCGTGGCTAGCAAATCGGCGTGGGTGTTTCCGCTTCTGGAGATATGTGATAGTGCGAAGGATTCAAATTTGGCCTGCAGGTGCTTGGCGCGGGCTAAATACTCTCGCATTCTCGGTTCCCTTGCTTCCAACTTCCCTTCCACCTAGCCGACAACCAACTGCGAGTCTGAGAACGCTCGTACCGCCTTTTCCCCCATTTTTCGAACCATGTCCATTCCCACCAGCAAAGCTTCATACCCGGCCTCGTTGTTGGTAGCTGGAAACACCATCCTCAGAGACTTTTCTATGACGACCCCATCCGGGGATATCAAGACTATTCCAGCACCTGAACCTCTCTGGTTGGAGGCTCTGTCTACATAAACCTCCCAAACCGGAGACTTCTCACATGAGACTATGTCAACTTGTTTTCCCCCCAAGCTACATCCCCCTTGGTTTTCCTCTAGGGAAGGCTCAGCGAACTCCACCACCAGGTCGGCCAGAACTTACCTCTTCACAGATGTACGTGGCAAGTACTTGATGTTGAAGGCTCCCAAGAAAGTTCCCCATTTGGCAATTCTGCTAAAGTAGTCAGCACTCCGCAGCACGGACTTAAGTGGGATTTGGGTCAGCACGACGACCGTATGAGATTGAAAATAATGCGGGAGCCAGCGCGTCGCATGCATTACGGCCAAAATCGCCTTTTTCAACGGTAAATACCAGATCTCAGCCTCCTGCAGAGACTTGCTCACGTAATAGACCGGTCTCTGTATACCGTTGTCGTCCCGTATCAGAATCAGGCTAACAGCATGGGCAGCCATCGCTAGGTATACAAACAGCACTTCGTCTGGATCGAGGCGGGACATAATGTGTGGCCGAGAGAGGTATTCCTTCAACTGCTGGAAGGCCAAGGAGCACTCCTCAGTCCATTTGAATCCCTTCCATTTGTTTAGCAGTTGGAAGAAGGGTCGGCATCTGTCCGCAGATCGGGAAATGAACCTATTGAGGGCAGCCGTCATCCCGACCAGCCTCCAGACCTCCTTCGGGTTCTGAGGAGGTTGCAAATTACAAATTGCGGTTATCTGTTTGGGGTTGGCTTCAATACCTCTATGAGTAAGCATATAGCCCAAGAATTTACCAGACCCTACACCAAAGGAGCATTTGGAGGCGTTCAAATGCAACTTGTGCTCCCACAAAGTTTGGAATGTGTTGTCTAGGTCGGCCATATGCTCCGACACGGCCTTGCTTTTCACAACCATATCATCTACGTATACCTCGACGGTCTTTCCTAACTGCGCCTCGAACATCCGAGTCATCATCCTCTAATAGGTAGCCCCTGCATTTTTCAAGCCGAAAGGCATCACCTTGTAATGGTAGTTACCGGTGGGGGTAACGAAAGCTGTTTTCTCCTGGTCCTCCAAAGCCAAAGGTATCTGGTGGTAACCCTGAAATGCGTCCAGGAAGCTCATGCGAGGGTGGCTGACCGTCGCGTCTACCAGTTGATCTATGCAAGGCATCGGGAAAGGGTCCTTGGGACAAGCTTTGTTCAGATCCGTGAAGTCTACGCATACCCTCCACTTCCCACTTTTCTTCTTCATCACGATTGTGTGCGCCAACCATTCGGGATAGAACACTTCCTTGATAACCCCAGCTCTCTTAAGTTTGGTGACTTCCTCTTTAACGGCCTCGGAATGCTCCGTGGAAGAGCGTTGAGGGGGTTGCTTCTTCGGTACTGCGGTCGGGTTAACGTTTAAGTGGTGGCATATGAAGTTTAAGTCGATTCCAGGCATCTCATGCTCGTCCCATGCAAACACGTCAAGGTTCCCTCTCAAGAGCGCGACCAACTCTTCCCTTTCTTCGGTCGGCAGTTGAGCCCCTATCTGGAAGAACCTCTCTGGGTCGTTGTCTATGAGAACCTTGTCTAACCCCTCGCACGCGGGCCCTTCCGCCGCTGTCGCCACCATTGTAGCGGAAGAGGCTAATTGCTATTGGGTCGGTGCATTCTAGGCTGACGACTTAAGTTTCGGCCTGCGCATGACCGTGGCCGTCAGGCACTGCCTCGCCGTAGCTTGACTCCCAATAATTTCCTCAACTTGGCCGTCGAAAGGGAACTTCACCTTGGTGTGGAGAATGGAGGAGACAGCCCCTAGGGCGTGCAGCCAAGGTCTCCCTACAATGGCCGTGTAAGGGGAGTAGGCGTCTACCACAATGAAATTCATTTCTACCACTGCTGGACCTGACTGTACGGGCAATCTGATCTGCCCCTTCGGGATCACCACCTTCCCCTCGAAGCTTATCAGTGGCGAGTCGTAGGCCGATAGGTCCTCTTCCCTCAGGTTCAGCCCTTTGTACAAGTCAGGGTACATAATGTCTACGCCACTTCCTTGGTCCACCATCACCCTCTTTACATCATAACCTCCAATTCTCAGCATTATGACTAGGGCGTCATCGTAGGGTTGAATGGTCCCTTCCTTGTCTGCATCCGAGAAGGCCAAAGTGGGCGGCTCATTGCCTTTAATTCTCTTCGGCTCGGAGCCAGAGCCCTCAGCATGGGCTCGCGCCACAGACATCACCCTGGAAGGGTGTGAGCTGGTCATCCCAAGAACTGCAAGAATGACATTGATGGTTCCCTGAGGAGGCCTCGGGGTATGATGGCCCTGGCTTGTCGGCCTAGGGTGCTCTCTCTGCCCTTCATGTTGGTACACGAACTGTCTCAACTTTCCCTCCTTCGTCAGCTGTTCTAGGAAGTTTCATAAGCTCCTGCAGTTCTCCGTCGTGTGGTCGTTCTCTTAATGGTACTAGCAGTGGAGGTTCTGGTTACGTTTCATGGGATCGCCTACCATTTTGCTGGGCCACTTGAAGTAGGGCTCGTGGCGGATTTTCTCAAACACCCTCTGTATGGGTTCGCGGAACACGACACCGACCACCTGCGTTGTCGACAGATGAGGCTGCCCGATGAATTCTCTCCTCTGTCTACTGCTGCCGTATTCGTCCGACTTGAAATCCCTCATCTCTTGAAGGATAACCTTCGCCCTAGCCTTCACTTGTAATTGATCCTCCTCCACCCACGTGTACTCGTCAATGCGGTCCATGAGCTGACGTACGCTCTTGACAGGCCTTTTCGTCAATAACTTCCTCAAGTCATGCTCGTTTGGAAGGCCGACCTTGAAGGTGCTTATGGCGACTTCGTCGAAATCCCTATCGATCTCGTTGTACATCTCCCAATATCTGTCGGTATATGCCCTAAGGGTCTCTCCTTCTCTCATGGCCATGGACAACAGTGAATCTAGAGGCCAAGGGACCCTACTGCATGTGATGAACCGCGAGCCGAATGCCCTGGTGAGCTCCGTGAAGGGATCGACAGAGCCTGCCTTCAGGCCATTGAACCACCTCATCGCAACAAGTCCTAGGCTGGAGGGGAAAACCTTGCACATCAAGGTCTCGTTCTTTAAGTACACTGCCATCCTCTGGCTAAAATGGCTCATATGCTCCACTGGGTCCGTTCTCCCGTTGTAAATGGTGAAAGTTGGTTGCGTAAATCGCCTCGGAAGCTTTCCCTTCTCAATCCTCCAAGTGAAAGGTGACTCGAAAATCTGGAGGAGCGCCTTACTCAAGGTGTTGTTGGCCAAGCCCCTGGAGGGGATTCTTTTACCCTTAAGGTCGCAACGGTGTCTGCCCTCCTGAGAAGAGGACTCGTTAGGGGAGGTCCTCGACCTGGAACAGTCGACGCTACCGCTAGCATCCGGTGAGGACTGGTCTGAAGGAGAGGGGATGCGCCCTCGTTTCCCCAGGCGTAGCTTTCTTCTCAGATGGTCAATCTCCCTTTGCAAGGTCTCGACGTTTTTTTGGCGGAAGGCTCTACTCCCATCCCGTGCGCGACTTCTCCCACGCGTACATTTTATGCGCATGCTAGCTTTGGGGTCTCTTTCCCACTCTAACCGCAAAAAGTGGTCCCCGCGCTGGGACCCCATGGATTCTGCACGACGTGAACCTGAACCTTCCATGATACTTCCAGTCCCTTCCGTCAAGGCTCCCCGCAGACGGCGCTAATTGTAAGGACACAAAGTAAACCTTAGGCCCAAATACGTGGCCGGGCCGGCCTAAGTGGCCTACACAATAGAATTTGTAGAGAGTGGGCTCAAAGCCTAGACTTTGTGGGGCTCCAGAAAGCTATGGCGTATGGGCTAAGTTCGCTATTGACGTGCTAGGAGCTGATGGAGCGACTTTTTCTCTCCTCGGACGTGGCCGAGGAGCTTATATCCTGGCTTCCCTTCTGTTGTCTAGAAGGATAGAGAGAGTCTTCTTTTCAGGAGAAAAATCCCGGCCCTTCCCATGGATCCCCCCTTTTCATTTATACTTCCCATTCCTAGTTCCCATTTGTCTTTTCCTTGAAAATGCTCCCCAATGCCTATAAGGCTGACCACCGTCCCCTCAGAAGTCATTTCTCCATTAATGCGGCCAGGCGGGTAAGTGAAAGGCCTTTAATGTGGTGGCAGTAGCTTTATGCAGTGCACGTCCCACTTGTCCCCCTTCTCGGTGTCCCCTTGAAGCTTGGGATGACTTGCTGAGCTTTAGGAGCTCTTCCTTGGACGTCGTGCTACGCTCTTCGGTCCCTGGCCCTGCCGTCCGAGGAGACATTTTCCTCGGACTTTCATCCAACTGGCTGACGGCCTGGTCGGCGGGCCTTTAGGCCCCCGTTTTAGGAGGCCCTATCCTCGATCCATGGCCCTTTGGCGAAGTTCACGTTTTCGGACCAGGCCCAAGGCCCACATGGTGCTTTGACGCCTTTACCCCCCACAGTGGATAATGTTTTGTTCTACTTTAATTAACTGTTAAGTATTTATTTCTCGTATCTCATAAAAAAAAGTATTTATTTCTCTTTCCAATGTGCTTGTTAATAATGTTATACCAAGCTTTTTCGTGCCCCTTCCAATCTAACTGGGGAATAGAGGGGATTGATAGAAAAATCTTCTTTATTCTTTATATGTGTTATTTTTTTGGACTTAGGTTCCTTGTAAATTATTTATTCCCCTGGCATATTTTTAATGGAATTGAGGCCCAACCGCTTAAATTGAAATTATTTTTCTTGAGGTCACTTTTCAATTGGATGAGAGCAATAAGGAGTTTTGCTTCTTCCTTTTAGGATTGTTTAATTTTGTCTAATTTGAGATAATTATATTATCAAATTGAAACTGATTTTTTTTTTTCTTCTGAAGGTTAATGATTTACATTCATCATAATTTTGAATTTCCTCATCTTTCAATTACAAAAATACTTAGGATGTGATGAGATTTAGGCTTTTGTGGGTGAAACAATTTTTTTGCATAATTTTCATCACACCCTAGTTATTTTTGTGATTGAAAATTGTAGAAAGCTCAAATTATTATGAATGTAAATCATTAGCCTGGAAGGGCCTCTAAGTACGCGCATGATAAGTATTAATAACCCCAACCATACAAAACTTGAAGATAGCACTGTAAAAATACCTAGGGATGTGATGAAAAAATTATTTTACCCACAAACGCATAATACTCATCATATGTATTTTATGATTAGAAAATATAATAATCTCTTAAAAAAACTAGCTTGTAACTCCATGCATATGCATGGATATATTTAAAAGATATACATTAAGATATATAGTATAATAAGCTTACGTATATAATTTAAATATTATTGATAGACATTCTTATTTTTTTAACTCTTTAAAAAGTCTTGTAAGAAACTAAGAATGTTATTAGATAGAAAATGCAAATTGTCCATTTTTAAAATTATTTTATGTTCATTAATTCTAAACTCTTTGGTTTTTGTACATAATAACTCACTTGAATGGATATTTATGACATGGTCCCACATTTGATTCCAAAATTAAGAAATAAAACTCTATCTAAAAATAAATAATTTAGGACATATGGCGCAAAATTGGACTTTAATTTTAGAATCTAATTGGATTTTCTTTAAACTTTACCTATTAATATATATGTGTGTGTGTGTGTGTGTGTGTGTGTGTGTGTATAATTTTTGTGCCAAATGAATTGTTTTTAATTATAAAAAAAAGGCTTATAAATATAAAATCATTTAAACTCTCTCTTCCTCTAATTTTATATTTAGTGTTAGATATATGATTATTTTTTTATGATTTACTTATATTGGACTCCTTGTTTTCTACTCTAAAATAACTCATTTTACACAAAAATTAAAAAACTTTGATTAAATGGAACACGTGCCGTAAAATTAAAATCTAATTGAAATCCAATTTTTACACTGAACTAACTTAGTTCAAAATTTTAAAAATTTTTATTAAATAGGACACGTAACACAAATTTAGACTTTAATTGAATTTAAATTTAAAATTTAATTGGATTGTCTCTCAGGTTTACTTATTAATATATATATATATATATTTTATAAACTTGAATTTTTTTTAGTTATACCAAAAAAAAAAAAAAAAAAGCTCATAAATATAAAATCATTCAAAAATTATATTTTTTATGGTTTACTTATATTGGATTCCTCGTTTTTACATTATATTAACTCATTTGGTACAAAAATTAAAAAACTTAGATTAGATATGACATATGTCACAAAATTAAACCCTAATTAAGATCCAATTTTTTACATTAAATTTATTCACTTCGCATAAAAATTTAAAAATTTAGATTAGATATGATACATAATAAAGAGCCTCTAAGAAGCGAGTGATAATATGAGAGCATGCTCAAAGACCTTTTTTTTTTTTTTTTTTTTCCTTTTTTGTAAATGTTAATAATTTACATTTATTATAATTTGAAATTACTATATTTTTCAATCACAAAAATACCCAGGGATGTAATGAAAACATTAGTTTACCCACAAATGCATAACACTCATCACACCCTTGGTATTTTTTGTTATTGAAAAATGTAGTAATCTCAAATTATAATAGATGTAAATTAATACATATTAAAAAATATGTATTTTTTAATTTTTATTCTCGAAATAAAATATTATTTTCCAAAACTTTAAACTATATTACCAATTTTAATCTATTTATAATGAGTTATATGAACTTTCAAAAGAAAAAAAAAGTCACGGAAAAATTATGCTATACAACTCAAGATACATCTTGCAAGTATAACTTGTACTGCCAACTTTGATTACTAAAAAACATTTTATGATATACTATTAAAATAATATAAAATAAATAAATTTATCTTAGATTTAAAAAGATTAGCAATATTATATCATTTTTTAATTCATGTAATATGTTTGTAAAATATTCAAATTTTTGTTGATAATTTTTTAATTAAGGTTACTAGTTTTTACAAAATCGTTATTTTTTATTTAGTTAATATTAATTAATTTTGACATCATCATGGATGAACTGTAATTTTTGACCTCAAAACTATTGTAGGGATAAAGAGATATATTGGGTCATGAGCCTTGCTCAAGGACGCTTAGTGGACCGAGAATAGATAGACGATAGGAAAGACGTAAGAGTCAGAACGCCACGAACAAATTATAACTGCAAAGGTATGGAAAGGTAGTCTGAAGAGGAATGCCTCATTGGCTAAGCAAAGTAGAGGTTAGAAGGCTTGGTTTTTCCTTAAGGGCAACACTTCAAAAGGTTCTACTAATAAGGATAAACATCAGGGAAACATAGGACAAAAAGAAGCTAAGAAAGATCTAAGGGAAAGCTGCTACCACCAAATTGAATACTCTGCAGTTAACCCTCTAACCGCATTAATGTGAATGTGATACTAAAATAGTGGCAAGTAGCCTTATAGCTACTCCCAAAATCTTTAGGAATGTGCAGATGGGATAAGGATCAAAGCCAACAATTTAATCTACACGTGGAGGGTGGAGATGAAGAATAGAAGAGTACATAATAGAGAAAGGAGCCCTTTAAAGGGGGATCTATCTGAGAATTGAGAGAAAAACATTGTATTGTAGTTACAAAAACTGGATTTGTAACCAAATTCAAAAGAGATATATACAAGAACTAACGTCCTCGGATTGTGCCGAGGACGATTTTATTTGGGTAAAACCAGTTTATTTATGCTTTATTGTCATTTGGACCCACTGTAATTGTTATCCAACTCACTAGAGCCTAGTTTTTTAGCCCACTCTTTACAAATTCATTTTATTAGGCTCATTGTACCTAGATCCTTTTACCTTTTGAACTTAGGAACCAAACTGCGTCCTTACAACTATAATTTGAATTTACCATTCCTGTTATCATAACTATCAATTTATGGAAAGTATATAAAAAAAAAAAGTGTGTTTTTTTGAGAACTTGAAATATCTATCAGTTTTAAAATAAATCAATTGAGTTTCCACATACATTTAACATGTTGTGCGTTAGTCTGCTGGTTGCTTCTTATGAGGAATAACCCTCGCTCAAGTGCTCAATCCCCCCTTTTTTTTTTAATCTTTTTTTTTTTTTTTTTATAAATAGAATAAAAGGAAACTATAACTAACGAAACGAAAAACTAATGAAGAAAAAAGAAACTAACAAAACCAAAATAACAACTGAATTTCGGCACAACCCAATTGACGAAATTGATAAGAATATTTGTTAGTTTCTCTCTCCTTCTTTTTCTTGAATTTCGACAACATCAATACCAAAATACTAAAATTATGTCATATTTGTCCGTTTCTCATAGCACCTCATTTAGCTAAAAAGCTTTACACAGTACACATAAATCCTATAAACTCTAATTTTTACAATATTGAGTCAAAAGACTCCCAAAACCTCCAAAAATAAAACCATCTATATCAAAGCTCTCAAATACAAAAAATAAAAATTAAAAATTATTGACACTCAGGCCTATTTAGCTACAATGAGCTACTACAAGCTTACAATATTCAGCTACATTGAACTGCTCATTTTTACGATATTGAGCCAAAAGACTCCCAAAACCTCCGCACAAGAAAAAAAAAACCATCTACGTCAAAGCTCCCAAATGCAAAAAAAAAATAAAAATAAATGACAATAGGCCTATTCAGCTACAATGAGCGCTCCGGGTTTATAACATTCAGCTCCAGTGAGCTGATAGAGATAGAAACTCATTGGAGCTAAATGTTATAAGCAAAATATTATTTTTTAATAGAAATGATATTTTTACAATATTTTTATAATATTTTTACAATAAATTATAAGCGGCAGACTATTACTAGTTGTTATTGTGGGGATAAAAAAGTAATGTGTTAGGTTCAAATTTGAACTAATAACAACTAACCACTTATGATTTGTTGTAAAAATATTGTAAAAATATTATAGACATACTGCCTCTTATTGTTTAATCCCTCCCACGTGCTTTCCTGTCCTTTTTCCCTCTTTCTTCTCATGCGTGTATCCTCTGTTTCTCTCTTCTGTTTCTTCTCCCCTGCTATCACCCACACTGCCAGCCATCTTACCCTAGCCGTCTTGCCCTTGCCTTGAACAACGAAACCAAGCCTCCATCACTCACTCTCAGATTTTCAGATTTTCTCTCTTCTCTCACTCCCAGATTTTCACTATTCTTTCATTCTTTCGGTTGTGCTGTGGGTTATGGTGGTTCCGGTTTGTGGGTTTTGTTTTTTCGATGTGGGTTTGTTGCATTTGTGGAATTTTTTTTTTTTTCAATTTGGGTTTGTTTCGCTCTAATCGATGTGGGTTTGTTGCGTTTGTGGGATTTTTTTTTCGGTGTGGATTTGCTTGGTTGGTTGATCGGTGTGGCTTTGTTTTACTCTGGTGGCTGTTTTTTTTTTTAGATGGTGGTGGCTGGTGGTGGCTAGTGGTGGGTGTAGCCGTGGGGTTGCTTGGTTGAGAGTTGAGAAGAATGTGAACTACTGAATTGTTTGGTATGCTTCAGAGGAGAGAGACAAAGATAGGAAGAGAGAGAAAAAAAACATAGAGAGAATAAAAAAATAATATCTAAATGAAAGGTAAAAAAAAAAAAAAAAATCATGTATTATAAAAGTGGGTTGTTAAAATAGAAAAAGTAGTATTTTGATATGCTAAATGCTAAAAATTTAAAATCTTTAATGTGAATGCTCTTAGAGCATTCTTATCAAGAATGCTAAATATTTTAGCATTTAGCACTTCAAAAACCTGCTTTATCAATTTTAATATACTATTTTACAATCCACCAAACATCAAATATTTTATTTTTTTTACAATTTTATTTAAATAATAATATTTTTATTTTATCACTTTCTCTCTCTTTCCACCACTTTCTTCTCAATGCCTAGCCACCATCAACATTCAACAGCAAACCCAGACCAGCCAAACCACTACCACCACAATTTGCATCCATCCAGAAATCAACCAGAAAAAAAAAAACAGCAACAACAACAACAAAAACTAAACTAAACTTGAGAGAGAGAAGCTCACTGTGAGAGGAAGAGAGGGAGGTGGAGGATAGAGCGGCAAACAAAATCCACAAACACAAGACCCACGGCGGTCACGGCAAGCAAAACCCATCAAACCCAAGACCACCACAAGTCACAACACCACCGTGAAGAGAGAGAGAAATCTTCGATTAAAGGAGTGGAACCCGGCGGAGGATAACCCATGAACAATTAGACCCACGCTCCGACCCACGAACAATCGGACCCACGCTTCGATCCACCCTTCGATCCACGCTCTGAACCAAAAACCTACACTCCGACCCACGACTCCTTTGATCCACACAGACCCATGAAGAGAGAACAAAGAACAGAGAACAGGGGGAGAGAAGAGAGAACAGAGGGGGACCATCAGACCACATCGAACCTACGACTATCGGACCACCATTGCCGAACTAGAACCATCGTCGGACCAGAACCATCGCCGGATCACATCCATTAGTAGAGAGAAGAGAGAAGGGAGAGAGGAAAGGGAAGAGAGAACTGAAAAGGAGAGAGAGTTGTGAGAATAAATTTTTTTTTTATTTATTTTTTTTTATTTTACAATTCAGGCTACAGTGAGCTTGTATTAATACAAGCTCACTATAGCAGTATGCCAAAACTTTTACAATTTGAAAGCTTTGATGGAGTTGCTTTTTTGGTGTTTTGATGCTAAAATTTAACATATAACCCCTTTTAGCATCCTTAATGGGAATGCTCTTAGTGTTCTAGGATCGAATCCCAAAATGAGAACTGGGAAATAACTTCATATTTCATGCTCACTAACGATCTCGATGAGGTTAGGTACACAGTTATGATTTATTTGGATCTTCTGCTTTTGTAAGCCTGAGCTTAATGGATAGAGTGTCACTATGGTCACGCTCAAATGAAAGACACCAACTCAAATCACCTCCTCTACCTAATATCAATTATTTTCTAATATACATATGGATTTTGCTAATGTATGCCTTAAAGGCACACAATAATTAATCATTTTTGAAAATATTTTCTAGAAAATTGAAAAAATATTGACAGCTTTTTCAATTTCAGAGAAAATGTTTCCAAAAATAGATAACTTAATGTGTGCCCTTAGGACACATATTAATCGGACCCTATATATAAATATCAATTATTATGGCCTTAGATAAGATTTTGTTGACTAAATATTATTTCTTTTTTTATAGAAAAGTCTAAATATTACATAAATGAGAGTTTATTGTATATGTCACTTACCCCCGTCATAAAAGGTCTCATCCCCCATTATTAAATTATTTTTAGTTCCCAATAAAATTGACAACTAGCTCCCAAATTGAAATTTGGCAAAAACAAAAAAAGGTATTTTGAACTATGTCTGCTTGGGACTTTATTTAAAAATTGGAGAGTTTTGGTTTTTATTGATGTGTGGTCTAGCTTTACTTGAAGGATTTTTTGGGTGTTTTTTTTTCTTTTTCATTTTTTTTTTTGTGCTAGTTTTTTTTTTCTTTGCCAACACTAATTATTATTATTTTTTGTTTGGGTAACATGAATATTGGACATAAAATGACAATAAATACGAATTTCAATTTTTATGATTCACAATATTTCCTTTATAGAATGATGGTACGTTTGTATTTGTACTTACCCTTTCAAGTTCTATTGTAATTAGGAGATATGTTTTTTACCACCGCATATTCTTGATGTGATGGTCATTCTACAAAGTACAAAGTTCTTGTGGTATGATGGGCAAGTCTCCATGAGAGAGTTTCACACACATATTTAGAGCAATTGCACCAGTCCTTCTAAAAATTTATGTCTATTTTACAAAAAGAACCTACTTTTTTTATTTTACATTATCACTTATACAAAGTACTAATGTTAGCTTATTTATTCTAAACTCTCTTTTGTTTAAATAATATTTTTCTCACATTTTATTATTATTTCACACCTACCCATATGACCTCACCAACTTTACCCACGTGATAGAATCAACTTGAGAAGGGTGATTGTGTTCAAGGGTTGTTTCGAGGAAAACCACCCTCCAAGGGAGAAGAATAGAGAATAGGAAGAACAGAGAGGAATTGAGAGTTAGGAAATAATAAATCAAAGGAAAATTGGTTTTGTTTCTACTTAACCTCTCATACATCCCTCTCTACCTTATATACAGTTTAGTACCATTCAATATGGTAGCTACAATAAGTTACAAGCATCCACCCTTACCTAGCATATACAGCTGGCATAGTAACTAACTTCCTATAACTAACTACCAATTGCTATGCTCAGTACTATCAAACCTACATACAAAAGTTCAACACACACACAACTCACTATATATGTCTATCAAGTCAATACAACTCTTATCAATCCACCCCCCTTAAAAATAAAAAACCTTGTCCTTAAGGTTAGATAGCTTAACAAAGTGCCCCCCCCCCCCTCCCACTCCAAGAACCTTGCCCACAAGGCGAGGAAACCCGTTGTGAAGAACATAGAGAGATTCCCAGGTTGCATCATCAACAGATTGGCCCTGCCACTAAACTAATACCTTAGTAAAGGCATGGTTTCTCAATTGCTTAGATCATTACTGCAAAATTGCAACAGGTTCAGGCTGAAGCAGACCAGCTGAATCCATGGGAGGAAGAGAAGGGGATGGAGTAACTTGAGCTCCCAATTTCTATCTCAAACAAGAAACATGGAACACAAGGTGAATAGAACAACCATCTGGCAAGGCCACCTTATAAGCCACCTCACCAATGTGTTCAACAATCTGGAATGGACCAAAGAAACTTGGAGAGAACTTGGTATACCCTTTTACCCTCAGAGAAGACTGTCAATAAGGTTGGAGCTTAATGTAAACCCAATCACCAACACTAAAGGACTTATTAGACCTCTGTTGATCAACCAAAAGTTTCATTCTGGCCTGGGTTGAAGTCAAATTCTGTTTCAATAGAGGAAGAAGCTCTTATCTGGCACTCAAGAAATTATCCACTACTTCCACCTTAGTTACACCAGGAACATAATCCAAAAGCCTAGGAGGGGGGGTAACCATATAATGCCTCAAAAGGGGTCATTTTGGCAGAAGTGTGGTAGTTAGAATTGAACCAAAATCCTACCAAATGCAACCACTCAGTTCACACATGAGGTTTGTCGCACACAAATGCCCTCAAGTACTGCTCCAAGGTTCGATTAACAACCTCAGTCTGACCATCAGATTGTGGATGATAAGCTGAGGACATGGCCAATTTTGTACCTTGCAACCTAAACAACTCCTTCCAAAAGGCAGCAATAAAGACAGCCCCCCTGCCACTAACAATTGACTTGGGCATGCCATGAAGTTTGAAGACACCCTGCATGAACACAACAGTAACTCTTGCAGCAGTAAAAGAATGGTGAGAGATAAAAAGTGCACAAACTTGGTGAGTCTGTCAACCACTACCAAGATGACATCCTGACCGTGAGATTTAGGCAACCCCTCAATAAAATCCATGCTAATATCCAACCAAGGCCTATCAAGAATGGGAAGGGGCTGCAACAGACCAACTGGTTTAGAAGTGTCACTCTTGGTTCTTTGGCAAACCTCACAACACCTTATATGATCCTTAATAGTAGACTTCATGCCCTGCCAATAAAAATCTTGCTTGACCTTGTGAAGAGTTTTAAGGTAACCTGAATGTCCACCAATTAGGCTATCATGCAATTGCTAAAGGAGTAGTGGAATCAAGGAAGATGTAGGACAGAGATAAATCTTATTCTTGTAAAAAATAAGTCCATTTCGCAAAGAATAACCCACTGGAGGAAGATGGTTAGGATCAACAAGCTTAGAAAGCAGGTCTTGGTAAAACACATCAGACTTGTAACTATCTTTAAGTAAATCCAACCACATTGGACAAGGAAATGAAATGAGATAAAGAGAAGTATATTGGGCAAGGCTGTCAACAGGAGATTGCACTTGAGAAAAAGCTTCAGCAGCTCTATTTTCCCTCTCTATTCAAGGATGTATTTTAGGCTGTGTTGATAAGTTCTAATGAAGAAAGGATGGCCAACCAAATAAGGTCTCCATTTCTTAATAGCCTTCACCAATGCCAATAGCTCTTTTTCATAAGTAGACAGATGCAAGCACCTGCCTTTAAGTGCCTCACTATGATAAGCTAAAGGTCTATTCTCTTGCATCAAAACAGCTCCTAAACCATAACTAGAAGCATCACATTCAATCACAAAAGGCTTTGAGAAATCAGGTAAAGCCAAGACTGGTGGATTAGAGACAACTTGCTTAAGTGCATTGAAAGCCAATTCAGCATCAGAGGACCAAAGAAAAGAGTCCTTTTTAAGTAAAGAAATCTGTGGGGCAGCAATGACTCAATTTTTTATAAACTTCCTATAATACCTAGTTAATCCAAGAAACCCCCTTAAAGTCTTAACAGAAGTGGGAGTAGGCCAATTCTGCATAGCCTCAGTCTTTCTAGGATCTGTTCTAACCCCCTCACCTGAAATTAAATGCCCTAAATACTCCACTTCTTGGCACCCAAAAATACATTTGCTTATTTTAGCAAAAAATTGGTTCTTAAGCAGCACCTCCAAGACCAATTTTAAATGAGAAACATGTTCATCTAAGGTCTTGCTAAAGACTAGAATATCATCAAAGAACACCAAAACAAACTTCCTTAGGAAAGGCTTAAATATGTCATTCATTAAAGATTGAAAAGTGGAGGGTGCATTTGTTAGGCCAAAGGGCATGACTAGGAATTCATAATGGCCCTCATGAGTCTTAAATGTAGTTTTTGGAATGTCATGTTCATTCATCCTAATTTGATGATAACCAGACCTAAGATCTAGTTTAGAAAAGATTGTTGCTCCACACAACTCATCAAGTAACTCATTTACTACTAGAATTGGATACTTATCCTTAGTAGTGGCCTTATTAAATGACCTATAGTCAATGCACATGCACCAATTGCCATCTGCCTTTCTCACCAACAACACAGGTTAAGAAAACGGACTTTGGCTAGCTCTAATAGAACCTGCATCAAGCAATTCTTTGACAATCTTTTCAATCTTAGATTTTTGATAGAACGGATATCTGTAAGGCCTTTCACAGATGGGTTGACTGCCCTCCTTCAAAGTAATATAATGTTCATGATTCCTGAGTGGTGGTAGACTAGTAGGTACTTCAAAGACCTTGTTGAAGTCCTGAAGTAGTTGGGCCAAAGCAGGATGAGGCTACATGTTGAAGCTGTTGGAGAAGGAGATACAATTTGCAAGAACAACCCCTTCTTGACAGCAGTTGTCAAAAACGTCTCACCCTCTTGCAAGGAAGGCTTTAAGGGTTGCAAACCCTTTAGCATAACAGATTTGCCTTCATACCAGAATTCATAGTGAGATGCTTGAAATCCTATTGAATCAACCCCAAAGAATACAACCATTATGTGCCCAAGACTACTACACAATCACCAAGGGGTAATATGTTCAAATCCACCTTAAAGATAAGCCCTTGAACTCTAAGTGGAGCCCCATAACTAATTCCTTTAGTCTTGATTAAAGCACCATTAGCAATCTGGACTTCAAATTTATCTTGAGATGACAAAGGTAAATTCAAGGCCTTCCACATACCTTCATCTAGGAAATTATGTGTGCTGCCACTATCAATCAAAATAACTATCTCTTGTTGCTTGATTCTTGCTAAAACCCGAATTGTACCTGTAGATGGGCTACCAAGTAATGCATAAAGGGTGATTTCAGCCACACTACCCTTCAATCCTGCAGTCCCTACAATGCTACCGCCTCTGGATCCTACCATATCCTCCTCCACACCTTGCTTCATCCCACTATACATATTAGAATCCACTTCTTTTAATGGAACATCAAAATGAAATTTAGACAATCCTTCCATAAGGAAAATTTTTGGAGTCTTGCATTGATGTCCTGCATGCCACTTTTCCTCACAATGGAAGCAAATTCCCTTCTTCCTTCTTTCTTCAATCTGGGCAACAGGTAGTCTCTGAATAGGAAATTTGGAAGTTTTAACGTCCATCTTTTCATTCTTGATTGCTGGTGGTGGTCCAAGAATAGAGGGTTTATGTCACGACCCAAACCGATACCCGGATTTGTGACCATGATCGGCATGCTAATATCAAGCTTAAACCTGATATTAACAAGAACTAACTTAACTTTTAACAAAATCTTTTACAAAAACTTCCCTCTTTCTTTTCATTCTTATATTCAATGACATTATAAAATAATATGTTTATTAAATACTCTTATATTAATTTTAGAAAGTAAGAGATTCAAATAATAATTAACCACTTGAAAACATAGGTTAATTATAAAATTGGGTCGGGGTGTTACATCCTTTCCTTCTTAAAAAATTTTCGTCCTCAAAAATTATAACTATAAATATCTTTGTATTACAACAATGTGAAAATATAAGTTGAGAAAATCATAAAAATAACAGAATCACATGTCAAGTCATTTATATACAGTACAACTCTTTATCGCATTATAAAATTACCTTAAGTTATGATACATGCTTTTAACAATTTTCATGCCCAGTTAAAAGATACAACACTATATACACATGCAAACAAGTATAAGAGCATATGTCACATAACATATATTCAATCTAAGAATATAATTAAGAAATTCTTTCATATACTGATCAAAATTTATATTATCAATACTTATAATATCAATATAATCAGTGGATTTAATAAGAAAATGTCTTAATTGTGACAAACGGATATTAAAAGTCATTCACTTGTCAAAATTTGAGTAAGTTGGGCAATGCTTTAAATTTCAAGAGGGACAATAAAATGATTTAATCAAATAAGATCAATTCAACAAACTCAAAGAATTTCTTAGAAAGCCTTGATTTAGCATATATCTTTCCTTTTAAAAAAAATGATACATAAAATTGTACATTATTAACAACAAAAAACTTATCAAAATTCACTTTGACAACATTTTTTTTTTTTCAAAATAAACTTCATCAAATAATATCATCACAAGTGATATTATGTTATACTAAAATTTTTCGTTGTCAATAACTTGTTTAACCACACGCAAGCTCAACGGCAGTTAACAAATTACTTAACCAAGGAATAGGCAAAATAATCATTTTATGTCACTCCACATAAGGTTAGTTGGCAAATGACTTAGCCGATCACACGTGGCCAGCGATGTTCAACTAATTCAGTCCATACCAAAATTAGGAAGGCTGACTACAATAAAATAATATAGACAAATTTTCAAAACATTTAATATCTCACTCTCAAAAACTTCTTTCTTCCTTAAAAAGTTTGATACGCAATTCCAAATAAACAATATAATTATTCTTTTACATTTCAAAAATCAAAATAATCATTGTTTTACATTTCAAAAATCAAAATGGAACCCTCATCATTGCAGTATAGACATATTATCACTACACTATAGTTTACTTGAGGAATCTCATAAGTTCACTTGCACTAGAAAAGAGAGAGAGCACATTTATCATAGCTTACCAAAACCCTAGTTATTCTTGAACCCTAACCCTTCTTCCAAAAAGCTCTAAACCCTTAATCTGCAAATCATCCTAACCCGAGTACCACAAGCACTCATGGACAGATTTTTCAACCTGCCCAAAGCCACTGTCAGCATGATTATCAAGATGGCCACAATTCATGCATACTACCAAAATTCTTTAAAGCCAGAAGATTCATATCAAAATAATAAATAAGAAAGAAAAGGCAAAGGAGATAAGCACATCTCTAGCTAGCGTTAGTAGCCAGCAAACAAAATTTTGCCTCATTTCACTATTCAAACAATATTAGAATTTGTAATGGGAAACTTTGTCTCAACTCTGCATGAAAACTCAAAAATGTATTACCTCAATTGACACATGCAATTGTTAATACAAGAATAGATGCATGTTAGCAAGCACCAAATTTTTTTTTTAGGGGCTTTAAGATTTGGCTTCCATTTAGGCAATCAAATCTACTTTTTAATAAAGATACATCACATATCTTGTCTGTGCTCCATTTTCATTTTTTCTAGTCAAATAGAGAAGCCAACCACAATTTCTTTCTTCAAAGAAAAACATAATATATCAAACCTAAAGTTAGCCTACTATGATTCCATAATACTCTAACAAAGATGATTCCAGAGGTTTCTATGGAACAAAAATGATGAAAGTGATCTTCTTTGACCTGTATGAAACAAAACAGACCACAAAACACCAATGTAGCAAACATCATAATACTAATAACAAAAGAGCTAAAACCATAGCAACACTGAGCATGTTTCCATAATTCAAGATATCCAAAAATGCTAGTAGACATCAAATAATAAGCCAATAATCAAACGATTCAAACATTTCAGAAGAGATGTATCCTACTTGTCTACCCTTAACTACCCAATCTTAATATCTTAATTTGATGATCAACACTTAGAGTCTACAAAATCATAACCTTTGCTCTGATACCACAACTGTCACGACCCAAACTCGATACCCGAATTTGTGACCATGACCAGCATGCTAATATCAAGTTTAAACCTGATATTAACAAGAACCAACTTAACTTTTAACAAAAGCTTTTACAAAAGCTTCCCTCTTTCTTTTCATTCTTATTCAATGGCATTATAAAATAATATGTTTATTAAATACTCTTATATTAATTTTACAATGTAAGGGATTATAATAATAATTAACCACTTGAACATATAGGTTAATTATAAAATTAGGTCAGGATGTTACAGTTTAGGCACATCTATCCAAGGCTTAGTGGTTTTCTTGTTACTAAGGAGGTACTCTTCTTGTATTTTAGCAAGGCCAAAGGCTGAATTAAGGTTTTGTGGATTAAACATCTTGACAAGTAAACAAATTTCATCCCTTAAGCCACTTAAAAAGCAACTAGGTTTATGTTTTTTTTGATAACTCCTTGATCCTGTTCGATAAAGCTTCAAACTGAGCCTTGTAGGAAGAAACAGAATTGGCCTACCTTAATTTTGTTAATTCTTCCATTAGGTCATCATAGGCTAAAGCTCCAAATTTGATATGTAAAGCTCCCACGAAGGCTTCCCAACTAGTGAATTTCCCTGTTTCTTCAGCTTCTTGAAACCAGATCAAAGCTTCATCCTCCATCTGATAAGAAGCTAGAAGAATCCTTTGATTGATGGAAGTATTGTACAATTGAAAGAACTGATGAGCCTTATAGACCAAACCAGAGGGATTTTCTCCTCTGAATCTTGGGAATTCCAATCTCACTATCTTTGGAACTGCTATGAGTGAGTCCAATGGTGTTGTTGTATTAGCTAAAGTTGAAAGTGCAGTCCCATTTTGCCATTGATTTCCAGTCTTAGTGAGTCCTTGCATAGTTTCTGTCAATGTTTATAACACCGAAGTCATGGCATCTAGTTTCTGATGAATGCCTCATATTTCTTGTTCATGCTGGTCAGAAGTGAATGAAAGTTTGTATTTCTCACTGAGAGCAACCAAGGATCGTGTTTCTGCCATGAAGACAGAGTAGGCTCTGATACCAAATTGATAGAATCAGCTTGAGAAGGGTGATTGTGTTCAAGAGTTGTTTCAAGGAAAACCAACCTCCAAGGGAGAAGAATAGAGATTAGGAAGAACAAAGAGGAATTGAGAGTTAGGAAAGAATGAATCAAAGGAAAATTGGTATTGTTTCTGCTTAACCCTCTCATACATTCCTCTCTACCTTATATACAGTTTAGTACCATTCAATATGGTAGTTACAATCAGTTACAAGCATCCACCCGTAGCTGGCATATACAGCTGGCATAGTAACTAACTTCATATAACTAACTACCAATTGCTATGCTCAATACTAATAGACCTACATACAAAAGTTCAACACACACACAGAGCTCACTACATATGTCTATCAAGTCAATACAACCATTATCACCATGCTGCTCACTCTTTCTTTTTCTCATTCTCCGTTCTTTTCTTTCTTCTTTTGTCTTTTTCTTCTTTTCCTTCTTCCTTTTTTTTCTTCTCATTCTTCTTCTTCTTTTTTCAATTTGGGTTTCACTATGGGTGGTGATTTTAGGTTTGCAATTTGGGTTTGATTTTGGGTGGTCGTTTTGGGTAGATTTCACCGCTACTGTGAGCGATGATTTTGGGCGAATTTCAGGCTGATTTCTCCGCTGCTACAACTGCTTCTTCTTTTGCATCTTCTTCTTCCTTTTCAGTATTTTCTTCTTCTTCATTTTTGCATTTTGGGTTTGATTAGTTATATGGTTTGATGGATTTTTTTTTTTTTTTTTTTTTTGAGGAGAGGTTTTGATGAATTTGGGGTCTAGATTTAGAATAAATTTGAGGAATTAGATGATTTTTATAAATTTTTTGTTGGACTCAAGAAGATAGAGGAGAAAGAGAGCAGAGGGAGAGAGAGAATTAGATGAGATAGGAGAGAGAATTAGATGAGAGCGAAAAAACAATTAAAAAAAATCAAATAGAAAACTACAGTAACTGTGCATATTTGCATAGTTATTGTAGCACTTTTGTATGTATGCACAATTTGGCAAGCACTGATGTGGGTGTTTTGGTTAAAATGTGTAAAATTAACTACTTTTTGTATTTTGCAACCTCTAATACAATAGCTCTTAAATTAGACTAAAGTAAAATTTCTATAGTATATATATATATATATATATATATATATATAAAGGAAATAAGTTTTTTCAATCAATAAATTATTCATTTTAATAAATATTTATTATCCCTCATTTTTCAAAAACAAATATCCATCCCTCATAATCATCTAGTTTATCTCATTAGAAAAAAAATTTCTTGCACTTGGGTGTGGGACAATCAGCTACATGGTCCAATCATGATATTTATGTGAGCAAGAATAGAACAATTCTACTAAAAATCAATCAAATTAATTTTATTCATCCTTGCTATCTTACAAAAATTATAATCCAAATTGGTTTAATAAGTAATACTTTGCGGTTTGCATCCTAACGCATTTTAACATTACTATGCAAACTAATTAAATAAGTAAACAAATAAATAGTACAATTTCTATGTCCTGATATGCCTGAATTCATTGCAATTTCACATAGGAATCAATTTGGACACTTGTAGGCTTGTACCCCTAGATGTTCAACAAGTTTATACTTTGGTTGAGAGCATCTCGAGCAGGCTCTTTAAATTTTTGTACTATTTGAAGAATGAATAGTATATTTTACTTTTTACATACTTATTTTTTTAAATACACTTTTTAACAGACTCTGTATCATTTCTCTATTCTATTTAAATATTTTTTCTTTAATATTTCCTTATTCTCCATTCAATTTTCCTTCATTCATTCCTAAAAGCAACGTTCATAATATTTTTATAACACTTTCATAAAAAATCATATGTGATAAGTTGACACTGATTTTAATTTGAAAGTACTATTAAAATTATTTTTTTTCTCTTTCTAAAAAAATTATTTTTTTCTCTTTCTAAAAAAATTATTTTTTTCTTACTAATATTGGCTAATAATAACCTATCACTTAAGATTTATTACGAAAGTATTGTGATAATATTATGGTAGTATTTCTCAATTTTAATTACTTATTTTTTATTTTATTTTTACCTTATCTCTATACTTTTTTTTTCATCTATACGTTTCTTTCTTTTCTTTTTCTTTTTTGTCCTCTCTTTTTTTCTCCACCACACACATATACTTCTTATCTCTATCTTCATTTTCATTTTTTGTTTCTACCTTCGTACATACCTCTCTCTCTCTCTCTCTCTCTCTCTCTCTCTCACACACACACACAGAGATCATCGGCAAGAGAGAGTTAGCCTTAAATCAGTGTTCACGCATGCCGCCTTGTCCACTCCATCACCACTCTCTCTAAATTATGGGTTTAGAGAGCTTGTTGGAGATGCTTTGATAGGCTTGTCTAATCTTTAAAATTTAATTGTAATAGGATTAATCATTTGCAACTGTTGGTCTTTAATAAGAAATTTCTAGTAAGCGTGAGTTATTATTTTGTGTTGACTACATCTCTACCCCTTCGTATTACTGTCTAAAGTGTCTATCACTTTCATCGATTAAGTGTGTGTTTGGCATTAGAGTTTTACTTGGCCTATATTACTATTCAGCTTATTTTTGCTACTATTTATGAGTCCCATTATACTTTTTGGTACTATTCATATGTCCTACTATACTATTTCAGCTAACTTTTACCTTTATCTATAGTATTTTCACCAAAAAATTATCAGTTTCAACTAAATAAGCTATTCTTAAATGGACCCTGTATGTGCAAGTTAGATTTGGACTTATATAGGAGAGTAAATGAGCTATCTAATAGTATATCTTGACGAAAAACTCATAAGTGACCAAAATGCAAGATTTGACATCATAATGTCTAGAGAAAGAGAAAGTGTTTGCAAGAAGGTAAAGTTGGCAATGGATGTACGTGAAAGCCCTAAGAAATGGATGAAAAACCACGGTTTGAGCAAGAGAGAATCACTCCTGCTCTGTTTAGCTTTTGTATTACGTGGGGAGTAAGAGTATCTCTTATACAATAAGGATGTTCTTTCTAAAAAGAGAAACCTTATTTTCTACCTTACTTTCTTATCAACTTTGTACTCTTTTCTCAAAAGATCTACTTAGGTTATTGCCCTAATAGTCTAGTAGCATGTTCCTCTTATAGTCTGAGGAATATTGTTGAGTACAAAGACATGTGTCAAGTCATCATTTCCTTACTTTAGGCCTTACTACAACTAAGTTACTATTTTGAGGCTGGAGGAGAGAGAATTCTAATATCAAAACTATGGCATAGGTAGGTGACTTTGCCACTGCATAGAGAACAATCCTTGAGCAATGAAAGGGACATTAGAGGTGCGGAAGATGATACATGTGTCACAACCCAAACCCGATACCGGAATTTGTGACCATGACCGGCATGCTAATATCAAGCTTAAACCTGATATTAACAAGAACCAACTTAACTTTTAACAAAAGCTTTTACAAAAGCTTCCCTCTTTCTTTTCATTCTTGTTTCTTTACTTAAAAGATATAACCTTTTACTTGACATTCAAAGCATCTACACTATACTTAATACTGTTAAATTTCACATGATACATCTCTTAATACTTTAAGGTACATCTCTTAATACATCTCTTAATCCACCAGTTAAACCACTTCTAAATTTCACATGATTCATCTCTTAAAACTTTAAGGTACATAACTTCATTATATCCTAAAATACACAATACTGTAAAACTAAATATCAGATTGCTAGTTTGGGGTCTATACTTTTAAAACTAAAACCAGCTCCTTCCAAAACACGATTAAGGCTCCCTTTACTCCAAAATAAAACCTGTAACTGAAAGGGTGGAAGGAGTGAGCTACACAGCTCAGTAAGGGTAAGATACATAAGAATTTAATAAGAATGCATGTAAATCAAATCATTTCATTTTACGATTATTCAGATAGGAGAACATCTTTTACTGCATAGTATTTTATATTATTCATAATAATAACTTATATGTTTTTCATAGGAAAATAATTGTTCTCCTTTTTCTTATCAGAATAATATTATCAAAACCTTTCAAGCTAAATTCCGTTTATTTCTTACAAAGTCACCAAATATAATATTGATTATTTAAAATCATATATGTGTGTGTATATATATATATATATATATATATATATATAGTCTTATTACAAAATAGTCATTTTGACTTAAATCAGATAATTGGTAACTTTATCTTAAATTAGAAACATCTTAACAAATAAGAAAACTTTTCTTTATAAACTTCTTTTCATAGTTATAAAACTTAACGTTTTATAAAGAATAGATATCTGATAACTTTTTAACGTAAATTTGTACTTTCATCAGAAGCTTAATCTTTACAGAACACTAAAACCTTTTCATCAGATTCTTTATCTTTAAAGCACAATAGAACTTCAGAAACTTTTATATTTAAAGAACAGCTTTTCTTTTCATCATAAACTTCTTTTCAAGAGAGCTTTTAACTTTTCATAATGCATTTAAACAATTCATTCTCTCATGATCAATAAAATAATATAGCTGTTTATAACATATTGGTTAGTCCATATCTAATAAATCTGTACTTATTTGGAAGGCTTCTAGCACCACTGTGCTAGGCATCCAGCATTCCCCACAATGCCAAATATTCCCGGGATCACATCATAATACATATCTTTCACCCATGGGGGTAGGTTGACTTCCTCCACAAGTTGGCCGTAACCAACAAGGGCAGGTACATCAGAGCCAGTCCCACTTTTAATGGCCAATTAGATAACATTTTCCATGGAAAGCCAGTAATTAACCCCTACTGGCAGAGTTCAAATCATCAGGGAACATAATCCGAAAACATTTCATACTTATACATCATATTGAAATTCATAGTTTGCATAACATTTTACAATAACAGCATTTCCATTATTTTCTTTAAACATCATGTTCGTGGAATTAGTAATGGCATCAATATGCTTAAATCATATATGCCATATGATTATATGTCATATCTCTAATCAAAAACCTTTTAATGCATCATAATATACTTTAAAATAACCTCATGACTTACCAAATGCCAATATATCTTATCCCTTACATGAAAGCAGAGGAATCGAGAGCCTATAGTCGAAGGAGCTTAGACTAGGGTACTAGTAACACCTAAACCAAATATCAAAGCTTATTACTATCAATTACTTCTTATCATAAACTTACGCATTTATCTCAAAACCTATCTCTTAAAATCAAGGAAAACCTAATCCCACCTCAACGAGGTTCCCACAAACACAAAATACATTCATCACACAACATGATGTACTAAATCATAGAGAAACCAACATTCTCACATTAATCTCATATCTCTAGAAGAGCCAATTTCATTTAAAAAGGTGCTTTGAGATTAGGGCAATAAAGTATGCATAAATATAAAATCTTTTAAGCATGGTCATGTAACCATATACACTCACATGGCAATACACAACCCATTGAACAAGACAGCTTCATAAAAATAACAATCGGATGGGTTAGAACCCCTCCTTTGAGTACCAAACCGTGAACCAAGTTACACAAAATTTATCTATGATCTAGACATACTAAATTATGAGCACAATAAATTATAGCTCAAATCATTCACCCTAACTTTAGAATTAAATCCTCAAAGTTAGGCATGTCCTTACTGTTCACTTTTTTATTCCAGCAACATATGCCTCATTTGTAAAATACAAATGGGCTATCTAAACATATCCAATCCTCATGAAATTTTACAGAACAACTCCTCTGGATTTCTAATAAATACCATATCAATTTCGGAGTCAAAGAATAAAACCACAATTTAATAAAAATCATGCAATACAGCGTACTCAAAACTGTCCTGACAGAATTTCATGCAACTTAGAAATTACACCATTATTTTTATATTGATTCAAATGCTGTGAGACCACTTCCATTACATCCACACGTGTCTTATATTTCATAGGAATTATCCCTAGCATCCAAATTCACTATATACAATTTAATACCCAATTTATCATGTGTAAACACAGAATCTGTCTCAGTGACAGCTTTGAAACATTTTTCTTGTAAAATTATAAAATGATTGTAAATAGTCTTATTATCACATGGGGATTTGTATACACTCATTAGACATGTTAGAAAACACTTATACATAGTCATTTAACCATTTATAGCAAAATTACATACAACCAAAAATCCCAGCAGTAACATCAAAAGTACTCATCCTAACTTTTCTTACTTCCTTAATCATATACAATCATCAATTAGCAAAAACCCTAGTCTACCTTCAACAAATCAGTTTCAAAGCTTCTTAAAACACTAAATATATATATATATATATATATATATATATATATATATAGACTTACAAGTTCATGATTTCCTAATTTCACAAACCACAAATACCATTACTAAAATTCTTTGAAGAAATCATGGATTCTAAGATGAGAGTAGCTAGAACCCTTACCAAATTTCTTGTTCTTAAGGGGAAAATAGGAATAGAAACACTCTTGCATGAAAGGATTTCCCTTTCCTAGTGGCTGGACCCAAAAGTATGAGAGGTAGAGAGCTTGAGAGAGTATGAAGAAGAAATGAGATGGAACTTATCCTTCTTCTTGAGGTGTTGACCGTGGGTTTGAGAGAAAAGATTCAAGAGAGCTTCTAGCTCTTTCCTTAAGAGAAAAGAGAGTAAAGTGAGGTAGAAAAGAGAGTAAAGTGAGGTGAAATTTCAGATTTGTGTGGATCCGTGGGAAATAGAGAAGGCTTCTTGGAAATTCTAATTGTCTTGAGAAAAGTCAAAGAAACTAGGTGGAGCTTGTTCATTGCATGGAAGGCCAAGTCTTGGTCTTTGGGGTTTGTCAACATGCATGATGCTTTGGCATTATATGTGTTGAATTTTCATTGGTTGCATGTGTGGGTGGGATTTCCACCATAACAACTCATGCATCACACATAATTAAAACACCAACTATGTATGTAATAACTTAAACCACTTAAAATAATTTTGTACATACTTAGTATATATATACATAATATAATTAGCTATTCAATTTATTTATAAACTTTACAATTCTTATTCAAAGGCATTATAAAATAATATGTTTATTAAATACTCATATATTAATTTTAGAAAGAAAGTGGCTTAAAATAATAATTAACCACTTAAACATAGGTTAACTATAAAATTGGGTCGGGGTGTTACAACGTGTGTCTCCAAAGTGGTCCAACATACACTCAGCCAATAAGGGGAGTTTTCATAGTACCTGACCTTAGGAGGTCACTATCAGCCTTTTTGTGAGCGCTTGAGTACCCACGTCAGATGCATATCTTACTTTTTTCCCAAGGCAGTCACGCCTTTGGCACGGGCCAAGGATAGTATCTTGCAGCCAACATTTTCTCTCCCTTGCTCACAGCTACTTCACGTGTAAGGTTCAAATCCAGCCACATCGACACTCTCCCATGCTTTGGCTAGTGTACTGTACAGACCCTAAATGGTGCAGTGAAGTTTTTGAATTGCAACAAAATGGGTGGTTCAAATTAAATAAAACATTTATGTGGTTAAAAGTGAGATTGAATGAACACGGGCAATTTGAATTAAATTAAACATTTATGTGGTTAGAAGTGGGATTGGGACGCTTACCTAAGGGGATTAATGTGAACACAACACTATCAATGTGCTTTACACACACAAATGTAAACATATAATACGTCATGGCACATCTGTTAGATTTTAACATTGAGAAAAAAAAGTAGGTCCTATTAACAAGTGTCTTAACTCCTAGGAACATATGTGTGTATATATATATAAATAATTATTAATAAAAAATATACTTGTTAATAATTTATTTGATTTGCATACACAAATTCACTGTGGTCATTGGTATTCAAAATTTGAGTTTAACTTGTGTCTTACAAGTTCCAACTTAAAAAAAAAAAAAACACTTTATTTTTATTTTTAAAAGAAGCCCCTTTGAATAGGCATTATAGGCCAGATAGTGGACTTGATTCATGAACTTGGTCTGGGGTTGAAGCCCAATCAAGCCCCTTTTTCTTGTGTGAAAACTAAAAACTCAAAGAAGAGAGCAAAATGGTGCTTTTTTTTTGGTTTCCCATAGTGTTTCTTTAAAACTTTCAATTAGAGACTAATCACTGTTTGCGACGGGTGGGCCTATAGTGGGGTAAATCGCTAGCCTAGGGAGTTTTCAAAGTGCTGGTGCCTGGAATTGAACTAGGGAGCTCCTAGTTAAACCCAAGACAACCACTTTGAGACCGAGTGCCTAACCACTTGGCCAACCCCACTGGGTTACAAAATGGTGTGTTGCATATGAGACACTGAGGTTGCTCTCTATTACAAAACCCCTCTTGTTAATAAACCCTAGCACCTCTCTGATTCTGATTCAAATCACATATACACACAAAATCCCTAGCTTTTCTTTAGATTAAGAAATTGAGAGAGAGAGAGAGAGAGAGAGAGAGAGAGAGAGAGAGAGAGAGAGAGAGAGAGAGAGAGAGAGAGAGAGAGAGAGATGGATATTGATGGGGTTAACGAGAAGAGAATTTAAGGTGAATCCAAGTACGGTTTGTGACGAAGCTCAAACCACCTCTGACAATTCCTCCTTTACCAATTGCAATCCCTAGTAACCTCACAAGATTAGGGCTTTCCTCTTTCGTCAACAATCTTATCTAAAATGGAAATCCTTATTGGAATACTCAACCCTTTGATTTTCTCAACGATGGCAAACTCGTTCGAATGTCCCTTGACAAGTTCCTTCTTGCCAAATCCATTTCTGTGGTAACTTCACTTTTATTTGTTTATTTTAATTTCCTTTCTTTTTAGAAACGAACAATTTGATTTTTTTTTTTTAGGTTTATTATTATAGGAAAAAATATTGGAAATTGAATACATAAAGGTTGTGGCCCCAAGGAAAGAAGAAGAACCTTCATTGCATGATGAATGGGTTAGCTCGGTCAATGGTTTGGATCCCAAGTAAGCATTAGTAGTAAAAACAGACATGTCAATTAAGGATGTAAGAGAAAATATGACTAGTTTGTTGGGATTGAAGCTTAGTTGTTAAAGTTGTTGTTCATGGGCACTCCATAAATATATATTAGATTATGAGATGCTTATATGATGGAAATCGCAAAATATACTCCATTTTTATTAGGAAGATAACAATGAATATGACTTTGGATAAAAGAGAATGGTGTAAAAGAATATATGTGGCCATTGATTTTAAAAATTTTGCACTAAGACTTGGTTGTTATTGTTCATGGGTAGTCTAACAATCATTATTAGATAATGGAAAGTGCAAAACATATGAATATAGTGTAGAATGTATATAAGAATAATAAAGGTGGCATCCTTGTTGCAAATTTTGTGGAGCTTTGTTTTTAGAATCTTGTGGATTCAACAGGTGTGGCTTATTGGAAAAGGTCATTGACCTCTTGTTTGGATGGAGAAATTGGGTTGGTAAGCATTCGTTGGATGTTTGGAACATGGTCCCCTTTATATTTGAATTTGATGTGGATATTATGGATGGAATGAAATTTTCATATGTTTGAGGATGCAGAAAGTGCATAGACTTTGAAAAAAGCCTTTAATTCGAAGGTGACTGTTACATATTGGGCTCTACATTTTCTTCGATGTGTTCCTTGAGAAAGTTGGTGAATAAATGGTGTCCTTGACTATGAGAATGACCGCTTCTTAGCTGGGCCATGTTTCTTTGGGAAGTTGGGTTTCATGAATTACCTTTGTAGTGGGCCCAAATGGTCTATCTCAATGGGAAGCCCTTTTATCCCTCATCGGCCCTTGGGTTGGGCCCATTCTGCGGATGGGGTTTCTCGGGACTTCCTTTTCGGGCTAAGGTCTTCGCAGTAGAATTAGGTCCACTCCCCCATATAAACATATCCTAAATCTTTTTTTATCCCCTCACTGTTTCACATACACACTTTTTCATCCCAACCAAACAAAGGCCAAAGTATCAGTCAAAAGTTTGCTACATACATGGTTATGTGGCAGCAAAAAGAAAGCAACATGTGTCTAAGGGTCATGTGCCAGTGGCGGCTCCAGGAAACTTTTTCAGGGTGGTCATGAAGAAACTTAAATGAAGCAAAATCTAATAAAAAGATAAATTCATATATTGACAACAACTAAAAATAAAAGAAAAAAAAAAACCCAAATACATGAAGTCTTACAATTTTCTTCTATGATTTTTTTTTTTTTTGTTGAAATCGTTGTATGATAATCTTATTATCAATGTTGCAAGTTACATCTTTTTCAAAATTTTATTTAAATACTGTTTTTTTGAATTTTTCTTCTTGTTTGTAAGGGCTTAGTATATTGTTGAGAGGAACAAAGTTTGAGGACAAAATTTGACTACAAACTTAGTTGTAGCTTAAGACTACAACTTTCACTAAACAAATTAACATGACTATATATTTTGAAAATCTAACCATTGAATTGTATGTTCTTTATGACTATATATTTGATCCATAAACTTATTTTTTACGTAGAATTTAGATTACAAAAACTTGAAATTTAAACATTTGATTGATGACATAAGCTATTGATCTTTAATCTTCTTGAAGTTTTGCAAGTATGGAGGATATAAGAAAAAAAAAATGTAATCTAATTGTGGATTTGTCAAAATTCGTATCCATTAAAAATATATCGAGTGGAGTTGTAGGCTTGTAGCCTTAGTCTACAACCAAGTTAATTTGTTGCTAAACTTTGTCCAAAGTTTAATTATATTGAGCATAAAAAAATTTAGGGTGGTCACACATTTTTTTAAAGGGTAAAAATATCATAATTTTTTTTTAGTTTTATATATAATAATGATTTTTTATCTAGGTCAGGGTGGTCCTATGATCACCTTGGCTCTAATGTGGACTTGCCAGTGTCATGTGCAATGCACGTATTATTAACTAGACCCTTAGACACTCGTCCATTTATTTTTGCTGCCACATAAACCTATATGTAGCAATTGTTGCAAAACCTTTCCTTTATGTAATAGGCAATGATGCATAATTGTGGGCACAACTACAAAATGAGGTGTTTATAATAATATATTTTACAACAACCAATCACCCAGATAACCAGATCATATCCTTTCACTTGTCTATCATTTAAATAAAACATACATGAGTGAAAACTATTTTTTTTTCTATCCCTAGAGTTTTCATCCCCTCACCATTTTATATCTCATACTTTTTCATCCTTAACCAAACAAAGTCTAAAGTGTCGGTTAATCAATCTTAAGGGGTAGACAATTTTCTCCATTGCAATTAATGTTTGAAAACGATCAAAATCTCTAGGATTATTTATGTAATAGGTAGTGATGCACAATATATTTTACAACCACCAATCACCCATGTTAGGGTCATATATTATTGTAATTGGCTAATCTTTTGATAAAATGCACTTTACTTGTAATTGGGTAAATCTAAGATGGGTTTAGTACTTCAAAAAACGTGTTGTTCAAGTCAATATTAAAGTCATGAAAATTGGTCTAAAAAACAAGTGAATAAAAGTTGTTCATTAAGTTTCGACAAATAGCTCAACAGATGCCTGCTATCGAGACTTAATGTGAAGCTCGATAGATAGCTTGACAACAGCTCGATCTATCAAGACTTACGGTTTTCAGTTTTTCAAATCTAAAATTCGGTCCAAACTTATGTAATTGTTTAGGGTTTCTTTTCTCACAACCCTAGACATATATAAAATTTATTTCAAAAGCCATCACACATGGATATAGAGACCAAGAGACTTATTTTCTCTGTGAGAAGCTACTGCGTTTGTACGCCATAGAGTTTTGTAGCCAAGTGCTTCTTGATCTTCATTGTTGATGAAGTGAAGAACTTTGTAACCAACGACATTTGTTCACGTTGCTGAAGTTAGTCACGTATTGGGATCCATGCAAAGAGTTAGTTACAAATTTGAGGTTTGTGCACCGAGGAAAAGAAGGCTATTACAAGATTAAGTCTAATTGGGTATTGGAGCAAATATTCAGTTGTAGGTTGGTATTTCAGGATAGGCCAAAGTAGTTGGTAAGATTTCTTATGCTTGTAATTGCTTGATTGTTGATTAGTGGATTATTGGGAGTAGTGACCTTAAAATCATCCGGTGGGATTTTTGCCATGCGAAGTTTTCCCCATTTGTCAACAAATCACCGTGTCTAATTTATTTTCCACTTCACTTAGTATTTTTGGTAATTTGTTGGTGCCTTCACAATTTGCATGCAATTGAACCTAATTAATCGTTTCTTTAAAAAAAAAAAAAAACCTAATTAA
The DNA here is from genome assembly GCA_032878915.1 of Castanopsis chinensis. Lineage (NCBI taxonomy): Eukaryota > Viridiplantae > Streptophyta > Magnoliopsida > Fagales > Fagaceae > Castanopsis > Castanopsis chinensis. The sequence goes on from JAVQMG010000064.1 coordinate 1,808,800, forward strand.
TTAACTTGGATAATTGAATTAATTAATCGGGGTTAAGCTATCTTAACCCAACAATCCAGATCGTATTTCTCTACTTTTCCAATGTTTCAATCAAATACACATGAACGAAAATTAAAATTTTTGCTGTACCCACGTTTCAAAGGAATATTCCACACTTTTCCATTCCTAAACAAGCAAGAAATAAAGTGCCGATGGCAGATCAATCTTGAGGGAGGCGAAGAATTTTCACCATGTTTTAAAACTCTTCAGACCTTTTAAGAATTTAATGGTTGAAAATGATGAAAGAGCCTAGTAGAAATCGTAGAATTAAGAGTAATGCTGATGTCGTATAAAGTGGCATAATTTATGCCATAACTCGCTCATAAAATTAGATTTTAACTTTGAAAAAAAAGGGTCCTGAACACGTAGAATTAGGGGCGTTTGGATTGGCTATTTCCATAACTCATAACTCAATTTCCATAACTCATAAATCAAAAATGGTGGGACCCATAGCAAAAACTTTGTTTGGAAGCAAATAACTCAATTTCCATAACTCTGTTTCCATCACTCAATTCTCTGATTTTTGAGTTATGAGTTATGGAAACTGAAAACACATTTTGACTGTTTTCAGTTTCCATAACTCATAACTCAATGGCATTTTTGTAATTAAACACACATTGGGGGACTCACAGCCGCAACTTTTGACTAGTTGACTTTTTTTTTTTTTTTGGGTTCGGTCTTAACGTTGGTTTTTTTTTTTTTTTTTTTTTTTTTTTTTTTTTTTTTTTTTTTTTTTTTTTTTTTTCTGGGTTTGGTCTTCACGTTAATAGAAAACTTTAGAAGTGAGTTCCTAGCTGCTACCATTAACTTGGAAAAAAAAAATGCCTGTATTCGGTAGGCTAGAGACTGAAGTAGCGGCCAAGGCTCCTGCTTATAAGTTCCACGAGGTTCACAGCAAGAGAATACATGAGACAGCCAAAATTTGCCCCAAGTATTTTCAGAAAATTGATTTAAAAGAAGGTGAATGGGGAGGAGAGGGCTCTGTCACGTGCTGGTATTTTGTCATTGGTAAGATAACTAAGATTTTTAATTTGTTGTTCACCTTCAATATCATATATTTTTGGATTCTTGTGTGTTTTAGTTAATTTAATTGATAAAGTCTCTAATGGTTGAATAAGAGATCTGAGATTCAATTTCTGCTTACATTAAAAACAGATTGGTATGTTGGTCTGCTAATAAAAAATTATTATCAAGAGCAGATGCTATAATTTGAAATTCTCTTCCAAAAAAAAAAAAAAATTCTTTGGATTCTTCAACATTATGTATGTCAGGGTTGCATGAAAAGCTTTCAAGTTGTACAAGATACATTCTCTTCTTTTACATTTTTTTAGTTAATTATATATTGTGGATATTGAAAATTTTATATATATATACATTAAAAGTGTATATATATTCAGTCAAAAAAAGTGTATATATATAAAATGAGAAACTATTACATATTTTAAAAATGTATGGTTTAAAAAATGTGTAAATTAATACTATATATAATTTGAACATATTCTAATGTATAATTTAAACCATATAAGTGTGATTATTTTTAATTGTACCTGTGCATATACACGACTTTACAAACTAATTATTTTTAATAGAGAAAAAAATTAATAATTATGGTGCTATTGAAACAATTTATATGTATAAAGAATCAAAATCTTCAAGATTTTTATTCCAAATTTTTTATTTTTATTTTTGAGTAAAATTGCATCCGGATCTTGAAAGGATGGGTTTCACTTTTTCTTCGTCCAAAAAAGTGAATTCTAATGTCCAAAGAAGTGGATTTCAATTTTTTTTTTTAATTTCTTCCAAAGGAAATCTGGATGTCCAATTTTTTGTATTTTTTTCTGTATCCAATTTCTTTTTTCTATCTAGTAACACCACCACCACCATCATCATCATTATTATTATTATTATTATTGTAGGGGGCAGAACTTGAACCCGAGCCCAACCCACTAAGAATGGATTAAGATGGAGACCCAATACAACTAATTTGTAATGATGGAAATGTAGGCCAACGTTTTGATTCTTTAAGGAACCGGCTTTGTGATTAAAGAAATGAGAAAAACTATAGGGATAGCCTAACACATATAGAAGTTGAACAAATGGAAAGAAAATCCTATTTATCACCCCCTTCGGGCTGGCCGAAGACCACGTGTTCTTGAGTGGAGTTACAATTTGTGGTTTGACTCTTCTCTCTTTTCTCTGTCCTATTTTTTTGATCCCCTCTTAGGTGGGATTTTCCTCTCCTTTATAGCCATTTGAATTGCATCTCAACCCCTCCACTAGGAGGGTGGTTGATCTCTCTTTGGATACTTGTCCCATTACTGCTTTCTAATGGTGGTAGAGTAGGTTACAGGCTTTCTTGATCCACCGATACTTCGATTGTCTTGATTGGACTGGGTTTGATTTAATGAACAGTTGGGCCTGATTATAGCTCAGGTGGATATTGTTGATGATTCCTTCTATTCGGGCTCCCTCAACCACCCCCCCCCCACCCCCACCCCCACCCCCAATATTATTTATTAGCTTTATTAATGATAGGAATAATCAATTTATATATTTTTAGAGAGTTTCAACTTATGACATTTACTTCTAATGATAATTCTTTATCATAAAACCAAGATACCAATTGGTTTTTAGTGTAGGCGGGGATTGAACTCTAAATCTCTTATTCAATCGTAAAAAATTTTACTAGTTGAGTTAACTGAAACCCACATAATAATAAATATCTTATTGTTGTTGTTGTTGTTGTTGTTGTTGTTAGTACTTAGTAGTATTATTAGTATTAGTATGAGAACTTAGAACTATAGTAATCTTATTTTTTATTTAAGTATAATCATTATCATTATTATTGCTACTAGTACAACAATTACTCCAAACTACTATTTACATTTTCATTATCATAGTAAATAATAAACCCTATGAATTTAGTAATATTGTAATTTTAATTTTTTTGTTGTTGTTATCATCATCCTTTTCTCAAAAAAAAAAAAAAAAAAAAATCATTATCATCATCCCTTTTATTATTTTTGGATACATCAATAGTTGAGTTGAGGATGAGAGAATTTGAGCGATAGATATTTCTTTATTAATTAATTATCATTATTAGTACTACTACTGCTGCAAAAACAACAATTGCTACCACTATAATTACTCAAAACCACCATTTATATTTTCATTATCACGATAAATAATAAACCCTAAGAACTTAATAATTTGTTTAATTCTTATGTTGTGTTGATGTTGTTATTGATATTATTAGTATTTTTGTTGATTTTATTATCATCACCATCTCTATTATTTAAGTACCATCGTCAACTCTCAGTGTTAATAATAATAATGATGATGATGATGATGGTGATGATGATAATAATAATAACTAGCCTCATCACATGCTCTTCTCGCGTGCGATGAGATTCTTTTTTTTTTTTTGGATTTAGTATTATAATTTTTCTTTCATCACAATTTGAAAAAATAGATAGGATTTTTTTTCCCAAAGATAATAGGATTCATATTTCAATTAGAAGCTTTTGCATGTTTATCCAAATCCAACTGATGATGTAATAGTTATAAAAAAAAATTGATAATGTAATAAATCCAAAAAAAAAAAAAAATATAATATAATAGTTTAAAAAAGATACATGAGATAGTTTAGTCTAACACTTTTTTTTTTTTTTTTTTTTTTTTTTTTTTTTTTTTTTTTTTTTTTTACGTGGGATAGTTTTTCCTTATTGTATTGGAGGGGTAGTTATTTTCTTTCAAACGTGAGTGGTGGGAAGTTCTTTTTTTTTAGAAGAAAAGTGGGGAAGTTTTATTTTACATGTTTCTTTTTTATGAGAAATTCTATTCAGAAAATGTGGAGAAGATAAATACGTGAGGAGTTTTTTAAGCTATTGAGTAGAAATAGGAAGACATTTCAACGTAGAAATATGAATTTATTATTTTTGTCAATTTACTATTTTAATCCCATTTTTAAGTTTTAAGCAGGGGTATTTTTGACTATTAAAAAAAAAAGCAAATAACTAACCATCTTTTGACAATTTACTATTTTAACCCAATTTTTTAGTTGTTGGTTAATTAATTTAGGGGTATTTTTGACAGTAAAAAAAACGATAACTAACTTTCTGAATCCTCTTAATATATAATAATAATAATAATAATAATAATAATAATAATAATAATAATAATAATAATACAATGCTTAATTTCTTTATCTATTGACGAAAAACTGCCAATTGCCTTGCCAATTGTCTTACTTATAATATCTCAAATAAAATAAATTCATTCCTTTTGATAAATTTAATTTTTCTAGAAATTGGTTAAGGCAAAAAAAGAAAGTAATGTGTTAACACAGTTTTTATGTTTTTCGAAACAAATTTCATCATTGCTGAAGTTGTGGGTACAGGCATGAGTGTCATTTGCCAACATTATTTACAGTGGATCACTTTAACAATTGTGAAATTTGTTGTGAAAATATTTGAGCTCGAAGCATTATTGAAAACAAAAATGGTTATGTTAACCAATGTCACTTTGTACTCATCAAGATGGTTTCGACAGGTACCACCTGCAATGGGAAATAGTAAAAACTAAAAAAATTTAACTTTTAAATTTTGTACTCATCAGTATACTCTCTCTCTCTCTCAAAGTATAGTTTACAACTAGTCACTTTAATACATGCACTTCTTCTCAAAAAAATAATAGTGTAGCTCTTGTCAACAAGTTTCATCAAACTATTTTTTTTCTCTCTTTTAACCTTAAACTTGTTATCACAGGTCATATTTAAGATAAAAATTTATTTTATGTTTTGCATAACATGCTTTATATACAATTGTTGTTAAAAATCTACTCTTAATTTAATTTTAAGTGAACTTGCCTATTACTTGTAAAGGATTTTCTTTTTAATTATTTTTATTAGCCAAAAACAATATACAACACAAAAATTAAGTGAAAAATACACGAATAAACTGTAAAAAAGATATATATATATATATATATATTATATTATATTTTACTTAAAGTTGTCACCTTAAAACTAAAATTCTATCAAGGCGATTTGAAATGAGAAAAATTATATATAACAGGGATTTGCTTTCGTATTCAAAATGATTAGAATATATATGCACATAATTCATTAGAACAAAAATTAAAAATAGCTCAAGTCCAAAAACTGAAAATTTTTATTGATAATCCAAAAAATCCGAAGAACTTCATCAAACATAACCACAATTGATTCTGAGAAAAGGACAAGAAGTTGCAGAGGTAAAAGAGCAAATGAGCATCCACATCAGTATGTGGAAATTTTTTTCTACTTTGCACATCTGAAACCTACTTTTTCTATTTTACACACTTATTTTTACAAAACACTCACATCAGTTTGTCTATTATACATATTTATTCAAATAAAATATTCATTTTTCTTTACACGGTGAACAGTGTAAAATATTCAAATAAAATATTATACACATTTCTTTACACGGTGAGGTGAGTCAGAGGTAGAGAGAGGGGAGAGAAAAAAAGAATAAAAAAGTCATTTACACGGGGAACAATAATCGTGCATATATGCACGGTTACTGTTCATTTACACGGGAATGAACAGTAATCGTGGTTACTCTAATGAGTCTAAAAACAAACCTGAACAAACCGTGGGAATGCCTTTTGTCTCAGAGAAAGTGAGGTTTCCTTGGAGATTTTCCTCATCCCTTTGCTCACCATGTCCTGTTCAACCCCAAATGTTTATAGATATCTTTGATTTAATGTATATTTAATTTATTTATATATAATTTAATCTATGTTATAAATATCAAATTTATAATTTATATTTTTTATACATATTCTATTGCCATCCCTAAAACAATTCTCTCTCTTAGTAGTATTTTTATATATACTGTATTATTATAGCATATATTTATAATTTTATTTTTATATATCCTTGAGTTATGCGGATTTGATTGATAAGTGTGTTGTGCAGGTATTTACTTTTACTATATATGAATGTATTTGGCTAGCAATATGTTTAAAACGTGCATTACACATGCGCGCGTGCACGCATACATATATATTAAAGTGAACAAGAATAAAAAAAAGTGTGAAGTTTAATATCATGTCCAATCTTGTTTTGATGTTTTTACGGTTGATTGTTTTTCTTCGAGATTGTAGATGGGAAAGCTGTAATGTCTAGGGAGATACTTGAAAAGGTGGATAATGAAAACCAGTCAGTCACATACAATGTGATTGGAGGAGTACTCAAGGAGACTTACCAGAGTTTCAAATTCATTGTTCAAGCCATTCCAAAGGATGAGGGGAGTTTGGTCCGTTGGACTTTAATATATGAGAAACTCAATGTAGATGTTCCTGATCCAAATGCAATGCTTCAATTTGGAATTGATGTGACCACAGAAATTGATGCATATCTTACCCAGGAGGAGCTGGAAAAAAAGACTATAGCGTGATGCATATGAAGTAGCACAATATGTTTTAGCAGAAAAACCAGAAGAAGAAGAAGAATAAGCATAATATGCCGTGTAAAATAAAATTTCGGGAGTATAAGACTTCCTTTGTATTAGTGATAATGTGTACACATCGTATGTTATATCTGTATGCTAATAAGCATAATATGTTGTGTACTATAAAAGTTCGGGAGAATAAAGACTTCCTCGTATTGTTTCTTGTATGTACTTTTTTTGTTGTTGAGGTAACTCATATGTACTTTCATGTTGTCTTTGTATGCATATGATATGGGTATCTTCCTTTATTGCCTCATGCAGCTTGTTCTCAGGATTGTAATGTTGTCTACATTAAATTAATAATGCTTCCAGTTTATGTATTGAAAACTGTATTAAATAATGTTATAGTCATGAACTATTTTACAACATTTTTACATATTGATATTCTAGCTAACTTCTTATTGGTTCTCACCTAAGCCAACTACTAACATTACTTTTTATTTGACAATAACCACTTACCACATTAGTAGTATGTAAAAATTTTTGTAAAAAAGTTTATCTCTAAAATTTTTCTTATATATTAGAATAGTTTATATGTGCAATAAAGGAGAACGTATTGGGGCTTACAATGCACTTTGTGACTCATTCCTTTGGTCTAGTGTTCTTAATACAGATGTGGATTAATCTATTGACAACAATACCATTTCAATTTTCCCCCTCTCCTTTTCCCTCAACTTTTACGAACCCAACTCTAATGCATACATACACGTACATACATGTACATATATGTATACATATATGAGCCTTTTATGTTCACCATCAGTAGGATTAACTTCCAGACATGGTCCAAGAACCATCCAGTGAGAAGTTCTTAGATACCTTCAGTAGGATTAACTTCCAGAAATGGCATTCCAAAGTTAGGATTGTCATTGGCAAATATTTTGAATTTGAGGTCATAGCCTTAATATATTCAAGTGTTGATATCAACTGCATCCAAGAAGGAATCATTCCCTCCAAGTACTACAAGAAGACGAAGGAGAGATTGGCATCCGCAAGTGGCGGAAAAATGCAGATTGAATTCAAAATCCCAAAAGCCCAAGTTTGTCAGGACAACATATGTTTCATAATCACATTTATCATTGTCAAGAATATGACAGATAGAGTCATCTTAGGAAACCCTTTTCTGTGTCTATTGTACCTTTTCACAGTGGATAGTGAAGGCCTTATTACCCATCCCTTTGGCCAGTCAGTCAAGTTTGAGTTTCTTAGGAGCTCAGAACCCAAAGATATTAGCAGCCTCCAGGAAGTTTCTGTCTCCAAGACTCTTAATCTTATAAATGCCAAAACCCTTCTACTTGGTACCAATCAAGCAGAGAACCTTGATCTATTCATACCCACAACTGATGATCCATTTGGCTCCATTCAGTCCCAAATATCATCATGCATCCATCATAAAAGTATTTATTTTTCAACATCCTTTGTCTTCAACAAAAAGAGTTTTATAAACAATATTTAAAACACTCAGCTTGTCCAAATATCTCTTGGCAGGATAAGGAGCAAATAATTTATAATACGACTAATAAGTGAAAATGACTTCTTCGGTAGAAAAGAGGAACAAGGAGAAAGCACCTGCACAGGGCTATCCTCAAGACAAAAGACTACCAGCGGGACAGTCTTTTGTAATAGCTTTATCTATGGGTTTGATAACACCATGATTAATATCAAAACCTAAGAACCGAACTTTAGTTTGGAAAAGTTTGATTTTTGGGGCTGAAACAACCAAACCATTGAGCTTGATGGTATGGAGAAATGCTCTTAGGTGCTTCCAGTGTTGTTCCAAAGATTCTGAAAATATGAGTACATCATCGATGTACACAATTGCATGACTGGAGAGAGGATTGAAAATCTCATTCATGATATTTTGGAATTTAGAAGGTGCATTTTTGAGACCAAAGGGCATTACATTCCATTCGTAATGTCCAAAGAGTGTGGTAAAGGCTGCCTTATACCTATCAGACTCACTAATTTGTATTTGCCAAAAACCACTTTTCATGTTAAACTTGTTGAAAACTATTGCTCTACTAAGCCTATTGACTAGGTCTTTTTTGTTGGGAATTAGGTACCTTACCCATTCTAAGACTTTGTTAAGAGGCTTGTAGTTAATGTCTAGTCTGGGGACACCTCTTTCTATTTCAGCATTTTTTTGAACATAAAAGGCTGGACAGGACCATAGTGATCTAGACTTCCTGATGATTCCTTTCTTATGAAGGTCCTCTATCTTTGCTCATATATGTATACGTATATGTACGTGTATGTATGTGTGCATGTATCTATGTATCTATGTATGCATGTATGTATATACATATATGTATGTTTGTGTATATATATATATTTGTATGTATATATATGTATGTATGTACGTATGCATGTATGTATGTATGTGTGTGTGTGTATATATATATATATATGTATATATTACCTAGTTAGTAAATGACTTATAAATTAGAATTATTTTTAGTTATACAAAAAAATGGCTTATAAATATAAAATTATTCAAATTCTCTCTTCCTCTAATTTTATATATAGGGTTAGATGTATGATTAGGTTTTTTATGGTTTATTTATATTGAATTTCTCATTTTCTACACTGAATTAATTTACTTGGCACAAAAATTTAAAAACTTAGATTAGATGGGACATATGGCGCAAAATTAAACTTTAATTGAATTCCAATTTGAAATTTAATTGGTTTTTCTCTTAGTTTTAGCTATTAATATATATATATATATATATAAGTAAAAAATATAAACAGCTCAGCTTCCATATCCCTATGTGCTTGAATTCATTGGAATTTCACACATTAGGCCTGTAATGCTTCTAGATGTTGAACAAATTCATACTTTGGTTGACGGACTCAACTAATCTTTAAAATTTCTTCATAATGGGGATCAATTATCTGCAATTGTTTATATTTAGCTATTAATACATACATACATATATATAAATATATATATATATATATATATATATATATATATATATATATATATATATATATAACAACAACAACAAACTTTGTTTTCTGCAATATTCAGCCAAAAGACTCCTCTTTTTTGTCTTCTATATATAGAATATAGATTGGATCAGACCCAATATTTGATATACTACTTTTTTTTTAAAACAAAACTTTAGAGCTTTCTTATCAAACATCTCCAAAAATATAACATTTAACATCTTAAAACCCAATTTTATAAAATATAACATATCACTTTACAATACCACCTACATCAAAACTTCTATTTTTTTTTTTTACAATTTCATTTAAATAATGTTTCTTTATTATTTTTCAATAATTTTTTTACTTTTCCTCTCTCTCCTCTATTTCTCTCTCTTTCTCACAGCACCGCCAACACCACACTACCAACCACCCACCAAAAACCCACCACCCATACCACAACCACCACTAACAAAAAAAGAAAAGAAAAATAATAGTAGAAAGACACCTCCACATCCACCCACAACCTCCACATCCACCCACAACCACCACATCCACTCACCACCACCAACCACAGCAAAAAAAAAGAAAGGAAGAAAAGAAACCTCCACCATCGCCGCCACCAGCAAACCCACTAGCAGACCCATCCTGTCGAACCAAAACCCACAGGAAACGGACACCACTTCCCTCACAGTCGTCATCTTCTTCCACGGTGCGGCTTGACATCTGCCTTCACACTTGTAAATTAAATCAAGACCCAAAATCCCAAAACCAAATCAAGACGCAAAATCAAATCAAAGATTTGATAGCATGTTGTTTTGTGTCGGCCTCGCACGATTGGAGCCCAATTGGACCCAAGAAGAACCACGCAGAACAAAAAAAATAAAAATAAAAAATAAAGAGAAAAAGAAGATACTTTCATTGCTGCCACTGGACCACAGCCATCGGACCCATGATCCATGACCACAATCACCGAACCACAGCCATTGGCATCCCACAATCGCTAAAGCACAATCATTGGCGGAGCCCACTCATCGGCGGAGCCTACTCATCGGCGAACCACATCAGCGAAGCACAGAGAGAGAAGAGAGAAGAAAGAAGTGAGAGAGGAAAGAGAAAGATAGAGTAGAGAGAGAGCGTTGAGTGAATAAAAAAAATTAGCTTGGCTTGATGCTCCGGCCTGGGTTTCATCGAGAGGAAGGTAGAAACGTCGAGTAGAGGGAGAGAGAGAGAGAGCAGAGAAATGATGAAAAGAAACAGAATGAAAAAGACAAAGAAGTAAAGAAAGTGGGCCCCACTGAATAAAAAAATAATATAAAGTTTTACAATTGGTAAACAATGCGGTTTTAAATATGAGTGTAAGGACATATGTGTTTTACTTGTTAGGAACGTATGTTATTATTTTATATAATTGGCTAATCCTTTGACAAAACGTACTTTATTTGTATTTGGGTAGATCTAGGATGTTTTTAATATGTCAAGAAACAAGGTTTTAAGATCAAGTGTTAAAGTCATGCAAGTCTGTCCAAGAAACAAGCTGAAGAAGTGTCTGTCATTAAAGCTTGACAGCTAGCATCTATCGAGCTTAAGAAGCTGTTCCAGCCCCATGGCTCGACATATGCTATTTGTCGAGGTTAAGAAAAACAGAATTTCAGATATTTTTTTATTTCAATATGTAGATATGTCTTTGGGCCTTCTTTTTTCATAATCATAAACATATAAAAGGATTGTTTTAAGGGCCGTTAAAAGAACAAAAGTTGCACAAGCATTAAGCAAAGTTTGTTCAAGCAATTTGTGACTGGAAACAAAATTTGCCCTAGTTCCTTTATTGTAAAGAAGTTGCTGTGTGTGTGCACCATATTATTTTATAATCGAGCATCTTCTTGATCTTCATCGTATGGATGAACTGAAGAACTTTGTAGCTAACGTCTCAAATTGGTGATTGAAGTCGCGTACTGGGATCCGCACAATTGGTTAGTCATGTACTGGGAGCCATGCATCAAAAGGAGAGATTGTCACTACAGAACAAGTCCAATTGGATATTGGAGTAAGGGTTCAACTGTAGGTTGGTAGAAGATACTATGATTCCTTTACTTGTAACCGCTTGTTTTGATAATATTGAATTCTTAAGAATGGTGACCTTAAAATCACCCGATGGGGGGTTTTTGCCTTAGAGGTTTTCCTCATTCGTAAAAAAATTATTGTGTCAAATTTATTTTTCGCTGCATGTTAGTTTATTGGTGATTTGTTTGCACTATCATGCGTTTGCATGTTAAATTGATTAATTAATTAAACTTGACTAATTAATTAACTTAATCCATCACAAATGGTCAATACGTTTTTGGCCTATCAATGAGATTGCACTGTTCATTAATTGCAAAAATTATATAATTTAGTATATTTGATGGAGCAAAATTTTGGATTAAAAATGCTAGAAAGATAAAATTTTTAGTATTTGAAAGCATTGATAAGAATACTCTTAGAAGTGAGTTCATAGCTGTTACCATTAACACCGTTAACTTGAAAAAAAAATTATGCCTGTATTCGGTAGGCTCGAGGACGGTCGACAGCCCACTACCCTTCTTTTTCTTTTTCTTTTTACAGGAAAACAGCAGTAGAGTAAAATACTATATTCTGTACAGAAGTCTCCTCCTTCGAAGAAGGTAACACTGTATACACGCCTTTAAGGACATTAACATTGTAACAAAGGAAGAAATTTTTTGCATTTTTCGCTCTTATCCAATCTCTTTTTTCTCTGTACTAACACCACCATCATCATTATTATTATCTATTTATTAGTTTTACTAATAATAGGAAAAATAAATATAATTTTTTTTAGAGAGTTTCAACCTATGACATCTACTCTTGATAATAGTTTTTCATCATCAGACCAAGACACTAATCGGTTGTTCGTGTAGGAGAGGATTGAACCCCAGATCTCTTATTCAACCATTAGAGATTTTACCAGTTGAGCTAACTAGAATCCATAGAGTAATAAATATCTTATTGTTGTTGTTGTTGTTGTTATATATATATATATATATATATATATATATAAAACTGAAATAACCTCTTAAGCTCTCACAATTTTTCACATCATCACAATAATCAAATAAAATTGTTATTTTATTTAAATAAAATTATTTTTATTTAGTCCTAACTTAACAAGGAATGAAATTCTATTTCTCTAACAAGTTCAACTTAAACTTAAACTCATCATTTTTTTAAACAAAACACAATTTTTCACATCAGAACAACAATTAAATAAAATTGTCATTTTATTAAAATAAAATTATTTTTATTTGGTCCTAACTTAACAAAGAGTGAAACTCTATTTCTTTAACAAGTTCAACTTAAACTCAAACTCATCATTTTTTTAAACAAAATTATTTTTTGTTTAGTGAAACTCTTTCTCTTTGACAAGTCCAACTTAAACTCAAACTCATCATTTTTTTAAACAAAATTATTTTTATTTAGCCCAAACTTAACAAGGAGTAAAACTCTCTCTCTGACAAGTCCAACTTAAACTCAAACTCACAATTTTTTTTTTAAACAAAATAATTTTTGTTTAGCCCAAACTTAACAAGGAGTGAAACTCTATCTCTCTGACAAGTCTAACTTAAACTCAAACTCATCATTTTTTTTAAACAAAATTATTTTTGTTTAATCCAAACTTAACAAGGAGTGAAACTCTATCTCTCTAACAAGTCCAACTTAAACTCAAACGTTGATAATTTTTCTTTAATATTTTTTGGTTTTTCAAAAGTTTTAATTTTTGAATTTTAATTATTATTTTATAGTATCTGAAATTGTCTAAAAAATTTTTTGTAAGCCATTACACATTCAAGCAATGGCTTCTTCATCAATTTGTAATACAAATTGAAATTATACAAGAACAAATCATGCAATGGTGTAGTTTCTTAATCAATTTAAGATTTTATAAAATTATTTTAGTCTACCTCATAAATAGGTAAGTTTTCGTGTATAGCACGGGTTAGCGACTAGTTATTATTATTATTGTTAGTACTTAGTCATATTATTAGTATTAGTATTAGAAGTTAGAACTATAATAATAATTAGTAATCCTATATTTTATTTAAGTATAATCATTATCATTATTATTGCTACTACTACAACAATTACTCCAAACTACTATTTACATTTTCATTATCATAGTAAATAATAAACCCTATGAATTTAGTAATATTGTAATTTTTATGTTTTTGTTGTTGTTATCATCATTATCATCATCCTTTTCTCCCAAAAAAAAAAAAAAATCATTATCATCATCCCTATTATTATTTTTGATACATCAATAGTTGAGTTGAGGATGAGAGAATTTGAACGATAGACATTTCTTTATTATTTAATTATCATTATTAGTAGTACTACTACTGCTGCAACAACAACAATTGCTACCACTATAATTACTCAAAACCCCTATTTATATTTTCATTATCACAATAAATAATAAACCCTAAGAACTTAATAATTTGTTTAATTCTTATGTTGCGTTGATGTTGTTATTGTTATTATTAGTATTTTTGTTGATGTTATTATCATCACCATCTCTATTATTTAAGAACCATCATCAACTCTCAGTGTTAATAATAATAATAATAATAATAATAATAATAATAATAATAATAATAATAATAATAATAATAATAATAATAATAATAATAATAATAATACTTGTGAGGACGTTTTATCCCGCGCATCGTTGTTTGTCCGCTTTGGGGAGTCATGCCAGCACGGTTTTGTTCTCAAGCGGCATGGGAGCTACGGATTTTCACCTCAGAGGATTGCACCCCATGTTGGCTTGACACCATAGTCCCACATCGGCAAGAGAAGCGCCCCACACATGCCTTATAAGCCCTTGGAGCAAGGCATGGTGTACCACGCAAGAGAAGCGCCCCACACATCCCATCTTTTTCATTTTTTATTTTTATTTTTATTTTATTGAAACCAGTTCCTTTTATCAATATTCAAGGTTTGTTTTGGGTCTGAAACATTTTCTTTCCTCATTTTTGAACATTTGGGCTGACAATCTTGGTATAATTAAAATTATTAACTTTGTTTATTATTAAATTTATTGGACATAAAATGTTATAGACCCTTGAGTGATGTAAAATATTTTTAACCTCGAGCATAGAATCTCCTCAACTCTATCCATTGAACCCATAATCGCCTTTTCTCTCTTAAGAGAATAGAATATAAGTTCCTAAAACCTGCAAAATGATAAAATATCCTTAAAAAATTAAAATGGCGAACATACCCTAAAATCTCTAAAAATAACCCCCAAATTTTCAAAATAACAAGAAAATATTCAAAACAATGTAACTATCTCAAAATATCTATATGACAAAATATCCTAAAAAACCCTTTGAAATATTTAAAAATTTTAGTTGTTTCGTATTAATACTTTAATCTTTAAAGTGGTGAATTAAAAATTATTATTTAATATCTCCATATGGAAATATAGAAAAATTAATGCTTCAGAAAAGAAAGAAGACAAATCAAACGACTATGGAATCAACAATAAAACGACATCAAATTGCTTTGCCAAGAGGAATAAAGAGATCAATGCAAAAAAAACAGCAGCATTTTGCTTAATGAAAACACGGAATCAACATGTGTGAAATTATAAACCTAAACCTGTTAATATATGATCATGTATGGGCAATTATATAATATTCTCAGAGTACCATAAATGTATTATTTTCTCTCTTATATAATTGTGGATCCTATTAATTAAATTTATAGTAAAACTCACAATTCATGTAAAAGATGAGAGTATGCATTTATTGTACTTCTGGAGTATATAATAATTTTTTATCATATATATTATAGCCACCTCAAGTTACTTGAGCCAATATTTTTATTCCAACAACTTTTTCTATTGCAGCGCAATATGTATCATGTATAGGGGTGGGACAAAAAAAAAAAGAGCCATAATATGTGACATATAGCAGCATTTTTTGAACCCACTGCAAAAAATTCACTGCAATAGCTTCTTTTTTTTTTTTTTTTTTAATAGTGACTTATCAAAAGTTTATTGAATGAGTTTGGCCAATGGCCAAATATTGGCCAAAATTATTAGTATTTTATCACTAAGATTTTGACATGAATATCGAGTTTTAAAAAAGATGCTACTGACACACTTGTTAAGGTGGTGTTATTTTTCTTGATTTCTCAATTAAAGTAGAGCTAATTTAGTAAAATCATGCCGACTTAAACCGTGCCTGTGCAGACTTATGGGTGCTGTTTAGCACCATTTTTTTATTCTTTTGGATTATTTGTTGACTAGGCACAGTGTAGATGGTATGATTAGTGCCTTCTAGCCTTTCACGTGATCTGCAACTCTTTTTTTGTTGACTGGCTTCAGCATAACGTAGTTGGATTTCCGGCCAAAATGGCCAAATACCACAAATTTCAAAACTTAGTAGCAAAAAAACACTGTTTCGGAAATAAATAGGGAAGTACCACTTTTCTGGTACTCGAGTTTCTTAAACTCGAGTTCTAAATGGTACTCGAGCTTAAGAAACTCGAGTACCAAGAAGTTTAGCCACCGTGGCACTGCTGACATGGAATTTGTGCGATTTAAAAAAATAATATGGTACTCGAGCTTGGTAAACTCGAGTTCCATGCAACACAGTACTTGAGTATACCAAACTTGAGTACCAATTAGAAAAAAAATTATGTTTATTTTTATTTCTAAGGTACTCGAGCTTGGTGAGCTCGAGTACCTTGTAAGGAACTCGAGTTTAGGAAACTCGAGTTCCTTATAACTTTTTTTTTTTTTTTTTTTTTGATAATCGGCAAATAAACATAAACATAAACATAAACATAAACATATTTTTAAGTTTTTATTAATTTAAATAGAAGCATTGTAAAATAGATTTTAATTTCAAAATATGAATTAATTTCTACATTAATTAAAACTGTTCATTGTTTTCTCATAAAAATTGTTCACTGTTTTCTCTTTAGCATTATTTAAAAAATTGTTCACTCTCTTTTTTGCGTAAATTATTTTATGTTCACTATTTAAAAAATTATTAACTATTTTTTCATAAAACACCAACTAAAATCGTGTTTTAAAAATTTAAACGCCAGATCAGAATGCTTTTTTGTGCTTAAATTTCACAATAATCGAATTTGGTTTTCTGCATCGATGAAATCTATTTCTACATTAATAAAATTTTCTCTCTGTACATCACGTTTACTGTATATTCGAATCTGCTTACTACATTCATAAAATCTGTTTTTTGTATTAATTAAAACCATTCATTGTTTTCTCATAAAAATTGCTTACTGTTTTCTGCAAATTTTATTTCTATGATTTTGCAAAAAATTATTTTCTCTTTAGTGCTATTTAAAAAATTGTTCACTCCCTTTTTTGCGTAAATTATTTTACATTCACTATTTAAAAAATTATTAACTGTTTTTTCATAAAACACCTACTAAAATTGTGTTTTATAAATTTAAACGCCAAATCAGAATGCTTTATCGTGCTTAAATTTCATAATAATCGAATTTTTTTTTCTGTATTGATGAAATCTATTTCTACATTAATAAAAGTTGCTCTCTGCACATCATGTTTATTGTATATTCGAATCTGCTTATTGCATTCATAAAATATGTTTTCTGTATTAATTAAAACCGCTCATTGTTTTCTCAAAAAAATTGTTCACTGTTTTCTGCAAAATCTATTTCTATGATTTTGCATAAAATTATTTTCTCTTTAGCGTTATTTAAAAAATTGTTCACTCTCTTTTTTCCGTAAATTATTTTATGTTCACTATTTAAAAAATCGTTAACTGTTTTTTCATAAAACACATACTAAAATCGTGTTTTATAAATTTAAACGCCAAATCAGAATGCTTTTTCATGCTTAAATTTCACAATAATCGAATTTGTTTTTCTGCATTGATGAAATCTATTTCTACATTAATAAAAGTTGCTCTCTGCACATCACGTTTACTGTATATTGAAATCTGCTTATTACATTCATAAAATCTGTTTTCAGTATTAATTAAAACCGTTCATTGTTTTCTCATAAAAATTGTTCACTGTTTTGTGCAAAATCTATTTCTATGATTTTGCATAAATTTATTTTCTCTTTAGCGTTATTTAAAAAATTGTTCACTCTCTTTTTTTCGTAAATTATTTTATGTTCACTATTTAAAAAATTGTTAACTGTTTTTTCATAAAACACATACTAAAATCGTGTTTTATAAATTTAAACGCCAAATTAGAATGCTTTATCGTGCTTAAATTTCATAATAATCGAATTTTTTTTTCTGCATTGATGAAATCTATTTCTACATTAATAAAAGTTACTCTCTGCACATCACGTTTATTGTATATTCGAATCTGCTTATTGCATTCATAAAATATGTTTTCTGTATTAATTAAAATCGCTCATTGTTTTCTCATAAAAATTGTTCACTGTTTTCTGCAAAATCTATTTCTATGATTTTGCATAAAATTATTTTCTCTTTAACGTTATTTAAAAAATTGTTCACTTTCTTTTTTCCGTAAATTATTTTATGTTCACTATTTAAAAAATTGTTAACTGTTTTTTCATAAAACACATACTAAAATCGTGTTTTATAAATTTGAACGCCAAATCAGAATGCTTTTTCATGCTTAAATTTCACAATAATCGAATTTGTTTTTCTGCATTGATGAAATCTATTTCTACATTAATAAAAGTTGCTCTCTGCACATCACGTTTACTGTATATTGAAATCTGCTTACTGCATTCATAAAATCTGTTTTCAGTATTAATTAAAACCGTTCATTGTTTTCTCATAAAAATTGTTCACTGTTTTCTGCAAAATCTATTTCTATGATTTTGCATAAATTTATTTTCTCTTTAGCGTTATTTAAAAAATTGTTCACTCTCTTTTTTTCGTAAATTATTTTATGTTCACTATTTAAAAAATTGTTAACTGTTTTTTCATAAACCACATACTAAAATCGTGTTTTATAAATTTAAACGCCAAATCAGAATGCTTTTTCATGCTTAAATTTCACAATAATCGAATTTGTTTTTCTGCATTGATGAAATCTATTTCTACATTAATAAAAGTTGCTCTCTGCACATCATGTTTACTGTATATTCAAATCTGCTTACTGCATTCATAAAATCTGTTTTCAGTATTAATTAAAACCGTTCATTGTTTTCTCATAAAAATTGTTCACTGTTTTCTGCAAAATATATTTCTATGATTTTGCATAAAATTATTTTATCTTTAGCGTTATTTAAAAAATTGTTCACTCTCTTTTTTGCGTAAATTATTTTATATTCACTATTTAAAAATTGTTAACTATTTTTTCATAAAACACCTACTAAAATCGTGTTTTATAAATTTAAACGCCAAATCAGACTGCTTTTTCGTGCTTAAATTTCACAATAATCGAATTTGTTTTTCTGCATTAATGAAATCTATTTCTATATTAATAAAATTTGCTCTCTGCACATTATGTTTACTGTAATTCGAATCTGCTTACTTCATTAATAAATTCTGTTTTCTGTATTAATTAAAACTATTTATTGTTTTCTCATAAAAATTGTTCATTGTTTTCTCGGGAGTGGTAACCTTAAAATCACTCGGTGGAGTTTTTGTCATGTTAGTTTTCCTCCATTGGAAAAAAAATGACCATGTCATTCAATTTCTGTTGCAATTAGTTTAATTGGTGATTTTTTTGTGCTACCACGCGCTTTGCATGTTAATTTGATTAATTAATAAATTTGGCTAATTAATCAATTAATTAATCACTTGGGGTCAATACGATTTTGGCCTATCAAATTTTGTTGAAAGTACAAAATCATGAAAATTCAAGAGAGAATTGTGTACATTAGATGTACAGATCGTTCGAATTTGTAAAAAAAAAAAAAAAATTATTCATTGAATGTATAAAACCTTGAAAGTACAAAATAAAATTGTGTAAATTAGATGTACAGATAGTCTGAATTTGTTAAAATGGTTGGATTCGTTAAATGTACAAAATCGTGAAAATTAAATGGAAAACTATGTACTAATGTATTGATCATCCGAATTTGTTGAAAAATTCGTAATCGTTGAATAAACAAAATCATGTAAACTCATTGGAAAATCAAAGAACATAGCAAATTGTTGAGCAGCACATGCAGCACTGCGAACATCAATGTAGCAATGGTGGACATTAACAACAACGTCTAATATTCGTAGGTAGAAATTTTTGGAAATCATCGTTACTTGAATCTGAAAAGTTTGAAATATCTCTTTCATCATCTAACGCAATAACTTCATTAATATACTTGATGGCTCGCTCTTGCGCCTTCCCCTTTAGATGTTTCCTAGCTTTTTGGATTGCATGAAAACGGTCTAATCGCCTTTGCATTTTATTGTTCTCTTGTTCAAGACGAGTAAGTATGTTGGCAGGTTCATTTCTAGGTAACTCAGCTGAGCGTGCCTTAGGAACTCGTAACCCATGCCATCGACAATACACCTCCAACTCACACCTTTTCTCGTATAGGGTTGACCATGGTGGTTTTGCTACGGTGAGCTCTACTGCGGGGGTATCTGTACTTAGTTTTGTAGGTTTGCCGACCATGATGTGCCCAACGCTTCCAAGACTCTCGTACGTATATATTGGCATATTAAGGAAATCTCTCCTCTTTCCAACCCATTTCCCTCCATAGTGGTCTGTGTATGTCTGTAGTTGTTGATCTGCTGGAACTTGTGGTAATCCATTTGTTGAAGTAGATCCAAACTTGTTTCACATTGTACGATTTGATGTTGAGGCATTGCGACTCATAGCTTAGTCAATCTACGAAGTTAGTGGGGTAGAAATAAGATCATTATTGTGGTGCATTTATAACCTCATTTCATGTTCCAAGCATTATAATTTCAGTTATTAGGGCTTGTCATGTCAATACAGGCTGGAAAAACACTATATGAACAAAATTTTAAATGTTCCCAATGTCACAGTGAGATTTAAAGATGTGGGTAGTAGTTGTAGTGTTCTTGAACAGAGTGTCAGATTTAATTGACACAGTGCTATGTCCCTGGCACCAGGGTACGATTATTCATATATTTAAGTATTCACGTGAATGTGGATGATATGGTTGGACAGTGTGTGAAATAATGCTGAGCTGTTGAGCAGCACGTGTGAAACAGTGGCATCTGTTGGCGCATGTGGTTTGTATGACTACAGTTAGTGCTACAACAGCGAGCTGGTGACGTGTCTTTAAAAAAATACTCATGCCATAGTTGGTGCTACATCATGTTTATTGTATATTCAAATCTTCTTACTACATTCATAAAATCTATTTTCTGCATTAATTAAAAATGCTCACTATTTTCTCATAAAATTATTCACTATTTTCTGCATAAACTATTTTTAGCATTCTGCATAAAATTATTTTCTGTTCAGCATTAGTTGAAAAATTGTTCACTATTTTTTCTGCATATATTATTCACAGTTCATTAGGTGTTTTATGATCTAGATACTCTAATACCAATAACTACCCAGGAGAGAGCACAGCACTAATATGGAAGCATAAACAATGATAACATAGATAATAAAGAGAGTAGATAGAAAAATAGATATATTCAAAATAAGGTTAAAATGGAGTATGGAATATGAAAATAGAAACTAGTAAAATCTTACTTGAATAAAAACTTCAGTATTTGATAAACTTGAAAACAAACTGTTGTCTTCGATACAAGCTTGAAAATAAAATTGTCTGAAGAGAAAGGTTACAAGATTACAAGAGGGGGAGAGAGTACAAAAGTCTTTCTGGGGGAGAGAGTACAAAAGTCTTTCTGAAGGCTATTACAAAAGGATTTCTAAAACTTGGAACTTAAAAGCTTAGAATCTTAGAAACTTGTCTTCTGTCTTCATAGTCTGTCTCTTTTATAGGTGAAATGAACCATGGTAAAGTAACCTGAGTAGGTAAATTTAACTCAAGTTAATCTGTCGGTGGTATGGAAATTAGTACTGATGATTAATAGTCTGTCTGCGTCTGTCTGGGAATCTTTCAGATTTCAAAAATCTATCAGATCTCTTTTTACGCATGCTAGTAAATAGTAGTAACTTTTGAACATCTGTCTGTATCTATCTGGACTGTCTGTATCTATCTGGACTGTCTTGATTTGTCTGGAAGCTATTCACGCGTGCTGGTGAATAGTGATCTGTCGCCAAAGAAATAGTGATTTGTCACCAGTGAATAGTGATTAATTTGTCTGTCTTTCAATCTGTATCATCTAGGATCCTTAACAATCTTTCTTTTCCCAAATAGCCTCCTTGCTGAAGGTATTGGACCATATACGGCTATCCTGTTTGTGTAACTATATAAGTAGAAGCCTCTGTCTAATTCTTTCTGTATCTCATAAATCTTACTACTCATGAAATTAGACCATTCTTGAGCTAGAGCATCCGGATCATTAAGTGGTAAATAAGTATCTCCTGTATATTATTTGTATTTAAGGATAGAACCCCAATCATGAATAAGAACCAAAATGTGTGCTGGGTGAGCTTCCATATAATAACTACTATCCCAAGCTAGAAGAGTACTCTAGATAGTGATCTTCATATAATTAAGTCCTCCAATCTGTGCGGCTACTTCTTGGATGACTTTGGGAAATAAACTAATCTGAATTTAAGAAGTTATGATTAATTTGCTGATAAACCCTGCTTCTAGCATTTCAGATAACCATAAAGTATCACGAATTTCTGATCTTTTGTCTCCATATTGATAAGTAATCCCAGATGGGGATTGTATCTGTCTCTTGTTCTTAAAAAAAAAAAAACATAGAAATAGATTTTGCAGAAAACAGTGAACAATTTTTATGAGAAAACAATGAACGGTTTTAATTAATACTGAAAACAAATTTTATAAATGCAGTAAGCAGATTTGAATATACAGTAAACATGATGTGCAGAGAGCAACTTTTATTAATGTAGAAATAGATTTCATCAATGCAGAAAAACAAATTCGATTATTGTGAAATTTAAGCACGAAAAAGCATTCTGATATGGCGTTTAAATTTATAAAACACGATTTTAGTATGTGTTTTGTGAAAAAACAGTTAACAATTTTTTAAATAGTGAACATAAAATAATTTACGGAAAAAAGAGAGTGAACAATTTTTTAAATAA
The DNA here is from genome assembly GCA_032878915.1 of Castanopsis chinensis. Classification (NCBI taxonomy): domain Eukaryota; kingdom Viridiplantae; phylum Streptophyta; class Magnoliopsida; order Fagales; family Fagaceae; genus Castanopsis; species Castanopsis chinensis. Next base: position 1,831,425 of record JAVQMG010000064.1, read on the forward strand.
CTCTAAAGAGAAAATAAATTTATGCAAAATCATAGAAATAGATTTTGCAGAAAACAGTGAACAATTTTTATGAGAAAACAATGAACAGTTTTAATTAATACTGAAAACAGATTTTATGAATGCAGTAAGCAGATTTCAATATACAGTAAACGTGATGTGCAGAGAGCAACTTTTATTAATGTAGAAATAGATTTCATCAATGCAGAAAAACAAATTCGATTATTGTGAAATTTAAGTACGAAAAAGCATTCTGATTTGGCGTTTAAATTTATAAAACACGATTTTAGTAGGTGTTTTATGAAAAAATAGTTAACAATTTTTAAATAGCGAATATAAAATAATTTACGCAAAAAAGAGAGTGAACAATTTTTTAAATAACGCTAAAGAGAAAATAATTTTATGCAAAATCATAGAAATAGATTTTGCAGAAAACAGTGAATAATTTTTATGAGAAAACAATGAACGGTTTTAATTAATACTGAAAACAGATTTTATGAATGCAGTAAGTAGATTTGAATATACAGTAAACATGATGTGTAGAGAGCAACTTTTATTAATGTAGAAATAGATTTCATCAATGCAGAAAAACAAATTCGATTATTGTGAAATTTAAGCACGAAAAAGCATTCTTATTTGGCGTTTAAATTTATAAAACACGATTTTAGTATGTGTTTTATGAAAAAACAGTTAACAATTTTTTAAATAGTGAACATAAAATAATTTACGGAAAAAAGAGAGTGAACAATTTTTTAAATAACGCTAAAGAGAAAATAAATTTATGCAAAATCATAGAAATAGATTTTGCAGAAAACAATGAACAATTTTTATGAGAAAACAATGAATGGTTTTAATTAATACTGAAAACAGATTTTATGAATGCAGTAAGCAGATTTCAATATACAGTAAACGTGATGTGCAGAGAGTAACTTTTATTAATGTAGAAATAGATTTGATCAATGCAGAAAAACAAATTCGATTATTGTGAAATTTAAGCACGAAAAAGCATTCTAATTTGGTGTTTAAATTTATAAAACACGATTTTAGTATGTGTTTTATGAAAAAACAGTTAACAATTTTTTAAATAGTGAACATAAAATAATTTACGGAAAAAAGAGAGTGAACAATTTTTTAAATAACGCTAAAGAGAAAATAATTTTATGCAAAACCATAGAAATAGATTTTGCAGAAAACAGTGAACAATTTTTATGAGAAAACAATAAGCGGTTTTAATTAATACAGAAAACATATTTTATGAATGCAATAAGCAGATTCGAATATACAATAAACGTGATGTGCAGAGAGCAACTTTTATTAATGTAGAAATAGATTTCATCAATGCAGAAAAAAAATTTCGATTATTATGAAATTTAAGCACGATAAAGCTTTCTGATTTGGCGTTTAAATTTATAAAACACAATTTTAGTAGGTGTTTTATGAAAAAACAGTTAATAATTTTTTAAATAGTGAACGTAAAATAATTTACGCAAAAAAGGGAGTGAACAATTTTTTAAATAGCACTAAAGAGAAAATAATTTTTTGCAAAATCATAGAAATAAATTTTGCAGAAAACAGTGAACAATTTTTATGAGAAAACAATGAACGGTTTTAATTAATACAGAAAACAGATTTTATGAATGTAGTAAGCAGATTCGAATATACAGTAAACGTGATGTACAGAGAGAAAATTTTATTAATGTAGAAATAGATTTCATCGATGCAGAAAACCAAATTCGATTATTGTGAAATTTAAGCACGAAAAAGCATTCTGATCTGGCGTTTAAATTTTTAAAACACGATTTTAGTTGGTGTTTTATGAAAAAACAGTTAATCATTTTTTAAATAGTGAATATAAAATAATTTATGCAAAAAAGAGAGTGAACAATTTTTTAAATAATGCTAAAGAGAAAACAATGAACAATTTTTATGAGAAAACTATAAACAGTTTTAATTAATGTAGAAATTAATTCATATTTTGAAATTAAAATCTATTTTACAAGGCTTCTATTTAAATTAATAAAAACTTAAAAATATATTTATGTTTATGTTTATGTTTATTTGCCGATTATCAAAGAAAAAAAAAAGTTATAAGGAACTCGAGTTTCCTAAACTCGAGTTCCTTACAAGGTACTCGAGCTCACCAAGCTCGAGTACCTTAGAAATAAAAATAAACATAATTTTTTTTTTCTAATTGGTACTTGAGTTTGGTATACTCGAGTACTGTGTTGCATGGAACTCGAGTTTACCAAGCTCGAGTACCATATTATTTTTTTAAATCGCACAAATTCCATGTCAGCAGTGCCACGGTGGCTAAACTTTTTGGTACTCGAGTTTCTTAAGCTCGAGTACCATTTAGAACTCGAGTACCAGAAAAGTGGTACTTCCCTATTTATTTCCGAAACAGTGTTTTTTTGCTACTAAGTTTTGAAATTTGTGGTATTTGGCCATTTTGGCCTTGGATTTCCAATGCCAAACAGTTAAAATATTCTTTACGAAACTGAAACTTGAAGTACGTAGAGTTTCTTAAACTCAAGTGACTTGTGGCATTTTTTAATTCAAATAATTCACGTCAGCGTCTTATAGAATTCGAGTTTTTAAAATTCAAATTTTATGTTAAATTTAAATTTTTTAAAACTAAGTTAAAAAATTAAATATTTCTGAAACAATAATAAAATACTAATAATTTTAGACGACATAAGTATTTTGCCATTTTTACCGGATGAGTTTTGTACATTTACAGTAGTTATTTTTGGAGGCTTTTCCCTTGATCTTGAATGACAAGCTCATTGAATGAGCATATGTACCGCATATGGGCTGGACGGGCCCATCGGTCCTGTGATGCGCAAACGCCCCCCTCAGTGGCGGAGGCATGAATCTGCGGACCTGACCCGATATCAGTCGCACTATAAATGACTAGATAAAACTTTAATTCAATGATCCAGACTAATCGATTATGACTTTGCAGACGCTGCTGAGTGCTGACTGCACTATGCACAAAGCCACAAACACAAGAGGTGCCAATGCTCCCACGCTTGCATTCCAAATAAGACTATTTCAACCACAAGGAACGCATGTTCGGATCATTTCATATTGTTAGTAAATAGGACTTGGTGTTAATAATGAGTGATGTGATTCGGTGTACATTCTATCCTCTCACGGTCATTTTAATTACTTAAGTTTGGTTCGGCAGAAAATATTTTCTACTCTTAAAAAAAAAAATTAAATATTTGATTGTGTTTTTAAAAATGCTATAAAAAATATATGTCTACTACTTTCTCACAATTTCTCATCTCCCAACCACATATAATGAAAAACATCTCCTAAACGCATTGTAGGAGCAAGCACAATAATAATGGAAATAACACAAAGAGAAACTGAATAATACGCTGAATATTATTAAATTGAAAAGATGAACACAACACTATTTGGACTGAGGCACGGCACTCGCTCTCTTTAAGGAGATTCAAGCCCTTGGTTGGCTAATCTTTGTAACCGGTGCAGACCTTCTCTGACTTGTCTCCTCCAAGATACAACAGCCTAACAAATGTTGTATGGTTAGAACAGATTTTGCACAAAATGTTCAAGCCTAAAGCTCCACCAGAAAAACACCTTTATTTGGCCCCAAATCTCTCAAGTATTTAGGAATATTATCAAATTCACTCTCTCACACAATACTCTTTGCTTTTAACTATTACTCTCCATTCACTCTTGATTTGAAATTAGTTCAAAGCATAGCCATATATATAGTCTTCCAACCCTTCACATAACTTACATGTTATTTATTAATTTAGAAAAAAAACTTCTCTTAATTTATTTAATCTAACTCACATATAAGTAACTCTTTCTTTAACAAAGTATAACTCATCTCTTTATTTATCTTTAGTTATTTGAGTTTTAACATTTTTAATTTAAAATGCACTAACACGCATATATAATGAAAAAGGAAAATTAAAAAAAAAAAAAATCATGATTGGGGGCCAGTGGTGAATCGAAAACCAAGGAAGTTAGCAGGGTGGTGGCCGTGGCAGGCCAAAAATTTATCCTTGGGGTACTGAATATGTTATGTACTATATATACTGCATATAATAGTCTTAACAAACATAATTCAATGTGTAATAAATCTTTAATACTATTTTATAACTCAATAGTTTTTAACTTGCTTGTATGCCTAGATTTTCAAATTAGGATAAAACTTACGTACAGTACCTGAGTTCAAATCTTCTGTCTTACCTTATCTGTTTCATTCTATGCTTTATCAATAAAATTTGCCGCATGTCCCTTAATTAATTAAATTCTATTTTATGCCTTTATTATTTGTTACCTAAAATAAATAACAGTAAATAAATTAAAATGAACAAACCACTAGAGCCAAAACATCCCCACAACTAGTCCACCACCACCTTCATCGGCGCTATCAACGTCAGTGCCGACCAACCACCGCCACACGACCACACCCCTACCAACTACCACCATAGATCCTGACATTGTTAGTGTTGATGAACCACCACTAGCAATCCACACCCCTACCACCAAAACCTGAAGTTTATCAAAATAAACAGAGAGAGACCTTGGATGAGTGGGACAAAAAGTTGTAGAGAAACTACCATTCTTGAGTTTCAGGCACCAATCCTTGCCTATGAAAAACCGCATCTAATTCAAACAATTCTCAATGGCATTTTCATAAACACATACACAGCAAATAGAGAGAGCATGAGCTATACATTTTCTTGTCTCCAAGTCATCCGGGTAATTGAATAGGAGAATGAGATGGATCAGGAAGATGGAAAAGGAAAAGGAAATAGAGAGAGTGCAAGAAAATTTTGAGAATCTATGAGAGACGTACACAACAATTTAATATAGAAATGGCTTTCCTTTGGTTTGAGGTTTTATTTCTCTATAGCTTTTGATATCTTGCTACTACCGCCAGCAAGGTAGTGATGGTGGTTGGTCGGCGCTGGCGAAGTTGGCGATCTGTTGCTCCTACTGCCGGTGAAAGTGGTGGTGGTGGACTGGTTATGTGGATGTCTTTGGTGGTTTGTTTGTTTTAATTTATTTACTGATATTTATTTTAGGTAACAAATAATAAAGGCATAAAATTAGAATTTAATTAATTTGGTGGGTAATGTGGCAAACTTTTATTGGTGGAAGATAGAGTGAAGTAGACAAAATGAGACAGAAGATTTTGACTCTCTTAGGTGCTGTTTTTTAGGTTCTCCTCCTAAGATTCTATTACGTGGCTATTTAACTTAAATAATACATTTTCATCCATGAGAAAAAAACAAAATGACAGAATCTTAAGAGAGGAACCTAAAGAACAACACCTAAGTACTGTATCTAAGTCTTGCTCTTCAAATTAAATTACTACTTTTTTTAGAAGATAAATTGCAATCTATGTGACTGTTTGGATGCGGAGGATAATTGCTGCGTTTTGCTTTTTGCATTTTCTCCTTTTTTTTTTTTTCAATGTGCATGAACAATAATTGGTACTGTTCATGCATGTAATTTCACTGTGCGAGAGACAAAATTACTGTTCATATACTGTTTACGCATTGTTCATGGGACCTACAAGTACTTTATTCAGAAAAAAAATATTAAAAATAGGTCCCACTGCACTATTCACACATTTAAAAATTAATGCTACAGTGTTTTCAGTTTTTAGCAAAAAGTTCTATCCAAACGGACCCTATTACAAGTATAATAATCAAGAGTTTTTTAACTTAACTAGTTGACATTTCTCCTGGTATTTACAACGGGCACATCTAGTGTTCAAATCCATTATTATTCGTTGTAACTTAAGATTTAAAAAAATTGCTAATAGGTTAAAGATTGTAGAATTTAGACAAACAATCATTGTATGTATAAAAAATATAATCAAATAACATTATTTTATTTATATAATATATTATATAGCAGTATCAAATTAAACAAAATTTATTATATTTATGTCATATGTATATATATATATATATATATATATATATATTATATAATGCAAAATAAGGAATAGAAGAAGAATCAAGTAAATGGGGAGTGAAGAGAAAAAGTAATGGCTAATATTAAAAACTTATCAAGTATATGGTTTTTTAACCTTACACATCTTTACCTTTTTGGACTTAGCAATCGAAACAAGGTTATAAGAGTTTTGGATTTAGCAACCTGTTGCCACGGCCAGCTCTAGACATTTTGGGGCCTAAGGCGGGAGCTAAAAATGGGGCATTTTTTATACCTATATATTAATTAAATTAATGTTTATTTAATGTTTTTATATTATAATATATTTCATTTAAAATCTATTTTTCTTGCCTTTTGAGATGCAAATTGACTAATTAAATTTTTGTATTTAAGTTTTTCTAACATCTCATTTTCAATCGATAATATAACTAATTCATTTAATGTTTCTTGGGACATTGTTGATTATAGATATGATTTTATTAATTTTAATTTTGAAAAACTTCTTTTTGCAGAAGCTACCGTAACAGGTATTGTTAGTAAAATCCTATAAGCAATGCATATATTTGGAAATGAATCTAATCTTTTTATATAATTTAGTATGTCAATTGGATTATAATCTTTTTGGTGAATTTCTTGCTCATTTGTGATATTTTCATCTAAATTTTGTGTTATATTTTTTTTATTACTAATAACAAATTTATCCATTGATCCTTTTTGAGACTCAATTAATTTTTTTTCTTTTTTTCTTTTTTTAAGTTTTTCATATCCAGATGCATATTTTCTAGTAGATATTTCTAATCAAACAATATATTTATAAAGACTAAAATTAAAAATAACTTTCAAGTGTAGAGCAAATGAGAAATAGAACTTGATTTATATAGAAAGATTTGTTGTAGTTTCACTGAACAATAACAAGTTTTTAACAATCTCAACTTGTATAAATAAAGACTTATTTAATATATTACCCCTAACTAAAAAATATATATATATATATATATATATATATATATATATAAACACAAGATTAAAATTTAAAAAAAAAAAACACAAGCATAGCAAAAATTTAAGCACAACTATAACATTAGGCTTATTAATTTATAATACCCACGACAAAAAAACACAAAACAAATTACAAATCCTATCCATAACCCAAAAAAAAGAAAAAAGAAAAAAAAAAAGACTAAATCAGAAATCAGAATCATTACAAATACAATATGGCAGAATCATTAAATAAAAAGGGTTGTATCACTAAAACAAAAAAAAAACCTTGAAGCTAAAGGCCCAAACCGGACGGACCCCAAAATCTAAATATCTAGACTATACCTATTAATTTATACTTGATTCCTGAAGATTGAAGAATGAAGATCAGAAGATGAAGACTGAAGTGAACGGCTCACGGCTGTACTGATAAGGGAGGCGGAGAGCAGAGCAGATGAGAAGTGAATCAGTAATTCAAGTGAAGTAGTGAAGTGAACAGGGGAGTGAATGAGAGACAGAATACAGAGAGAGGCGGAGGGCAGAGAGAAACCGAGAAAGGTAAAATAAATTTTTAGGGTTTGAATTTTTTTTATTTGTTTTGATTTGTGATTGTTTGATGGTTAATCTCTTAGACTAGATTTGTAGTTTAGCCGGATGATTTTTGGTTTGTCTAGAGGATACAATGTTTAACCAAATTTTGTAATTAATCTGATATTAAATTTTGTTTTTTGGTTTAAATCTGATACTATTTTTTTTTTGTTTAAATTTGATACTAATTTTTTTTCCCCTACTAAGTACTACCCTTTATTTTTTTAAATTTGGGGGCCTCCCTTCCCCTTGGGGCCTTAGGCGATTGCCTATCTCGCCTAAGGGAAGGGCTAGCCTTATCTGTTGCACTAAAAAACTATAGAAACAACATGAAGTAATGATGAGAAGTAAAAAAAATGCTAATCAGATAGAGAAAGAGAATGGAGAAAAATTGAAAAAACATGGATGAAAAAAAAAAAAAAAAGGAGAAAGAGAAAAAGGAAGAGAAAACATGAAAAAAATACTAAGAAAAGAGTCACACTAACCAATGGTTATTGGGTAGTAACTGTTTTCTATTTAGTTCAAATTTTAAACTTTTTAATTTGAGATAATTGTTTTCTTTTTAGTTAAAATTTTGAGATAATTATTGAAATAACTATGTGATTATCATAATATCACATTAATTTATAAGTGATAGAATTGTAGCCCATCTAAAACATGTAACTTAAAAAAAAAAAAAAAAAAAAGAAGAAGAAGGAATAAGTCTTATTTATACTTGAAATTATGGGAGGAGATTGGGGGGGGGGGGGGGCAAAAGGAATTCCACTTAGATATTGAAAAAAAAAATTGTTGGGATAAGTACGTATATTACAAGATTTTAAGAAAATTTGGGGGGGGGGGGGTGGTTGGGCTAGCAGATAGGGGGTGGAAGTTCGGTTCATAAATTTGGGTGAGGTGAAAAATAGAAGCGTAAACCAATTTCCGCCATAAGTGCCTTTATTTTATAGTAAACCGGAAAGCAATTTTTGGTTTACCAACATTTTTCATCATCCCAAACACCTTTAAATGTGGAAAATATTTTCCAGTAAACAATTTTCGTTGAACCAAACATAGCCTTAATTTAAAAAAAAAAAAAAAATGGTGATCAAGGGATTGGTAGTTTGGTAGCCACTGTGCTAGTGGAGACCGAAGACTTAAGTGGGGATGGTGGTTGGGTGGCAGACAATGGGGATCGGAGGGTGGAGCTTCAGTTGATAAGTTTTGGGTGAGGCAGAAAATGAAACTGTAAACCAATTTTGCTATGCTTGTCTTTATTTTTTGGTCAGCGGAAAAATAATTTATAGTATATCAACATTTTCTGTCATCCCAAATACTTGTAAATACGAAAAATATTTTCTAGAAATTTATTTTTTTCGATCATTGGGAAAAAAAAATTAACTGGGTAATTTAATTCCAAAAAGATATTCTGTCAACGAAATGCATTTCTTCGTTAACACAATAAGCATTTTTTTTTTTTTTTTTTTGAGAAACTAGACTATCAGTAAAATAACTTATTGTCCCCTGTAGAACACAATAAGCATTTAATTTAGAAAAAAAGCCATTTATTTCGAAAACATGTCACGTTGTTTTCGCTTTTCGTCCATGTCCCACTTGGCTTAAGAAAAAAAGAAAAAAAGAAAAAAGCAAATATGGCATTGTAAGATAACAATGCTAGTAACGCACAAAAACACACTTTATTGCAACTATTTTACATGGCAAATTAAGTTGTCGAGAAACTCGTGAGCTCATTTGATGGTGATAATAACAGTCAAATAATTACAATCTGTCAACACACGAAATAATTGAGAAAAATTGTGTGTATTTATGTGTGGTACTAATATTATTGATAATAAAAATATGCAATAACTTTTGAAATTGAAAAGATGACATGGCACACAGCCACACACAACCTAGTACTTACCAGTATTTTTTTTCTTTATAACATTTAATTTAATATAATATAAATTTTTTTTCTTTGGAGATGTCGAGTCGCATACATCCTCCTACAAATGGGGTTCACCAAATAGCAAGACATGTAACTCTCTTCCTAAGATAGCTCTAAGTTAGAAAGCTACTAAACTCAATAGTTGTTGAGCTAGCTCCCGAGTGAGAGAGTAATGGAAAACAAAGCATATAGAGGCCATGTCTTAGCTTTACCATATCCAAGTCAAGGCCACATAAATCCAGTGCTCCAATTCTCTAAAAGTTTGGTCTCCAAAGGGCTTAAAGCTACACTAGTCACAACCCTTTTCATCCACAACATCATCAAGCTCTCTCCAATTTGACACAATATCAGATGGCTATGATGAAGGTGGGTTCGCCCAAGCAGAAAGTATCCATGCATATCTCAATCGTATGGAAACTATAGGCTCAAAAACACTGGCTGACCTTATTAGTTATTATAAAGAACAAAAACACTACAAACCCAATTGATTGCATAATCTATGACCCTTTTTTTGCCTTGGGCTTTGGAAGTAGCTAAAAAGTTCGGTATATTTGGAGCTGCTTTCTTCACTCAAACTTGTGCTGTGAATTTTATATACTATCATGTGCATCATGGACTACTGAAGCTACCAATTACTTCCACACCCATCTCAATTCCTGGTCTACCTGTGCTTGAGCTTGAAGATATGCCATCTTTCATCAGTGTGCCTGGATCGTACCCAGCTTACTTTGAGATGGTGCTCAATCAATTTTCTAACTCAGATAAAGCCGATGCAGTTCTTGTCAACACTCTCTACGAGCTAGAGGCAGAGGTGGGTAATTATATATGTTTATACAATTTCATTTTTATAATTTTCGTTTTAGAAATTGTTTTATGTGATTGTCGGACTGCCTTTTTTATTTTTTATTTTATTTTATCATTTCACTATTCTTTTGTGCAAACAATAGGGGAGAAGAAAGTGATTATAAAGGTAATACAAATTTTAAAATATAATATTTACAAATTGAGGTATTCCATTAAAAAAAATATGAAATTCAGAAATTTATTTATATTAGTGTTTAAATTTGATAATACTCACAATCGTTAATACGTTAATTATTCAAACTTAAAGCTGTTGGAAAAAAAGTGAAGGGTCAGAAAAGAGTCAAAAATCTGAAGAAGGAACTTCTTCAAAATCATTGAATTATGTCACATCAGTTTATAAGATAATTTTGTAATAATTTTAGTAATTTATTATTAAAAAAATTGACCATATGTTGTACGCCCGAATTTGTTGGGGCACAACCATCCAAATTGAATATGTTGCATGTTCACACCAATCTATCTGGATCAGACATAATTACCCATGAATAGAACATGTTTGGATTCCATTTTTTAAGCCAACGAATAAATGCAATATTTTCTTTTCAAATTTTTTTAAAACTATTAATTTTGATTTTTCAAACACTTTTTCGTTTTTTTTTTTTTACCTTACCCATCGATGAAGTTCTGATATCACTTGATTCGCTAGTTAATTTTATGGTTGCTTAGAAGCTCTTATTTCAAATTTGTTAGAAATTTAATCTCCCTATTGTTTTATGTGACTTTATTAATGAAGCATGTAGCCATTTTTTAAGCCAGTAAATAAGTCATTGTAAGGACACAAATCAGGCCGTAGACCCAAATACGTGATAGGGCCGGCCTAAGTGGCCCATACAATAGAATTTGTAAAGGATAGACTTGAAGTCTAGACTTCTAGGGGCGGTAGAAAGCAATGGCAGTAGAAAGCAATGGCGTTTGGGTAGAGTTCACTACTGGTGTGCGATGTCTTGTGGTGGGACCTTTGGCTTTCCTCGGACGTGGGCTGAGGAGTCTCTATTCTTACTTCCCTTGTATTTGCCAGGAGGAGAGAGTCTTCTTTGTGGAGAAATCCGATCCCCTTTCCAGCGGTCTCCCCTTCTCTATTTATACTCCCCCTTCCTGGTTCCCATTCACTGAGCCATCAAATCAGATCCCATTCCCCTCCGTCCTTTTCTTGAAAACACTCCTCAATGACTATAAAGCTGATCGCCATTCCTTCAGGGGTCACCTCCCCATTAATGCGGCCAGGCAGGTGGGTGAAAAGCCTTTAATGCAGTGGTAGCAGCTTTATGCAGAGCATGTCCCACTTGTCCCCCTCTTCGGCATCCCGTTGAAGCTCGGTACGACTTACTGAACCTCAAGAGACCCCTCCTGGGCGTCATGCTGCACTTCTCGGTGCTCGATTCTGTTGTTTGAGGAGACCTTCTCCTCATACTCTCTCCCAACTGACCAACGTCCCGATCGGTGGGCTTCTGGCCCTCGTTTAGGAGGCTTGATTCTCGACTTACGGCCTTTTGGCGGAGTATGCGTTCTCAGACCAAGCCCAAGGCCCACATGGTGTCTTGACACCTTTACCCCCCCCCCCCCACAATAGCCCCTTAAGAAGTTATTTGACTCCGATCCGAGGTAGATGAGTTTTTGGCCTGCGAATCCTTCCTCCACGTGACCTCTTAATCGTTGCACACGCGAAATCCACCCGCGCCTTCTAGGAAGACCTTTGGCGCTTCGTAACACGCAACTCCTGCATTAATTACACTGAGTGACTCCATGTCGCGCATGTTGAACGGTGAGATGTGGATCCTACGGCTCTGATTCTTCCTGAAAATTTATGCGGGACTGATCTCATAAATTTTTGCTTCTTAAACTCCCTAAACGCTTGGAAAGTCGTGCATCCAACCTTCACTCCCAAAAAGCAACTGCGCCCCTGGAAGCGTCTACTTTCAGTTTCTCTCCAGAAGCATTCAAAGAGTCGTATCCCTTTTTCTCCGTAAGTTCTCGCCCCCTTAACCCCTTTCTCCTCGGCTGTTAATTTTTTTTTTTTCCTTTCTTCTCGAAGTCTTTGCTTTAGTCTAGAACATATGGGTAGGTTTAAGTGTCTAGTGGACTCCAACTCCGATATGGAGGGATTCCGAGCCAAATTCTGCATTCCTTTGGAAATGGAATTAAAGTACTGCTCACCTGAAGCAATGGCTGACTCTAGGGGGGAAGGGCAGGTGGTTATCCCCATCATTGCCTTCCTAGAAGGTGGCATGACCCTCCCCATGGGTCCCATCACCAGTGAGTACCTTCGCAACCATAGGTTGTGCCCCGACCAATGTACGCCCAACATGTTTAGGGTCCTGGGGAGTGTAGACGCTCTGAATGAGCAGATGGGTCTGAACCTCACGTGGCGCGATGTCGTCTACCTGTACGAGTGCCACCCGCTCAAGTCCACATGGTACTATCTTAAGTCCAGGTCTAGTGTTGTTAGGCTTATATCGTGTCTCCCCAAATCCAACAAAGGGATGAAGGATGATTACGTCGTCGCCTCCGGGAGATGGTATGGCGGAGTCCATTGCCCCGTCATAGAGGGGAATCCAGGTGTGACTGCCTAGGATTTTCGACTTCTAGTTTAAGCTTTAGTTCCATTGCCTTTGCCTCTGGAAATTTGTAGCTTGATGTCCTTGTTGTCCAAGTTCGTTCTTGAATCTAATCGCGATTGGCCCTTTGAATGTCTTTTTTGTAGATAAGCAGCACGTATCTCCTCGTCTAGGAGAAGTTAACGTCCGGGATCTTAACAGGGTGTTGAGATCCGAGGTGTTCATGCATGAGGATCTGCAAGTGAGGGCTGCCCACCTGATCTTGGGGTACGAACCCCTGTCCAACGTTTTCCAGGAGGTCGAGGATGCGATCATCGCCTGCGACAAGAGACACAGATGGATAGACGTCACAAAGCCCAACTTCCTCGGCCCACGCGACCTGCCAGATGAACCGTCGGTGATATTGTACACTCCCCCGTCAGTGCAGTTCCAATCTCGGTTCGGCCCCTAACCTTTGTGGCTAAGGGTGAGATCGACCCGCTTGTTCTTGCGGAGGCCGGGAAACTTGAAGAGGGTGACATTGTGGAACTCTTGGACGACGAAGCCACCGAGTGCTCGGGGATAAGAGGTTTGATAATCTCGAAGGTGGATAGCAGCACCGAGGAGGAAGAAATGGCCAATTTACGGTCTTTTATGGGTGCGCGAGGTGCGCAAGTGGCCAAGAAGGGTGCCACTGGATCCCAGCTTCCCTTTCAACTACCCCCTCCCCCTTCTCCTTCTGTCGACCCCAAGATTCACGCCCCTGACCTCAAGAAAAAGAGGAAAATAGATAGCGAGGATGCCGATGAGGCTCATCAAAAGAAGCTCAAGCAGCAGTAACATCATCAACAACAACAACAGCAATAACAAAAGGCCGCCAAAGGCAGGACACGTGCCCCCTCGGTGGAGAGTGGGGAGAGCCAGGGGCTGGTCGACGTGCGCTGAGCCTAGTCTTTTTGGTCTCCAGCGTTGGAGCTAGACGGGAACCCCATCCCTGAACGCTCCAGCATAAGAAAGTACCAGAAAGGGCACTCCCTATACCTCACCGAGGCTCTGGAACAGCCCTTGCTTCTTCCCAAAGACATGGATGCTCTCGAGCAAATGTAGCAGCAGCATCTGTTCCTCTCCTTGAAGAGGGATCTGGGCTTGGTACATATCGTTTAGCCCTCGTTGCTTGTGCCAGTTTTGAACATGTTCACCACGCTACTTATGCTTTTTATGTGCATGCAGGCTATCCAGGAGGTCTTTGTAGCCGAGAAATGGATAGAGGACGCCCGAAAGAAGGCGTCCGCTGAATTCAACATCCGAGTAGAGACGGAGCAGGCCTTAGGCCGTGCCCAGGCCGAGAATGTGAAGCTCGCTAAGAAGCTAACTGCAGAAGAGCAAGCGAAGAGGAGCACTGAGGCCGGCCTAAAAAATGCCATAGCCTAAGCCGAGGCTCAGCGGAAGGAGCTCCAAGGTTTCAAGGAGGACCTTGCTGCGACCAAGCAAGACAATGCCCATTTGAAGGAAGAACTGGCGAAGGCTAAGGAAGAGGCTCGCGTCGCTAAGGAGTCTGTGGATGCTACTGTGGCTGCTTCCTTCCAGAAGGGGGTTGAGGAGACAGAGACTCGTCTAGTCGAAGAGCTAGCGGACTTGTGCAGGGAGTATTGCCGACAGGTCTGGTCGGAAGCCCTCGATGTGGCGGGTGCCCCTTCCTCGTCCGAATGGAGGAGAACTGAGAACGTGTGGTATCCCCCGGATATTCGCGAGCTTGATGCTCCTCCTACTGTGGTCCCCTCTACTTCCTTCGTGGCCCCCGTTCTTCCTCCAGCCTCTTTGGGTCCCGGCTAGGACGTTCCTCTGAAAGAGCAGGCTGATTAGGGCCAAGACAAGCAAGATGGCCAAGATGATCCTCCTCTCGGCGCAAAGGACAAAGGGAAGCAGCCCCTGGCCCCACTGGAGGCAGGGCCTACTGACGGCAGTCCGACCTTTGAGGTGGTTGTACCCAAGCCCTTAGAGCTCGAGGCAAAAGGAGCAGCGGATAAGGTCAGCCTGGATGACGAGGCGCCCAAGGAGGATCTTCCACCAGTGGCCAAGACTTAAGTTGCCAGACCTTTCCTCTTTTTCTTCGAGAGACTCTTCTGTTTTTGCTTAGAGTACATTCTTATTTTCGGTTCAATGTGAAGACTCTAGTATTTTACCTGTAACCATCTTATTATGAACGTGAATTACTTTGATTTTCAATTTCCTTGTTATCACTTTGTGGAATTGGTTTTTAGTTTGTGTATGTGCTGATTAGCCAGGTGAACCCCAGGTGGGAGTGGTTCTACGTCGTAAACTCACTCCTTTAGTAGTTACCTTGAATGTGAGAATTACACTGGGTTTCCTTTTGATTAATACCATGTAAAATATTTGGATTGTGTGCCAATACTTAGTTAAAAATGGGGCTTGCACGTTAGTTTTTCTAAAGCAGAAGGTCCGAGGACCTGGCGCAGCCAAGGTTGTCATTAACGCTTGAGTAAAAGGAATTGCACGTTAACACTTAATGAAAATGAATCGTACGTTAGATTTTCCCAAGGCAGAAGGTCCGAGGACCTGGTGTAGCCTAGGTTGACATTAACGCCTAGTTAAAAAATGGGTTGCACGTTAAATTTTTCCAAGGCAAAAGGTCCAAGGACCCGGTGTAGCTTAGGTTGACATTAATGCCTAGTTAAAAAATGAATTGCACATTAAAATTTCCCAAAACAGAAGGTCCAAGGACCCGGCGTAGCCTAGGTTGACATTAACGCTTAGTGAAAATGAATCGTACGTTAAATTTTCCCAAGGCAGAAGGTTCGAGGACCCGGCGTAGCATAGGTTGACATTAACGCTTAGCTAATAAATGAATTGCACGTTAAACTTTCCCAAGGTAGAAGGTCCGAGGATCCGGCGTAGCCTAGGTTGACATTAACGCTTAATGAAAATGAATCGTACATTAAATTTTTCCAAGGCAGAAGGTTCGAAGACTCGGCGTAGCCTAGGTTGACATTAGCGCTTGTTGAAAACGAATCGTACGTTAAATTTTCCCAAGGCAGAAGGTCTGAGGACCCGACGTAGCCTAGGTTGACATTAACGCTTAGCTAATAAATGAATTGCACTTTAAATTTTCCCAAGGCAGAAGGTCTGAGGACCTGACGTAGCCTAGGTTGACATTAATGCTTAATGAAAATGAATCGTACGTTAAATGTTTCCAA
This sequence comes from Castanopsis chinensis, assembly GCA_032878915.1. Classification (NCBI taxonomy): domain Eukaryota; kingdom Viridiplantae; phylum Streptophyta; class Magnoliopsida; order Fagales; family Fagaceae; genus Castanopsis; species Castanopsis chinensis. The sequence continues at coordinate 1,847,477 of JAVQMG010000064.1, forward strand.
GGCAGAAAGTTCGAGGACCCGGCGTAGCCTAGGTTGACATTAACGCTTAATGAAAATGAATCGTTCATTAAATTTTTCTATGGCAAAAGGTCCGAGGACCCGGCGTAGCCTAGGTTAATATTAACACTTATACACATTAACAATCAGCATGATACAATGATATCTGAATGCTTGGTGTGTGTGCCTTTCATTAATAGTAGTACCTCCGGAGGTTATTTACATTCTAGGGTCGTTTTACAGGTTTGTCTTCTAAGTCGGCGAGATAATATGACCCTATGCCGGCCACTGAGGTTATACAGTAGGGTCCCTCCCAGTTTGGCCCCAATTTTCCCCACGCCGGGTCCTTAGTAGTTCCGACAACCTGTTTTAGGACTAAGTCTCCCGGGGCAAGGGGCCTGGATATTACACGAGAGTCGTACCCCTGCTTGAGCTTCTGCTAGTAGCAAGCTAGCCGGACCATAGCGTTTTCTCGCCTCTCTTCTACCAAGTCCAGCCCTTTTAGCAGCATGTCGTCATTGGCATTTTGGGTGTAAGACTGCGCCCTCATCGTCGGGAACTCCATTTCCAAAGGGATCATAGCCTCGGCACCATACGCCATCGCGAAAGGTGTCTCTCCTGTGGACCTTTGTGGCGTAGTTCAGTAAGTCCATAGCAAGTGTGGCACCTCATCCACCCATCTGCCTTTCGCGTCGTCTAGTCGTTTCTTGAGTCCATTGACAATTGACTTGTTGGTTGCCTCAGCTTGGCCGTTCCTTTGTGGATAGGCTGGGGTGGAGTATCTATTTACAATGCCGAAGTCTCCGTAATACTTTCTGAAGGCTTTGCTGTCGAACTACAGTCCGTTGTTCGAGATGAGAGTACATGGGACCCCAAATCTGATAATGATGTTTTTCTAGACAAATTTCTTTGCGTCCATGTCTCGGATATTCGAGAGTGGCTCGGCTTCTACCCATTTGGTGAAATAGTCTGTCCCGACGAGCAACCAGCTCTTGTTGCCTGCTGCCCTCGGAAATGGTCTCACTATGTCTAAGCCCTACTGTGCAAATGGCTAAGGGTTGACCAAAGGGTTAAGGACACCACCAGGCTGGTGGATGTTGGGAGTGAACCTCTGACAGTGATCGCATTTTCTCGTGTATTCTTGTGCCTCTCTTTGCATGTTTGGCCACCAGTATCCCTGCGTGAGGGCTCTATGGGCTAGTGACCTTTCGCCTGTGTGGCTACTGCATATTCCTTCATGCAACTCCTATAGGAGCTGCTCCGTTGATTCTGGGTGTACACACAGTAGATAGGGTCCAGAAAAGGAGCGTTTATAAAGCTTCTTGTCCTCGGATAGCCAAAACTGCGGAGCCTTTCGATGGATCTTGTCGGCCTCATACTTCTCTTCCGGCAGAGTATCATGTTTGAGGAAAGACACTATTAGGTCCATCCAACTGGGTCCCGCTCTGACCTGGTGAATCCGGAGGGCCTCGCCTCCCGGCCTAGCCGGCTCAAATAGGTCTTTAACTAGGATGACCCGAGGCAGGCCTTTTGCTGAGGAGGTCGCTAGCGTGGCCAATGAGTTGGCGTGGGTATTTCCATTTCTAGAGATGTGTGTCAATGCAAAAGACTCGAACTTGGATTGCAAGTGTTTGGCACGGGCTAAATATTCTCGTATCCTTGGTTCCCTGGCTTCCAATTTTCCTCCCACTTGGCTGACCACCAGCTGCGAGTCTGAGAATGCCTGCACCGTCTTTCCCCCAATTTTTCTAACCATGTCCAGTCCCACTAGCAAAGCTTTGTACTCGGTCTCATTGTTGGTAGCCGAGAACGCTAACCTCAAGGACTTTTCGACGACGATGCCCTCTAGAGACGTCAAAACTATTCCTACGCCTGAACCTCTCTGGTTGGAGGCTCCGTCCATGAAAAGCTTCCACACTGAAGGTTTCTCGCACGAGATTACGCCAACTGGTTTTCCGCCCGTGCCCTATCCCTCTAGGTTTTCCTTTAAGGAAGGTTCAGCGAACTCCGCCACCAAGTCGGCTAGGACTTGCCCCTTCACTAAGGTGCGGGGCATGTACTTGATGTCAAAGGCTCCCAAAACAGTTCCCCATTTAGTGATTCTGCTGGAGTAGTCAGCACTTTGTAGCACGGACTTAAGTGGGAGTCTGGGTTAATACGACAACCGTGTGGGATTGAAAGTAATGCGGGAGCCGATGTGTCGCGTGTACCACGGCTAGAATCGCCTTTTCTAACGGTAAGTACCAAACCTCGGCCTCCTGCAGAGACTTGCTCACATAGTACACTGACCTTTGTATACCGTTGTCCTCCCGTATTAGAACCAGACTAACGGCGTGGGTAGCTATGGCGATGTACACAAATAACACTTCATCTAAGTCAAGGCGAGACATAATAGGCGGCTGAGAGAGATATTATTTTAGTTGCTGGAAGGCAAAGGAGCATTCTTCGGTCCATTCGAATCCTCTTCACTTGTTCAACAGCTGGAAAAAGGGTCAGCACCTGTCCGCGGATCGGGAAATGAACCTGTTGAGGGCAACGGTCATCCTTGCCAGCCTTTGGACCTCCTTTGGGTTTCGAGGAGGTTGCATATTGCAGATCGTGGTGATCTGGGCGAGATTGGCCTTAATACCTTTGTGAGTGAGCATATAGCCCAGAAATTTGCTAGACCCTATGCCAAAGGAGCATTTGGAGGCATTCAAGCATAACTTGTGCTCCCTTAAAGTTTGGAAGGTGCTGCCTAGGTCGACCACGTGCTCTGATATGGCCCTGCTCTTGACAACCATGTCATCCACGTACACCTTAACGATTTTTCCCAACTCTACCTTCAACATTCTAGTCATCATCCTCTAGTAGGTAGCCCCTGCGTTCTTCAAGCCGAAAGGCATCACCTTGTAGTGGTAATTATCGGTGGGGGTAGCAAAGGCCGTTTTCTCATTCGAGGGTGGCCGACTGTCGCGTCCACCAACTGATCTATGCGAGGCATTGGGAAAGGGTCCTTGGGACAAGCTTTGTTCAAATTCGTGAAATCCACGCATACCCTCCATTTCCCACTTTTCTTCTTCACCACAACGGTGTGTGCTAACCATTCGGGATAGAACACTTCCTTGATAGCTTCATCTCTCTTTAGTTTGATGACTTCCTCCTTAACGGCGTCGGAATGCTCCTTGGAAGAGCGCCGAGGGAGTTGCCTCTTCGGCACTGCGGCCGGGCAGATGTTTAAGTGGTGGCATATGAAATTCGGGTCGATTCCAAGCACCTTATACTCGTCCCATGCTAACACGTCAAGGTTCCCCTTCAAGAATGCGACCAACTCTTCCCTTTCCTCGGCCAGCAGTTGAGCCCCTATCTGGAAGAATCTCTCTGGGTCATCACCCATGAGAACCCTATCTAACCCCTCACACGCGGGCTCTTCTGCCACTGTCCCTCTAGTTATGGCAGAAGAGGTTAATTGCTAGGGGGCCGGTGCAGCCGTGGCCGAGGGTCCAGGATCCGGCCTGCGTAGAATTGCGGCTGTCAGGCACTGTCTTACGGCAGACCGACTCCAGAGGATCTCTTTGACCTGTCCGCCAAAAGGGAACTTCACCTTGGCGTGGAGAGTAGAGGAGACAGCCCCTAGGGCGTGCAGCCAGGGTCTTCCCACAATGGCCGTGTAAGGAGAGTAAGCATCGACCACGATGAAATCCACCTCAACCACCACTGGTCCTGATTGTACAGGCAGCCTAATCTGTCCCTTCGGGATGATTGTCTTCCCCTCGAAGCTTATTAGTGGTGAGTTATAGGCCAAAAGGTCCTCTTCCCTCAAGTTTAACCCTCTGAACAAATCGGGGTACATGATGTCTACGCCACTTCCCTGGTCCACCATCACCCTCTTCACATCGTAACCCCCAATTCTTAACATTATGACTAAGGCGTCATCGTGTGGTTGGATGGTCCCTTCCTTGTCCACGTTCGAGAATCCCAAAATGGGCAGTTTAATACCCTTAATCTTCTTCGGCTCGGAGCCACAGCCCTCGGCATAGGCTCGCGCCACAGACATCACCTTGGAAGGGCAAGAGTCGGTCCTCCCAAGAGCGGCGATGATGACATTGATGGTTCCCAGAAGAGGTCTCGGGGCATGATGGCCCTGACCTGTTGGCCCCGGATGTTCCTCCTGTCCATCAGGCCAGTACAAGAACTGTCTCAACTTTCCCTCCTTCGTCAACTGTTCTAGGTAATTCCATAAACTTCTGTAGTTCTCTGTCACGTGGCTCTTTTCTTGGTCATACTGGCAGTGGAGATTCTGGTTATGCTTCGTAGGGTCTCCTATCATTTTGCTGGGCCACCTGAAGTAGGGTTCGTGGTGGATTTTCTCAAACACTCGCTGTATAGGCTCACGGAACATGGCGCCGACCACCGGCGTGGGTGTCGGACGAGGTTGCCCGACGAACTCTCTCCTCGACCTATTGCTGCTGTATCGGTCCGGCCTGAAATCCCTCCTCTTTTGAAGGATAACCTTCGCCTTTCCTTTTGCTTGCAACTAGTCTTCCTCAACCCGTGTGTACTCGTCAATACAGTCCATGAGCCGCTGCACGCTCTTGACAGGCCTTTTGGTTAGTGACTTCCTCAGGTCGTGCTTGTTCGGAAGGCCGACCTTGAAGGTGCTTATGGCAACTTCGTCGAAGTTCTCGTCGATCTCATTTTACATCTCCTAATACTTGTCGGTATACGCCTTGAGGGTCTCCCCTTCTCTCATGGTCATGGACAACAGTGAATCTAGAGGCCGAGGTACCCTGCTGCATGTGATGAATCATGAGCCGAACGCCCTAGTGAGCTCCATGAAGGAGTCGACAGAGCCTACCTTCAGGCCATCGAATCACCTCATCGCGACAAGTCCCAGGCTAGAGGGGAAAACTTTGCACATCAGGGTCTCATTCTTTGAATGCACCGCCATCCTTTGGCTGTAATGACTCACGTGCTCTACTGGGTCCGTTCTTCCATTGTAAATGATGAAGGTTGGTTGGGTGAACTGCCTCGGAAGCTTTCTTTTTTCAATCCTCTGAGTGAAGGGTGATTTGGAAATTTGGTGGAGGGCCTTGCTTAGAGAATTGTTGGCCAAACCTTCGGAGGATGTCCTCTTGTCCTTAGGGTCACGATGGTGTACGTCCTCGTAAGAGGAGGGTTCGCTGGGGGGGGTTCTTGTCCTAGAATTGCCGGAGCTACTGCGAGAATCTACTGAAGACCGGTTCGAAGGAGAGGGCGTGTGTCGTCGTTTCTCCTGGGGCAGTTTCTTTTTCAAATGGTCAATCTCCCTTTGTAGGGTCTCGACGCTTTTCTCGTGGGAAGTTCCACTTCCATCCCATGCGTGACTCCCCCCGCACATGTCCTGTATGCATGCTGGCTTCACGATCTCTTTCTCGCTCCAATTCTAAGAAGTGATCCTCTCGCTGGGATCCTATGGATTCTGCACGACGTAAACCCGAGCCTTCCATGACACTTCACGTCCCTTTAGTTGAGGCTTCCTACAGACGATGCCAATTGTAAGGATACAAATTAGGCCGTGGACCCAAATACGTGACAGGTCCGGCCTAAGTGGCCCATACAATAGAATTTGTAGAGGATGGGCTTGAAGCCTAGACTTCTAAGGGTGGTAGAAAGCAATGGCGTTTGGGTTGAGTTCACTACTGGTGTGCGATGTCTTGTGGTGGGACCTTTGGCTTTCTTCAGACGTGGGTCGAGGAGTCTCTGTCCTTGCTTCTCTTGTATTTGCCAAGAGGAGAGAGTCTTCTTTGTGGAGAAATCCAATCCCCTTTCCAGTGGTCTCTCCTTCTCTATTTATACTCCCCCTCCCTGGTTCCCATTCACTAAGCCATCAAATCAGATCCCATTCCCCTCCGTCCTTTTCCTGAAAACATACCCCAATGGCTATAAAGCTGATTGCCGTCCCTTCAGGAGTCACATCCTCATTAATGCAGCCAAGCAGGTGGGTGAGAAGCCTTTAATGCAGTGGCAGCAGCTTTATGCAGAGCACGTCCCACTTGCCCCCTTCTTCGGCGTCCCGTTGAAGCTCGGTACGACTTACTGAACCTTAAGAGACCCCTCCTGGGCGTTATGCTGCACTTCTCGGTCCTCGATTTTGTTATCTGAGGAGACCTTCTCCTCGGACTCTCTCCCAACTGGCCAACGCCCCGATTGGTGGGCTTCTGGCCCCCGTTTAGGAGGCTTGATTCTCGACTTACGGCCCTTTGGCGAAGTATGCGTTTTCGGACCAGTCCTAAGGCCCAAGGCCCAAGTGGCCCATACAATAGAATTATGTCATACTTTTTTTTGAATCATGGATGTCTTGGTTGTAAATATCAAGAAGTGCCAATTAAATTACAAGACTCTTTGCTATTAATGTTATACTAATTAATGCACTTTTGCTATAATTATTCCATCTAATACTTGATCAATTTATTATGCATTATTGGATGTGAATGCTCATCCTAACATAATTAGCCTGAAACTTCCATAAAGATCATGTTAGAATTAAGGTTGCAATAATATTAGTATCATACACTTTGCTACAACTGTCCAACATATTATGAGCGATGAAGAAAAAATAGTGGACTTTTGTGATAGTAGCAAACAACCAATCATAATTTACCACACATAGAATAATTCTAACGGTGTGTGTGACAATGATACTAGCATTGTAACCTTTCGTGCAATCGAAATTTGATAATTGTCCTTTTTCATATTAGGCGGTGGACCCAATGTCAAAAGTTTGTTGATTACTGGCAATTGGACCAACAATTCCATCTTTCTATTTAGGCAAACGTCTAGAAAATGACAATGATTATGGGCTTAACCTTTTCGCAACAAACTCATCTATTTGCAATAATTGGCTCAACACTAAGCTAGAAGGGTCTGTTATTTATTTGTCCTTTGGTAGCATGGCTAGTTTAAGCAACAAGCAAATGGAGGAATTGGCATTTGCTTTAAAAGGAAGTAAATTCCATTTCTTGTGGGTTGTTAAGGCTTCTGAGGAAGCAAAGCTCCCTGAAAAGTTTATGGAAGAGGTAGGAAAAAGGTTTGGTAGTGCAATGGTGCTCCCAATTGGAAGTTATCAAATAAGGCAATTGGGTGCTTTTTAACACATTGTGGTTGGAATTCAACCTTGGAGGCATTGAGCTTGGGAGTTCCAATGGTGGGGTTGCCACAATGGACCGATCAAACTACGAATGCCAAGTATGTTCAGGATGTGTGGAAGGTGGGAGTGAGGGCTAAGGTTTGTGAGAATGGTATTGTTGAAAGAGAAGAAATTGATTTTTGCATTAAGGAAGTAATGGAGGGCGAGAGAGGGAAAGATTTCCAAAAGAATGCTAAGAAATGGAGGGATTTGGCTATAAAGGCTACTAGTGAGGGTGGCAGTTCAAACAAGAACATTGATGAATTTGTCTCCAAATTCATAAACTCCTAATTTAAAGGACTATTGTTTTTTAGATGTAATAATCTTAAACTCATGATGCAGCTTGAGAATGTAATCACCTTTTTTTTTTCCTAATTCTCTCATTGCGAAAAGTGGCCATTATTTTTAAATATTCATTGCGGTCAATGAAAAAATTCTAAGTTTGTGATTGGTTGTGAAATATTATCTAAATACTAATCACACCTCAAGCCAAGAGTCTTGTAGCTCAATAGATCGATGCTTGATCATTTTAACATAAAACATTAACCTACTTTCTTGTTGTAACTATTGAATTATTAAAAAAGAAAAAAGAAAAAAATCACATCTCAAACCCAATTGTTCGAGCTAGATATGTGACAGCAATTACATGTCTAGGAATATCAAAAGTGTGCAAGGTTTTATTAAGAAAGAATAACTATTTTCCAAAAGCGATTCAATAATTGTTCTCTAATAAAATTTAGTGGCAACTAACATTCTCACATAATTCATAACAACAAACAATCCACAAAATTACAAGCTTTCCACAAGATCAACCTAACACTAAAACTAACATTAAAAAGAAAGCATTCCTACGGCACTGAAAGAAAAGTCTAATGAGCTAGCTATTCTTTAGAGTTTGTAATGTAAAAGGAGAAAAATGTGAGCACCATAGCTCAGTAAATAATCAATAAACCTAACTAGCTAGAACAAACATATAAAAACAAGAACATAATTGTTCACAATAAATAAACTCCGTAGACATAGAAACAATAAATAAGTTCACTTGTGGGTTCCTAAGAATAACCAGATTGTAATTGCTCAATTTCCTACAAAATAATCAATTTTGTTTGTAGTCATATCTAAAATCAAATATGATAACATCTCAGTTCAAAGAAAGAAAACAATATTCTTATATATCAATTTCATTCAAAATGTTGGTTATTTTTACTAAACTTTTTGCACGCTTGATCCAAAATTTTTGAATTATGTAAAACTATATTATTTCATAAGGAAAGGAAACTGTGGTTTTTCTCTTTAAAGAACTTATTTAGGATAATTCCAACAATAAATTTTGGAAAAAATTTGGCTACAAACTTAATTGTAGCCTAAGACTACAATTTCCATTAAAAAAACTAATATGACTATATATTATGAAAATATAATTGTTGGATTGCGTATTCTTCTGCTCTTAACACACAAGTCAAAATTTGTGCTAATCGGATGTTATTTACAATATGATCCATAAACTTATTTTTTAAGCATAATTTTAGACTACAAAAACTTGCAATTAAACAATTAATTGATGACATAGGTATTAATTTTTAATCTTATAAAAATTTTGTAAGTATGGAGGATATAAGAAGTAAAAGTAATTTAATGGTGAATTTATCAAAATTTATATCCAATAAAAAGATATTGATTGAAGTTGTAGCCTTAGGTTACAACTAAGTTTGTAGTCAAATATTATCCTAAATTTTATATAAAGAAACAAATAATTATTTCATTAAATTAACAATATGTTTTAAGTAATAATATTACTAGTTAAGGAACAAAAAGTCTCTTACTTCCAATAGCTTCATCAAATTGAAAAATTGATTTACTAAAATTTATTCTAGAATTGAAAAATTGAAAAATTGATTTTCAAAAAGTCCCCTCAAAGTATGTCAACTGAGGGAGTACCAAAATAATGTTTATTCTAGAATTTAGGCAAGGTTAACCCCAAAAATTCAATCTAATAATTTTGATAGTGCCTATATGAAATTGCCGCTTAAGTTTTTAATGTTTTGACTTTTGAGAACATGTTTAATAGGCCTAAAGTGGGGTCTCTTAGTCATTTTCTAGGAGAACGAACAATCGTAAGCCCATCAAAGTGGGGCCTATTAGGTTTTTTTTTCAATTTTTTTTTTTGGGGGCATGCATGTAAGTATTATCAGGACTTTTTAAGTCTTAATGGTTGAATAAAAGTTCTGAAGTTCAATCACTGCCTACACCAGAAACTAATTGGTGTCATGGTTTATCCTTTTTCATATTAGGTGGTGGACTCCATGTCAAAAGTCTGTCAATTACTGCCAATTGGACCAACAATTCCATCTTTCTATTTAGACAAACGTCTAGAAAATGACAATGATTATGGGCTTAACCTTTTCGTATCAGACTCATCTGTTTGCAATGATTGGCTTAACACTAAGCCAAAAGGGTTTGTTATTTATTTGTCCTTTGATAGCTTGGCTAGTTTAAGCAACAAGCAAATGGAGGAATTGACATTTGCTTTAAAAGGAAGTAAACTCCATTTCTTGCGGGTTGTTAAGGCTTCTGAGGAAGCAAAGCTCCCTTAAAAGTTTGTGGAAGAGATTGGAAATAAAGGTTTGGTAGTGCAATGGTGCTCCCAACTGGAAGTGCTATCAAATAAGGCAATTGGGTGTTTTTTAACACATTGTGGTTGGAATTCAACCTTGGAGGCATTGAGCTTGGGAGTGCCAATGGTGGGGGTGCCACAATGGACCGATCAAACTACGAATGCCAAGTATGTTCAGGATGTGTGGAAGGTAGGAGTGAGGGCCAAGCTTTGTGAGAATGGCATTGTTGAAAGAGAAGAGATTTATTTTTGCATTAAGGAGGTAATGGAGGATGAGAGAGGGAAAGATTTCCTAGAGAATGCTAAGAAGTGGAGGGATTTGGCAATAAAGGATATTAGTGAGGGTGGCAGTTCAGACAAGAACATTGATGAATTTGTGTCCAGATTCTTAAACTCCTAATTTAATAGACTATTTTGTTTGGATGTAATAATCTCAACTTAGGATGCAGTTTGAGAACGTAATCATTTTTTTTCTCTAATTGTCTCGTCTTGGAAAGTGATGCCATTGTGTTTAAATATTCACCGTGATCAATGAAAAAATCCTATGTAAAAAGGAGAAAAATGTGAGCTCCATAGCTCAGTAAATAATCAATAAACCTAACTAGCTAGAACAAACATATAAAAACAAGAACATAATTATTCATAGTAAATAAACTCTGTAGACATAGAAACAATAAATAGGTTCACTTGTGGGTTCCTATGAATAATCAGATTGTAATTGCTAAATTTCCTACAACATTATCAATTTTGTTTGTAGTCATATCTAAAATCAAATATGATAACATCTCAGTTCCAAAAAGAGAAAAAAGAAAAAAGAAAACGATCGTATATATCATTTTCATTCAAAATGCTGGTTCTTTTTACTAGACAATTTGCACACTTGATCCAAATTTTTTGAATTATGTAAAACTATACCATTTCATAAGGAAAGGAAACTATGGTTTTTCTCTTTAAAGAACTTTTTAGGATAATTCCAAAAATAAGTTTTATGCAGAGAAATAAATAATTTTTTCTTTAAATTAAACAATATGTTTTAAGTAAAAATATTACTAGTGAAGGAAAAAAAGGTCACTTACTTCCAATAGCTTTACCAAATTTATCACACTTTCAAAGTTACCACACCTCAAGTTTTTTTTTTTTTTTTTTTTTTAATAGAGATGGACACCTCAATATCAATTTTTTTTTTTTTTTTTTGAGAAAAACCTCAAGATCAACTAAATACAATGAAATAGAAAAATTAATTTACTAACTCTAAACTTTACTAATTATTCCATCTAATTTGAATTTTGTCCCCTCAAAATATGTCAACTGAAGGAGTACCAAAATAATGTTTATTCTAGAGTTTAGGCAAGGTTAACTTCAAAAAAAATTCCGTCAAATAATTTTGAGAGTGCCTATATGAAACCATAAGTTTTTAATGTTTTGACTTTTGAGAGTTTTTTTTTTTTTTTTTGGCAACGAACCTAACCATCGAAGTGGGCGTGCATGGACCCCTAATCATGTGGCTCGCAAGTGAGCTTTTTTAGGACTTTTAAGTTTTTAATATTTAGATTTTTCTAATTTTAATTTAAAAAAAAAAAACTAGATCAAGCTCCCACTTGATTTTTCGAGTATAATTCAAATATGCAATTATTTATATGAAATTATAATTCTAATTAAGATCACGTTTTAGGATAATTTATGTTAGGATATAAGTATAAGTTGGAAACTTTTGTATAAATAATAAACTAGTTAGGTTAAGAGTGCGATTTCATGAAAATTTGCTTCAGTGACTTCAGGACTACACGATTAGTAATTTAAGTTATAAGGAATTTCACTGAATTTACGTTGATGCGAGTTTGTGGGACATAGACTTTTGTCCAATCTAAACCTTGTTGAACCTAAACCATAACCTATATATAAATACTCCTTCATGCACAATTTTTAGAGAGAAGGTAAACCAACTAACCATCCCATTTTTCTCAAGAGAGACTAAATAATATTGTGAGAAAATTTTGTTAAAACCTCGGGCAAGATTATTTCACTCAAATCAAAACTATTACTGAGCTCATTGGTGTTGATGTGGACAAGTTCATTTGTGGATGAAGATCTATGGAAAAAGGCCCAAGTTTTGAAGCCCCCAAGGCAAAAGTCTAACGAGTCATTAATTGGAGTTACAAGTTTTGTCTAAACTATAAAATTATTATAAGCATAAACTAATTGTATCAACTATCCATTAATTCGTTAACTTGGGTCAATTTAGTTTTTTCAATTTATTAAGTAACTTCATTCAAAAATCAAGATATTAACACTTCAGAGTCAATATTCTAACTTTGAAACCCAAAATACATCAACTCAAAGTATGAAGTTTCCCGCACTCAATTTCCTTAAACCCTTCTAATCGTGAAAAATCTCCAATTTCATAGGTGGTGGTCCTCATGGCATCCTAAGAAGGGCATGCGCGCGCGCATACATATATATTAGTTAGTCATGTTAGTGGTTTTTATTAATCATTTAACGACAGAGGCTATTTTAATACAATACCAAATTTTAAGGATTAAATTTACACATTTGAAGTGTTAAGGCGAAATAGAGTAAATAGTGTAAATGTTAGAATTCAAAATGATAATTTATCTTCCCCCCCCCCCCCCCCCAAAAAAAAGAAAAGAAAAATAAAGTCAGATCCTCTTTATAATGAAAACGAAGTTTTCTTTTAACTCATGTTTGTTTTGGGTCTGAAACATTTTTCAGAAAAGGTTTTCCTCATTTTTGAACATTTGGGTGGCTGAAAATCTTGGTAAAATTAAAATTATTTCCCATAACTAGGAAAAATACTTAGTTTATGGATATAAAATGTTATGTTACCTTAAATAATGTGATATAGGATTTGAAAAGGGTAACCCAAACTTAACCGATATAATAAATAAGAGTAGGCTGGATATATTTGTATTTTCTGGTTTTATAGAATAAGAAAAACACTCAATAATTTAAAGGATAGATAAACTCACTACTTAAGTAAACCTAAAGCAATATAGATAGCACCGCTCAAAGGAATTTAGCTAAGGATACAAAACTATATTGGCTTATCACTCTATGAAATACAGATTAACACTACCCAAGAGATACAAAAATTGTGACTCGTCACCCAAAGGAATCGACCCAAGGGATAACAGTTGATTTTGAAGAAATCAATCTTCTAAAAAATACAAGGTTTTTAATTATGCAAATGCACTATTTTTTTATTAGATTCAGCCAAAGGCTTAAATAGAGCTGGAAATAGCCCCCCATGCATAGGAAAACGAAAAACTATTTGACTTAATTAATAATAAAGAAAATTTTTTAAAATAATGGGCTGTTATTCTAATATTCAAAAAAAGCTTTTGGGGCGGATTGACATCAGGTTGGGTTTGTTGGATCTTGAGACACGCTAGCTAGAACTTAGGACACTCAGGTGTCAGGAGGAATAAAATATAATAGCTAAATGTTTCCTTGGAAACCAATATTAAATACTCTTTGACTTCTTGGAGAAAATTACTTCAAATATCTTATGAATTGTAGGGAAAATAATGACTTTTTATGCTGGGCTTGAAAATCAACATGATTGGACTTAAGAAATTGATTTGATTAGGCTATAGGCTTATTCAGATACTCCTCGTACTACCATGTTTATAGTTGCCACTTTACTCCGTGTCATTATGTAAAATATTTTTAACCTCAAGAGAATAGAATCTCTCTAACTCTATCCCATGAAACTAGAATTGCTTTTTCTCTAAGAGAATAGGAAACCCCCTCCCCCCCCAAAAAAACCTACAAAATGACAAAACACCCTTAAAACATTTAAATGACAAACATAAAATAAAATCTCTAAAAATAATCCCAAAAGTTTCAAAATAACAAAAAAGAAAATATTTAAAAAGAAATAAATATATCAAAATTTCTAAAATGATCAAAATATGCTCAAAGCCTCCAAAACACCTCCATTTAACTTTCAAAATACTCCTAACATTTCTAATACAACAAAAATATCCTAAAAAACCCTTTGAATATTGAAAAATTTTAGTTTTTTTGTATTAAAAATTTAATTTTTAAAGTGGTGAATTAAAAATTAATATTTAATATCTCCATATCAAAATTCAAAATATAGAAAAATTAATGCTTTTTTTTTTTTTTTTTTTTTTAAGGAATCAAAACACAGATTTTTTTTTTTTTTTTTTCAAAATATAAATATTGTTAAAGAATATGACAAGACAGCACAAAAATAAATAGTTTTCTTATCGTGGAAAGAATGAAATCATATATACAAAACGTATAAGAGATTATATATGATGCGGAAGATCTGCATAATCGTTGACCGATTGGCATCAAATCCTTAGATAACTGTTGCTTGCGAAAATTTTAATGCAATTCGCAGTGCCCAACTCGTTCAGGTAACGAATTTTATTTATTTATTTATTTTTTTGTTTCTCTGAAATGCAATAGTGGTCATACATTGACGATGTTAGATGGCCGAGCTAGAATTTTTTGTTTGGGGCCAAATTGTGTTGCTAATGTATTAGTCAAAAGTCAAAACAAACCATCAAACGTTATGTGTAAATTCATATATTTTTTTATACATGTTTAATATCAAACTAGACCATTTCTGTATACTTATTGGAGTTTAAAAGATTCAAGTTCCCCTAAAAATTTTTGTTTGGGGCCAAATTGTGTTGCTAATGTATTAGTCAAAAGTCAAAACAAACCATCAGACGTTATGTGTAAGTTCATATATTTTTTTATACATGTTTAATATCAAACTAGACCATTTCTGTATACTTATTGGAGTTTAAAAGATTCAAGTTCCCCTAAAAATATTATCTAGCGAATTACATATGTCAAGCTATCAAAGTTGATAGTTTTGTATATAACATAAGTTATGACCTATTCTAGCATCAAAATATTAAGGTTTATATATATATATATATATATAGAGAGAGAGAGAGAGAGACACACACACACACACACACGAAACAAAAACTATCTTGTTTGTATACTAGGCCAATCGACAAATTCTATTGTTTTTTATGAGCATCATTGGATCAACTTAAATTTTTGAGGAGGCTAAAATTTATTTTTATAGCTAAAATTTTAAAGTTTTTAATACTAAAAATAAAGAAATTTTCTAAAATTTTAGAGTGGCCCCCAAGCTTATCTGTAGCTCTGCTCCTGAACTTGGACCACCTTCAATATAATTATTCCGTGTACTATATGATCATATATAGGCACCGCATGTTACACGATATAATATTTTTATTCTAGATTCCAATTCCTCTATTTGATTCCAATTTCCTATCTTTTAATCTATTGTCAACTCGTGTTACTTGGATCATTATTTTATATATGTATATCGACTTTTCAATCCCTTGAAATTATCCGCATGGACTAATCAAAAAATTGATTGATAGAGTTTTGTATTTGTCTAGAAATTATTTTTGGAGGCTTTCCCTTGTTCTTTTCTAAAATGTCTTTGGGATATGGCCATTTATGGCCCCTCATTCTCATATGTACCTATTTTCTAATGTCACCTACCAATCTTTGTTTTATTCCTATCCATTGGGAAAGCATATGTTTGACTTGGGAAAGCATATGCTTGGCTCAACTGGTAATATGTGATAAAGCGTTCTTTATTGTTCATTCATTTCTTCACTTACCTGGAAAAACAAAGGGAGTGAAGTAGTAATTGTACTCCCAAAAGAGAGATGGAAAACAAAGGCTATGGAGCCCATGTGTTGGCACTACCTTATCCAAGTCAAGGCCACATAAACCCAATACTCCATTTCTCTAAGAGGTTAGCCTCCAAAGGACTTAGAGCCACATTTGCCACCACCCATTTCATCTACAAGACCTTTCAGCCTGAGCCCTCAGACTGTGTCCAATTGATACAATATCTGATGGCTATGATGAGGGTGGCTTTTACCAATCAGTGAGCATCCATGACTATCTCACTCGTTTGGAAGATAATGGGTCCAAGACCTTAGCCAATCTCATCATGAAGTACAAAGAGTTGGGGCACCCAATTGATTGCTTAGTCTATGATGCTTTTTTGCCTTGGGATTTGGATGTGGCCAAACAATTTGGCTTAGTCGCAGTTGCAATTTTCATCCAAGCATGTGCTGTTAATTTCATATATTATTATGTGCTTCATGGGCTTTTGAAGCTCCCAATTTCATCAACACCAGTGTCCATTCCTGGAATGCCGTTGCTTGAGCTACAAGACATGCCACCTTCATCTATGTTAATGGATCATATCCAGCTTATTTTAAGATGGTGCTGAAGCAATTTTCTAACACGGATAAAGCTGATTGGATTTTTGTCAACACCTTCTACAAGTTAGAGGCTGAGGTGCTGTAGACCACTTTTAATGCAATTACTTTATATTTGCAACTGCTTTAAATATCTCACAAGTCCGCTACACGGTGAAAATTATCTCACATGGCTGCTCTATGGAGCCGGCACAAGAGATATTTTTTGGTACTATGGAGCAAGTTTTAGACAAGTTTTTGGGTCCTATATGGTATCTACAAGCTTGTGAGGGGCCTGCTACATGGAACAGACACAAGAGATACCTTCTCCTAGAACAAATGGAGGAAGGAGGAAAGGATGAACGGAATTCCAAGCACCTTTTCCTCTCTTCTCTCCCATCCAAATTATTGTCAAGGAATTTAATGATAAACTCAATCTAATTAGTTTTTATATTTCAATAGCTTTTCACTTCTCTTCTTGTTACTCTCTGTTAAGAAACAACATTATTAGCAACGCAATGTGTTATACTATGTTGTATATGCTATTATGGATGCGGAAGGAGAAGCATAGATTAGGAACATCAAGAACACGAGGTTTACATGGTTCAGCCTTGTCGGCCTACATCCACGGAGGAATCCCTTAAGAGCTACATCTTTATTGTATAAGAGTGTAGTACAATAATAACCTGAGTTACAATGAATCCTAACATGAGTATATATAGGTGACTAAACCCTAGACTACTAATACAAGCAGGACTGGGCTTGGGCCTATTACATTGGACTAATATACTTGATATATCTCTAACACCCTCCCTCAAACTCAAGGCGGAAGCTC
This sequence comes from Castanopsis chinensis, assembly GCA_032878915.1. Taxonomy (NCBI): domain Eukaryota; kingdom Viridiplantae; phylum Streptophyta; class Magnoliopsida; order Fagales; family Fagaceae; genus Castanopsis; species Castanopsis chinensis. The sequence continues at coordinate 1,864,327 of JAVQMG010000064.1, forward strand.
GATGAAGGCTTGAGGTTGGATAAGCATGAGAAGATCCCTTGAAGCTGTCTTGAAGAATGCCTTTGAAGAAACCACAATGAATAATATGCCAATTGACCAATTTTGGAGTTTCAAATGAAGAAACGGAGTCCAAAATCGGAATCTACGCGAAAAACTGAGCAAGATAGGCCATTTCGGAAATTTTGCCTTTTGGTCAAAAGTCAACGCAAAAGTCAACCAAAAGTCAACGGGTCCTAGTCAAAGTCAACGGTCAGTGCTCGTGGGTCAGATCCGGGTGGTCCGGGTCGGGTCGGTCCGGGTCAACGGTCAGCTAGTGACGTGGTGCTGACGAGGCGACACGGCTGACGTGGCGTGCTGACGTGTCTAGGGCTGACGTGGCATTCTTGCGTATCTGCTGACGTGGACTGATGACGTCATCAGGGTTTTCCGGCGCGTGTGGTAGTTCTCCGGCGCGTGAGACAGACGGCGTTTTCCCAGGAGGCGCGTGGGAGCTCGTGCAGGCAGGAATGGACCAGATTTTCTTGGGTTTTGTAGATCGGTGGGCCACCAGTCCGTCAGGGCGGCGCGTGTGGCACAATCCTATCAAATCTCGGCGGCGCGTGGGAGATTTACCGGAGCCATCTTCGGCGCGTGGAGGCGCGTGGCTGGGTTTTGGATGACCGGATTTTTGGGTTTTGGTCGCGGGAGGTTGTGGAGCATGTCTGTGGTGTTGGTTTCATTAGGCGATAGCTTGATTTGCACGGATCTGAAAGGTGAGTGGCACGACTTGCTTTAGAGATCAAAGACGGCGAGGCAGCAACGGAGTTTCCGTGGGAGCTGCGTGATGCTGTAGATCCAGATCTGAAAGAAGGCGTGGGCACTGTTCTGGATCTGTGTTATGCGTGTGGGAATCTTTGTTGCTATGTAGAGATGTTTGTTCAATGCCAAGAACGAAGTTTGGCTCTGATACCATGTTAAGAATAACGTTATTAGCAACGCAATGTGTTATACTATGTGGTATATGCTATTATGGATGCGGAAGGAGAAGCATAGATTAGGAACATCAAGAACACGAGGTTTACGTGGTTCAGCCTTGTCGGCCTACATCCACGGAGGAATCCCTTAAGGGCTACATCTTTATTGTATAAGAGTGTAGTACAATAATAACCTGAGTTACAATGAATCCTAACATGAGTATATATAGGTGACTAAACCCTAGACTACTAATACAAGCAGGACTGGGCTTGGGCCTATTACATTGGACTAATATACTTGATATATCTCTAACACTCTCTTTTTCATCATCTAATTATGGCTAAGAAATTTAATGATACACATAATCTAACTAGTTTTTATATTTCAGTAGCTTTGCAATTACTTCTCTTCTTGTTACTCTCTTTTTCATCATCCTAATATAGGATTAAGTAATATAAAGATATACTAAAAACAAATATTAATTATAAAAAAATTTGACTACAGCTAGATAGAAGATTAGGTTGACATTACATCCTAGCATAATTGAGGCCGTAACTATCAACAAATTTTTATATATTATAATCAGTCTTTAGAAAGAATATCACATGAGGGTCTAGCAGCCCGTGTTTTTTTTTGTAAGATGTGTTTTTATAACAATGCTTTAGATAAATATGCTTATGCTTATTTTTCAAAGGAATTATGCATATTTTATGTCAAGGTATACAAATGCTATGTAGTGAGGTTCAAAAGGAAAATCACGTGGATATGCAAGATGGTCTAAACCCTCTTTTGAAAGTAAAAAATTTTCAAGAAATGAGAATTATGAAAAAGTATGGAAACTAAACAATTTTCAAGAGAAGTTAAGTTTTGAAAAGCAATGAACTTACTAAAGGATAAAAAGTCTTTAGAAAGAACAATAACAATTATGGGCCCTAATAAATTAAAGACTGATTATATGTTGTGCTTTATTATAACAGGTGGTGGATGCAATGTCAAAAATTTGTCCATTGTTGACAATTGGGCCAATAGTTCCATCTAAGTACCTTGACAACCGAGTCAAGAATGATGACCGTTATGGGCTTAACCTCTTCACTTTAGAGTCCTCTATTAATATCATCAATTGGCTCGACACCAAGCCAGCAGGGTTTGTTGTTTTTGTGTCATTTGGTAGCATGGCCAATTTAAGAAACAAGCAAATGGAGGAATTGGCTTTGGGTTTTAAGGGACGCAATTACTACATTTTGTGGGTTGTTAGGGCTTCAGAGGAAGCAAAGCTCCCAAAAACGTTTGTGGAAGATATTGGAGAGAAAGGCATGGTGGTGAATTGGTGCCCACTAATGGAAGTGCTATCACATAAGGCTATTGGGTGCTTTTTTACTCATTGTGGGTGGAATTCTACGGTTGAGGCATTGAGCTTGGGAGTGCCAATGGTGGGTATGCCACAATGGACCAACCAAACAACAGATGCCAAGTTTGTTCAGGATGTGTGGAAGGTGGGAATTAGGGTTAAGGTTGATGAGAATGGGATTGTGGGTAGAGAAGAGATTGAGTTTTGCATAAAGGAAGTAATGGAGGGTGAGAGAGGTAGAGAAATGAAAGAGAATGCAATAAAATGGAAGGGCTTGGCTCTAGAGGCAATTGGTGAGGGAGGCACTTCGGACAAGAACATTGATGAAATTGTATCTAAATTGATACACTAGTTTCTATCTCATAAAGTAATAAACGAATTGTTATTATTAGAATGATGGTTAAATGATTGTTGGAGTACACATCACACTTGGTTAAATTAGCGATTAAAGTTGGGTTCTTTGAAGCACTCGAGTTCAAGATTCATGCCAATTGGTCATTATTTGGCCACTACTGTTGTGTTTTTATCTTAGGTGACAAAATAACGTTATAAAGTAGGAAAAAAGAAAAAAGAAAAAGAGAGTTTCTCATGCTCAAGTAATGTGGGATATGTATTATTAAGCATACAAAAAAAATCAAGGTTTTCATTATCAAGTTCCATTCATTGATGATTTTAAAGAAAAAAAGATGGTTCCATTCGTAGATGCCTTGATGGCATAAACAAAATCCAGGGGGATAATGGTTGTATGCAAATTTTTGTTTTTCCTGATATGTTGCAGCACACTATTTAAAGAGGATTATTTGAATTTGTTGAAGTAGTTATGTAGATTAGAGAATAATTATTAGTTAAGGATTTTTTAATAAGGAATAATTATTTTTTATTACAAGGGTTGGTTATTCATAAAGCATAGTTATTGTTATTTCATTAGAGGTTCTATTATACCAAATGGTGCTAACTGTGTTTACAAAGAGCTTCTTTAACCTCTCAGTTATCCTCGCTCCCTCATAGTATATAATAAACGGTAGTGTAGTGAAGCAAAAGATAATAACTTGATAATTATTAAGATAAACTTTACATACCCACCACCACACTAGAATGGCACAATAATTATAATCTCCCACAAAAATATACCAACAGTAAATCCCATCATCATTATAAACATAGTGCTACATTATTAAATAAGAAACCAGTAGTTTATCCAAAACAAAAAACCCAAAGATTTTCCTTTTATCTTCAATATAAATGGGCCCTATATATATTAGAACACCAACAGACTTGGATCCTATTCAAGTCCTTTATTTTATTTATTTATTTATTTATTTTTTGATGGACAAGTCCTTTATTCTTTATGTAGATACTTATTTTGTCACCCCATTTATATTGGTATTGGGTCTATAAGCACTGATGCAACATTATTTTTCATCTCTTTTCCAACGTGAGTGTAGTTATCCCCTTCCTTGTAAATGATATCTAACACTCGTGTAAGATTAAGACAACGCATAAGTAGAGGCTTGGGAACAACAAAAGGTCTTATACACTCCTCGTTAACGTCCTTCCATGCATTAGCAACTTGCCTGTTGAATTCATCATGTACTACTTGCTCTGAGACACCATGTTGCATCATGTAGCATTCGACTGCTGAGGGAGCATGCCCTCTCTCTTGCTCAAACTACATACAAAATTTTTTAAAAAAGTAAGTAGAAAGTTGGAAACACATATGAAATAGACCTCTCACACTAGCTTGTGAAACTTGATAAGATTTTTTGATCGCATACCTTATGTGACTTCATGTCATCCATGAGTCTACCAATTATGGATGAAGCTGTAATAATCTTGGGGTTGCTGAAGGTCCAATCAAGTGCCTCTTTTGTAACGATGTCACCCATGCCAAGGAATGAGATAGTCGTAAGCATAGGTAAACCAGAGCTTTTAAGTGCAACTTGCATATACTCCTCCATTGTTGGGATGTACTTTTGGTAGAACCATTTAGCTTCTTCAAAGTAGGCCCGAACCAAATGTTTCATCTAAGGTTTAAACAACATGAATGAAATAAGTACGTAGCATGAAAAAGTAGACAAAAAAACATGAAAAGTTTAGTTGCTTGACACTGACAGCATCTTTTCCATAGCTAACACGGTATGATCTTTCTTTCTTGGCCAACTCATTTTCAATTTCTTCGAATACATCAAAGAGTGCACGACAACATATTTGCATGTATTCTGGAAGTTGATCTATGCAGCTAATATCCCACCTAAAAATATCATGTACCAATTACAAAATTTAGATTGACATTATACATCATATTCTTAACATATATATTATTAATTAATTCAATTTATGAACCTCTCAATTGCTTCTGTGAAGGGTTCGAGTTCTTCAAGTGTGCCATAAGCATCATATATATCGTCTAGAATAGATGTCATGGAAATAGCTTTGGTTAGTATTTTTCTTGCAAGTGAATCTTGGGGCTCAAAGTAGACCGAGACTATCCAAAAGTAGCATTCGACAATCCTATCTCTTGCAAAAGGTAGCTTTGTTGCAAAATCTAAATCTTTCCACCACCTACAATTTGAATATAACAATTAATATTAATTGTTTGTAAGTAACCAAATATTTGTAGAAAAATGCTAGGGTTGCTATAAATTTTACTGCAAAAAACTAATAAATTGTTGTATCAAGAATATGATTACTACTACATACCACATCAACAATCTAATAAATGAATTTTGAATTAATATTTTGGGTAAATTACAACTTACACATACATGTATGTTTTGGCCAAATTTAAGTTGCCTACCTGTGCTTTAAAATTTGACACTTTACCCACCTAAGGTTAGTTTAGTTAGATTTTCTTAACCACTTCTTCTAAAAACATGCCTAAATATGTGATTTTTCTTCACTTTTATGTTGCTTTCCTCCAAAACCACAAAAAACACAAAATACAAGATCAAATAATATTAAAAAAAAAAAAAATCTTGTGGAACACTTACATCATGGGATTTCAAACCACAAGCAGGCAACTTAAATTTTGGTCAAATCTCAGGTGGGTAAAGTGTCAAATTTTAAACTACAGGTAGATAACTTAAATTTCAGCCAAACTACAAGCAGGTAAATTGTAATTTGACTTTTTTTTATTATTATTTGTAATACGTTATTTTGCAACGTTTTTATAGTAAAATCTATAGTATTCTCTTCATTATTTCCAAAAATATTCGTACTTTGTCTTTTTGGATCATGGTTTTAGAACTAATTACCTTGTGATATAACTAAGTTCCTCTTTGTGCAATGACTGCACTAGATTGAAATCTAACATTGAAAGCTTGAGCAAAACTTTGTTATGTGAAGCATCTTGTTCATATAAAGAAATGTATCGCCGAGCCTCTAGCCGTGGTATGCCCTTGTGCAAGGGCTGCTTTAGGGCACAAGTTATTTGTGCTGCCAATGGATTGCCTATAAGGGATGCTGTGGACTTAAGGTGAGTGGTAGTGAACTCAAGGGCCTCATCAAGAATGTCTTCTCCATGCATCCTTAGATGTGTAGCTTCATAGAAGGCTAGCATGCCTTCAGCATTACAGGCCAAGCTTTCCTTGAATTGACCATCTTCGTCTTTGAACTTTTTGAAAACATCTGTTTAGCAAAAACCAAACTCGTTTAAAAAAAAAAAAAAAAACAACGCTAACTTGCTATTACAAGCATAAATTAATCATACTCGAGTCTTACCACATGAAATCTTAATTCCTTCTTGGCGTAGCAGTCGAAAACAGAGGGAAACTTTGTAGAGATCATCAACATCAATTTTGCCGTTAAAGGTCATGAATATATGTTCTAGAGCTTCTTGGATTTCTCTTTCAAAGTGGTAAGCGATGCCGAGGCGCTGGAGTGCATCAATTAAGCCCAGCTGTTCTGAAAGATGACTCGTGGCAAAGAGCTCATTCCTCACCTCATCTTTCAGCTCTTCAATTTCACGTACTTTATGGAAATGAATATCCTACGCCATGAGTTGCATGAACAAATAATTATATTGTAACAAAAAATGCTAAAAATATTATAAATTGTACTACGTAATTTTCATAAACTAGGGTAAAAAATAATCTTGTTACCTTGTCCTCAGAAGTATTGTTGAGGAAACGGTCGCCCCAAATGCTTGGATGGAAATTTGCTGTCCGGCGAACAACTTCTGATTTGGCATTTTGGGATGCAGCTCCTGAGACTTGGATAGACATATTTTTTCTAAGTTCAAGGAGGAGTCTAAGTTTTGAATGGTATGATAGGATTTGTTCTCTGAGAACTTCTTGAGTGCGTCGTAGAAAGCCTTCAAGGCCACGGTATTTATAAGGCAATGGAGAGAGAGGTTGGTGAGTTAGCTTTACGAAATAGATTAGAACAGTCAATAATGTACAGTTTTTTTGTATGCACATCCTTAAGGCCCAAAGTTCAGCTGGAAACTCGTGCCGCAATAAAGTGGTGCATGAGGCCAAATTGGTGCCCTGCATGAAATTAAATAAAGTCGTGCATGAGGCCAAACTGGTGCCTTGCATGAAATTAAATAAATTCGTGCATGAGGCCACGTGCTAGGAGGCGTGTTTGTTATTCTTCAGTACCACGGGCGGGCCATCTTATGGTCAGAGTTATGCAGGACCACCTTGATCTCAAAAAGAAAAAATTTTATACATATTAATTTAAAATTTTATATTTATTTATCTTTAAAAAAAATTTGGAAATATTTTGAGTTTTTTTTTTATGCTAATAAAATTAAATTTTGGTCCATAATTTGAGCAACTTAATAATATATTTGGGTCTTTCAAGCAAAAAAAACCACATGCTTTTATATTCTTTTATGCCTATATTACGGCTTTACTTTTAGTTTTTGTTTTACTTGACACACTGTTATTGTATGACTACTTTTTTTCAAAAATATTATAATATATATTATACAACTAATTGGTCAAAGTTATGTAAACTTAGCTTTTTTTCATTTACAACTAGTTTTCTTTTCTCTTCTTCCAATCATTTTGATTAGAAAAAAAATAGTAGTTTTAGTTAATTAAGTGAATAAACTTAAAAGGGTACTTAATTTTTATATAATATCAATTAATTCATTATATACATATATGTAAAATAAACTTTTTTTATTATTATAATTAAATATGTGATTGTCCATCTAAGGAAATTTGATAAAATTTACACGAAAAGTGTCACTAAATATTATGTTTTTACATTTTGCTATCATATTATTAGTAATAAACTTATTATATTTTTATTTATATAATTTAAAATTTTATTAATTATATTATTTATGATGTCACCGGTTCAACTATTGGTCGGATCTTGGTTCAACTATTGGTCGGATCTTGGTTCAACCAAAAAACCAGTAACCAGACATTTTTCTGATTCTTTACCATACTGGTTTATAAAACCATGGACCCCCCCCCCCCCCCCAAAAAAAACTTGAATGAAAATTTGGAAAAAAAAAAGATTATAAGAAAACCACTAACAAGGCCCAAACCAAATGCCAATAGAAAAGCCCAGTACAGGATCAATCTTACCTCAGACTAAGACTATCACTGCTCCAACACCAACACGATTACGTTTTTAATTCAACAAATATTTTAAAAAAAAAAAATCCTCACTGTCTCAATGCCTCGTGGATTCACAAATCATTAAACAATTTAAACTAAAACTAAATCAAACCTAAAAACTAAAAGGAAATAAGAAACTCACTTACTCTCCCTAGCCATCGCTGTTCATCCCTATTTAGCAACACTAACAATAACCATAACTGAACTCCACAAGCTTTATGTTGTAAAACTTTATGTATTTGCATGTTTTTTTTTATTGTTGTTGTTGTCGTTGTCGTTGTTGTTGTTGTCATCAATATATATATATATATATATATATATATATATATATATATATAATTTTCATTTTATTAGATTGTGTAATTTATGCTTCTTGAGGAACACCCTGAAAGAAATTCTTAGAGCCACCATTGAGTACACATCACACTTGGATAAATTGGCGATTAAAGTTGGGTTCTTTGAAGTACTCGAGTTCAAGATTCCCTCCAATTGGTCATTATTCACTCTTTCTTTCCTTATTCACTCTTGCAAGATTTATTACTTTTAACATCCAAAAAATACTCGCTGCAATTAGGGAATTCTCTATGGAAAGTAAATCGCAAATGAGGCCAGCCAATTGTTTAAGTTTGGTTAATTTTGTATTAGCTCTCCTATATAACCAAATAAAAAGGTCATTCCTCTTTTCAAAGGGCAAGAAGCAGGAAAACAAAATTAGAGTTCATCAAAAATACTATTTCCTATATTTTTCTTTAATCTTTATATTGGGCATCTGATGACAAGTTCAAAGTTTTAATTGTGAGTGCACATTAACAGAATTGCCGTCGTATTCTGGAGAGCGACTGCCTGAGCCATTTGCACCGATAAAGTCATTCTAGTGGGGGAGAAATTACTTCTTTAGGATAGCGGATTAAGTTTCATGCCTCGGTTTAAATCGATAAGTTTATATCTCTCTACACTCTCATCTCATATCTCTAATCTTCTTTGTATTTGTTAATTAATTTGGGCAATTTTCAAACTTTGTTTCCAGCAATCAAAAGAAGCGATTTATTGCTCTTATTAATTAACGAAATGTTTGCTATTCTGGATATGTCAAAACTTGAGCCTTTTGAAGGAAATCACTATAAGAGGTGGTCTGAACATATGTTATTCTATTTGGAAGCAATCCGTGTAAATTGTGTGTTGTTTGATGATTGTGTTCTTGCTAATATGGTTGAACCTGCACGTTCTGCATCTGCTTTGATTTATGAAAAAGAAAATCGCATATGTCGTGGTCATATTTTGCATTATTTGTCAAACTCTTTATTCAATATCTACTACTCTTATAAGTCTGCAAAACAAATTTGGGAAGCTTTGAAAAAGAAATATTCAATTGAAGATACTGGGACTAAGAAATATGTGGTGGGTAGGGTTCTAGGCTATAAGATGAGTGATGACAAACCGATCATGGAACAAGCCCATGAGTATCAAAATATTGTTCTTAAAATTGCTGCTGAAGGAATGGTCATTGATGATGCATTCCAAGCAGCTGGACTTATTGAAAAGTTGCCACCCTCATGGAAAGAATGCATAAATTATTTGAAACATAAGAAGCGTGAAATGTCCTTTGAAGACTTAATTGTCCATATTCGCGCGGATTGAGGAATCAAACCGGGAAAAGGACAAAAATGACTTGGCAAGTGAATTCTCTTCCAAGGCCAATCTAGTTGAACAAAAACAACCTGGAAAATCTGAAAACTTACAGAAATATGCTAATGGGAAGGGCCCTAACAAGAAATTTGAGAAAAATGACAACAAATTTAAAAAGTATGGTGGGTCCATAAAAAGAAAAGAAGACCATGCTTTGCGTGTGGGAAAGTTGGGCATAATGCAGCCCAATGTAAGTTTAGGAAAGGAGGTCTTCTTCACTCTAAACCCCAAGCAAACTTGACTGAGTCAGAGATTATAGTTGCTGTTGTTTCAGAGGTGAATCTTGTCAACAACCTTTATGAATGAGTGTTGGATACTCAGGCCACTAGGCATATTTGTACCAATAGAAACATGTTTGCGGAATATGAGGAAGATAATGATGGTGAAATTTTCTTCCTAGGTGATGCACGCATTCCAAGGTAGTGGGTAAAGGAAAAGTTGTTCTCAAATTGATATTTGGAAAAAGTTTTGCTCTTAATGTTGTCCTTCATGTTCTTGAAATATGTGGAAACTTAGGAGGTGTTTGAATCATCAGTTTTCATATCTCATAACCCTGTTTCCATAACTCATAACTCAAAAATGGTGGGACCCATATCAGGAACTTTGTTTGGGAGCTCCATAACTCAATTTCCATAACTCTGTTTCCATCACTCAATTCTTTGATTTTTGAGTTATGAGTAATGGAAACTGAAAACACATTTTGGCTGTTTTCAGTTTTCGTAACTCATAACTCAATAATATTTTTGTAATTAAACACACATTGGGCGACCCACAGCTGCAACTTTTGACCAACTGACTTTTTTTTTTTGGGTTCGGTCTTAACGTTACTCTTTTTTTTTTTTTTTTTTTTCTCTGAGTTCGGTCTTAACTTTTTTTTTTTTTTTTCTGGGTTTGGTCTTCACGTCAGTTTTTTTTTTTTTTTTTCCTGGGTTTGGTCTTCACGTTAACAGAATTTTTTTTTTCCTTTACTAGGTTTGGGTGATCTGGCTAATGAAAAAAAAAAAAAAAAAAAAAAAAAACTGCACAGATTGACAGAAATGGGACCCACAAATAGTGTGAAAAATATGAGTGATGATAACTGAGTGATGGTGCCAAACAGGTATAGTATTTTTAAGTGATGAGTGAAGAGTGAAGAGTGATGAGTGATGAGTGATAAAAATTGAGTGATGGAAATTGAGTGAGCAAAAAAAGGATCCAAACAAGGCCTTAGTATCTGGGTTCTTGCTCAATAAAGCAAGACTAAAACTTGTATTTGAATCTAACAAGCTTGTCCTTAGTTGCAATGGGGGGTTTTGTAGGCAAGGGTTTCTGTCATGGGGGCTTATTTGTATTAGATGCTGATTGTGAGAACATGAAATAAGTCTTGTAACGCCCCAAAATCATAAGCAAAAAGTTCTATTTAATCTGAAAAATCCATAAAAATATTAAATAAAAGAATCCAGCAATCTAAAAATTTCATCACAAATGTCAGAACTCTAATCTACCAAAAATTAAAACATCCTCAAAATGATTCTCCACTACAATGCTTAATACCATAAAAATAAAATAAAATAAAATCTTCAATCCCACAAAAATAATTCATAACTGTAGACTTCCAAAAATCTCTACTTTAATAATCCCTCTAATGTATCTGTAAGGGGAAAAATAAAAGGGGAGAGGGGGTGAGATAACTCAATAAGTGGAATTCACTAACATTGGGGTGTGGGAACAACCTTTAAGAAAATAATTCTTACAAACAATTCATTACTCATTCCTCATCAATATTTTATCATCAAATATTGCATATAAAAGAAATAATAATCTTTATACAGTGAGCCATCAGACTGTATATATATATAAATATCAATACCATTACAAACACAATTTCTTAGGCTTTACTCGTGGTCAAAGTTTACGCCCCATTGACAGGATTGTGCTATCCCCTTTTCTGGGATTGGAACCTTCTTTTCATCCCCTTTCTCAAGGATGGTTCCTTTTCATCCCCTTTCTTAAGGATGGTTCCTTTGGAACCTAAAGGTGCACTCCCTTGCTAAGAAGTTTCCTTTTTGGATCCTCAATAGTACTCTCCCTTGCTAAGGAGCTACCAAATGTGCACTGTCCCCTTTTCTAGGACCGTCTCTTACTAAGGACTAGTTACAGTATGATTGTCCCTTACTAAGGACTAACACAATATTGAGCTTTTTAATCACGACTTGCCATAGGTTTTCAAAACATATTCAAGATGCTCACATAAATGATCCATTCAAGATGCTCACATAAAAATATCCCATTCATAATTCTAAAAAATATAAGGATATATTTACACATACAAATTTAAATAAATTTAGGTTGTCCCACAAGTTTTTCATAAAATGAATAATTAATGTGCACATCAAGCAATTATAAAATATCCATATGCATATATATAGAACAATAACGTATTCCTTTAATATAAAATAGTTTAAATAAATCAACACTGTTTGGGAAAACCCACAAAATTAGGAAACACCACTTACCTCTTAGTTGCAACAATAAAAGGAATCAATCACCCTTGAGGCACAACAAATCAGTAGAATTAGATCCTAGCAACACCAAAGATAGGTCCATCAATACACAATTTCCTTCTTAAAAATCTATTTTCACACTTCAACAATTTTATCCTAGACCATACTGATATATCCAAAATTTTACATTTATTTACATAACTCTCCAGTTCACTTTCAACTTTAATCTAATTGTTCTGTTTCACATATTTTTACTATCTATTAATCAAATAGTAGAAGCCACATTTTGTAGTTCTGTCAAACTCAAAAGTAGAAGCCACATACGGCTATCCATACCTCTTTTACGTAATCAATTTCAAAGCCTGTGGTATTGTTATCATCATGGTCAGCTAGAGAAGCCAAACTCCTATTAGAAGCTTTAAATCTTCATAGCAAAATTATTATTATATATGTTCAATCAAATATAGGAAGCCACGTACAAGCTTTCTATCAATCTAGTTGTCTATTGCCCCTTTAATGCCATTGGACTAGTTTTAGACAATAATAAAAGGTGATGGCTATTTGGTCAACAACGAAGGCTATGTGTGAATGCAAACCCTTTTCCCTTTCACATGGTGACCAAGTCCAAGCCTATCACTCTCTCTGGTTTAATTTCAAAGTCTTCTAACATGTTGACCATTCCTTGGCTAACATAATACAATTATAAGAGTCCCTTTTATTTAGTATACTTCATGCATCTAGATTGCTCATTTGGCTACAAAGAACACTCATCATTTTACTATCACAAGAAAAATCCAAAACATGAACCTTTTTGAATTGGCTCTCCCAATTACAGTAGGATGCACGATCATGGTTGCTTAGCATATTCAAAGTAGAAGGCATAGGAATTGCTAACTATTGCTAAGTTCATAGCAATTGCTAACTATTGACTATTCAACTTCTTAAATCTAGAGCATGAGAAAATCATACTTGTAGACTCCAACTCAACGCCATAGTGAAGAAAGCAGAGTTTAATAGTCGGCCGAAGCAAAAGGAAGCTCCATCAATAAATACACACGTACTTAAGAGGAAAAAGGCTAGGGTTTCAAAGCCCATATATTTTTACTTACCACCTTGGGCTTCAT